>JAIOWQ010000006.1:1263333-1895000 GCA_020975405.1 Keithomyces neogunnii | reverse complement strand
CGACCGTACTAAACCTTACACCGATCTCACCGCTACCGTGTAGCTAAAAGATAGCATAGCTTCTCTTCTGGCCGCAAACCGAGAATCGGGGGAATTTGTCGTGTCCTTGCGTCCCTCGGCGCCTTTAACGCGTCTTATGGGTCTCGCTCAGGCTGGTGCACTGCAATTGTCACTACGTGAGGTTCAGGCGCGCTGTTAATTAGCTTCGGGCATCTGCGATAACCCTTTGCAATAAATCCTGGCTAAGTATGTCACCTAACCAAATCTTGCGTAATTATGTGTGAGCCATCAGACATCATACTACAGGAGCGGCAACTTCGGAGCGGCAACTTCGGAGCGGGAATAATCATATGTCTGGTGTGTCAAGTGTTCTCGAAACTTCGTATATACTTTATTAAACATCTATAAAAAAAATTAAGGTTGAACGCAATCCAGCTATTTATCATCAAACAAGCCTTGTGCTTTACGCGACGGCACCCCACTACTAAGTTCCATCCCAAATATATCATCTGTTTTCAAGCGAGTGTTTCCATCCATTATGCCGGCAGTAACTTCGCCAAACAGGAATGCATTCTTCTCGCGACCCATGTTGTTAGAGGACTTCTTCTTATGCTGCATTGGGGGGGGGTTGCTTGCGGTAGAAATACGAGCGGCTGTAGACTCCTCTGGTTCTAGCATCCAAGAGAAGGAGGATTGGGCCAGGGTTGAGCGGGTGGGCACGGGAGCAGGTCGCGTTTGAACAGCGTTATTCCTTGGAGCATCGGATTGCGGTGTCTTTTCTACAAGGTCATCCATGCTCATGTCCATCTCATCGTGGTGCCGAACCTCGGTTTTCTCTAGTGGGGCCCCTTCTTTCATCCTCAGTTTGGCAATATCTGGTACTGATGGGCCTGGACTAGCATGCGGTGCGGCGGTGGCGTCCTTGGCTGCTGGCGGTTTGTCCATTGAGGGTTCCTCGGTTGCACTTTCGTTGATCTCTTTTAACGATGCTAAGTGGTTCCTTGGAGATGAAAAGGCTGGAATGTCCATCGTCGAATCTTCCAGGTATACCTGTACAAATTGGATCTTGGCGGCTGCAACCTCAATTAGTTCAAGGCTCTTGGCTTTGTACTCAAGATCCGACATGGACACCATTTTAAGGTCAGTCACTGTATCATTTAGCAAACTGGCCAGCTCCCTATTGCGCTTTTCCATGGCCGCTAACGCTTTAGCAGCGCCCTCGTCGTTTAGAAGGTGTCTGGGAGACTGCTGTCCTTGTCGGGCTTCATTAAAGTTTTGCACGTTGCGTCTGATCTCGCCCATGGCATCGCGAACAGCCTGGTTAATGCCCAGTTTCTCGCTTCGTTCCAAAACACGATTGGCGCCCCTGGCTGCCCCTTGGAAGAAAGCCTCCATGCTCGGTGGCTGTTGGGCAAGCCGGGAAGGTGAAATGGGAGGGCGGCTGCCCCTACCAATAACAGAGTTTGCTCCTCGGCCAGCAGTTCTCCTCGGATCTGGCATACGGCCGGTGTACTTTATTATGAGACTTGATCCTCCTGCAGTGTCTAAATGGTCTCGTAGATAAACGGCATCATCAACAAATGTGTGCGGTCCGTGAGGTTGATCTGGCGCAGGGTATCTGAGAAGAAGTTGCAGACAAACCGAATAATCAGCAGCCAGTACTAGAGTATATATGTTAGATGCTGCATAACTACTAAATAGAGGACCAACGTACATTGCCACCTGATTCGAATCAGCATGGCTACACAGATTAAATCAACCAGCTTCAGTGATGGATCAACTGCAAATATAGTATCCCACAGCACGAGGAGTTGGTCAAAAGGGAACTCGCGACTGAATAGCAAGCGTATCCATCGGCTGCGGATTATGAATCAACCAGTGATGACAATATAAATGTGTTGCAAAAGGCATCCCCCACTTACATCAGGAAAATCTGTGGCAAGATTTCTATATTTGTGAGATGAGAAGCGAGCTCGGGATCAACTTTCTGCAGGCACACCTCGTGGATATACTTGCTTCGATCGACAATTGCGGATCGTTGCTCTGACAGAATCGCGGGCTCAGTAACATGATATGACTGTGTGCTTCCATCTGTGACTTCATAAAACGATTGTGCCTGCTCCATGAGCTCTGAGAACAGAATGTAAGCATCGTGTTCTATGAAGGCGGCATCCAGCACACGTAGCATAGATGCATCAGTTTGAGACTCTCCACCCATGGCGCCTGCGTCAAGAGAGTCTTGCCCAAGAGCGTACACTAACGGTGCAAGTAGCTCGTGCATGCCTTGGCGGTATCCGCCTCTTTTAGGGTTGACCTTGCAGTAGATGAACAAGATGTCCAAAATCATGTCTTGAACGGTGCTTGTATGATAGTTGGCCTCATCTGGCAGTCGCTGAACATCTTGCTGGATTTCGGCCCGCGTTATCTCGTCCTGACGTACTGTAATCCAAGGAGACTGGTTTTGGTAAGCAATCATGCAGATATCGGGCAAGACGTGTAGAGCCATAACTAACGTCAGGATCATCAGCTAACGGGTCAACGGTGAGCTCAGTGAGGGCTTCCGGGTGACGAATGAACTTGAGGAAATGGTCCCTGTGTTCTTGGTAATCTTTCCTGCGTTCTTCCAGAGCCTCCATCCAGCTTGCCGTCTGCTTCTGTGGAGATAAAAGGAAGATCTGCTCGTGGATTCGAATCAGCTGATCTGGACTGCAACAGAGTGAGTGCGACATGAGAAACTGTCAATACCTTCCAGCAGGCGGACCGACAGCCCGATAAACAAGGGCTAGATGAACCATTGTACTTGACAGCCCGACGTAGACCGTCTAGATTTGTGCTATGATTTTGCGTCGTCTGCCATCTCAATCTAGATGGGGTCTGTTAATCACCCCGCTCTGCTGAGTGAATTGAAGTGGCTGAACAGGGCTCTTGGGCTGTCTTACCGGGCCTCATCAATAGTTCTCATCATGTCTAGCCAAGGATATTTCTGGTTACACGGAACCCAATGAGCCAGGTGCCCGTCTCATGCAGCGACTTCCTGGCTAATGGGGATGTGTCGACAGATTTCTGCTGGTGTTGATGGGCCTGAGGTCTATGGTTCAGACGTGATGATGACGGGGGGCTGGACAATGCATGTGGAGTTGAGGTGGCTTGAATTTACCCTCTGCACAAAGCCAAGTACCGAGTACCACACCCAACTCGTGTTTATTACTTTATGCTCCAGAGCGGGTTGAAGGTGCTTGGTTGCCCCACTAATGCCATGTGCCACTTTCAACTCCAAATATCCAGTTGCCACCAAATGAGCATCGATTCAAGCTTCTGTTTTTGCCTCCGTGCTGATCGGCTCTTTCGCAACTCATGATAGGAATGTCAGTTGTTCATTACTCTAAGCATGTCTGCAGATCTCTTCGCCGAATTTAATCCCTCTTCGGCCTTAACACGGCCTCCCGTCCAGTCAAGTCATCCATTAGGGCAGCAGTTCCAGCAGCAACAACAACAGCAGCAGGCACAGCAACAAGACCGGACGAAAGATCCCTTTGGCTTGTCTGTGGGAAACAATAGATCTCTAGCGTCCCAGCCTGTGGCATCGTGGTCCTCCTTTCAGAACACGGCAAATGACGCCTGGGCTCAGCCAGCGCAAGTTTCCCAAATAACCCACATGGTTCCGCAGCAGACAGAAGATGACGACGGATGGGGAGACTTTGAAGTAGCACAACCAACAGGAGCACCGATATCGCCCAAAGTGCCCGAGCAGCCTCCTTCGACAAGTAGCGGCCGGGACTCTTATCCTGCATTCAGACCTGCCTCGGTTCATATGAGCAGCAGTGCTATACAGGCCCCTGCTACCCACTCAATGCGAAGCGGCTTGGGTGATCTCAGTGGGTTCGGCGGTCAAGAAGACCAGAGGTATCGGCTGTCTTGGTCCCAAACAGGATGGAGGAGCGCCCGCGGCAAGTCATCTTGCTCCGACCCAGTGCTCCAGACGAAAGATACCCCCAACGATCCGAACATATTGTTTGATGCAGATGATTTTGAACTGCAGAATAGTGCAGATGAGGAAGACGATCTCGACCAGTTTGGTGATTTCGAGACCGTTGAACCAACACCCACTTCACAACCCAAACCTGCTGCCACCACGCAACTTACATCGACTCTTGATCTCCTAGGGCTTGATAATCCTCCAATTTCACCTGCTCAGAATGTAACGACACAGGCAGTAAAGAAACCAGAATCATGTCCGGCACCTGCTCCATTAAGCTTTGGAGCCATGTCTTTAAATGGGCCCCACCTCTCACCATTATCAATATCCCAAAGTCAGCAAGCTTTTACCGTGCTGAATGTTAGAACATTAATTTCCCCGTTGACACGGAGAGAAAATACTGGTTCTATCTCAGCGCCATCTGCCAAGACAACCGCAGTGACAAACAAGGTGCGTTTGGAAAAGGTAACGGCTGGAGATGACGAATGGGGAGCTTGGGATGATTTCTCGGGAGCCATTGAAGACGGAGCCATTGAAGACCGTGGTGGTGGCCAGGAATCTGGCAAGGGTGCAGTGACAAGCCATTGGCCATGGGACACTGTTGACGGTGATAATACAGCCACGGAAACCGTTGATGACAACATCCCGCCGCCAAACAACGTTCCCCCTCCGTCCGTTTTACTTTCTACCTTTCCGGCGCTCTTCGGCACCGGAAACACCTTATTCAAACACGTGGCGGGTCAAGGCACATCTATCAAACAACAAGTTGTCTCTAATCCCAAGGCTATTCAATTCCTGCAGGGATACATTATGCTTGCTGCCACAGCTGCGCGAGTGATTGCAGGACGAAAGCACCGATGGCATCGGGACAAAATTTTGATTAAGAGCATGTCAATTTCAGCGGCTGGAAGCAAGGGCATGAAACTCGCGGGTGTGGATAAACAACAATCTGCGCGAGAGGATCGTGAAGCTGCCGAAGTGGTCGCTGTATGGCGAGAACACGTTGGAGGTCTCCGCTCTGCCGTGGCAGTGGCCAACGCTACCGGAAAGACCAATCTCAGAGTACCAGAGCTTGCAGATCGTCCGCAAATACAAACGGCAAAGATGGTCCCGACGGCCCCTAAACCTTGCGTCATCTGCGGGCTCAAGAGAGACGAGAGGGTCGTAACGGTCGACTTGGATGTTGAGGACAGTTTCGGGGAGTGGTGGATAGATCACTGGGGTCATAGGGCGTGCAAGAACTTTTGGGTAGAGCATGAGGAGCAATTGCGGCAACGATGAGTGAGATGGTGCACCAGGTAGAGTTACACAGGGAACGACCCTCATTCCAACAAGGAGCGAAGAGTATATATTCGGCTATGAAGAAAGGCTAGGTTTCCCTAAATTTGTACATATTTAGACAGAGGAAACAGCCGGCATGTACACTTGTCTTCTTAGCAGATAGTCTCCAATACCATGGCTCCGAGTTTTAAGTTGGCTGGGCTTATGACGAAATGCCTCCATTGCCACCAATGCTAAGTATGGGTACTCGGGTATTACATATAACTTATCAGTCATTGCTCAGTAAACTCGACCGGCCGTGGGGTTGGCGCAGGTGCATGAAGTGTGCAAAGTGCTCCCTGCGCGTTGCACCTACCACCCATTCATTACCTTAGGTACCTAGGTACGTGTGTCATGTCCGACTTTTTCCCGCCGCCCCCAGCTTGCGCCCAATTAACGCGCGACTTGGGGCGACTTGCCCACTCAAGCTGGACATATCGCCCCGAATTTGCCGGGCGCCGCCTTTGACATGACCATCTTCCTTGACGCGACCACACCTGCCCACTCTACTTTCCATCGAATATTTCTCGATCCTACTTAGTATACAGCTTACCGTTAGCATCACTGCCACTCCGTTGTCGTCTTCTTCGACCATGCCGCTCGCGCGATTCATATCAACATGAGCCAGGATTATTTCACGGGCAAGGGCAAGGAACCGGTGCGCTCAGAGCCTGACGCGCCGAAAGACTCGAGTCCGCCGTCATCGACTCGACCCCATTACATGACGGTCGGCACCGGCTCAACATCTGAGCATGCAGCACGGTTGCAGAGCATGCTGGATGCTGATTCCGGCTATGGGGGAAGCATTCCTGATGAAGACCACCACGTTGCCAAGACACCAGCAACGACCTCGCACACCGACATGACGAGACAATTTGCTCGGGAGCACACAAATGTCGGACATCAAAGATGGTACTTCAGCCAGCGCGGGGCTCTAGGCAGATCAATATCCAAGGTTTTAGATCTGTTGGGGAGTCTTCAGCAGATGAACGCCGAGTGGCCTGTCCATTATCCGAACATCAGACCTGCAGGCACCACGAACCTCGATCGCCCTGGCTGGGGCCGCTCGCATTCCGTTGCCGGCGACGTTGCGAGCTCTCCAATTACCACGGCTCAGCCTCCAACACTGATGCGTTCACTAACTTCTGTCAATATTTCATCCGCTGAGTCGAGCCGCGCCGCTTTGAATCGACTGGCGCCAGAGCCAAGACTCGTTTCCCCCGAAATTGCGCAGGAGCTATCCATCTTGAAATTGGACCTGAAACTAGGAGCTTTGCATCAGGCTGAGTTGGTGCACTCCTTGGAAAAGAACTCGATCGCCTCTTTATTGGACGGCAAGATAAGCTCTAGCATAAAACATCTGCTATCCCTCCGCGAACGCATCGAAGACACATCTAGCAAAGTTCTAATTACCGGTGACCTAAATGCTGGAAAGTCGACATTCTGTAACGCCCTGCTACGGCGCAAGGTTTTACCAGAGGATCAACAACCATGCACTGCTATATTTTGCGAAGTTCTGGATGCGAGAGAAAATGCAGGGCTCGAGGAAGTGCACGCTGTTTTCAAAACTCGCACCTACAAGCGTCATGACGAGTCGACTTTTGATGTTTACAAGTTGAACGAGCTAGAAAAAATTGTGACGGACAACAAAACCTACTCGCAGTGCAAGGTTTATGTGAAGGACATACGAAACGTGGACGAATCCCTGCTCAATAATGGCGTGGTCGACATTGCGCTTATCGACGCGCCAGGTCTCAACTCTGATACTACAAAGACTACCGCCATTTTCGCCCGACAAGAGGAAATCGATGTGGTTGTGTTTGTTGTTTCGGCGGCAAACCATTTCACCCAATCCGCCAAAGAGTTTATCTGTGCTGCAGCTGCAGAGAAGGCCTACTTGTTCATCGTTGTCAACGGCTATGACACCATCAGAGATAAGGAACGCTGCCAGAAGCTCATTCTGGACCAAGTCCAGGAATTGAGCCCGCATACGTACAAGGAATCGTCGGATCTGGTTCACTTCGTGTCAAGCAACGCAATTCCAGCCGGCCCAACACCGCCTGGAGGTCCTGGGGGGGGCGGTAACGGTAGCGCCAGCGCCAGCGGCGGTGGTGGCGGGGGCGGTGATGATCCAATCGGCGATGAAGAGAAGGGCAAAGGCAAGGATATGGACAAGATTCGAGAGTTTGAGGCGTTGGAAGCGTCGCTACGTCGCTTCGTGCTAGAGAAAAGGGCCAGATCCAAGCTTGCGCCAGCGAGAACATATCTTTTAAACATCCTCAACGACGTCCACACCCTAGCTCGCGTGAACGAAGAGGTTGCTCGGTCAGAGATTGACAGAGTTACGGCTGAACTTGTGGAAATCGAACCTCAGCTGGCCTCGGGTCGAAAGGCAATATCTGAGGTGAGTGAGCAAATGGACCGAAACATCGAGGAGACTTGCCAAGACGTGTACGATCACACACGCGCTGAAATCAGCGCCGCCATTAATCAAGCCGACAAGACAAACTATAATGTGCCCTACCCAGGACTGTTTGGGGCCTTTGGCTACGCCGATGATATCAAAGAGGCCATGCTTTCACACATCACCAATGCTGTCACTCATTGCGAGGAATACGGTAGAGAGAGGAGTGTACAAGGCGTTAATACCATGAAGCAATTGGGCATTTTGCATGTTGGAGATGAGTTCCAGAATCTGCAATTCAGGCCCGACGTCATGTTCCGTCGAAAGCGAGACGCCCTTGCGCGACAAGTCCACATTTCGACTGAGTTATGGGACTTTGTCGATTTCTCGACTCTCCTGCAACGCCAAGAGAAGTTTGCTGGCACTGGCATGGCCCTGACGGTAGCAAGTGCCGTCGTGCCTCGCATGATTGGTATGGGCAACTGGATGGATAGAGCCTTGTTCACGACCCGGGTGTTGGGCAATGATAATCTCCGACAGTTGATTGTTCCCGGAATTGTGATTGCCGGTAAGTCACAAATGGCCAAGAAATCTTCAGCTCGGCCGCGAAACTAACACTCTTACACAGCCCTTGCTGGGGCTGCCTATGTTCTACAGCAGATTCCCAACTCTCTTCCGCCTAGGCTGGCCTCCAAAATTTCGTCACAGCTCGCAGAACTCGACTATATTCACGCCAACTCGTCTCGTATCTCCTCGTCTGTGCGCAAGGTGCTGCGCTTCCCAGCTGACAGTCTTCGCTCTGGCCTCGATCAGAATGTCAAGGACCTGGATAACAAACGGGATGCAGCCGACAAAGTCCGCCACGAAAGTGAAGAGGCTGCCAAGTTTTTCCACGAGCTGGTAGGGAGGAGCCATGTTGAAAGGATCAAGGTTGTGGAAGTGGATTTGGAGGCGCCGCATGACCTGCATTGAGCGCCTCAATACCAACCTTTTATCCCTTTCATAAAGGTGCCTTTTTTTCTCAATTTTTTTAGCCCTGCACATAGAGGGGGAGGGCGGTGGAGAGGGGCTGACTAAGCTGTCTCACATTCATAGTCCACAAGGACAGTTATAACAAGGGACAAGCGAAAACACTTGGTCTTTTTTTTTATAGCTTATTAGACGGGATCGAGAAGAGTCTCTCCCTTTGGTTACCGGGTGTTTTCTTTTTGTTTCTTTAATGTTTCAACTAGCTGCATGGTGCGGTGCAGTTGATTGGTTCAAAGCCGTGCGCGTCAATATATACCCGATTCATGTTTCAGCTCCCATGCTGCTGACGAGCTCTGCCACTTGCCATATTCACTGTTCTTTTGCATACACTGGCTACTCGGCTTCACAGAACCTGCGCAGGAAGTAACGCCGGCATGGAAAGTTAGTAAGAGATTCTGTAAGGCCGATTTTTTCAAGGCGGAGAAGCAGGAGGATGCAATGAGCATATGCAATGGACGGAACCACTTCTGACATATTGGGAGAGCAGGGCATAAGGCCAGCGGTGTTTTCGTCCTCTTTGTTTATGACATCCACGGTAGCATCGCGCTCCGGAAGCGGCTCCGAGCAGCTATCCCGCGGTGCGAGCCCATGGCCCGCAACTACAAACATATTCCAATCCAAGATGACTATCAGTACCACACCCGCGCTGGACGTCGAGCGACTGATGTTGGAAACAGCCCCCCTCTCTCGCCGCATTTGTTCCAGGCTCTTTTTATACTTGTGCCTCTCTTGCACGTGGCCTTTTCCTCCTAATTGTACACATTCCCCAGTGGGCGGTCGCTTTACATACCGAGTTCTGAAGGGGACGAAGAGTTTTGCGGGAGAACTGGCTTCTCCTGAATGTGGATTCGAAGCCGTGCACGTAGCGTCTACAGTCTTCGCCCTCGCCTGCCATTGCATCATGGTGGTCAAGCCATTTGTATTCTGGGTTTGGTGGCCCATGTTACACCCAGATGACTTGCAGAGCGCAGCTCACTCGACGACTATCGTTCTCGATAGACTGTCGTGCTGTTGGAGCGGTGCTGCAATACTGACAGGCAGACGCTTGGAATGTCTGGCCTTTCATAATAAAGCCATTGTGATGCATCTGAGGTAACTAGTGATGACCTATACTTTAACCATCGAACATGGTCCGCACCGACCGGCTTGTTTCTTGCTAGCATTGCTAGTCAAACACGATTTTTCCCCCAGGGCCAAGCAGCGGCAACACTCCGAACATTTGTGGACATCCAACCAGCGAATGCTGTACATTAAACCAGCTTCAAGATCGAGGCCAAATATTGACTTCTGGCTCCATGTACTGTTTCTTCATAATATCAGATGGGTGCATTGGTGCACAAAGGTCCGGTGTGCTTCTGTCAGGTTGAAACAGCCGGTTTCAGTGGGGGCATATTACAAGGTGGTCTGGTCTGATGGATATGGCCGAAAGATGGGTTAGTATATTGTCTGGTGGTCTGAAATACCTTGGTACAGGTACAGGTAGCTACCTACCTAGGTAGGTACCTACCTACAGTACGTAAAGTACCTACTTAGTAAGTACCTTCGCGCGCGGCCCCTGTTTTTGGTGACAGTTCTGGTGACAAACTGCTGTCTTGCAATAGATAAAAATTATGATACAGCCCACATGACTATTATAAATTGATTACAAGACAGCACTTTGTCACCAAACCTGTCACCGAAAACAGGGGTAGCGCGCCATGGTAGGTAAGTAAGTACTTACTTAAGTACTTAGAGGTACTTTTCGCCCAACGTACCTGATATGGCTCCCTGGACAGCTCCACTGCCACGGTGCGAGCCGCTGTTAATAGCAGTACGTACAACCATCATTCGTGGGTTGGTCACGTGCTTCGAGATCCTCACAACTAAACTTCGAATCCGCCGAAATGCGCGTGTTTGCGACTGCAATCACCGGCCCATAATCATGCCCTAGAACTCTGGGTATCCAGGCAATTATCAAGGCAAGTTGGCTTGGTAGATCAGGTCTTTCTCAAGGCGCAAGCTGCCGCCTATCCATAGTTTGCTCTCTGGTGGTTCTAGTTCTGCGAATGCTCCATTTCTGCGCACGGCCTGCATGAATATATCCGGTACGTGTGCTCCCACATGGTACGGATCCTCAATGGAGCCTGCGTGCACCATTGAGAGGTTCTGCAAAGGTCTGGTGGCTCGTACAAGAATCTGGCAGAACGTACATGTAAACAGGGTGCTCGCCGCAACAGCGTCGGGTTGTCGTCGCCGGCGTAGGCAATAGCCAGGCGAGATATTATGATTCCATAATGCACCTGACATTCTCGTGCCCATAAAGTTGTTATACCAAAATCTCGAAAATTCAATTGGCAAACCATCTTTGCCGCCATGCAAGTGACAGAGCACACAGTTTGGAAATACGCAACTGAGCAGCTGGCAATGGGCAGGAGAATGCTGGTCATTTTCGCGGGGCTAGAATGCCAGGCATTGCATTGAACAAGCCCCTGGACGTTATTAACGGCATTGCAATGAGCTGGCGCATTGGCTTCATCGAACCGTTGCTTAACCATTCAAGCATTGAACAAGCACAGAGCCTGTACTGTCTACTGGGACACCCACAGCCAGTCAGTGGGTCGTCGTCTGGTTCCTTCCTTCCATTTCTGCCTCCGCCACTTGGAACACGGCGCCGCGTGGTCGGTCAGAGGGGTCCCTGGTCCCTCCCTGTGCGCCAGGCCCCAAATGTTCAATGTTCTTCCCTTGCTGGCCGCCCACCCACAGAACCTCGCCTCTTCTTCCCCGTTCTCTGACATCAAAGTTGCAGCCGCCCCCATCCATCTCTCCCATCTCTCCCACCTCATCCTTTCCACCCGCAACCTCCAACCTCTTTTCCACCGCCTCCCCTACCGCTCCAAATCCCATCTCACCTCTTTCTTCTCTGACCTCTCGACGCTGACCTCTCCCTCCTCGCTGCCCCCCTTTACCCGATCATCTGCCTACAGCAGGAGCCCTCGCCGTCTTCGCCACCAAACCATCAACCCCGCTAATTGCAGCCAAAGGCAGAAAAAAAGCACCACTTCTCACCACAGTCTTGGTTGTCTCACCTCGCACGCGCCCTCGCCAATTCCTACGTAACGGCTCTGTTGCGCTTCGGTTTGATTGCTCAACACCAGAACCCCCGGCATTTGTCAGGTTAGATGCAGCTCCTGTTTTGCATGCCATCTTTTGTTTTTGCCCCGTGGCTTCCTTCTGAAGCTGCGCACCACGCCCCTCTTGCCTGACACCCACCCAGGTTCCAAAGATGATGTTGTTGGGACCATGACCACGTGTGCATCATCTTCAATAGGGGATTGATTGCCTCGGCTTGTGCATTTCTCTTCCTTGGTGAGCTTCGGTTACATGAAATAGAAAGTGCTAACGCGGGTATTCGCCAGGTTTTCTCCGCGCCGCCTAAGCCTGCTGGTAAAGCCCTCTGTCGACGGTCATAGGCAACCTCTCCTCCATCCCAATCACGCCCGCCCGCGTCTCTTCTGAATAACTCCCCGCGGCCCCCCAACATCACCCAACCAGCATCCAACATGTCTGCCCCTCAGGATGTCTTGTCTGCCAATGGCAACGATCTCGTTGATCACATGGACCAGCTGAAGATGGACGAAAGACTTGGCCCGGACGGCGAGCCCGCCCCTAAGACGGACGAGGAATATGCCCAGGCACAACTCACCCTTCGAGCTATTGTTTCTTCCAAAGAGGCCGGTGTAATCATTGGCAAGGGCGGCAAGAATGTTGCTGACCTCCGCGACGAGACAGGCGTCAAGGCCGGCGTCAGCAAAGTGGTCCAGGGTGTTCACGACCGCGTTCTCACTATTACTGGTGAATGCGATGCAATTTCTAGAGCTTACGCCATTGTTGCCAAAGCTCTGCTCGATGGAGCGCCTGCCGTGGGAATGGGAGGAATCGTTCAGAACAATGGCACTCACCGTACGTTTCTGATCCCTAACCCGATTATAAAGCAGTTTTAAACTGACCATGTTCGCATAGCTGTCAAGCTCCTCATCTCTCATAATCAAATGGGCACTATCATTGGTAGGCAAGGTCTCAAGATTAAGCATATCCAAGATGTGTCAGGCGTCCGCATGGTAGCCCAGAAGGAAATGCTACCGCAATCCACGGAGCGAATTGTGGAGGTCCAGGGTACCCCCGAGGGTATTCAGCGGGCTGTGTGGGAGATTTGCAAGTGTCTTGTCGACGACTGGCAGCGCGGCACTGGCACCGTCCTTTACAACCCCGTTGTTCGAACTCAGACTGGCTCTGGAAGCATGGGAGGCGGGTACAACAGCGGCGGCCGAAGCGAGTACGGTAGTCCCCGGGTCATGCGCACGGGCAACGGAGCCGACTTCAGCAATGGGGGCGTTCGACCATTCAACCGTAGATCTGACTCCGACGCTGCCAGCCGTGGCCCGCCCACACATGATGAGAATGGTGAAGAAATTCAGACACAGAACATCAGCATCCCCGCTGACATGGTCGGCTGCATCATCGGACGCGCCGGCAGCAAGATAAGTGAGATCCGTAAGTCATCCGGGGCCCGCATCTCTATTGCCAAGGTTAGTTAAACAACGCCATGCTGCACAACACAGCAAACCAAGTTTCCTCTGTGGCACAAAACTGACAGGATGGGCGACTCCAGGCACCACACGACGAGACGGGTGAGCGCATGTTTACCATAATGGGTACCGCCAAGGCAAACGAATCGGCCTTGTTCTTGCTCTATGAGAATCTCGAGGCAGAAAAGATGCGCCGCAGCCAGCTGCAAGAGCCAGAGTAAATATTCTGGTCCGTGTGGCCCAGTATGCTTCGCGAGCACAGCTTTGCGTTTTGTTCTGTATCACTTTGTGTAGATGAGCTGCATCTAAATCGGATTTGCAACAACGTGAGCCACGGCAACACAGCCAGATCTGACTTGCCGCAAGGCTTCTCGTTCCCCGCTGGAACCTGGGATGAGAAAACACGCTGGCGGAACCCCGAAACCACCAAAAACACCAAATTTCTTGTTCAAATCAGTCACCGCTTTTATCACCTTTTTTGTTAGCTACGTTTTCCCCTTTTCTCTTCTTACCAATCTCCTCGTTTTTCTCTTATTTATAAATCAACACCTACCGCCCGTGGAGCTATGTGAACTGCACGACGACGCATCTTCATCTGAATCCGACGTCGCGCTCACCATCCCCCCCCGGCCCGCCATCTGCGAATCTCTCTGTATCAATTCACACCCGCTGACAGTACGACCTGGCTCCTCTTTCTTTACACCCGCGGGGCTCATGGGGAGTACAGGGCTCCACCTCGTACGACGCCGAAACACTCCTTTCCACACCCCCGGTAGCACCTTTTGCCGGGCAAACGCTGTCGACGGGAACGCTTTATCCTACCAGCTGCCTGTTGCGCTGTATCCTGACACATCCTATGCCCATGCTGCCGGGTGAGGGCTGGATATTGATGATTCATGCATTGGCTATGGCAGTTTTTCCTTATCTCAGTCTCTACCCAACGCCCGTCTACCTCCCTCCAATTATCCGTCTCTTCTTATTGATGCCACGACTCTTTTTATAATCAGATGGTTTGAAGCGACTCCGAATTTATTGCCTCTCAGTCGCGGCCACGGACGAAGCATGTTATTGTAATGGGGAATCTACGATATTGCTTGCTTCAAATACCCCCAACACGAACCTTTTCACTGCTCGCCACCTTGACCCACAGATGACTGCGTAGTCACGGTGATGTGGGATCCTTCTCTACACCACGCAGCATGATTGATGACGATACGTAATTTGGGGGTGACGGAACGCCCAGCTGGGGCGTGTATGTAGTCATAGCTTTCCAAACGCCAAGAGATGAAATAATTAAATCATTTGGGATCTTTTGTGCTGTAAGGTGTCAATGTCGCTAACCTTGGGGTGATTCTCGCACACGCACCATCGGATGCAGTATTTGATCTGCTGAGGTCCAGTATGTCCCGATGTTTATACATGTTGGTATTCTTGTACGACTTTGTGCGCGAAATAGCAAGCGGGACACAGCACAATACAGTAACTATCCAGGCACTATACGCCGCATGCGGTACCTGGTATCTTGCGATTATTTGTCCAATGTTGGGCGATGACGATGGCGGCGGCGGACAGCACTAAGTCGACAGATTGTGTCGACGCTTATTTATGGGTGGGCATTTTGTCCCTGATTGTGTTTGTCACTACTCCGGGGATCCACCGTGGCTGCCTGGCAGGGTCCCTTCAAGTCCCCAAGGGTTGCCCATCAATGAAGCCACCATGGCCATTTGGCCTAGCCAGACTTGTGGGGATTACAATACATACCCGCACCGCAACCTTGCTTTCACTCCTTCACATCTTATTGCTCTTTGACTGCGGCTTCGCAAATTGCAAATTGTGGCTTACCTTGTGTGCAAGGTCGCCGTCTGGCCCCTTTTGTCGCCTTTGGCCTTTCTGACTCTCGCTGGATCTCTTTGCGTTTCGTTACATTTTGCTACTTCACTCCTACAATGGCGCGGACAAAACGTGTCCCCGTTCAGCGCGAAGCGTCGTCCGAATTCTTCAACAAGCAGACGGCATCTTGGGAAGACACCAATGGCGAAGAAGAGAAGTCGCTGGAGCCCAGAGGGATCGCAGCATCTACCAATGGCTCTGTCTTGGGTGATACTAAGCAGCCGGAGGCTGGCGTAGTCCAGCTCGTCATTGCTGTCGCGGGCATCTACGCCTCCTTGTAGGTGACGATGAATTTCAAATTGACTTGTCCCAAATCCCGCCGGGCATTATTGCTGACCAAGCCATTGACAGCTTAACATGGGCCTATTTGCAGGAAAGGTTGACCACGACGCCCCACGGCTCGGCCAAGGCGCCAGAACGATGGCATTTTCCCGTGTTTCTCAACACAGTTCAGTCTCTCTTTGCCGCCATTGTTGGGTCAATATACCTCCTGCTATCGACGCCCAAGGGCTCGCCAGTTCCCCCCATCATCCCATCACGCCACGTCCTAGGGCCCCTTGCCCTCGTCGCCATAACTAGCAGTCTGGCCAGTCCCTTTGGCTACGCCAGTCTTGCCCACATTGACTACATCACATTCTTGCTGGCCAAGAGCTGCAAGCTTCTGCCCGTCATGTTTCTCCACATCACCGTCTTTCGAAAGCGGTACCCTCTCTACAAGTACCTCGTTGTTGCAGCCGTAACTACAGGCGTTGCTCTCTTCACCCTTCACTCTGGCAAGAAGAGCAAGAAGTCGGCCAAGACAGAGGAAGCCAACGTTACTTGGGGTCTGCTTCTCCTGGGCATCAACCTACTCTTTGACGGCCTTACCAACAGCACCCAGGACCACATCTTCCAGACATTCCGCCCCTATAGCGGCCCCCAGATGATGTGCGCCAACAACATGATGAGCACTCTTGTCACTGGCTTATACCTCCTCTCCAGTCCGTATCTTGTTGCCACGGGCATTGGCGAATGGCTCGGTATGGATGTCGCGGGTAGTGCTGGTGAATTGACCGGCGCCTTGGACTTTATGCGCCGCCATCCGGCCGTCTGGAAGGATGTTCTTGGCTTTTCGGCCTGTGGCGCCATCGGTCAAGTCTTTATATGTAAGTTGTGTCCCCGTCGCTTCGTGTGCCTTTGATACGGTGCTGAGAACTAAGGGTTTAGTCTATACGCTATCTACATTCTCCTCCGTCCTCCTGGTTACCGTAACCGTCACCCGCAAGATGTTCACCATGATCTTGTCTGTGGTTGCGTTTGGTCATCATCTTACTCAAATGCAGTGGCTGGGCGTAGGTCTTGTTTTTGGTGGAATTGGTGTCGAGGCCGGCATTGCTAGGCAGGAGAAGATGGCCAAGGAAGCCGCCAAGAAGAGTGCTGCAAAGAAGCACTTTTGAATATAGTGAATAGTCATTCCGGGAGCTAATCACTTGTTTGCCGTGTTTCGAGTGTGTTAACAAAGCAATGGGGCAAAGCGGTCTGGTCAACGAGAAGCACATGGGACACACGAACTTTTTGCATTTCGGCGAATGGCGTAGCTAGAATCCAGGGCAAGGCACTTGGTGCTCATCTGTTTCGCTGTTTAAGAGGGAGGACACGGGCATTTTTATCATCGCCAGGACAACACAATGTCATGTCGGGGCAGGTCGCCATCATGTCACTAAATGACCAAGTTTCGACAGGTTGAAATTATTAGCATTTATTCATCATCCCTAGGCTATTCAAGCCGTGACCCCTCATCTCCCCATGATGCTGTAAACAAAGCCCAAAACAACAATGTCGGCAAGACCAGTTCAGATCCACATTCGCCGAGCCGCTTAATGCCTTCCCCTAACCTTTTCCCCCATCTCTTGCCTTTGATTAACCATGCGCGACAAAGTAAATACACTGCTCGCAATTATGTGACGAGGATGTGTGTCCAAGATTAAATGAAAAAAATGACTGATCAGCCGATAGGGGGGACCCAATACCTTCGCACGCTTTCAATGCATGAGAAAGAATGGTTGAATCAATGCATGTGCACAGTGATTTCCGTGAACACTAACTATATGTATCTTGCGCCGCCCGCTGTGCTTGATTTGCTGCTGTGCAAAGAAGTCGAGGAAATAAGAAAACCCATAATGTTAAACGGACGTTGACTCGCAATCGAATTTGCAGAACAAAGGCAAAAAGTGCATCTTGTTCCGCATTTCGTTGAGTGAAGTGCCCCCAAAGTCCAACGATTCGCTGAACCGTGGGAAGCTTATTATACACAAAGGAAAAACGCCTGCAAATGCAATGCATGAGACATTTTCGCCAACGCTATGGCGCATGTCCCACCATACGTATGGAGTAGAAAATACGAGCGTCGCTAAGGGAGTAGATAAAATTCCATCATCGTAGGTAGTATGCCAAAGAAAAATGAAGAAAAAAACTCCGCTGTCACCTATATTCGCAAAATGCAACGCATCTTAGCCAATGGAACTCATTCCTAGTTGAAACCTAGTCAAAATCTCGTCACAAAAGTTCGTCAATGGAACGAATGATTGGTGCTTCCCCTCTTGACGGCGGGCTTCGTGGGTCGGCTGCTTGTGTTGGCCGGCCAAAGCCCATCATGCGACCAAAGAAAGAGAATGGATCAGGAGGGAACGATGACTCTCTAGGGGAGAATAGGCCCTCAGTTGGCGTTGGAGGCGATTCAACAAACCGCCTTCCGGCAGCTTCGGGTACGTCGGATAGAGGAACCGTTGTCATGGCCTCAACCCTGGGCGAGAGCACTGTGGGCTCGGCATGATACCGCGTGCTCACGGCGACCATTCGCTCGGCAGGGTGATCCAATGGGTCCAGGGGGGACAGCTTTTGGAACTTCCGCAGTGGGAAGCTAGAAAAGCCCGTAGGATATTCAAACGATCGCAAGCCACGAACCGTCGACGGCTGGCTCGGGGCGTCTGGGCTAGGTGCTGATCGGTCCAAGCCAGTTTTAGGTCGTTGTGGGAGGAGGTCTGCAGGCCTCGGGGGAATTGGCGCGTCAAGTCGAGGAGCCAACGCTTTCGCCGCTGGGAAATATGATGGTGGTTGCAACGAGGTTAAAGTGGGTTGAAAGGGCTGGCAGTGAACCGGGGCGACCGATGTGGGGGGGACATTTCTGTCGCTCTCGTCTTTCCACGAGTAGCTCAAAGGGGCTGAAGCAGGACCTGGGGAGATTGCATGTGTGCTGGTCGATGAGTTGTCTAGCGGCCGTAGCGAGCTGTCGCATTCTATTCCCTTCGAAGCGCCTTCTCCTAGCAAGGGAGCAGTGTGGGGTTCTTTGTGGCCCATGTCGATGGCATCGGCTGAAAGAGTCAATCGGTGCTTGGTTGGGCTTCGTCCGGTTCGTGGCCTGTACGTCGATGGCGACGGACCTCTCTTCCTAGCGAGCTCCTTGTGGAAATCTTGCAACGAGTACATGAGCTTCATATTTGGACTGATCCAGCGACTCTTGGCTTGTGCAGCGTAGTATGCATCATTGACGCTCAGCTCAGGGCTTTGGTACAAGCCATAGGCGATAATGAGACTTGCAGAACGACTAGCTCCTTGCTGGCAGTGAACCAAAACTTTCTTGCCGTTCTTGGTTCGGTTCTCAATCGTTTCGCAGAGACACATGAGATCCGGTGCTATGTCGGTGTTATGGTCCCAAGGAATGTGAATATACTCAGGCATGTGCAGAGGATTCGCCCTTGGAGTTGTTGGGGTGTCGATTGACGAGTCTTCTGTCGGCTGAAACTCATATGCTGTCGCAAAGCTAGCCACTGTGATGGCCGTATCAGGTATGGGGCTCTCGGCTGATGGGATGGGTAAATGCTCCTGTTTTCTTCCGTTGGCTTGAAAAGGATCTCGAACCTCTCTGGCCACGTTGATCACTACATCGAATCGAGAGGCTTCTTCTGCTGTGGGCTCGAGGTATAAATACACATTGTCCCCATAAATGGCTATGGGGCCATCGGGATACCCAGGTGACTTTTGATCCTCGTTGTTCGCGCTTTCATGGAACGGTTCATACTCGCTGCGATTTGCTAGCTGAGTTCGGATTGGAGAATCTTCCTCGGCTGTTGACTCATCCTGGTCCATGGTGGATATTTGCTTCATAGGTCGCAAGACTTCTGATAGGCCAGATTCATTTCGTTCTAGAACTTTGGGAAATGCCATTCCTCCGGGAGGGCCAAATGTAGATGACTTCATGGTCGCGAACATGTGAGGTGATGAGTTGGAGTGTTTGAGAGCGCGCCGCTGCAGGATTGGCGGTATTGCTGGAGACGCCGGCACTTCATGTGATCCTTTCTTGACCAAATCTAAAGCACCTGTCTTCAAGCTAAGCTGACTTGGCTTACGTTTCATGGCAGGAATCTTGGGTTTGATGAATGAAGGCGATGATGGGTCGGTCGCAGCAAATTTTGTTGTGGTGGTAATCGTCAAGGGCGGCTGTATAGATAAACCCTTCATGTTCCTAGGTTTCCGAGGCGCCGGGGATGTCATAGGTCGGCCGACAGTATGAGATTCGGGAATGCTAAGCATATTGTTCTGCCGTGTCGCTGGGCGGCAGTCAAACATGGTGGATGGGTAATCATTCAACGGTATCAAATTGATGGGCGAATCAGGCGACGATGAAGGAGAAGGGTCTGACAGGGGAGACGAGTCGGTTGTAGAGAGTGTTGTTGTAGGAGATGACTCGGTGGATTCTGACATTTGGGTTGACGTGCTGTCATGATGCCTATGTGTAGGATCTGTCTGAAGTCCACCTTGCTCAAGCCCGCGCTGTTGAGACGGATCTGCCAGAGCCGACGATTTTGCCGCCATATCGACCATTTTAGGATCAACTAGTGTCACAGTCTCTCCTTCTGCTATTGTTTCGGCGTCTAGATCAAATACTGACATAAAAGATGGTATTTGATCTTCGTACATGCGTCGAGCGGCAGCGGACGGCATCATTTCGGTTTGGTGCCTGGAGTTCTGCCACCAAAGCTTGAGTATGCCGTCCAAAGGTTGAATAGTAGAGAAAACCCAAGGGGGGAGGTAACGTCTGCGTGCTCGTCGCTACTTTGGTTTGCCTTTTACAAGATGAAGGTGTTCGCGGAGCGGGGGTGCACGTCGATTGCAGACGGCCCAAGCAATGCGGACGAGTTAGGAAATGAACGAAAGTGATGCGTGAAGGAGCTATGTGCGACTGGTTCAAATCGAGGGGATTACGATGGCGTTGGACAGCGCTGCTGAATCCAATGTATGGACGTTCGCGAGATCGGCCGTAGGTGGTTTACTCGAGGCCGTGCCCTGGCTCGTGGATCCTCCCGCAACAAAGGTGCAGAGGCGCGAAAGGAGCCGCAAAGTCAGTCGTCACGACGGCCGTGATTGTTGAAGAGGGCGAATTGATGGGAGGCGATCGTCAGGAACGGAGGGTACGGCGAAAGCGTGTCCTTGGTCACGTCGCTGTGGTCGAATCCAGGCACGCAGGAAGGGAGGAAGGAATGGGACCTGGAGTTGAGTGAGACAAAGACCATGTAGGTTGCTAATGGCTGCACCAGGGGTCAGGTTTCGCAGCAAGCCGTTTAACACGGGACTATGGTCTGTCTGGTCGTCGACGGCTTCGGGACGGGTGTTGCTGGCAGAGGAGAGGGGGGAGGTAGAGGGAGGCGAAAGGCGTCAGGTGAAGAAGAGAATTGAAGGATTTGGTCAACGGTGTTGGAGACGACGGCAGCAGCGACAGCGAGACTGGGGGTGGTTGAAGGCGGCTGAGGAGGGGACTGGAGGTAGTGGGCGGAGATGAACTGGGCACTGGGCACTCAACAAGGCAGGAGCGACTTGTGCCAAAGAAAGAACCACCAGCACGAGAGTGGACGACTGGACGATGGCCGCCTGCATGCATACACTGGCACCTTGGACATGAATTTGCACCGGCTTCAAAAAGGGCCATTCTGCGCCAGTAGTGCTATGCGCGCCTCCGAGTTGAAGAGACCGACTTACGGAACAGGAGTACAGAAGGAGAAACAAACCTACGCTTCCAAAGCTGGTGCTCTTTCCGTCGCCTCCATACGCCCCAGGTCTGGAGGTTGCGAGCGGCGAGAGTAACACCATGACCAGCGAGTGAGGCCAGGGCCCCTATCAACCTGCGCACCCACCGCAGCACCGGAAAGGCGACCGGACAAAACAATGGCCCAACGGGAAGCCTGGGCCACAGTCCCTGCTGGCAATTGCATCTTTGCAACTCTTCTGTGAGGAAAATATTGAGCGGCACGGCCAGCAACCATGATCACACACATTTGGCGCCCTTCAATATGGAGCCAGAACGCTGGGGCCAGGGCCAGGGTCATCCCAAGGTCTGAGGAGACGTGGCTGTGAGGAGTCAAGGGTGGGCTCAAGAACCAGTCAGCATCTTGAGATGGACGACCCAGTCGGCAAGAGTGCTTCCAAAGCAGCCACACGAACCCCTGCTGCGACTCAACAAGCGTTGTGAGCGTGCCAGGAGCTGGTGGATTGGACTCCACTCCATCGTGTGACGAGGCTTGCGAGACAAGCCTCGCAGCCAAATATACCTAAATATAGACACTCACAGCAAGTCTGGCGGCAAGAACTGGCCAATCAACGCATGTGATCCAAATTTGGATACTTGATGGTTTAAATTGAAGTCCACCGCCGGCGATGTGCGGAAAGATGCAGATGTTTGTCATTGCACTAACCAGTCTGGAGAAGAGTGAGGTGCCACGGTGTTCAGGACAGCTCTGAAAAGTTTGACTCTGGTGATTTGGTGGAATGCGTCTTCTCTACGGAGTACTGCGGTCGGCGTTATTCTTAAATATGAGCTGGCCCTCACTGACTTGCAGCAATGCACGTGGTGGCATCGGAACCCACAACTCAGGTCTCCGTACGCCAACTGGGTCTTTGACGCACTCTTGTGATTCAATCAATTCTTCTTCTGCAGAATTCTTCCATCCAAGTTGGTATCCAGCGTGGAGGTGCACTCCTCGCTTCAAGAACCCCAATAATTTAGCGTGGGCGATAGGTTTTATGCATGGATGATAATATGCACTGGGTTAATACTGTCTAGGGATCAATGGGTACCACCAAAACAAACAAAACAGCAATATCCACCAACTTCTAACCAGTAGGCGGCTTGTTAAAACATACTAGTCGTTCGACATATAGCAGGAATCAAGGGAATATTGTGGCAATGTTGTAAATTGGCCGCCGCGTGTCCTTCGTTTTGTGACCACTAATGCGCGTGGCAAACTCGTCACTTCTCAGTCACGACGCAACTCGGCACTTATCCTAAGCGCCTGGTAAAGTCACCGACCAATGAGAGCTCTGGTGATGGGACTCTTTTCGTCGAGCCCACCAGACCAATCCGCGTCCATGATTCAGTATACCGAACCTCATGTAGTGGCGTCTAGTCAGGTCTACAAGATGATATTAGTCCGTTTTCTCGCAGACCAAACATGCAGATATATCGTCAGAAAGATTCTTGTCCAATCCTCCTAAAAGCCTGGCTGTGTCGTCTAGTGTGATTCCTCCAGCAGTCTTGGCCGAGCATCAGGACAACTGGGTCTATGTTATCTGGGGTTTGATCCCTGAGGGGGGTTGGGTGTATGGAGCTTGGAGAACGGGGCCTGAGAATTGCCTGCGGATGCGCAAGAGCCAAGTTAGTTTATTGTACTCCGTCCTTCGTATTAATACTGTTAACGTGACATCAACAAATAGACAGGCCGGCTTCTGAGCCGTTGCCACACGCCCTGTCCGCTTCACTCGGCAGCAGCTGTGAGGTCTCACGTACGGACGTGAGGACTCAATAGTCACTGCAGTTGGATGCAACAACGTGATGTATTGAGTAACAAGTCTTGTAGTAGTGTATGAAGAAGGAAGAAGAAGGTCTGTGACGCGGGACCTGATGTGTGGAGTATTGTGTGTCCACATCAGGTGACCGCGTCATGTGACCTTACAGCAGCCGTAATGACTGAGCGCTGAGCCAACTACTTTGAGTACCTACTTAGGTGGTAGGGAAAGAAATGCTCTGAAATTGGTCACCTGCGAACCAATCAAGCACACCGGGATGGCAATGTTCTTATTGTCCTGCATGCGCGATATCTCCTTCCAGTGGCTCCCAAAACTTGGGTCAATAGTACCAATCTGCCCAACTTAACAACGGGCTTGACGCAAAATTCTATTTTTTAACACCATTACCGTAATGTACGGAGTATGCACCTTCATTGCCGGACACAAAAACGCGCAACCGTCAAAAATTGAATGCGCAACCGTCGGGCAAGGAACTCGGTCAGTAGTATCCACGCACAATTTTAACTGTGGCTATGACTCTAGTGCCTTAATAAAAATACATCGCAATACCTAGTTTTCTATACTTTAGAGCATCTTATTAGAGGCAGCCTTTAGTATTAAGTACTCTATAGCTGCTAAAAACTTAGGCTAGTAATTAAGAATTAATTATATAACCCTAACCCTATACTAATAGTCTCTCTCTTTACCGCGGCCTTATAATGATTAAAAGGTTACTACTAATAATGTTTCTTGTAGTATTTCTGATAGTATTACTGTATAGTACTACTATTACCTGTAAATTATGGCGGCAGAAGCCATAGCTAAAAGTGTTACTGGCAAGGTTCCCCTGCCTAATGGTTGCGCGTTTATGTGTCCTTCATTGCCGGCCCAGCGTGTATGAGAACATGCTGTGCTGCTGACATCTGCACCACGGTCTGCCTGACTTTCTTGCAAGGGCTCGCCGTACATAGCGCTCATGACAATGTCGAACTTTCCCACAATCCTTGTAGAGTCAAGTTCCAAGGTGAGCCGGAAGCGGAACAGGGTGCCACCGTGGTCCAGCTAGAACACCGTGCATCTTGCCCTAAAACAGCCATGGTTTGATGGCCATGTTTGGCCCTTCTGAAACAGCCAGGGCATGATCATGAGCACCGTGCCAGGGCAGAAGAAGCGCTAGGTCAGACAAGGCCCGGAGTACGGAGCACTCCGTACTTTGCCTTATTAAAGTATGCAAAGGGGGTGGTGGAGAACCCAGCGAGAGCGCCGCACGCAAACACAATCATTCTTGGATCTGAAACAACCGACCTTGATCGAAGGGTAATTAAACTCAGGATGCCGACCACATTGTGGAGTGACCATTTCAGGGTCAATAGCCAGTTAGATGCCAGCGGATAAACAGTACCTACCCCAATGATGCAGGCTGTACGGAGTACAATTTCAGTGCCTGTACTCCGTACACCCATAGTTAATCCGTAGAGTAGCCACATAAACGCGCAACCGTTAAAAATTAAATGCGCAACCGTCAGGCAGGGGAACCTTACCAGTAACACTTTTAGCTGTGGCTTCTGCCGCCATAATTTATAGGCAATAGCAGCGCTATATAGTAATACTATTAGAAATACCATGAGAAACATTATTAGTAATAACCTTTTAATCTTTATAAGGCCATAGCAGTGCGTAAGGCCGCGGTAAAGCCTCTTTCTCACCTCGCGCTGTGAGCTATTTACTTCGGATCTTTGGCAACCGTGGAATGGCTGTTGCATGGCCAGAGCTTGGCCTCTCATTATCCTTCAATTCAGCGTCGGTTCTTCTGGTCATGCCAATACGTGCCCTCTTGTCAGGTTCTCTGAGCTGGCTCAGTTCAACGAATAATGATGCAACGCTGCTTCACTTTGCCCATGCGTCGTGAGATAAATCGTGGCACTGGCTCGGCTGTTAAGTAGCCATCTTATCAACTGGAAAGGCATTGGACCCTGATTTGAATGATCTTCGAGAATGTTACCGACACATAGGCAACACAATTCATGCCAACGGAATAAGTGTCTCTCGGTAACCTGGACCGCTCATCTGCCCGGTTCGGTTATCCTGGTATCGCACATGTAGAAACTGCAAACACAATGATGTCGGAGTGCTCCCGAGTAAGGATTGTACATCTGCGTAGCACGAAAGGTCTAGTTTCAGGCCAGATCAACCCATTTACTCGTAACCCAGGCATCTACGCGCGTCCTATGAACTCTTCCGAGCCTCTTCCATGAAGCTGACGCAAGTATTTTGGGACAACAGGACTTCTTTCATCTCTTTGTGGCTCTTTCGATTTCTCATACCAGGTATCCATGGTTGTGTTGGTACCGTTGCGTCCAAGCACAGCACGTTATATGACTTGTCGATTTACACAGGGCTATGGTTGCGTTGGAAAATAAAAACAACAAAAATAAAAATAGTTTCCTTCCTGATGGCCCGATGCAATAGACTTGTTATTGCGGCGAGGAACAATCACAGTACCTGGGTAGTTGATTGGCCCCAAGTCGAAGACGCGCGATTGCCCACGCTTCATGTCAATGCAAAACGGGGGCATGGCGGCGAAGGCGAAGTGTGCAGAGCCATGTTCTTGGCTAAATGATTGTAACTCGTGGCTCTCGGGTTTGCAGATGTTGATACCAGCAAGACCGGCTAGACCATTTTGGATGTCAGAGAGCCTGCAGCCACCACGATCTTGGGACGATGTTGATGCTTGAATGATATGGCGTGCTCTAGGGTAGTCCATTCCCTTTCCCGGTGCCCTTCGGCGCAGTTTTGCCTTATTACTACTGCTTGTTTACTTCTATTTCCGGCAAGATGAAACAGCCACTGCGGCCCCGGGCATTTAGGAGCTTGGTCGTCGGGTATAACAAGGTACGTGCCGTCATGCCATGGTACCCACGCAAAACAGTGCAATACTCTATTAAAGTACTCACCTACTTACCTGCCTATAGGCGGGTAGGTCTCTAGACAGGGGACCATGTGTGGATTATTAATTACACTTGGCCACCAAATAGGCCTGGTGAAGTACAGCCACCAGCAGCTTGACAGGCCAACGCCAAGTGCCAGTGACAAAGACGAATGTTCGATCGCGTCACACAAAACAGAGATCCGAGTTGCACAAAATGAGGGGTTAACCCCCAAAACCCACCCAAAAAAGGACAGAAACAAAAATCGACAATGGCGCCGATGCAAAAGCAACAAGTTGGTCAGGTGACACGATCATGCCGTAGGAGATGGCATCAGGACACGTACACCCACAAAGCAACTACCACATACTCCGTACTCCGTACTGATTATCGGCTGCATGCATGTACATACGAAGCTGGGGAAACACGCCACAATGTGCATGGTTAAGCAGGCAGTTGTCCATTGCGCCACATGTGAGAGTATGTTACACTGCAGCGCAATGACGGCGGCCCGAGCTCGGGCAGCTTTGGAGCACTTGGCCACTCTTGCTCCCCAGGCCGATCCGCTCATCTGCAATTGTACACAAAGAGTTAAGAACGGCATGGCGAACTCGCTCAGCATCCTTGAACATCCCCACAATGGACAGTAGTCCATTTGCTGACGGCAGGGACAAACAAATATTGAAGGCGACGGGTTAGCTATTCCCTGCATAGCTGTCCCAATTTGCTGCCCTGGCAAGTGTCATGGCTGCTGCAGGTCGTCAGGAGGTTGAGTAAACTTATTACGCAAGCCTACACTTGCAAAAGGGCATTCATTCATGTGCCGTGCGATCACTGTATCGCCATGTAGACGCATGACAAGGTCTGCGGTGTCACGTTTCCCCCCTCTGGGTAAAGGTCTGCTGTGCCTCCAAGCAACCGCCTATATAGCATGTTTACCGAGCGAGACAAGACACGGATACACATGGGCCAAATGTAGATGATCAGTTCACACCACAACCAGCAAGCCATGGGCTGTTGCCTTCTTTTGCCAGGAGAAAGCTGCAGGTGGCTATTCCTAGTTGAGAGGATGACAGGCACGAGTCCTGGTCCCACACAAAAAGTGGTGCTCTTCCATGAACTAGCAGGACATGATGACAAGTCGTTCCCCAGCACTACCGAGCTTCTCCATACATCCGTCCTTGGTATTAGGCCAGGGGCAGGCGATGGGTGATGGCTTGGGATGGATCAAGTGGGTGCTGCATGTTGGCCGGCTGAAGTTGAAGTGGGTGGATGGCTGGCCTGGCGAACCATCGTGGGTGAAACGCACATTAATAACTCCGTACAAAGCGCACAATGTCAGCTTTCCGATTGCAAGGGTGCTGGCAACGCTGTGACTGCAGCTAAACATGTATCTTCTTGTTCGTGGCGTCGTCTCTCCTTTATCGCGAACCGGCAGGCTCCATTTCTCCCTCCCAATTTGCTTCCAAGACTTCCCTTTCCCCCCATTTTGAGAAGACCCGTCGAATTATTAAAGCTGCTTTTCAATTGCGCCCGTTCCTTTTTCGCATGTCCACATAATTTTATCTCTCACTGCAGCACTCAAAAGCAATTGGTTCGTCCTCATCTCTGACAAGGCGTGTCTTTGTATGCCAGAGTTGCGCGTCGAAACAAGCGCCTCCAGGGGGCCAGTCTGGTCGTCTCGTTGCTGGCCTTGAACTCGTTAGATCCGTACTCCAGCGACTACAGACACAACAGGCCAACTGTCCCTCGGCCACGAATACACGCGGCTGAGAGGGACAAAGAAAGGAAAACCATAATAGTGTCCAAACAACGAATACTGCATCCGAGACATTGACTTCCAGCAGGTGCTCCAGACACGCGTGCTTGCCCGCCTCAGCTGAGCTGACTGCTTCGGCGGAGCATTGAAAAGCATCAACCGATCCTTCCATCTCAGACCTCAATGGTCCACCAACTGCAGTCCCTACACCTGCGGTACTGACGGCATGCAGGTTCGGCTGAGAGAACATGACTGAGTCGACGGTTGTCACATTGGCCTTCGCCGGCCACCAGCCCAGAAGAGCACAAGCTGCCAGCAGTCCACGGACCACAACCACAGAAGTGACTGCAGAAGGATGCACAGGTACAGGCACCACTGCGCTAGTGGGCTCCACGTGCAAGACCACGCCATGTCCAGACTTGGATAGCACTGAAACTCAACCTGGCTCATCCCCTCCTCCTCAGACTATCGTCAAAGCAAACGGACATGGCCACGACAACAGCCACCTTCACCTTCACCAACGCCATCACGAGTGTCCTTCACTAGCTCTGCACTCGCACCGGCATACAAACAACTCGTCCAAGCTGCCTGCCTTGCGCTCCAACGATACACAGAGGGTATCCCCGCCGGCGTCATCGCTGCCCTCTCAACCGCATCGCCTGCACCTAAACGGCCCTGAGGAGCCGCAGTCGCATCACGACGCCCCCTCGCCTGTGTTGCCCAATCCGGTGCCCGAGCAGTGGCTGGCTCCATCGCTGGCCGACAGCATCACCGCCGCAAACACGAACCCGAGCCCGACCCCGGCCACAGACGGTGACAGAAGAGCAAAACCAGAACGTTCCTCCTCCTTTACTGCGTCGCCGCCGACCAGCTCTCCACTACGAGCAACAGTGCGCTCACGGGCATCATCGCACCAGGCCTCGCCCCAGTCTGCGGCCTCATCGCTGTCGTCTCCCGGAGCGTCACCCCTCGGGCAACATAAGCGTCCAGCGTCTTGCCCTGAACCCGGCTTTGTCAACGCTGATCAAATTTCCCCGACATCTGCCACAGGGACAACCAAGTATCTGACACGTCGAGGCCCTTCTTCTCGCAGCTCAAACGGTGTGTCGACTTCTGACGGCCCACCGCCGTCCCTCAATACTCAGCGTCTTCAAGCCGTAGACGCGGTGGCCCGAACTGCTGCCCAGTCACTGCCCTCTCCTGAAACACCAAAGTCTGAAGGGACACAGGGCCAACGTGAGCTGCTTCTGCTCAAGCGGCTTTCCGAGTCCAGCTCATCTGATGAAAGCCGACAGCCGTCATCACACCGCCCTCCTGTTTCCTACAGAGCTACCAGCAAGCGATATTCCTTCCAGCCTGGCAACTTGACGGCTGGTCGGGTGCCGCCAATCCGGTCTTTTCGCTCTTCAGGCTCTCGCAAGAGCTTAACGCAGGACATGAGCCTACCATCCCGGCCCTATGACTTGGGCGAACCTTACGCAACTTCCCCCGAAGAGCACGCACCGCACAGCTTTGGTGGTAGATACGCCCACGGCGGACTTTCCCTGAACGACACCGACTCTAGTCGACAGGGCGATGATGGAGACGTCTTCTTAAGGATAGCTAGGGAGGAGCCCGCGCGTCGTTTTCGAGAGGATGAGATGGATGATGCTCAATCTTCCGTGGTATGTTGCAACAAGGGATATTGGTTGTTGAAGCGCTGAGCATTAGCTAACTAGTCTGCAGTCTGACATGAGCCGAGCTTCACATCGCCGCCCTCTATCGACTGTAACCTCAACATACCGCCACCAAACATCACCTCCGAGAGTACAGCGGCGACTATCCGATCAGCAGGACCAGCCTCGCCCGGCACATCTTGAAGACGACCAAGGAAGTGAAGTATCTCGGACCACGACATTTCGTTCATTGGTTAGGGAGAAGGCTGCTTCTGTTCACACCGGCGAGGAACTTATGCGGACACGTTCTGGTGGTGCAAACCTGCGCCCGTCACCACTTTCTGCCAGACCTGCAGCTGTAAACGATAATACCCAGGAAGGTAGTATTTACGCGCGCAGGCGTGCGTCAATAACCGACAGCAATTCGACCCTGGGCGGTCGTACTCCTGGATACAGAGCCTCTGGATTTAGCCAAGGCCGGAATCATGGGTCTTCCCCATTGGCCCGGACGATGGACTTTCAGAACCGCACGGTAGCCGAAGGGGTTCAAGGACTCGAGGGAACGGAATCTACTGCTTCCACAACCGCACCATCTACGGTTTGGGATGAACTTGACGACCTCAAATCGCGAATTAACAGACTTGAGTTGACAGGAAAGATGCCATCAACGTCTGGAGCGGCTGTCTCTAGGATGTCTGACGAACGTCCCGCCACTGCGACAACAACAGTGACGACCATGTCTGGATCACCCAAACGACAAGTCAACGGGCAAGTTACTGAAGCATCCAGTGCCACATCCTCTCAAAAGGACGCACACCCTATCCTTCACGCAGCTCTAGTCAAATCAAAGCCTTTTCTGAGCCCGGAGGTTTATCAGGCGTTGGAGTCAGCTGCTAATGATGCCATGATGTTGGCTTCTATGATGGGCAGCCCGGGCCAACCAGGCCCAGTTTCTAGCGCGGCTAGTGTGATCGGGACGGGTGGACCAGCAATCACAGACCGACAGCTCCGAAGGAAAGCTGATTCTGTCTGCCGAAGCCTAACGGAGCTATGCGTGGCACTTGGGGAAGGATTTGGCCCTGCAAAAGCACCCGGGCCAGCTAGCCCGCCTGCCTTGGCTCAACACGATGGACCAGCAACGCCAACAGTGCCAAAGTCTTATAGCGGCCTGCCTGCTCCACGCCGCCCTAGTGTGGCAGAGCAAGGAATTCCAAAATCTATTAGCAGTCCCAGAACTTTGTCTAAATTTGAGGAGCGCCGCAGCTCCATGCTCAACGGCACAGCTTTGCCCACACCGCGAACGACTGGATCGACCCCAACGACACCAATCGAAGGCAATCCTCAGCGAAGGTCTTCTCTTATGATTTCGAGGACTCGGCGAGCCGGCACTGAGGAGCCCGACTCTGGCCGGACACCGACAATGTTGAGGTCGCGACGTACCGGAACAGAAGAACCCGAAGACGGGCGGCAATCATCATTATTGTCGAGAAATCGCCGGGGCACAGTGGGTGAAGATGGCGAAGAAGGGCGTTTCCGACCGCCTTCCCGTGCTGGTACTGATGTCAACATGTTACGGATCCAAGGGCGAGACTATCCTCCAGAAGAGCAGTCCACGCCGCCAAGCAGTACCTCACAAGTTCCGTCAGCCCTCCCACGTCGCAGATTCCTTTCCACCAACCTCCATTCATCCCGCCTTGCAGGACCTTCAGGGAGCAGTGACCCGTCACCAAGAAGATACCAAGACCGACATCCAGGAGACCAAGATTTGAGCGGCAGCGTCGGGGAAGCGGCAGTGCAAAGACAATTCCCGCCACTGAGCAAGGGAATAGCTCATGCCCGAACCGCCAGTCTCAGTATTCGAAGAAATCGAGACAGCCTGATTTACTCCAATACCGGCGACGCTGGTGGAACCTATAGATGATGGCGATGAGGGCTACCCAGCAAACTCATGTTTAACGCCTGTACATGTATTCATATGGACCATGACGCAAAAGTTTTCTTTTGGTAGAAAGCCATCAAGAGACGTCTGTTACGTACTTGAATTTCAGCTTGGACGATTCACGAAGGCAGACTGCTGCGCTATTTTAATTTTGTTTTTGTTTCCTTTCTCGCGCTCACTTTGCCTATTTTACGACAAGTCCGGCTTTCTCCGTTCTCTTCTTCTCCTTCGTTTCTTACTTTTCTTTATGGGTTCTGTATACATCAACGTGCATTACGCATAAAACAGGTCATAAATCGAATTAGTTATCTATTTTTGAGCCGGTCACGATGGCCGCTCTCGTACTGCGGGACGATACGACGCGAGATGCATTGCCTGTCACGGAGTTGGCCTTGACAGACTACCTTGGTTCTGCATTTTTCTACTGTGTGGGTGGACGAATAGTTACTCCATGTACGATAGGTTCATTTTGTGTGTGTGTGTGTGGGGGGGGGCGGGTAATAGGATTCTCTTGTATTGTCATGGCATTGGTTCTTTGACAGCGTGATGAATTATTCTTGTACATTGAATGCTCCCTCCATGGCCATTGGGACTGAACTTGAGCGGGGTGCGAGAGAAGCCGAGTGGGTCACCCAAAATGGTTGGTGGCACCTGGACTTGAGCATCAATTTTCACTTGGCACCTTGGTACAGTGCGTTCTTTAATTATCCTGCTGCCTACGGAGTACTTTATTTACAGAGGAGGAGCCACAAATGGGCCTGGAGAAAACACTACTGTCGCAGCCCCACTTTCCAACCTAAGTAAATGTACGTACGGCATGAGTTGGATCCAAGCTCGGCTCGCAAATATACCCAGCAGACAAAGATGGCCAACAACGAAAGCCATCTACAGGCCCAAGACAAACCACATCCGCGACCGTCCCGGCCGTCTGGACGCAGAGGAGGCGGTCGTGGCGGCAGGACCGAGGGCCGTGAGGTGCAAGTCTCCAAGGCTCTGTCCAAGCTGCTCCGGCACCAGGCCGAGAACGCAAGCATCAAGCTCGACGACGAAGGATTCGCGCCGCTAGACCGCGTGGTAGGGTTTCCCCCTTTTTTCTTTTATTATAATGATTATGATTATGATTATTATTTGGTGTTCTTGAGCACACAAGGTGGCTAAAGCAACTAACTGACTTGACTTTTTTTCGTATCTTGACAGCTGGCATGGGGCCCTATCAAGGCGCTGGCCCCGTCGTTGGAGGAAATCAAGGACATTGTAGAAACCAATGCCAAGAAGCGGTTTACTCTCAAGCCCGTCGAGGCGGAGCCTGTCTCTGCCGCGGGATACCTGATCCGCGCCAACCAGGGGCACTCTATCAGGGTGGATGAGACGGCTCTGTTCAAGCCGATTGCCTTGGGAGACGAGGACTTCCCAAACAAGGTGGTGCATGGGACGTATTTTGCATTTTGGAAGGCCATTGTCGAGTCGGGGGGCTTGAAGCCCATGAACAGGGGACACATTCACTGCTCGGACAAGACGCCCGAGGAAGGGGCCGTGAGCGGGATGCGGAAGGATGCGGAGCTGTTGGTTGAGATTGATATTGAGGCGAGTCTGGAGGACGGCGTGACCTGGTGGAGGAGCGACAACGATGTGATTCTGACGGATGGCGGGGAGGGAGGAGTGCTGAGCACCAAGTACTTCAAGTTGGTCACAAGTAGGACTGTCGACGTGGGCGTTTTGTGGGAGGATGGGGTCAAGGTTGCCGGCTTGCCGCCTGGCTTGAAGTTTAGGGTCCCCGGGGGTAAGAGAGGCGGTGGCGGGAGTGGAAAGAGGTCATAAAGCTCGTAGATTCATTATAATATACTATGCATTCTAGGATGAAGAGATGGGCTGGCCTTTGCTGCTTTGTAGCCTCTTGCTTTCGCCGTCTGTAGACATGGATAAGAAGGAAGAGAAACATCACTCGACCTCGGCTGTCGCCGGCTTGGGAGAAGTGGCCACTGACCACAGGCTCTCAAAGGTGGCCTGCCTCCTCTGCAATTCACTCTGCAGCCATTCCAGAACACTCTCAGCCATCTTAAGCTTTGTCTGGTTCTGGCCGGTAATGCCACTGACCATGCCTAGTTCCGGCGGAATTCGCAGGCCGTTCTTAAAGACGGGACGTCCGCAGAACAAGTCATCCCCCGCGGGGTCTGGCTCAATCTTGTATGTCGGGCTGTCGAGAGCCAGGCGTCTCGCAAGGGTGGCTATCTGCTCGAAAACAGACGAGCTGCTTGACGAGCGGGGGCTGGGCAGGGAGGCACCGACGTTGCAAGTAGGACCAGATGGTTTAGTTGGCGGGCTGCTCTTCTGTCTCTTCAAGGGAGGCTGTTGGACTTGGGGCTTTGGCAGCTGCAAAGGCGAGGTGAATGGTGGGACCGTGTTTGGAATCCTCGTGGTGGGGACAGTTGTCTGATTGTGTGTGAGATAGCCCAGGGCATGCTTGGCCGCAAACTGTTTGGCGTTCTGTGAGGTGTGAGTATATGGACTGTCTGCCTGTTTCGTTCAACAAGTTTGGGGGGTCAAATGTACCTTTTTGGACTGAAAGAATGGCGCCTGTTGTCCAGCCGAGAATCCGAATCCTTGGCGAGGGAATGACCCGTAGCCTTCCACGGTGCAGACACAGCGCCAAAGCGGTTGGAAGTGTCCATCAATGGGTATGCTGGTAGGCTCCTGATCTGCAAATATTGGGTTGGTCAGGCGGAGAGTTTGTGTCTTGTCTGAGAATTGACAACTGTTAGCATGGACGACCCAGGAAAAAGGACAAGCATTCATCAAAAGTTGCTTAACAAGAGGAAGCCGGACTCACTCATCAACAGACTGACGTAGTCGTTATCGCCGACGTCGGGTTCTTCGTTCAACGACACCAACTGTGATAGTGCCTGCAGTTGAGAGCGCGTCAAGGCCACTCGCTGACCAGTTTGCGCTTCGAGTGAAATTTGCTCTTGAACCCAGAGCAAGAGCTTGTCCCAGGGAACGGGAATATCCGGCTTTGTGTCCGCGACGGCCATGTGTGAATGGTTGATGCTTGCGTTGGGGTTTCAACTCGGGCGGCGGAGAGGAGCGAGCTGCTTATGAGGCAGCTGACCGATGCCCTGTCTTTTTGGCCTTCTGTTATAGTTGAGAGGGCCACCAAGTGGGGTATATTCAGGTGGTTCAATGTTGCATTGTTTACGCGCGCAACCACAGACCAGGCGTGGGGGGAAATGTACGGGTATGGGCCATCATGCCATGCTACATTGTTCTTTTCATATTCGATCGATGCACTAGGGTTTGGCCGTGCCTCTGACGGAATGCACGTATATTTGCTCTTCAACCCATGACACTACATGTGCATGGGACACTGGTCGCTGCCAGTCCATTGTACAAACCTTGTCTCCAGTGACCACTCATCTGTCCCCAAACCATACGTAGGGCCTCGGTGTATTTGTGCGGGCATGTTTATCTGCAAAACAGGCACCGCCACGCACATGCCGGGCCTTGAATAACAGAACAATCATTGCCACCAGCTACACTTCTTCAAAGAAGCCACCATCCTCGTCTTCGTCGGACTTGTTGGCGGCCATGGTCTCTCGCATGAGTCGCCTCCGCTCTCTCCGGTTAAGGGTGGACTGCTCGCCATTATGTTCTCGCCTCTTTACCACAGCTCTAGTGCGATTTTGCGGCTCTTGGGGCTTTTTGAATTGCTGACTCGAGGACGGGTTTTCCGAAGCTGCCTTCTTTGCAGGTGCGCGATACTTTTTCGGGGCAGGTATTGAACCATCCGCGGACTTCCTCTCCCTTAACTGTTTCAGCGCTTCCGGTCCTTCTTCCATGGCTTTCTCGACGACAGACCACATGGCTGGTCTTTCGGCATTGAGTGCAGCTTTGGCTGTCGGGATTTGTTTTACATCATCTTCCTCTTCCTCCTCATCCTTTTCGCTGCCTTCATGTTTCGGGTTGCTGTACAAGCTGATGTATGGCTCGATATGCGGATGGTAGATTGTATAAGCCTCGTCTACCTCCGCGATGTGAAGTTGGCGCCTCAAATCATCGGCATCATCGGCATCGGGGTTCTGTTCGATATTGCGTCTGAGCTGTTTCGCTAACCTGGAGGCCTTCTTTCGTTCTTCAATCCAACAACGTCAGCAAAATTCGTAGGCGCGGCGATAAACCACGAGCTAGGAATTGATCCCAAGCCTACCAAAGAATCGAACCATGTGATATTTTGAAATCATGGCACTCCGCTTCCTCTGGAAGGATCTGTCGGAAACAGTGGACTTGTGTGATTCCAATTCTCGCTGGAGGTCATTTTGAACGTTGGCAGGGAGGTCCTTTTTTCGCTGAAGCAGTCTTTCGATATTTCGGACACGCTTCCTCGAGTGCCCCAGGCTGCCTTCTTTTGCCTTGTGTTTGCCGGTCCCGAATTGCTTTTGACGCTTGGGGTTGAAGCCGTTTGTTCGTGCTGGTGGCCTGGACGGAGACTCGGCGTCGTTGTCCAAGTCGGAAAATGCTCGCTTCATGCCCGAGATGCAGTGGCCCTTGCGCAGGGATTGGTAGCTCAGCTGGTTGTTTGGTACAAAAATACAAAGGGTTTCTGGGTCGTGAATTCAAGGGCGACGGTTCCAAGAAAGGGTGGTGATGGGCGGATGCAGACGTCTGGTTATCAATCTAGCATGGGATATTCAAAAAAGGTCCAGCTTTTTTTTATGCGGTGGGGACTTGCTGTTGGCGGTCGGGTTTCCTCCTGGCGCTGGATAGATCTCCAGCATGCTGACCAATCACCAGGCCGCAATTTGATGAACCCCAGCACCTTGCCTGACCACCAGTCATAGGAGGGGGATCAGACGAGCGCCATCGCATTGCACCAGACGACGTCGCGGCAGCCGACTCAACGAGGATACTTAGTATTCAACCCCAACGCGCGGCGGTGTTTTGACGAAAACAGCAGCTAGCCCCCAGCGCCGTCTTGCAAAGACATGCAGCTGGCCGACGAGCCCCAAGGGTCAATGGCAGAGTCAGGACAGCGGCTAAGGATAGCTCTTTGCAAAGGCACTGTACATTCGACTCTCGCTGCCTTTCACCAAGGCCTCATCATCAGGGCCAACTGAGGTGCGTACGGCTGTCACCCAACAGATCGTACTGGACTCACTCACCCTGATTACATGCGCACTTATCAAGGTATAAGTTGTGCTAAAGTATCAGGATGGATCGCCCGGAACCCGGGCTGGTGAAGTGGTCACCAAACTCATCCGTCGACAGCTTCGTTCACATCAACTTGCAGCATCGTGTTGTACAGCTCTATGAACCTACTGGTCATGCCAACAAACATCAATTCGATTTCTCAAAGCTCAGTCGACACGATGACTTCCCTCCTCTTACTACCTACGACTGGTCTCCCGCCGACACCAGCCTGCTGGCGGTGGGCACGAGCTCTGGAATTGTCAACCTATTAAAGATTGATGACAACTCCAACGCATATGCTGAAATTGGACTGAAAATGGCACGGACGTGCCAGGCGGTAACGTTCAACACCACCGGGCTCCTTGCTGTCGGCCTCGATCGTGTCCGGATGGACCAGAGTCTCCACATTTGGGATGTCAATCGCCTCTCGTCTCAGGAGCTGACCAAGACTGGCTTCCCGAAAGCTGCATCGACTTTTGTTGATTCTTACACAAGACTTGAGCCAAGTGTTTCTGTGTCTAGCATCAAGTTCTTCGAGGACAGTCCGCTGACATTGGTCGCCGGCATCAAGGGACAAGGCGTGAGGATTTGTGATTTGCGAGGTATAGACCCATCATTGCTAGCACGGCAGGTTCAAATGCTGACATTACTCAGACCCAAGTGCCAATATCACCTTTCAAACCAAGTGCAATAACAACCTAGCAATCGATTATTTGGACCAAAATTTCTTCGCCTCGTCTGCTCTCGACCACCCGGGAGTTATGATATGGGATCGCAGGGCCATTTCTCGACCAGTTGCTTCGCATTCCTACATGCAAGCTGTAGAAGAAGACGAACTCCCTTGGGGAGGTGCTCTGCGTCTTGACAAGGTCATTGAGACTGACTCTGATCCATTTCTCACTGAAGGAAAGCACTCTCTCGTCCGGTCACTTCGATACTCTCGCGACCACCGTGGATTATTGGCTGCCCTGTCGCCGACAGGCCAATTGAAGGTCATGGAAACTAACAAGGAGCTTTCATTAGCTGGCATGGCACCACATGAGGGCCCTGAGTTGCTGCAAGTTCAGAGGTCTCACGAGATGGATGTATCGTATCGCGACAATTCGAGACGGAATGATCGGATCGTCTCGTTCGACTGGGTCACTTTGGATTCAGCAGCCTTGAGGCCAAGGTTACTAGTGTTGAGGGCAAATGGTGCTTTTGATATCCTTGAGCAGCCGTCTCGAACGTCAGATCATGTCTATAAACTTGTTCCGTGGCAAGCGCCTCATCGAGGCTTGGAAGGTAGACATATCATCTTGACCAATGCTTGCGGATAGTGCCTAATCCATTTCAGAAAACACGCCATACCTCGATCTAATGCAGTTTGAGCCAACACAGACATCGGAGATTCTCGGCCCTCTGACGATCGAGCAAGCCCTCTCAGATGTTCCAATATTCGGACCAGAAAAGAACGGCATTGCAGATCGTATTGGCGACGCCTTGAAGGGCAGTGTGTCCTTGTCTGCGACTGTCGAACATGTCGACGAAATCGCCCGGCCGCTGCCAGAGTCATTCTTCGATGCGACGTCCATTAGTAAAAAATTAGAAAGCATCCGGGCCTATGTCCGCGACGAACATGCAGACCAACAAGCCGAAGATGGGCAACATACGACGGGGAGCGGCCCAAAGCACCTGTACAACAGACCTAATGAGATATCCCTGGCCTCAAATAGCTTGGTCTCCTGTCGTGAGATTCATGAGAACCTACTCGGCACTTTGGCGACAGTCAAGGGGCTACCTCGGGAGGCTCAATGCGTGGTTGACCACTCGATGCTTCTCCGAGCCCAGGAGAAGTATCTCTTTGATGCGGCTACAAATCGCAATATACTGTCCGATGATTCTTGGCGAAGATTTGTTTGGGACTGGGTGGCAGGTTCGTTATCCTCTCCGCTTCACAGCCCGAACGAGAAAACAGTTGCACCTAACGTTTGGTGACGTAGATGCCGAAATGGCCGCTGATGACGGAGGCATGCTACTGGGAAACATGGACCTCAGCTATCTCGGCGTCTATTCTATATGGACAAATGACCTAGGTAGTGTCACAAAAGCATAACCCATGCCTCGATATGCAGCTCAGCTGACTCCATGCCCAGGCAAGAACCCCATGACCCGCCTCGCGCCAGGCACAACCGTCCCCGAAAGCGCTCAATGGGAACGAGTCATCGGGCAGTTTTGCAAGAAGCGCCGTCTTCCCAAGTTTGACGGCGTGGCTACCAAGAAGCCATTCCATCGCCAACTCTGTCTGGAAATTTGCAGCTGGGGCGACCCTCAGCGCCATGACCCCAATGGTGTTGACCGAGAAGCCAACCCCGAATACCCCTCAGCTATCCACACCATGGTGGCTTCCCGCGCTCTTTTCCGTGGTGATACTGAACAAGCCATCTCCATCCTCAAGAAAGCCAGTGCGGTCCACCCTGAACTACTCTTCGTTTCGCTCTCTCTCCAACTCCTTGGCCGAGGAGGCAGACAGATCTCAAAAGAACACCTGGAACTCGACGATGCCGTAGCTTCCAAAACAGATCCCTACCTGCGCGCCATTTCGTCGCTCATTGCCACTGGGGACTGGAGCGCAATCGCGAACCAGCGGTCCCTGCCACTGACAGATCGTGCAGTTGTTGCCGTGCGGAACTTTGACGACAGCCAACTCACCAAATGGCTGGACGAGAACGTCTCCCTCGCCGTACAAGAGGGCGATATCGAAGGGATCGCATTAGCCGGTATCACAGACAAACTAGTCGATATATTGGCCCGCTATGTGCAAAAGTTCCACGACGTCCAAACGGCTACTCTTGTACTTTCAATCGCATACCCCCGATACATGGACGACATTCGCTGCCGAGCTTGGCGAAACGCCTACAGAGCCCATCTCCAACGTCATAGGCTCTTCTTCCAGCGCACAAAGTTCGAAGTCGAATCCACCAAGCGCTCCAAACGCGATGGCGTACCGACTTTGAAGCCACCGTCCCGCCAGATCGCCCTGAGATGTGTGTACTGTGATGCCGAAACGTCCCTTGCAAACCAGGGCGCTGCGCCACCCACTTCCAATCCCACGCTGGAAACGAGAAATCCGTTGCTGGCAACAAGCATTAATTCTGGAATAAGTTGCCCCAACTGTGGGAGGCACTTGCCACGGTGCGTCGTCTGTTTGGAAGTGGTTGGGGTTCCACGATCAGACAAGCCCGAGGAGAAGGAATCAACGCGCTCAGCAGGCCGGTTTCCAACCTTTTGCCTGCGTTGTGAACATGTGCTTCATTTGGACCACGCCAGACAATGGTTTGCAAGACATGTCGAATGTCCGGTGCCCGAGTGTCGCTGCAGGTGTAACTTCAGGGCCAACCCGGAACTGAGCTATCATTGAACAGTGAGGGTGAAATGTCCCGCCGTCTGGGTCATCATTTTGTACTAAATTTATTCGATAGATGACGCCCACAGCGTTGTCAAGATGAGTCTTTCTTTTAACAAATAGCAGGCTTCGTCCTTGAAACGCAAGATACAAAAACGATTTGTGAACCCTCTGCTCTCTCGCGCCTTGATCCTGCACGCCTGTGCTCAACCGTTAACCTTCTGTCTACCATCTCTTATACTCCAGATTGTATAAAACGCCGTACCCATGATGATATAGTGTGACACTTGTAGCGCCAGAAACTTGTCGATGATGTTCCCCTCTCCTGCCCCCTTCAATCAGATACGTGTAGTAGATATTCATCTCTCCCATCTGTCCTCCACCCCTTGCCATCATCTCAATCATCTTCCATTTCCAATGTAGCATGTAGCTGCCGTCATTCATCTTTCATCACCATTCCATAGCTGTGCGCAGTCAACAGCTGCCATTCCATGCCCCATTATATTTGTCCTCTTTCGACTTGTAAAATGATAACTGTCTGGAAGGTCTGTGCTTCCTCTGCTGTTCATGCCCCAAAGTCTCATCTCATCCACTGTATTCCGTTTCAATCAATTGCCTTGCACCAGGGGTGGTTAATGACCTGGTTAATGTCGTAACGCTCCTTGACATCGCGATTGAGCATACGGCGGATGAGATCGATACTCTCACTGCTCATAGTGAATGGAACTCTCAGATCTCTGTCCATAATCTCATCGATGCTGTAGAACGGGTTCTCCTTGTAAATAATCGTGTATAGCAGAATGCCCAATGCCCATACATCTTGCTCTTTCCCACCATAAGGTTTACCTGCCAAAACTTCTGGGGCGGCGTAATCTATAACACTTGTCAATGGACATATTTGCCAATGGCATTCGAGAGCTAAGATTGACTCACCAATAGTGCCCACAAACACGTCAAAGGGGCCGCTCTTGATGTATGCCGCACTTCCAAAGTCAATGAGCTTGATGCTGCCCTCTCCATCCAGAATGACGTTCTCATCCTTGATGTCACGGTGTACCACAAAGGCTTTCGCGTGTAGGAACTGAATTGCTTTAGCCACCTGAACAAATATGCTTCGACATTCAGCCTCTTCCATATTTGCGCGAAGTTCGATGTAATCGAACAAATCCATGCCAGGTAGCCCATGGGGCGCCATTTCGATATAGTAGTTGACGTCGTCTTCGAAGAATCCCTCCATCTCGACAATGTTGGGGTGTTGGAATTCGGGTTTTCGAAGGTAATCCAGCACATGGATTTCCAAAGGTACTGTACCCAGCTTTCGGTCTCTTGTCCATGTGTCAACCAGGATGCGTCGTTTGGTGACGTATTTCAACACAACTTTCTTGCCAGACGTCTTGTGCCGAGCCAGCTTGACTTGGCCGTAGGCGCCTTGGCCCATATCTTCAAGGATGGTGTAATCGTCAATATTGGTTTTGCGAGCAGGCTCGACTGTTCTGACCGGGGATGGCTTTTCTTTCGCATTAACCGCTGCAATTTTCGGTTGCCTTGTTAGCTTGGCCGCTGCACTCAAAGCAACGTCCCTGAGTTGTCTCGACAACGTGGCTGTCATTCGTTCCTCTTTGTTCGGCGGAGCATCACCATCTACAGTAATCTCCATGGGAGTGTGTACCGGGGGTGTTTGTCCTGGGGAAGGTTGATGGAGTGGTGTGGTCGCGCCTGTTGTCGCGGCAGAGTCGACACTCAGGGAGGTATGTGCATGTAGATGTCGCGAATACGTGATCCACAAGGCAAACACCATCTCCTTATGAGCAACGGGAAAAGAAGAGTCGCCGCTGCTTGCTTCATCATCGCTTCCCTCATCGACAATTTCTCCAGTAAGATTTGTCTGCTTTTCACTCTCTACAACACGCATTTGAACATCAACCTTCAGGCCAGACCCGTCACGATGCCTGGCAGGCAGCCCGTCCGGCTGCAGGAATCTCGTTGCGGCATCAGGGCGGTGCTCCTTAAGAGCCAGAAAAGCCGACGCCCTTCGAAATCTCGCCTCGGGAACAACCATGCCATCTAGCATCTGAAGGCCATCTTCTTGTGTTAATATTTCAACAATCTTGTCAAAGTCGGGAATTAGGGAGTCAATAGGCAGCCCATCGGGTTTCTCGTGACCGAACAATGCACCACAGAAGACAGAATTGGAGCTTCTTATTTTGAGGTCCACGGGATCAACAACAATAATGCCGGCAATGTGGGGGAAGGTCGACACGCGTAGTTCGAGTTTGCCCCGTACTTGCTCTACGGTGCAGGGGATGTTGACCTGGTGAGTGTTGGGACAGGTGAAGAACTTCCTCCTTGCTATTTGGGCAAAATCAATCTCTCCAATGCTGGGATCAATACCTTGTCGAGGGATTCGAGGTACAAGTTGTGCGACGTCAAAGCCGGACCCAGAGCCCTTGGATCCCCAGATGATGTCAGAGGCGCCAGAAATGCTTTGTACGGAACCTTCCTCATCCATTGTCACGTATGCAACATCTTCATGGATCTCCTCCAGGACCCAGATCAAGCCAACGCGCTTTTCTTTCACCCACAAGCTCGCGGAGCCAGTTGCTCCATTCCTTTTCTGTATCGGCACAACATCGCCACACAAGATGACGCCCCGTGACAAGTTGCTGCGATGCTGCCCGTTACCCCTGGCTGATGGTGGATTAGGGTCGCCGCTATGCACAGTTTGAGCTCGTCTCGGACCGTATTTGCCAGGTTGCGAGCGCGAATTTGGCTTGCTCAGGAGTTGTGCCGTGATTCCACCTGAGCGACCGCCAAGAAGTGTTGAGGCGGCAGAAGATGCTGGGCTCTCCTGTACTGTGCTTTTCTTGATATCGTCTGCAGCCTCTTCATCGGTCTGCAAGAGCTTTCTTTCCAGCCAGGCTCGTCGTTCTTCCTGGACCACCTCTAAAATGCCCATTTTTCGTACCTCGGCTTTGGTTACACCAAACACAAGGCAAGCCAAATCGTTGGCCGCAATGATGGTCCATGGCGGTCTAGCTTCTGTGGTAAAGATGGCCTGAGCCGCAGGAACCCATCTGTTGGTATGGCCGTGAGGCGTGGAGTTGATGGTGCTCGGTAAGGCGTTCACGGCAGGCCCCGCTTGTGACACAGTTGGCGAGCTGAGTGGTTCCTCGTACATCGGCTGGCCTTGTAAGAATGGCTGTGCCATTGTATCCAGGAGCCTGTCTTGCAGAGTGATCCCCAGGGTGTCAGTCAATGTACGCTTCAGCATCGTGGGCCTGATGACAGAAGCTCTCCTTTGCTGGGGACCCTCGTCATCTTCAATCTGTCTCTCTCGTGTTGCAGTCAGAACTTCATGTTCCAACTCTGGAACAGATGCGAGGCCATCCAAGCCAGCGCCGTCCGAAGCCTGGAAGCGCGTGAGCGGCGATTTCGGAGCCTGAAATTGATGTCGTGATGGCGAAACAGCATCGGAAGCAGCTGTACTGGTTCGAGAAAGCTGTGGCATGAATTGTTTCTCAAAAATGTTTTCGCCCGCCACATCGGCTGGCCCAGTCAGTGGTGCAACTGCTGTAGAATCCGGGTTTGGCAAATTTCCGGCCCCTATCAGCTGTGCTCGCGCCAGAAGCTCCAACATGTTTTGAGTATCAACATCGCCTGTGACACGAGCATGTGCGCTTGCGAGCCCTGCCTGTGTCGAGTTCATGGGCCAACCCATTCGATCTTTCATAAAGTCCATGGAGCGTTTCAACACGGTTTGCCGGTTATGTATGAACTCTTCTGATTGATGAGCGAACGAGAAAGAGTGTAGCGATTCGGAAGGAAACCGCGACAAGTCTTCAGAGAAACTCGGTGAGGCGGGGCCTGCGTGGTGGTGGTGGTGGTGGTGGTGGTGGTGCCCACTGGCTGTGCTTGCGAGCACAGCACTCATAGAGGTGGACCGAGAGAGCGCAACAATAGACGGGCTTCGCGATGAGGCTGCCGAGCTGGGCATGGTTGGGGCCCGAGAAGGAGGATGCTGCTGGCGAATGCGCCGCAGCCCAGTGATTCCAGGGCCATGCTCATGGTCGTTGATATGTGAGGCTCTACACAGCGAAAACCAGGGATCAACCCTGGCGTTAGCAAAGTGCCTTGTGCAAGCAGCAAGAATATTAGAGGTTAATGATAATGGCATCTAACCTTGCCAGCGCATCATATTCCATAGCAGAGCTCGGAAGCCCATCGAACGACATGCGATATCGGCTTCGATCAACCGTCGCGTCCGCAGAGAGTGCGAGGTTCCCGGTGCTGCGGTTCTTTGGCAATGACAAGGGAGGCGCTAGCTTGCCACGGCCTCGATCACCATCCCCGGTATTATCGTCGCTGCCTTCAGTTGAAGAAACCACACAGTCAGCAAAAGACGTGGTTGGTCACGGCAGTGGTCTTGGGTGGGTGGCACACACATCGTTCTTGTTGCCCGCCATGCATCTGCAGCATCCTAGACGGCGAGACAATCGCGCCGAACAGACACGGACAAAGGATTCTTTGGACGGCGACAAAAGAGCGCGAGGCAGTGGGAAGCTTAAGATGTTGCCCAGGCAAGCCGTTTTGTGTTGGAGGCCAAGCCCAGCCCAGCCCAGCCCAGCTCAGCTCAGCTCAGCTCAGCTCAGCTCGATGTCAGTCGTGCGTTCGTTTGTCCACGATGGAAGTGGAAGGTGTGGTGGAAGGGAAGGTGCAAGGGCTTGCTCAGGGTTTGCTCAGGGCTATCGGGGTCTCGCGGAAGAGGCCAGGTCAGCAGTTGGGAGAGCAGGATGCAAGATCAGCCCTTCTTTTCACTAGTGTGATCGCTCTACACGGGTTGCGGTCGAGATGGAGATGAAGCAAAACCCAGCTGTAAGAATTTTGACACGTCTGGATCCTGCGGGCGGAGGCTTTGGGCCCGGGGTTGACGGCCACGGCAGAGTCTGGGATAAAAAGTGACCAGGGTTGACTGGGTACCTACCTAGGTTAAGTAAGGTATGGGGTGAGGGGCCAAATAAATCGTCGGACAGTACTCAGTACGGAGTAGGGAGAAGCTAATAAGCTGTTGCTAGAGCACACCACACAGATAGATGGCATGTGCCGCACCATGGCTCGCCACGGCAGGGCCACCAAAGGATATTTGGCATCGCCTTGGGATTTGTCGGTCCCAGAGGGACACCCAGGGGGCGGAGGACATTGGAGAGGGGCTCAGTGCAGCCAAGTGCATGTGCGCACGGCCAACATCAACACCATCCGCCTTTCCATTTGGCGCCTCGGGAGCTATCACTGGCGTAGTCCGGAGGGGCAGAAGTTTCTCAATGGGCTGTCGGTGGATCTCCCTCCTCACTGCATCAATTGATCTCCGGTAAAGATGGGACATGGTCTCCATTCGCCAGGCCTCAATGCTTGTCATCATCAGCACGGACACAACATGATGATGCGCCCAGGCTCGAGAGGGCGCGAGCTATTACCTGCAACATCCTCCAACCCGGTTGACAGGCGTTTCTCTCCCTCACCCTTGTTGATAACATCCAGTCACATGTAGATCCACATCGGCATGCGGTCTTGTCCTTTGTCAAGGTGATTTGTGTCTTCATGCATTTATTTTGGTGCGACGAAATTGCAATCTGCGAAGTCTTGGCCGCAGCTGATTGTTTCCAGGCCCGTCAAGGTTTCGCTGCTGCTGCCCATTCACCAGTTCTCCCACCGAACACCTCGCTAATATATTTCGTCGGTCCTTTGTGCCCTCATACAAGCCTGAGATTACCAGCACAGTGGCAAGTAATCACATGAGACGCTTGGGGCTCACAGTAGCGTGGGATTAAAGTTTGCCGTGTTATAGCCGACTCTGAGTAAAAGCAATGACAGCTAGGCAAGGGGGCAAATGCCTGTGAGCCAAAACTATGCCGTCCAGCTGGCACCCGTCATTCTGTGTAAGTGATAATGGGTAGTTTCTTTGCTTTGCAGATGTGTCAACTCGACATGGGTACGGAGTACAGGGAGGGACGTACAGAACAAGTCTCTGGGGCTGTCGCTGGCCAACTATAGGTAAAGTAAGTAAGATCCAGGTCCAACGACTTCGAGTTTTCAAACGTCCATTATAGATTTGAATTCGTGCACGAGATAGCCCGTACGGTGTCAGGAACAATTCCGGTCTCGGTAGGCACTCAGTGCACATGATGGATTCAGGCGTTTTCCCATGTCATACTGATAATGTGTGCGAGACAAAGTTTGTGTGTCACCGGGGGTAGAAGCCGAATCGATAAATCTCCCCTGGTCTCGCACCATCCCCAGCATCAGCTTTCAATGCTACGTCCACCACCAGAAACAGCCATGTGTTCATGCGAAGTGTGTAGCACAATGGTAGAATTTGGACGGATTGGCGGACCATTGCAGGCAAAATGTGTCTGGTCCATCTACACCACAACCAGGGGTTGCTGGCACTATGGCAAGGATAAATCAACCTGCAGTATGCGGGGTATGGAGATTCAGCCGCATGTCAAGGATGGACCATGCCGCTGTAACCTGTTTATCCTACTTCGAGTACAATAGTATCGTCCACCGCCTAGGGGCAACTGAACTAACAGCAGTCAAAAATTAAGTATATAACTCGCAGTACTGCCTCCTAAATCACCAACACTTCTACTTGCATCTAGTAACTAGGTAGGTGCCTAGAACTATGGTACCGCTGAATTAGCTACGGGAAAGTACCACCTAGGTACTTAAGTACTTTATACTGCTAGATTGAATGCACCATTGGATTGAATGCACTGCTGTATTGACTACCTCTGCTCTGAAGAAGTCAAGTACTGCTTTGATAAGATAAGCTAGCGGGACTTTCCGCCTAATAAGGAAAGGCGCAAGTTGCATTTTAATGTTTGGCTGCTGTACATAAGTTTAGTTGCCCCTTGTCCCCTGCTGCCGACAGACTCCAGGAATGACTACCAAGTAGCTACAGACCCGAGGCACAGTATCGGGAGGAAACCAACGTGTGTTGCTGTATGCTGAGAAAAAGAGGTCTGCCTAGTGCTATTAAAAAAACGATTCGCAATGTCACCATCTTCTTGCTGAAGACATTGAACTAATAACGATACCAAAAAGTGAGGCGCCTGTGTGGGGCCAATGACTTTCGAGGACTGTAGTATAATGCCTCATCTTACCCATTCATGGTTCTAGTGCGAAGCCCCCAAAAAAACACAAGTGCCCATACTAAGGCTGGTACTTAATAACACCAACACACAACAAGGCACACGAGGCGCACGAGGACGGGGGGGGGCCGATCCCAGAGTAATAAGAGGGGCGAGAATTTGCAACCTTCCCTCATTGCCCCTCCAAATGCTGTCAACCGGGGCCGGATGATGCATGTGAGCAGCGGGAGGCAGGGAATGACTACACAAATGGTCCCCACAGCCTTGTACGGTCCCGATGTGGTGCGGCAAACTTCCAAGCGCACAATTCGAGCAATCGTCCACTCGGGCTGGAACGAGACGAACAAGGCTCTACGTGCCCCTCCGAGCCGTAGCCGCCGAACACACCACCAGACCCTCATCGGTTCTTTAATAAAACCCTTTGCCCTGCTCCTCCCCCGTCTCCTTCCGTCTTCATCCCCGTATGACCATGGCGATGGCTTCCAAAGGACATGTGCCTTGCTTTTGACCGCCGATACAAATCGTGCATCTGGTTCGTTGGGTCGAGTGAACCACCTGGTCCTCTGAGGTGCCTCCAGGTGCGGCCTGGTGACCCCGAGCGCTGACCCCGCGATCCATTTCCTGGTCCGCTGATCCTAACTGGCTCCTTATCGCAACACCACCCAACTTTCTCCAGTGACTATAACGCCCATTTTCCCTGACACTTGTGTTGTCTGGTCGTTCATTGACTCTCTGCGCTCGCTGGATCAAGAACCACTGCGCGACGGAGGCTGGCGATAGCAAGAGACTCGCACCTCCCCTTTTCTTTTCTCTCTTCTTTTCTTTTCCTTTCGCTATGGATTGAGCCTCGTCCACGTTCCCTTCCCATTCTCGACATCTTTCCCCTGGCGGCTCCAATAACACGTATCGATCCGAACCTCACGCTGTCCGACGAAATCTATTTTGGCACACGGCCACGCCTGAACAGTACCACCGATCAGTTCAAGAAACGAGAAGGGCTGAGGACCCTTCATTACGCAAATACAGGCAGCCTCAAATCGCACACGACTGCCTCCACAAAATGGCCACCCTCATGGACGCAGACGATGTGACTACGGTCTCGACGCCAGATGGTGACAACAGCCTCCCTGCAGCTCCCGGGACGCCCGTCAAGGGCAAGGGCCGCCAACGCCTACTTCGTGGACTACAACGAATGTCCTCTTCGCCATCACTGAATGGCCTGCGTCGCTCGAGGTCGGTGAATAGTCCGTACAGCACCCGAGGCACCCTATCTTGTGCCAGCCTTGCAGCCGTTGGGCCTCCCCAGTCTCCATCTAGTGCCCGGTCACCGACTCCTCAACCATCGCCGCTTGGCATGCCAAGTGCCACGATTCACACTTCACCAACACCCGCCCCCGAGTTTCCTTTCCATGACAACACCGAATGTCAACTTGCTGTCCGTAAAGTTGACAACGTCAGCCCAAACTGGGGACCTGCGACTGCTGCCCTACCCGCCGGTGTCGGGTCGGCCAAACCAGAAGGATATATAAAGGCCCAAGGGGTAGTGAAGACGTCACCCAAACCGGCTTTTCTCTTTTGGGATAGGCTTCCTCACGAGCTTCGAGTGCAAATTTTTGGCTTTCTTCGACCAAAGGAGCTGGTACAAGCTTCTAGAGTGAGCAAATCGTTTTACAGATTCTGCTTTGATGGACAATTATGGACCTCGCTCGACGCCTCCGAGTTTTATCAAGAAATTCCGGCCGATTCACTTGCCAGAATCATTGTAGCAGCCGGCCCATTTATCAAGGACTTGAATCTTCGAGGCTGTGTGCAGGTGGAGCATTATAAGAGGACAGAAGTCATCGTCAAAGCTTGCAGGAACCTGATGAATGCTACATTGGAAGGCTGCCGAAACTTCCAAAAGAGTACCTTGCATACTCTGCTGAGGGCGAATGAGAAGCTAGTTCTTCTGAACTTGACAGGCTTATCCGCCGTGTCCAACACATCTTGCAGAATTATTGCCGAATCGTGCCCACAGCTGGAAACGTTCAATGTCTCGTGGTGTGACAAAGTGGAAGCCAAGGGAATCAAGGCCATCATCAATTCGTGTCCGAAATTGAGAGATCTGAGAGCTGGTGAGGTCCGTGGGTTTGACGATATTCCGACCGCAGCATCCATCTTTAATACGAACCGTCTCGAGCGTCTCGTTCTCTGTGGATGCGTTGAGCTGACCGACGAAGCCCTTGGGGTCATGATGCACGGTATCGATCCAGAAATCGATATTCTCACCAACAGACCCATTGTTCCGTCGCGAAAGCTGAGACACCTCGACCTGAGTCGATGCAATCGCCTCTCTAGCGCTGGTGTCAGGGCCATCGGATACGCGGTGCCCGAATTAGAAGGACTCCAACTGTCAGGATGTAAAACACTAACCGATGCTGCTCTTGAGCCGATTCTGGCATCTACGCCTCGGCTAACACACCTTGAATTGGAAGACTTGGAGGATATTACGAATACCCTCATGACGGAGCATCTTGCCAAGGCCCCATGCGCAGAAACATTGGAGCATCTATCGATTAGCTACTGCGAAAACATCAGCGACGCCGGCATGCTGCCTGTTCTGCAGAAGTGTCTATGCCTAAGAAGCGTTGATATGGACAACACGCGAATTAGCGATCTCTCCCTAGCAGAGGCCGCAGCCATGGTTGTCAAGCGTTCAAAAAGATCGCTTCAGTCGAACACTATACCACAAGTTACCCTGCAGTTAGTCGTCTACGATTGTCAGAATGTGACTTGGACTGGCATCCGAGAAGTTCTTTTCCGAAACGCCCAGATTAGGCCAGCTGCCGGACAGCCTGGAAAAGTGACTTACCCTACCGAGATTATTGGCCTCAAATGCTTCTATGGGTTTCAAATGACAGTGGACGAACACCAAAAGCGTGTCCTGCGAGGAGACCTCTCATCTGCCAGCAGGCTGGAGAGGAAATGGGCAGATTACATGCAGGCGAGCGAAGAGGCCGGAATGGGAGGTGCAGGTCACCGCAGACGAAGGCGTCGAGCCAGAGAAGCCCACGCCCTGCACCTGAATGAAGAAGATGGCGGCATTGTTGGTCGTCGACGAGCGCGAACACTGGGAGCTTGCTCAGTCATGTAACGAGCCCATGAGATGGAACACTCAAAGTTGTCTGTGTTTGAATTATGACATGCAGCACGGACCTGATGTCTTCTCATTTCAAATTGGTCGTTGTATAGAGAATGTATTGTTTGTGGCGTTTTGGCTCGGTGGAACTATCTTGCACGAATTGGGATGTCATCATGATTGAAGGGAGGGCGGTTAATTGACAATGGCACACACCACAGTGTGTGCACTTACCCGACAGCCTCTCATCTCCTTGGGAAGCAATTTATTACACTATTTCCATGGAAGGAAGCTCGCCTCGACGGCACTTAGACAGCTTGGAGTCATATCATGCATGGCCTGCGTCGCATAGACATAGTCTAGCTTGCAAAATTGAAAACAAGTACTCGTATGCTTTCGTCCCCGCCCCTCCCTCCACAGTGATATCGTCCTGCACTGTACATCCTAATCTAGGACAATAGATTGTTCCTGGGGAGAAGATTATTTCTTGGATTCAGCAATGACACGCATTGTTCACTCTTAGGACCACCTGGCAGCCCTTCGTGCAGCGCTTCACAAATGACAGCCTGTGCTGCCTTTTACACGTCGTGAGGGAGGCCACGTTGGCTCGCCTTTGCATGTACCGTACAGGCGGGAGAAATTCGTGACAGTTGGCTGCATGTGGTCTCGCCAAGTTAATATCAGGCACCTGCAGCTACAACCAATTCCAGCCCAATTCCCATGACTATGCACCGCACAGCACCGCTAATGTATGGCCCATACATATTCATGCAGTAGTCCAGCAGAGAAGTAATGAGTATTTCAACTAGCGTGTAAGTAATGAAAAGCGGCGTATAGTTCTCTCAGTTCGTTTCTGGTTTTGTATATTTGTGTATTTATTTGTGTATTTGTTTATTTATTTTGGAATATATGGTAGAATTTGATAACCAGCATCCAGTCCGTTTGCAACATTAGCCATGCTGTTGATTGACGGCAGGACTTCTTCTTCTTGTGGGCAGAACACGCTGGCAGAATCCACAGTTCAACTTGTTCTGTTGGCTGCTGGCCTTGATCCATCCACTTTCGAGGACCGATATGTGGTTAGATACCGATGTCGCTTGCTCTCCTATGGGGCACGCGTAGACTGCTTATGCGCGCGACCTGCACAGCTACAGGGAAGGCCCTATTACGAGATTCAAAGTACGGATGGGGCAAACTGCCTGTGCGCGGAGGAGATCGGATCCTTGTGTGGGCGTAATGAGCTCATGAAGTAATGCTTTCAATGGTCATGGCCATCATGGGAGACGACTGAGGGACGGCGATACACGTGATTACACCAGCATGCGTGATTGATGCCCGTTTGAGCATCTCGGCGGTGGGATTCGAGACAATGAAATTTGCATCAGCCTCCATCAGCCTCTTTCCTTCCAGATGCTGGCAAAGCCACTATATGGCTGACCCGATGCTGCTTACAACAACACAGAGAAGCAGCCATCATGTGCTAGAATCAGTTTTGAAAGTGTCAGCCGGCGGATATCTAGGGAGGAAAGCGGGAGCACAAGCGACAAGGGCAGGCACAAAACGCCATGTCATCTCGCCCATTGTCCGGAGCAAAAACTAATAATGCCTAGGCCCTAGGCAAATTACGACAACAAATCCCCCAAGGGTGAGGGCAGCCTTGGCAAGATCTGTAGTTGTGCTGGACTGAAGGCAGCGCCAGGGTGATGGACGAGGGCTGCACTGAGGGTGTTTGCTGGTTCAAGACAAGAACAACAGACGGAGGCAAGAAGCGCCCCGGCCGGCTCAGTGTGGGTCGGGACTTCCTGTTGAGTCCCCTTTACCTCGGCCAAATTTAATTGCTACTTCTCCTCCCAGGCCGCAGTCGATGAGAAGCTTTCAACATCCAACACGGTCAAAGTGTTTTGCCCAACCAACCTCCCTGGATTTGTTTCGTCGAGGATCCTGGGTTTTTTTTTCTTCACCGGCTTACGGACAACGTGGCTTGGGGACGGGACGTGGCGAGCAGCAAGCACCGCGAAAGAAAGAGGGTAGCGAGATTGACGCCCACTCATTATTCTCTCCTCCCCAGCAAGGATTCTTTTAATCTCACACCACCCGAAGCAGCCAGCAATGCCTCTGCAAAAAATATACGTCGTCCGACATGGGGTAAGTGGCGCTTTACCGACAGCCCGGACAATAGGGTAAAAAATTGTTGGCCGTTTTTCTTTCGCTGCAAGAACTTTTTCTATTGACAAGTGGGCGCTGTTGCTATTGTTGTGCGTTTAGTTTCGCTCCAGTTGGTCGGTTGATCCAAAGACGGGCGTCTACATGGGCATTACTTCACCAACGGGCATCCAAGGCGACCCGGCCCTCACTTCATACGGAATGGACCAGGCTAAAGAGCTCGGGAAGCATCTCGCGACTCTGGACCCCCCGGTAGAGAAGTTATATTCAAGCCCGTTTTACAGATGCCTGCAGACCATGGTGCCCTTCATGGAGCTCCAGAGGGACAAGGAGCAACAGGCAGCTTCGCCAGGTAAGCAGTTGGAAATGTCGCCTGATGCCGAGACACCAGAACCCTTGCTCACCAGCACAGTGGTTACAAAAATGCTCCCTGAGCATGGCATCCGTGAGTGGTTCGGATCAGCTCCGTTTGATCACCCGGAGCCAGCTGCGCCTGGGGTCCTCAAGACCATGTTTCCCTCATACGATGAGAGCTACTCATCGACCGTCAGGCCCTCGCGCAAGGGCGAGACTCTCCATCAGCTGCAAGAGCGGATAACCAGGGCACTGAGGGGCATCATTCACCAGTGTGATGCTGATGGCACGCGAGCCATTGTCCTGTGCAGCCATGCAGCTGTAATCATACTTATCGGCCGCATTCTTACCGGCCTGGTCCCGGACAGCGTGGACGTTGACGATTTTCACGCCTACACTTGTGGCTTGAGCGTCTACAGCCGCAGCAGCGGGGCCGCCGCTGAAGGAAACAATATCTCGGACAACCGCGATGGCCGCCATTCACCGTCAGCCTTCTCAAAGCCTGGTACGTAACGTAATTGTGCACATGATGGCGACTCCTTTCCCGTTTCGGACTGTACGGAGCACTCGGTTCCTTTCGACTCAGCCTATCCACACACCACCCTTTCTGCTAGGCCTGTGGGTTTTCTGCATCCTTCTAGGCGCCTGGTGGGAGATGACAGATGACATGCTGGATTGCTGACTGACCCCAATGCAGATGCGTCATTGAAGACGAATCTTATCGGCGGCTGGGAATGCGAACTGAACAGTGATTGCACCTTCCTTAGTGGAGGTGCAGAAAGAGGATGGTACGTGGTTTCACGAAGAAAACAGACAGACACAAACACACACACTCACTCACCCACTCACACTCGCACGCGCGCATGCACGCACGCACGCACGTACACATCTGCATGCGCATGCGTATTCATTTTACCCTGGATTTGTTGTTTGCTGCGAGTGTCAAGACACGTCCAGTTTTTTACTGTGCTTATTTTGATTTTTCTATGGATGGAAACTGATGACGCGTATAGGAAGTTTTCGGGGGATGAATCATTTCCTGATACCGGGTCTTTGTTGTCGCAGTCTGAGGCTGCGTCCAAACTCTAGACTTGGTGAACACAAGGAGGGAGATAAATAAAGACAACGTAAGGAGGTCGAAATGTCTCGCTTCCAAGTGTGAAACCTGTCAACCGGACGTGCCGACACTGCAGGAATAGTTGCATTCAATGCATGCAGAGGCTTGGGTATCATGATGGGCTCGCTCAGAGATCCTCCAACACGAACAAGATAACTACAGCCGACCACGGCCCCCTGGCAATGACGAGTCTAGAAGCTGGCACATGAATGCGGAAAACACGGCGCAGTCTTCAAACAGTGTCTGGTCAGAGCACAGACGAAACGTCTCCAGACTCCACACTCGACCAACATTAGTTGTTGCGCTTCCAAGGATTCTACGGTGCCCACAGAAAGGATTTTGTTCGAGGGCACGATAGGCTGTATCAATTGTTATTCACACGAGCTTCTGGATGCGGCCTGGTGTTGGTCAAGATTGCAGCCCAACTGCCCAAGTGCCCCCTAGTTTCTTGCACCACGATTGCCTTGGACTGGTAGCAATTATTAATGTCTTGACGAGGAATTGGTGCAGTATTTGTTTATGTGTGTTACAGCGTTGCGTAGCGATCATCAATGAGAAATTGGCATCCTGATATTCTCACAACAGACAATGCAATACACAGGTGCGGTATTGACGCCCCTTGTCCAATGAGAGTCAGTCAATGGAGAGAAAGGGCCAAGGGCTGGTCTTTGCTTAGACACCATTGGACCCCCGTGACTTGCTAAATCTCTCAACAGCCGATAACAGGGCGCGATCTGACTGGGCAAGGTGGCATGAGCTCTCGTGGTTGAAAGTGGACAACCAACTACCACCCTAGGTAGGACGGTTGTTGGAAGGCGGGCTGGGGCTTCGATGTTCTTTTCGTGTTCGATTCAATGTCGTCTGTTATCGGAAGGAATGCGGGAGACAACAATATTGCTGCAAACCACAGTTCGGGCCACATAGTGTCGCCTCAAGAAGAAGAAGAATAATGTGCAGATGCACATGGACTTTAATTGCTGGTTGACACCGATGCTGCACTGTCAGCCTCGGCGCATGAAGTCTATTGAGGGTTCTTTTGTGGCTGCCACAACTCCTCACAACCGTTGGGCACGCCAATTCCGAGGCTTTGGTGGCGCCTACCCCGGGCATGATATGCCGGCCAAGGGGTACGGAGAAATAGCGCGTCGCCTTATGACCACTCCGACAAGTAAAAAGCTCAACTGGTGTTAGTGCCAAAAGCTTCGACTGGACAACAGGTGATCAATATGCCAAGAGGCTCCTGTGTGGGGGATGAGCCGTGAGATAATGGACGACGGGACTATTACTCCCTTGCGTAATGTTTTGGAGCACAACGAGTGTGTACCTTGCATAATGACGACAGCCACAAAGGGTCTGGTCGCAAAAAAAAAAAAAAAAAAAAGAAAAGAAAAGAAACCCAAAGCCCCCGCCCAAAAGAAAAACAGAAGCCAAGCCACAAAACAAATCCATCCCCTTTGACGAAATGCTCCGCATTCACCCAGGTTTCTTTTCTTGTCTAAACGTGGGTTTACATTCCTCTTCAGCTGTATTTTTGGAATTTCACAATGTAGCATAACTTTTGTGTCAAGTGTTTGAGATACTGTGCAGCACATCTCGTGCATCCCTGGAGACTTGTTGCATCGCGAGGAATATGAAGCATTCATTGCATGTCGACGTTTTCATGCCTTGACAAAGAAAAGATGCGAACTCCCAAAGTTAAAAAGACGCCACACGCGAATCACGTCTTTTGATTTCCAGATGCATGAATTTAGCCACTGCAGGTATTAATCGTGATCATCGAAACGAGTTGGCCCGTCGGCAACTAATCAGAGACATGCAGAGCTTAAAGACGGTGCCGCCCAAATAGTGGCCATGGAATGGAAGCAGAGAGGGCGACTTGGCCCAACTCGAAGGAGAAACCGTGCCTGCATAAACAATGGCATCTCTTGCAAATGAACGAGGCTGTTGTTTGAGCCATTCGTGTTCACTTGTCTGCAGCCAACGCAGCCGCAGACAAGTTGGAGGTAATGAGTCTGGTCAAGCGACACCAGACTGTTTGGCGCAGCTGAGAATTGGCTGGAACATGACAAAGCTCCGGGCTGGCAAAAGTGCTTGCTAGCTTGGGAGGCAAGGCTTTGCCGTGGGCCATGTCTAATTTGACAGTCTTGGCTGAGGCATTGGGTGTAGCTGTGAGACGGATCATCAAGCCGACGACCACTACGGAGTATGGCATAGCGATTTAATGGCTACCGCAACCGTCGGCGTATCAAGCAAGCGACACTGCCTTCTTTCTTTGTCCTGAGGCGCTACTACATGGTACGGGGTTGGATGTGTGTTCTATCATGAATGGTGGTGCTTCGAGTACGGAGCGCTCGGGCATGGTCCTATAAGCTAAGCACTAAGAGTTGTATTCAGAGAGTATTTGATTAGAGTCGCGCTACCAAGGGCAGCTTCCCACAACAAAATACTCCATCGTTACTCATTGGCCACCCACACTGCATGATAGCCCATATTAGAGTTTATTGGAGGCAGGCCGCCATGTAGGCGTTCACGTTGAATCGGTAGCACGGGGTCCCACGTACCCAACCACAAGAAGCCTAAAAGGCAGTACCGCCAGGAACTCGCCATGTCTGTGTGTCGGGGCACACAAAACAGTGAGTCGTTGACACGTTCGGATGAGATCGCGTCACTCGGGTAGTGGAGTTGAGGCAACTGCCCGCCCGCCCGCGCCAGTGCCATTTCGAGCCTAGCGCAACAGATGTGTGGCAGGGACCCGATGGGGCCAGGCGGCGGCTTGCTGGGGCTTGGCAGTTTGGGGTGGCAGCCGGGTGGAGGCTCAAAAGGAAAGAGCTCCAGCCGCCTTGTGCCCCTTGCAAAACTCCTTCTAACCTCACTTCTCCCTTGAACAACACCCCCTTCTCGTCCGTTGAGTCGAGGTTTGGAAGAGGGAAAAAGCAACAACAACAAGTCACAGCCAGCCTTGCCGGTGCGGCCAAGCCAGGCGCACTCTGTGCCCCGATTGACTGGCGTAGCCCACCCATTCATGGCCCGCACATGCTCTTCTTCTGAGCAAACAGCACTGTGGCCCGCCTTTGTCCGCCTGGTGTTTGGTCTATTTTCACCTCTCGTTGCCTCCGTGACCCGGTCGAGCTGCCCTCTGGGGTTTGGAGATGGGACCAAGCAGCGGCACCGGACCGAAGCAGCAGCCAGAGGAGAGGCACGGAAGCAAGATGCAGAGCATCCAGGAACGCAGACCTGGGGATGTCGACTGAGCATCCCCAGGGGACTCTTGACGCTTCGCTCTTCAACCCGCCACTGTGCGAGGACTTCCTGTTACCCTGCGCATGCCTTCTTTTTATTTTTCTCTCTTCCTCTCTCTTTCCCTTCCTTTTGCATGTTCTGCATGCCAGCTGTCGCACTTGAAGATGGCAAAAAAAGAAAAAAAGGAACAGCGTATGGGTAAAGCAACAGCTAAACCAAGGCAACCTTTTGGCGAGCCACACCACCACCCGTAGACCGGGACCCTCCAACCATTCGGTTACAGGTCAGATCGTCGTGCTGTTTCCCCATGCAGCGTCATAAGCCCTGATGGCATTACAGCCCGCTCCCTCGACTATCAACGGTGGCGTCGATCGCGGATGGTGTATTGGTCTTCACAAAGGGCCAAAACTGTATACAGACACACATTTGAACACAACAATGGACTAACCCCGGTCGAGGAGCAAGTTGTAGTGAACACTGCTCCATGCTCATGCTACATGCTATTTACGGCTGGACTCGTTACGAATATGAAGCAGCAAGCCCGATACTGGCAATTGGGGTTTGCTAAAGCTCCGCAATCTTCGCAGTTGACTACCCGCAGCAATGCAGTCGAGACCCAACAACACCTGGTGGTCCAGGCAGACATGATGCGGTTATTTTGGTGTTGTTTGCCTAAACACACACCTTCATGGAGTCATGAAGTGCTGTGATGTGCCGCAAACGGCCAAACGTGGTTTCCACAACCAGCCAAGGTGAGGTCCCAAGGGAACGGCACCCCCGACAAAGTTGGCACAGGCAGCTTGCTGGACGAGCGGCGTGACCAGGCGTGGGCAACCAACAGCTCTTTGTGCCAAGTAGCATGCATCACAGGATGGCCTGGCGAGCGATGATGGTCAGTGTCTTGACGTACTGTATTTCCCCATGTGCAATATGGGGTAGAGCCAGTTGTTGTATGCGGCCGTGATTGTTGTGAGTTTGCGGCCCAGACAGCCTTCTGTCCCCACACAACCACACATCATCTTGAGCAGGCCGACGGACAATGGCAAGTGTCGCATCTCTTTTCGAGGGAGAGAGAGAGAGAGATTTGACCCGAGCATCTCTCAGCGAGTTGTTATCCTTACATCCAGAATCACATTCCCACCCCGGGGCGCCTCAGCGTCCCTTGCGTACACCATGGCCTCGGGCTTTGACGCAGTAGTTCACTGCCTGTCAAATGCCCTCAAGCTGCCTGCACTTCCCCAAACTGACTGTCGTGTCATTTTCACCACCTTCTTGGACGTGAATGTAGAGATTGCTACAGTTCCCGTTCATGTTAGGTACTGAGCCATGACCAATTGATATGCACGAACGACGACTCCAGGGATGTGTATAGTGTATCTATTGTCTTCTCTTCCCACCCCTGTCAGATGCACCCCGCCACTAGCCTCATCTCGTTATGCCCACCAGTTGCGTCCTGAATAGCCATTTGTGAGGCGTCTGCGCATCTGTAGTGCACTGGCAGACCGAAGCAACGGTGGTGCTGCTGCCAGGGCGTCGACAGTATGTATCAGGCTGTGTTGCTTTCTTTGTTTCTCCGCTGCCGCAGGTACCGTTTATGTCGATTTCTGCACGACGATCCACCCAGTTCTTTTTCCTGGTCTCACTAGCTGTACTCCATGTTGGTTGTGTCTCGCCTCTTTTCCAATGTCGACCAGGGTGATACACACAGACCCCCTCCAACAGCTCAAGACAATCATTTGTCCTACCCTCTTTCGGATTTTATCATGGCAATTCAGGTACTCGCGAGAGAAGAAGAAACCAGGTGCATTAGCAAAGTGATCAGACGCCTCTCGATCACCAGGGTCTCGACACCTCTCATGGAGTACAAGTACTCGGTACACAGCACCCCTCTCACCCTCGCATTTATGTCATTTGGCCTGTTAAGCCGTTAGTTATTCCCTTGATGAGCCTGTCGTTTTCATCGACGTCAATCCATCCCTATCTACTTAACAACCCACTTCCTCCCTCTTTTTATCGTGTCTTAACGGCCTTTGCATCTGCTCCCGCTCTGCCGCCATCACATCGGACGTTCTGGGGTATCCATCATTCCCTTGTTGTACGTCGGCAATACAATAAGACACATCGCCTTGAGAGAATGTCAATGTTGGAAAAGATGTATTCGACAACTCGAGAACCGCTGGGGCTAGGCGGCTCGTCGCTGGCTGGCCGCTCGACAAAAATGGGCATCAACGCGATTACTCATGGCGACAGTTGCACACCACGAAAGCTCTCGGATGACCTCCCTTCCATGTTGCTCCCTAAGCCCGTGGTCCACCCTCAATCCCCACCGGAGTCGACATCAAGTAGTCCTCGACTAAAACTCGAGGGTGAGTTTCGATATTGCAAAGCGTACAAGATGATGTGCTAACAGGTGGCCAGCCCCATTCCCGAGCCTCTCTAGGGATTGCTCTCCCCTTCCTGGCATTGCCCGACTGGAGGGCCCAGGGAGTAAGTCTCTCGTCCGGCTCCCTAGCATTGAGGAGTTTGTTCTCGGAGTCGAAGCCCTTGCAAAATCATACGGACCAGCCCGCCCATACACGCCTCCATCGCCACTGCCGAGTCTGAGGCGAAACTCACTGCTACCCCAGACAATGCCTGTGCTTCAAGCATACGCCCCGCAAGACCACTATGCTCCTTACCACATGAACGACGCATATATGCACGGCGCTTCTGCCATAGATGGTTACCCTAGTCCGCCCCCGGATGGTGAGAACAGGCACATTAATCAAAAGTACACCACTGAAGAGGGCGACTTCATCATCTACGCGTGGCACGACAAGAAGCTGAAGTGGCAGCGCATCAAGCAAGACTTTGCTACCATGTTTGGCAGGACCCCCGAGAGGACTGTGCAGGGTCTCCAGGCCTGGTACTACCGCATGAATCAGCGAATTCCTCTGTGGGATCAAGACGGATGGCTGATTTTTGACAACGAGGATGACCTGGAGCCTAAGCACATCAGCATCAAGTGCCGGGAGAGAGACAGCCAAGACAAGCCCATGGAACCCCTTGGCCTTGCCCAACGCTATCCCGAACGCGCTATTCACTATGGCTGGGTCGATCCCGAGCTGAAGCGAAAGTCCCAAGACTGGGGTAAGTCGATATGTGCTCCTAGTCACTGCCATTGACAAAAACTAACGCTAGCTAAACAGCTGCAAAACGCGCATTGCAATACCGCGAAAGGCGGGAACGAAGAAAGAAGAAGGAGCAGAGACGCATTAAGCTCTGAGCAAATTCAGGCTCAAATCAAAAAAAGTCGAAACGCGGCATGGTAACGGCATTATTTTAATAACGACATTGGCGGCCCCTTCATGTACAGTATTTCAACGTACGGACAGTCTTTTATTTTCCTTGGGTACATGAATCACTTTTCCCCCTCTTTTTCTCTCTGTTTTCTTTCCTGCTTGGCTTCTTCTTCTCCTTTGTCATGCGGCAGTTATCAGCAGTTACTTGTTTTCTTTTTACACTACAGTATGGGTTATGCATATACGAGAAGGATTTTGATGGATCATGTGGATGTACTGGCACTTTGGTGGACCAAGGAACTCTTTGTTTCCCCCAGCCGGGCTTAATGCTATGTATGACTAGAGGGGATTTTACGAGTCTAAGAAAGATTCATTACATAATGAAGACGACATGAATGTAATGTCTACGAGAGACATGTTATGACGTCTGTGTACGTATAATGGCAGGCATTGGTGGACTCGGTTTAGTAGCTTCTATGCAATATACAAGCTAAAATACACTTGGATCATTGAATGGCATTATTGTCAAGTCTTGTTTTGCGCCAATCGACATGAATGCGAATTGGCCAACTGGGAAACCGGCCGCCCTCTGGTTGAAGGTCGTTATCACTTTTTCCCTTCTCCTTCTTCTGTGTGACAGTGGTCACAATTCGCTCATGGCGACCTTGGTCGAGCAGTACAATGGGCGGCCTGTGCGCAGAACTTTTGCATCCGTATATTGCCAAGTCCAGCGCTTCACCCCAATAGTCAGGCAGGTCAAAGCCCTTTGACCTCGTAATTGTGCATATTGTATGATTCCGGATACCTTCGGGCTCGTGTCCTACTACATTCCCGCTCATGGGAGCATGCCCAGACCACGAGGAAAGCACGATCTACCCTCCCTCCCTCCCTTCCTCCCTCCCCTTCCTTTGTTCCCGGGGCGACAAAGAGGGTGCATGAACTCTCCCACCAAGGCGCATCGCCTGATCACAGCTTCTGTTTTGCCACCGGATGGCCCGGCCTTGTCCCCTCTTCACCCGCACATGTAACTATTTTGCGCATTTGCGGGCAGCCATGGCACAAGCGTCGTGAGGAGGGGAGGGGGTTCGAGGGTTCGAGGGTTTGAGGGGTTGCCGGAGCAGAGCTTGGGCCATATTAGGAAGCCTTCCAAGTATATGAGCTTTCTCTTTCCGTTTCCGGCGTTTCCTAGACTACACATACACAGAACCCTTTGTGCATAGCATGCAAAAACCCCGCGTTGTTTGTTCCCGTGTCACATGCGGCACGGGCAGTCATGTATGCATGGTTATTTAGTGGCACAATCCAAAGCTTCGCTATGAATAGTTTCCGTAATGGATGCATGGCGCATGATGCGAAACATGATGAGCATGGCAGAGGAGGGAGGGGTGTGACGGTAAATGTGGGAAAAGCTGTTCCTGGATACCCGTTATCGGAAGGCAGCACTGCGCTTCATGAATTCTTTGATGCGAGCCATGCGGGCATCGTCGCTATCCCCGATGCCACCCTCCAGAACCATCTCGTCCTCTTCTTCGTAGAACTCGTCGTCGTACTCCTCCTCGCCTGAGTTGTTTCCGTGGCGAAAGAGATAGGCGTCACGGCCATATTCATCGTCAGAGTCTACTTCATCCTCCGGATAGTCAGCAGTATAGTAGTTCTCAGCTGTTGGAAGTCAGCATATGAGCAGCGTTTTATTCAGGAGACCTGGCTGATGCAGATCTGTGGTAGAGTATTTCTTACCGTTCTCGTCTTCATCGTCCTCCCCGAGCTCATCGTCCTCATCCAATGCTGACCCGAAGAAGAGTAGACTCTCTTCCTCGTTCTCTAGAACTAGAATGCCAACATCTGCCGGCGCTACATCCAATGCCACGGAATTGGCCGGAATGCGAATGTATTCCTCGATGATCCAGTCCTCATCGTTGCCCTCTTCATCACTGAGGTCATTCATCACGGTGTCGGAGGAAATAGTCGAACTCTGGGAAAGAGCAACCTCGGGATGTCTTTCATGAAACCGCTTGGCCGGACTCTTGGGTTTGAATCTCAACGGCTTGCTGTCGTGCTCCATGCTGTGAAGGTTGGCGCCAAGCTCGTTCAGTACCCATGCATTCATGTCGTTGGTTATTTTATCCATATCTTCGTTATGGCTGTTCATCAAAGATTCCGGCAAAGGCTGGCGAGTAGGTGCCTCATTCTGTGGAACCGTAGAACGAGTTTTACTTGCCAGTCCTGGCCGCTTCAGTTGTTTCTGTTGCACGCCGTTGTCCGATGCTTGCTCTGTTGTATGATCTTGGCCGTCGAATTGCATCCGTAACTGGCCGGCTGTAAGACTACGGCGTGTTTTGGGGACCTTTGTTTTTCGTAAGGACTCTACAAATACAGCTGGGCCGTATCTGTTCCTCTTGGAGACCCCAGAGGCTGACCCCTCGGGTGTGCCTTTGGCAAGCATGGACCTTGACACATGAAACCTTCGAGGCTCGAGGGGTTCAGCTGCTGACCCGACAGAGCGAACTGCTTTAGTAGGCACCTCAATTTGCACCTCATTTTGGGGTTTGCCTGGGCCTGGGCCGCCGTCAGGCGTCGAGACATGGATGACGGGCTGAGTGGACTTGGTGTCCCTTGGAAACCGGCGATGTTCGGCTACCTCTCGACGCTGATAAGCCCAATTGCTTCCGCTCCGATGACGTTTCGAGTCTTGATCGAACTCTGAAAGATTGGGTAAGCTAGGGAGCAGACGGTAAGGGGCGCTCGTGCGCAAAAACTAACGAAGAAAAGTAACGGGAGACTCGTGGACACGTTTCCGCTTCACACGGATAAGCTGCGGTGGAATTGACATGACGACCCTAGTGTTGGGAAGGCCGCGTAATGACAATTGAGACCGGACGTGGTGAGTGGTATCGCAGCGGGCCGGCTCGCAGTGTCTGGGTCGCCCATGTGCAGTTGTGAATTTGATGTGAAGGCTCGTGACAAAGTTTTGGAGTTGACGCAGGTGCGCCGCATAAAGGATGTGCTACAATGAATGTTCTTCGGGCCCCACCTGATCAAGGGAAGTGGGGACATTAGACACAGGGGGTGAAGCTCCCCGTTGAGTTCAGGGTCGCCATAGACTGGTGGATGTCAAGGCGAAGGGAGAGAGGGCTTCTGATGTCAATTCATCTGCTCATCGTGGCGGGCCCTATGATTCCGCTGGTGAAGCAAATTTGGGGCAAAATTGCGAGGTAAAGAAGACACATCTTCGTGGCGGGCCGGCGACCCACACTACAGGGCTGTCCAGGCTGTTCAGGTTTGTCAGGGCTGTACTCCGTACAGTAATAAATACATCCAGGTTCGATGGCACGCCGAAGGATGGTGGCAGCAAGTACGGGCATGAACGAGCCTGTCAGCTGGCACCCTGTGAACAGGACTGCAGTGCAACGAGCCTAAAACCGCTCCGTACGACATCGTAGAAGGTCTGGTGTAGCTTGGAGCCCCCGGTCGCTCCGCCTCGCACACAGACAGACGGCTTCAAGGCTGGATGGAGATTGGAGATTGGGGAGCGAAGAGGACGGCTTCGATATTGCCGCCCGCCCCCACGCCCGCGACGAATGGAAAGTTTGGCTGGCAGCTCGGCGGCGGGGGTGGCAACGTCGTCAGTAATAATAATGTCGATGCCAAACGCTTGGCTGCTAATGGCCGCAAGCCATGTCAAGTCGATTGGGCCGGACAGGACGCCTGGCTTGTCTGAGTTCGAGCCATGTGGATGCAATCAGGATGGTGAGCTGGATGATGGAACGACCCAACGGCGATTTGGCGATTTGAAGCTTGGGACCCAAAAGGAGTTGCGTACTTGTACTTGGGTACCTGGACAGCCGCTGAAGATGCACCGGGGGGCCAAGTAGCTGGTGTTGCAGACTTGCCTCTGGATGGACTAATGCAGAAATACCAGACTTTACCCATCCATGCATGGCGGCCAACCCAACGCGGGGAAGCAGCAGGCTGATGAATCGAGCAGTAACTGGAGCCGCTTCATTCGCTCCAGCGGCGCAAATGGCCGCCAAAGAACGGGAGATGGCCTCACTTGCGCATATTGTCTTCACTGCCGTCCTGGCTGGCCGGCCGACTTGGCCTCAGCATCTTCCCCAACGTTCCATTTGTCTTTGCTGTCCACGGCCGGTCGACCAGTCCAAGCCCAACTTGTTGACCTGAGAGGAAGCTGTACAGTTATTGTTTGTTCACCATCTCTATTCTGCTCTACTTTCGCTTTACTCGCGCTTCTCTGCCCTCTCCTTCTTCGCCACCAAGCCCCCAACGCCCACTACTTGAAGACAAACCCCGTTGAGCCATCGTTCTTCTTGACGGTGCGCAAAGCGCTCCGGCATTATTAGAGACAAACAATGTCCGCGGACAAAATATCAGTCACCGTCAGCTATCGGAAACGCGGCCTTGGACCCCCCGTGTCCGTTGCTGGCTCGTTCTCCGACCCGCAATGGGAGCCCCAGGAGATGCATTGCGTAATTGATGAATCTGGGGAGCATCATTTCACTATCCAGATTCCCGTCGAACCCGGAAGGGAATATCACTACAAGTTTAAGCTTGGCAATCGAGATGACTGGGTCTTGGATGAGCATGCCACCCTCGGTTCGTTCCACCTCAGCGTGTCCCATGATGCGGCATGGACCGCGGCCAAACACAGTAGGTGACTGACAGCTCAAGCAGCCAAAGACGACGCCGGAAACCCCTGCAACTTGCTCAAGGTTCCAATGACAAGCAACACCACGATGGACAGGGCTCATACGCCGTTGTTTGAAGCAACCGAAACGCAGGACGATGGCCCCGTTGCACCAGGCCGGCATATCATTGAAGCCTCGGGGCCCAAGTCGCTGCTGCCCAATGTCTTCCGAGACAGGTCGAGTGAGGCAGACCAGCGATCCAGGACTCCCATTAAGCAAGTCGCAGAGGTGGCCGCTGAAGTTGCTGATACAGCCGCAAAGCTAGACAAGGTGAGTTCGTTGCCGCAATGCTGTGAGCCGTCTACTGTCCCGACGTTCACACTGATGAGCCAGTAGCTTGACACAAACCCGCCGTCACCGATCCCCATCCGGGGCCGTATGGACAGCGACATGGCGGTGGAGGAGGAAATTGCAACACCTCTTTTTGCTCACGAGTCTTTGGGAGAGTACGAGTTTGTCGACGACGGTCTTGATCATGAATATCTTTTTGGCAAGAACCCGAAATCGCCTACCTCGTTACTGTCAGATAGTGGCTGTAGCCTCGAAAGTGTGGACATTGACGATCCCACCTTGGAAAAGTTCCCCTCAGACAAATTGTCTGTCATTGACACATTGCGGAAGCTTCGATCCAGCACAGACGAAGGACCGAGCGGTGGTTTGGAAGACGGCCAGCATTCAACCCCAGCAACCTCGAGAAAGACAAGCCTGGACTCGTCGGACGGCATGATGGGGCAACTCAGCCCGACTTCGACTCGCAAACGAGATAACAGGTCGTCTAGAAGCAGCTTTGGCCGCCCAATATCTACAGTCTCACTCAGCTGCATTGACGAAGAGCCGAGGACCTTGGGTGACGTAGCTTCTGGGTCAACATATGACTCAGAGGCAAAAGTCGGCGGCGCCCACGGCGATGGAAGTACAACTGACGAGGACACTGGCTTGGTCATGAAGACTGCCAAAGTTTGAATGTGTTGCTTCAAATCTCTCAGCTCAAGGTCACGGATCCTAGGTTTCTTATTCTCCTTTCTCTTTGCAGGGATGGATCTAGATGGGCCGCGATGATTACAGGGTGACCTACCTGTGACGACCAAAGGATAAACGAATAATACCTTTTCCAGTATCATTCGTAAAGAGAGCACAGCTTTTTGGGGTCTGTCGTACGCTCAGATGATGCTGTCATTGGTTGCCCATGTACCAAGATGATTAACACCTGTTACATACACAATGTATAAACTTGGCACTTGACCTGACAAGGCGTACAAGGCTTAGGAATAAATGCTGCTCGCTTCCTAATTAGTTTTCATAGGATCACATACATTGATTCGATGGTCTCGGGGGCTCGTTATCGCCATGAAGGTGAGCTGGGAATGCCCGCCATGTCTCAAGTCTCCGAAGCATTCCACCAAATGTGCTCGCACAAATGCCCCGTTAACGGCGCACAGTACTTGTATTGAAAAAAATGGGGAGAGTCGGCAGATAGATTTGACCCGTAACTACTCACATGGACTCTTGGTGAGCTGGAAGCTTATTGAGGCACACGGAGAATAGGCTTGGATGCCGCTCGGCCCAAGGAAGCGCCAATCCTTCAACTCAAAGGCAATCACACTGGGATACCAAGCGTTTCAACCATCACGGTACTTCGTTATTTCGGTTCCCAACAGTATCTGTGCCGACTACTGCGTCAATTTGTACGGAGTATCGGTGGCTGTAAAACCCGCCGTCTCTGGCTCGATGAAGTAGGCCAGAATAACTTGCCTGCCGGGCTGTCCAGGCACCGGCACCGCTTCAGCACGTCCCAGTGCAAGCAGGTGTGAGAAGTGTTGGCGGCGCAGTTTTCCACGACACGGCCTACAAGGGGGATCAATACTTGTTCAGTCTTGCGGCAATGTGCGAGGCATGTCTGGCAGTCATTCATGGCATCATTCATCCTGATCACTGCATGTAGGCTGATGGTGCAAGGCTTGCTGCCAGTTTTGGCCCAGCACAATGGAACACAATTATGAGCTAGAGTTGGTGTAAATTCACCATTTGACTGCAGTGCGTCAATGTGCACCTGCGATAAATCATTCGACTCGTGAACAAGTAGAGCATCCAGGATGTATACTAACAACCCAAAGGCCGAGTGGAGCGGTAATCAAACCTGTTACAAGCCAGGATACAGGTTCTACTATTCATTTTGACGATTGCAACGCAAGTCTTTTGCGTGCGTCTAGGTAACAATACATTGCGCAAGTGCGGCTGTGGATGCGCCAGGGATGGCATCGTCCAAGACGACATGTATAATCAGGACCTTGGGTCACTCCCACTTCAGCCGCGACTCAAGATGGCTTATTTCTGATACAAGGCTAATTTCCTTGTTCACAGCGTTCTTGTGACACAACCTGCGCTCGAGCTGCGGCATTTACACCCCAGAGCGTCCGTGGCGTTGTGGACCAAAAACCTCACCAAGGCCTTCTTTTGTTTGTTACACAGCGAGTATACGGCTATTTAAAGGCTGAGGTTGCACCTGCCACTTTACGCCCTCACTCAAGAGAGAAAAAAGAAAAAGAACCTTCCCGCTCAAACAGTGAGACACGACATCGTACAACCCCCCTCAAGCATGCATATCCTGTCGCTACCCGCCCTCGCGGCCACCGTCTCAGCAACGGGCCTCCTTCTCCCCTTATACCTGTACCCATCTGCCTCGTGGCAGGACGGCGCGGCGAACTGGAAGCCCGTCGTGGACGCAGCTTCGTCCGACCCTTCCTTGCCGTGGCTAACGGTCGTGAATCCCAACAACGGGCCGGGCGACACGCTGCTCCCCGGAAACAATGACCCCAACTACATCGCGGGCGTGTCCAAGCTGAATGCGCTGCGCAACATGAAGACGATTGGCTACGTGCGTACAAACTACGCCAAGCACTCGCTGGACGACCTGAAGCGCCAGATTGCCGCGTACAAGGGCTGGAACGACTACGCGGCCGCCAACATCTCGCTCCACGGCATCTTCCTCGACGAATCGGCTCAGGATTTGACGTACATGCGTGAGGCAGTTGGATACGCCAAGTCGTCTTTCGGCGCCTCGAGCACCGTCGTGTGCAACTTTGGCGTGGCTGCCGCCAACGAGTATTTCCAGCTGTGTGATGTCGTGGTTCCTTTTGAGAGCTGCCTGAACTGCGCGGGTAAGCCGCAGTACCGGAGCGGCGAGACGATTGATGCGAATGTTCCCGCGGACAAGAGGGGCAAGGCGGCTGTTATTATCAACTATTTTGAGGGAACGGCGTTTGATAGCAGCGTTGCTGACGCCCGGCTTGTGAAGTCGTATCTGGCCACGGCCAAGCAGAAGGGTCTTGCTTGGGTGTATTTCGCTTCCAAGGATTATGATGATGTTGTGAGTGGGCCCGCGACGGTTGGAGAGGTCGCACGCGGTTTGGCTTGAGGGTGCCATTTGTAAGGAGTCGGGACTTGGTTCTTGGTTTGTAGAGAGCGAGGTGGTATTTGTGATGGAGACGGTAGCAGTCCTTGTTCAGTCATGTAACCCATTGAGTGCAAAATATGTGTCTGCTATCCCTGCAGTGAGTACCCAACATCGCCAGCGTGTTGTCCCATCCGGATCAGATTCCCCTTCATGTGTTCTGCCAGCTTCTTCTCATCGCCGCCCAGCCCATCAAAGTTCAGCTTGTCGATCCAGTTCCTCAAACCATGCTGCAGCACGTTCCTGGCCCTCAACTCGGCGCCGTCCACGTGTCCCGCACTGCCATGTAGCGTCATTCTCTCAACTTTGGCGTCGTAAACGCCCCTGTGCAGGATATTATTATTATAAAAGACAATGTCTCCCGGCTCCATCTTGACAACCAGCTGGTCGGGAAGGACTTTTTCGTACGGATCCGCGGTCCTCTCCGCGTCGGTCCTCGCACGGAGATGAGAGCCGGGCACGACGACCAGGCTTGAATCCTCGAACAAGGCCAAATTCCACTGCGCTGAAAACGCAGGCTTGTTCAATCGCGCCAGTTCTTCGTCTGCGGCAGCCGTGGGCGGAATGTCATCTCGGTGCCAGCAGAGTTCAAAGTCGTAGTCTGGTCTGACCAGCAGGTTGAAGAGCTCCATGACCAGATCATCTCTGGAGCATTGCAGGAGCTCCAGCGTGGGGTTGATGATGGCGTCGGAGAAGTAGACCTTGATGAACTCTTGCCGAAATGGCATGTCTGGATGCATGAGGCCCTGGACACCCCATATCCCCTCGGCAGCAGGGTTTGGTCCTTCTACCTTCCATGGCGGGAATTGTTTGGGCAGAGTACGGACGTCGGGCCACTTGCCGGCGCGGGCATTGGATATTGCTGCTGAAGAGGCGGTGCGCAGCTTCTCAAGGGTTTCGCCGGTGAAGGCTTTAGGGACGACGACGAAGCCGTCCTTCTGAAGACGTTCGAGGAGGGTCGGCTGGGTCATGATGCGTGAATGTGCCTTGTTGCCAACACGGGGGGTGATGAATACGTGGTTGAATAGATTATCACGTAGAGTACAGTTCCTCAATATATAAAGTAAATAGCCAGACCAGGTGCCAGACCTGGAACCTTTGAATCGGATGATTCCTGGTTCAAGTTGGGGCAAGATGGCAGCGTTGCAACACTAAAGCAGTCGTGGATGCGGGGTTGAACTAGCTGCCTCTAGTTGGTCTGCCTGGGCTATTTAAATGTGTCTGGTAGTAACCAAGTTGGAATCTCGCTTAGGCCCAGCATTTGATCTTTCAAATTGTCGTTCAACCATGACATTTTCGTTCCTGTAGAGGTTTCTATCGAGTACATTAACGCAGATTGGCTGAACTACCTAGGTATCTTGATCTAGCGTCCCGGCCAGGTTGCTCGCTGCGGAGTGCTAAGAGTCTACTCGTCAAATGATTGGGATAATTGCCTGGCGTATATTGCTCAACTGGGTTGGTTGACCTACGTGGACGCCATCGTCATGGGCTTTTCTAGGATCTGCCTAGGAACACAACTTGTTCCGTCTATTGAACGGTTATTTCGATAAAGGATGCAAGTATAACAAGGCTCGTGGCGTCAGTGGCCCTGGGAGGCGCTAATTGGGCCCTCCAGTACGGAGTACCAGACGTGAGTGGACAAGTCGCACTGCCAAAGGCTTCTAGAAGGCGGCCCCTTTAGTGCGATCTGCCGATTGGGCCAGCCAGCTCGGAGCCCGTACTCGACAGAAAAATTAATTTGGGTTGCAGTCCAAAGCTCCTCGACAACCACCACATCCCAAAATGCAGGCTATGAAGCCCAGTTCGGTCTGCTCCCTATGCATCTCGACCATAGGGCGGCGAGTGGCGTCTCGAGCCCCTATTGAGCTGCTGCTCGCCCAGCGCTTCATCTCGCGACAGGCCAAGGCGAGGCCATCTCGAATGGTGCTTTCGGACAGAGTGCATCGGTCTCCAGCATCCGCCGAGAAACGCAAGTCGCGACCAGATTCAGTAGATGGTCCCTTTGCCGGCATGAACAGGCGATTTGCAAACCTCGATAGAAATCGCGGACCCCAGGAGTCTCAATCATCCTCGAGAAGAGATGACCGAGAAAGCTCTTCACGACATCATGACCGACGAACACGCGACGATCGCAAGGCGCTGAAAATGCAGCGCGCTCTGGCGACCGTACCGTACGGAAGACGAACCAGCTCAAAGGAGAAGATGTCTGAGTATGAGACTTTTGGCCAGTTCAATTTCTTGCCGATACTCAAATCTGCCGTCACGCAAGAGCTGTTCAAGAACATGGTGGACATCAAACCGACTCCCGTGCAACGACTGGCTATTCCGGCATTATTAGGCCAGGCTGGCCCGATGGAGTCCAAGGTGGACAGCAAGGGCATGGAGTCATTCCTGCTGGCCGCAGAGACTGGCTCAGGAAAGACCCTGGCGTATCTACTGCCAGCCATCAACGCGCTGAAAATCGCCGAAGCTGAGGATCCAGATATCAAAGCATACAGGGTGCGGTCTGAGGAGGAAAAGTCACGACAGCGGGCGGAAGACTTCAAGGGAAAGCCTTTTGAAGAACCGCACCCCACAATGGCTCGGCCAAAGGTGGTTGTGTTGGTGCCAACCGCCGAACTGGCCCAGCAGGTGATGAAGGTATCCAAAACACTGTCGCACGTGGCCAAGTTCAAGACGGAAATGATATCGTCGGACCTTAAAGCGCAAAAGATCCAGCGCAACCTCTACGGCCCAAACGGTATCGATGTTGTGGTTGCCACACCGCATCTGCTGGCATCCATGGCTGACTCCGACCCCAACATCCTATCCCGAGTATCACACCTCATTGTCGATGAAGCGGATTCCTTGCTCGACAGAAGCTTTGCGCCTGTGACCACAAGCATCATTGAGCGAGCCATGCCATCAATGAAGAAACTTGTGTGCTGCTCGGCCACCATCCCCAAGAAACTCAACAATTACCTGGCGACGAATTATCCCAAGATGGTCCGCATCACTACACCAAACCTGCACGCCATCCCGCGACGTGTCCAACTGGGAGTCATCGACGTCTCGAAAGACCCGTATCGGAACAACAAAGATCTTGCTTGCGCGGATGCGATTTACACCATTGGAAGAGAGGCTTCGGTGCATGAAGGGCCAGTCAAGGGCGAGGTGGATGTTCGCCGAGTGCTCGTATTTGTCAATGAAAGAGAAAAGACGGAAGAAGTGGCAGAATACCTGCGGTCAAAGGGCATAGATGCGCAGGCTTTGCATAGGGACACCCCAGAAAAACGGCACGGTGAGGTCCTGGGCCTGTTCACGTCGCCCGAGCCACTGCGAATCACGACACCGCCGGCGGCAACTGCAGGCCGCCGTCGCTCCTTGCCCAATGTCAAGGCTCTGGTTGTGACGGATCTGGCGTCAAGAGGCATCGACACAGTGGCTGTGAGACATGTCATTTTGTATGATGTTCCGCACACCACGATTGACTTCATCCATCGACTAGGCCGAGCTGGGCGAATGGGTCGTCGTGGCAGAGGTATTGTTCTCGTAGGTAACAACGACAGAAAGGACGTCGTTGCGGAGGTGAAGAATAGCATGTTCATGGGCCAGGCGCTCATCTGAACGCATTGAGTGTTTGGCTTGTAAATTACTGTATTAGTATATATGAATGACAAGGCCGGCCCTGGAAATTCGAAGGAAGGGCAGGTTAACCATGTATAATCTCCAAGAAATAGAAGCAATTATTGGCAGCGTTGGGGACCAGTTGCCGTTCTATGACCCGTATTAAGGACATGCCCGAGTTGCTACTTCTGCATCGCGGCCCAGACCATATTGGGTTAGTGCGGCACAAGGCGCCATCTTGACTACCCGCGTCGCGACGCGTCGTCTGGAAACCCTGCGGAGTCCATGCAGATTCACTTCCAAAATACCCACTCACACCGCAACACCCGCAAACGACCTACAACCAAGCACCAACAAAACTCGATTTGTGATCCAATTAGATCCATTCCGCGCTCTTTTATTCGGCTATATTTTGACAGCATTCATCTTGCGGCAGCACCATACTCACATTTTGTTCCATTTCCGCTCACCATGCCACGGCCAAAGCGGGCGCGACGACAAGCGCCGCCAAAAACCAAGGCGGCTGAGCATGCTGCCGAGACCGACAGCCAGCATGAACCGCACAGCAGTGGTCGAGGCCGCGCAAGGTCCACGCGATCCATGGGGCCTCGCCTGAGTCTCGACGAGGATGATGCCATACGTGCCGCCATCGAAAGCCGGGACGCGGCCTTGGAAACCCTTGCGAACGAGGATCCCACCGTCACAACAAGCAGCCCCAATGATACGAGGAGCTCAGTTGACATTGGACGACACGTAATGGCTACTCCGGCCATGAGGAGGGATACCACTGGCTTAGATTTGGCAGACGACGACGTGTTTGGAGACTTGGGTGACAGCTTTGCCGACGGAGACCTACCAGAGGCCCCCCATTCAGCTGCCAGCTCCTCTGCAACCCTTGGCCACTTCAAGACACGACCTAGATCTCGCCAGTCGAGTATAATCGGGCGCAATGACCCTCCCATTCGGCCCAGCAGCAGAGGCACCAACACACCCGGCGTGAGCTCTTCCTTCAACATTGGCGTCTTCCGAAGACGCGCCAGAGAGCCTAGCATCTTGGCCACATGTCGACGGGCACGGTCACGAACCGGCAGTGTCACTGGCAGTATTCCGAGCAGCAGAGCGGGCAGCGTAGCCCGCGACTCTGAGCTCGAAAGTGAAGTCGAGTTCGCTCCAGAGGGGGAATCAACGCCCTTGAACAGCAGGCGGCGATCAAGGCGTAGCCAGCAGCAGCGTGAGGAGCGCGATCTTTCGCCCTCGCCATCGAATCAAGGACGCAGACGGTCTATGAGAAAATGCAAGAGCAAGGATGACGCACAATCTGAGGCTTCTCGGCCCGAAAAGGCCCCCCGGATCGAAGCCAACGGCGGTATGGATATCAGCAGTGACTCTGAGCTGTCTGAGCTGGCGTCTCCCTCGCCACCGCCAGCTCACTCGGCCAGGGCCGTGACGCCGATTAATATGGACGAGATCAACGCCCCTCCAGCAAGCAGCGACTCGGAAGCAGACGACGATGTGTGGCCGGACATTCGCACTCTAGCCAAGAAACGCCGCCGTCCATCCATCACCACACCACTGAGAAACAACGTGGACGACTTGTCCGACGTCTCTACGCCACCGTCCTTGACGCACTCCCCCAACTACAATTCTCGAGCCCGCGGCGCAAAGCACCAGCGCCCTTTGCACCCCACAACCGCCGACCTCACCAGTCTCCTCCCTAAACGACGGTACCAGCGTCAAGAGGAAGAGTTCGAAATTGATACCGACGAAGAGGCCGAGGGTGACGAGCAGGACGGCAGGTCAAAGCGCAGAAAAGGCAGCCGTCCACCGAGTAGAGCTGCCTCTCGCCAGGGAAACAGGGTTCTCAAAGCCAAGCAAATGCCCGCCTCTGTCCGACGATCTGCCAGAACGGCCTCGAAAACACACCACCATGAAGAGGACAAGGAGAATGAAAGCGAGGATGAGCAGGAGAATAGCCAGTTCCAGCCTCTTCCAGACGACACCTTTGATGCCGGAACAAGTATGGCGGCGGATGTTCAGAGTGCAGACGAGCTGAAAAGGGCGAGCAGGAAGTTCAAGGAGGTGGATAAATGGGAGTTGTCCTTTGAGGAGGTAGCTGAGCCGCCCTCGCCGCAGGGTGCGCGATAATGGACGTTGTGAAATGCTTCATGGGTTATGGCGCAAAGAGGTTTTATAATTCGCGGCAGAAAAGGTGCTATAGGGTTTTTGACTATGATTTTCTTTTTCGTTTTCTGGGACAGGAAGGTAGTTGGGGTACTCTTGATATCATGTTCGTAGTTGACATTGTGCCGGATGGAGCTGCACCAATAATCTTGTTGCACTGTTTGTCTGGAAGCATCCTGATCGTTCTTTCTTGCGAGATTTATACCTCCCCCTGTTCTAGTACGTAGGCATGTAGGCTCCGATGGTTGAAAGTAGAAAACAAAGTGTATAATATATTAATATATTGGTAGGCTCCTAATCGCAAACGTGTCCAAGAGCCCATCCATATTCTCAGGCTCCTTCTTCCATGAGCAGCTAGCAGCAGCAAATGCGGTGCTCGTATCCGAAACGCCATCATGTCTGAAGATTTAGAGAGAAAATGCAATTCCACGCCGTATGAGAAACACGCCCCTTTTGATCTGTTACTTCAAGCACAGCGCCTCCGTCTTGTGCTCCACCACGTCCAGCAGAGGGTCCAATTCGTTGGCATTTCGCAAAACAGCCGTGATATCATCCGGCAAGCGACCCGTCATGAAGAGTTTCTGAAAACAAAAAATGTTAGTCTTTGGCCCCTTTGTGCAGCGTCGCCTCGGGTGTACTTGCTTGCTTGACGACGTCGAATTTTGCCTCCTTGGCGGTGTACTCCCGAATCACCTCGTCCGTCTCAAAATCAACGTATATCCTCGTATCGCGCAGCCTCACAATGACATTGTCCAGTCTCATGAACAGACGGCACAGGATCAACATGCGCTGTTGGTGGACGCGGACTTTGGCGCTGTAGATGGAAATGCCGTTATCATCCAACTCGCTCTCGTACAGAACCACCTCGTCAAAGAAGAGCATGCGGTCCCGCCGCTTCAGCAGCTCGACGGGGATCTTCTTTTCCGTCGGCTGGAAGGCCCGAGTGCCGCCTGTATCTGGGGCTGCTGCTCCGTCTTGCGCGGCTCGCACGGTGCCCTCGTAGGTGGTGGAGTAGCTCCAGTCATACGGCTTGACGACTTCCTTGATGCCCTGCGTCGTGCCCTCGCGCGTGCTCTCCCAGTCCCGCGCGTAGGCCACCTTGAGCATGTGCCTGTCTGTCTTGTCCACGGCGTCGAGCGCATCCGGGGTGTTGAACTCGAGGTACCACTTTGTGGGGGCGTGCAGGATGGACACTATGTTGTCGCCGAATATCATTTCCGGCATTGGGATGCCGATTCTCTCCGTCAGGGAATCGATGGCGCCGGCTTTGGATATGGGGAGCTTGCGCGCCGAGATGACAAAGTTTCCCTGGGCGTGACTCTTGGTGGCTGCTTCGAGGGCATCGCGGGTGGGAAACGGCTCGTCGAGATCCGTGACGTGATTCAGCGCTGAGGGATGGCCGGTTGGGCCTGCGGGCACCCGGGGCGGGCTGTTCAACTGCATGGTTGCCGAGAGCGCGAGGGAGGTTTTTTGCTAAGCTGCTGGTGTTGGAAGCTTTGCACACGGGTGACGTCGAGAGCCTGGCGGGGCCGTTGGCGGGGTTCGCGGTGGAGCTGGTGGTCTGTTGCTCCTGGAAGCTCGTAGCTTGGTCGCGAGTGTTGGCAGCTCAAGTCGTTGTCGTGATTAGTGTAGGCCAAGTTTCCAGTAATCCTTTTCGTGTCAGGCCGACACGCAAAAGGCTTCTTTCAACAAGCTACTTAGGTATGCAAGGCTCTCCTTGGGCATATGGAAACCCAAGGTCATAAAATGCAATGGGTTCACCCACTCTGTTCCTGGTCGTTCTAGTACCAACATGCAAGAAACAGCTGCGTTTCGTTTTCCTTTTTTTTTTTTTTTTTCAGTGAAACATAACCACAAGTTGGAACATGTCGCAACTGTCCGTCGTATTGGCTTCGTCAGCGCATACAATCCTCAAGCGTGTGTGACTGAGAGACAAGTCGCGCCATGTGGTGCTCGCTGTTGCCGTGGCAACCTCCGACACCAACCGATGTAACCAAAGCCATTTCAAAACGTCCCACAACCAGCACCTAGCCCGGCTAATCCATAAACCACAAAGGCTCCTTGCCGCAATATCGTCCCTTGAGCATATTCTAAAGCTTGGTGTTGGCGTGGTTTCCGTTTTTTAGGATTTCCATGGCTTCACGTACCCTCGAAACGCGCTTCGAGCGCATGACTGTGCAGGATGAGAATGATCACGGTGAGGGTGCGAAGCTATATGCGAAAGGCAAGGTAAGACGACGACTCGATATTCCAATCCTCCGATGGATGTTGACCTTTATTCTCCTAGGCCATTGTTGCATCATCAAGTGGGCAGCTTCCCCATGGAAGCAGCCGGACAAACCTTTTCAAAGTAGCACTTCAGTCCCAAAGCTACAATACCGTTGCCTCCGTCACACTCCCGTCACAGGCTGCCCAGCGAAAAGTCAACATGCCGGGATCACCTACGCGCAAGCCATTGCCCTCGACAGGTTCAGCACGTACATCGGAAGAAGGCACCGAGGAGGCTGCCAGGGCCGGAGCACTGGTTGAGCAGCCCGGCCTGCCCAAGCAGTTCCACCTGGGAATGTTCGAAATTGGCCGCCCTCTCGGCAAGGGCAAGTTTGGACGGGTTTACCTCGCCCGCGAGCGCAGCACGGGCTTCATTTGTGCCCTCAAGGTGCTGCACAAGAGCGAAATCCAAGGCGGAGGTGTCGAGCGCCAAGTGCGGCGAGAGATTGAGATCCAAAGCAACCTTCGTCACCCCAATATTCTCCAAATGTTTGGCCACTTCCACGATAGCAAGCGAATCTTTTTAATCCTCGAGTTTGCCGGCAAGGGTGAATTGTACAAGCATTTGCGCAGGGAGAACCGCTTCCCCGAGTGGAAGTCGGCTCAGTATATTGCGCAAATGGCTTCCGCACTGAGGTACTTGCACCGCAAGCATGTCATTCACAGGGATATCAAGCCTGAGAACATCTTGATGGGCATCCACGGCGAGATTAAGATTTCAGACTTTGGCTGGAGCGTGCACGCTCCCAATAACAGAAGGAAGACCATGTGCGGCACCTTGGATTATCTTCCGCCCGAGATGATCAAGCCTGGGTCGTCGGATAATTATTACAGTGACAAGGTGGATTTGTGGAGTTTGGGCGTCTTGACGTATGAGTTCCTGGTTGGGGAGGCTCCGTTTGAGGATACGCCCGTCATGACACAGAGGAGGATTCAGAGGGCGGATATGTCTATTCCATCCTTTGTCAGTCCGGAGGCTAGTGACCTGATCAAAAGGGTATGTTTTCAATTTCGGTTTCTGGTTCCCTCTCTTCCAAGGGCAAGCAAGTCGCGGGTTGCTAATATGTATCGCAGCTGCTCGTTCTCGATCCTGACAAGAGAATCTCTCTTGAGCAAGTTCAAGTCCATCCTTGGATTATCAAGCATTGCGTCAAAGGCGAGCGCGCTACCAACCGCGAGAAGCCGCTATAAAGTCTCCAGGCCAACTTGGCAACTTATTTGGCCTGGGGGTGTCATGTCTGCATCAGACGCGAACGGAGCTGCCGTGTAACAATAACGACCGGTCTGGGTTCACCTGCATCTTAGGGAGTCACGGGGGAGTTTTGTTCTTGTGATTTAAGGCACCCCTTTCGATTCGGGGCGTTTTCTCTTCCTTTTTTTTTTGGATAATAATAAAACATTGAGCTATAGCAGCCACATTTAAGCAGTTCTGGTCTTTCAGGGTATCGTTGTAGCATTGAAATTATACAGGCATGTCCGACATGGCATCGCGTTGTGGAGAGTTTTATATGGTATTGTTACAATTTTGTTGTTCAGCCAATCTCCTCGTCATCACCTGTACACCTCGTCGAATGGTCTCGTGTCAGAGAAGCACGAGTCCCAAACTTCGTTGACAACCTTGGTAGCTTGTACGTCATCCTTGCACCTGGGTCGGGCCATTACGGATTGTATTGCTCGTCTTCTAACGCAGTTTTGGAATTGTTGCGTGACGGACCACTGGCCCCGTGTGAAGGCTTCTCTGGTCCATCGACACTCGCCGCTCAGCATTGAAGCTCGTATCTGAGAGCAGAAAGCGTTAGTTACAATTGAAAGTGCCTCGGCTATAGAAAACGTTGTGTGTGTAGATTCCGGGGTGGGCGGACTAACCTCAGTGCATGCTGCATGCTTCAAGTCCTTGTCTCCGGTCCAGTCCATCTTCCACCGTAGATGATCCCATGCGTGGACCATCTCGTGGGCCACCGTGTCTTCCATGTGCTTACGGTCACGCATCTCGTTGGCGCAAATCAAAATACCGTGTTTGGGGTCGAACCCGCCTGCTTGGCGGTTAACCGTCCCATCTTCACCTAGGATGGAGGGGCATCGACGGCAATGAATGTTGGAGCGGTCCAACTGGCCATTGAGGTCTTGGATCTTTTCTGAGAGAAATCGAACCACGGGCGAATAGGTGAAGAGCCAATCCTTGTACTCTTCGCAGCGTTTACAGTCCCGCTCTTCATGAACCATGTACCGCCATTCTCTATAGTGAAACTTGCCCTCCGGGGTCATCTGATTTGTCAGAATCTTGAAATAGTTCATCCACCATTTCGTCTCTGGATCGAATCCGGTGCGGGAAGGATCATTGACCATTTGCTTTGGCCGGTTTGATGGTTTTGCATCGCTTGGCGCGTCAGCAACGGCCTGGGGCAGAGCTGCCGACGTCGATGGCGGCGTGGCGCCCGAAGACGCCATAGCAGCTGCAATGTAGCCCAAGTTGCTGCTTCTCCTCAACAAAGGGCGGAAACAACCGCCTCGCTTTTCTGGCGAGTATAGGGGTGGGTGAGACCGGCCGCTGACTGGATATTGAGCTCGAAAACTGAAGCAAAGTGGATGGATCAGCTGCTCGGTACTGGGTACCTGGAGAGACTGGTAAGAAGGGACGGCTACAGGGTCGGCCGGAAGGATGATATTTCGTTTGTTCGTTGCCTCGAGTACCGTATATTCACGGGGCTTTTGCGGCTTGCAATGCGCAAAAATTCCACCGCAACAATGCAATGCAGTAGCTCCAGCAGCTCCAACACGGACATGGATCACAGCCTTCAAGTGGTTCGGAAGTGGATGGACATGGTTTGGCTCTGTCCAACCAAAGCCAGTCAAACGGTGGCCAAAACAACGTCCAACCTCAGCCGGCCAGGAGCCAGCCAACCAGCCAACGGAAGCCAAAAAGGGCTGTGCGGCGCAATTCTGCCAGCAAGCACTGATCGACCCAGCCCTTTTGCGGCCATGTCACTTGCAGGTGATGATGCGTATTGATTAAAGTAGCCTTTAACATGCGGCGACGTAATTCGGCAGGGTTCGTGATACGGTGGCACCCCTCTGTCCATTGAGCAACGCCCTTGAAGACTTTGCTCAAGACGAGCGGTTTGGCCGGGCGGTGAGCTGCCCCACAATGATCGCTCTTTACTAAGGGCGCAAAAGAGTGGCTCTCTCTGCTGGCCAAGGTACAAGCGCACAAGTACTTCGGTACATGGCTCCAAGTCTCTCCGCAGGCATTTCACAGCGCAACGAAACATTAGCGTAGACTTTTGCCTGAAGTCTGCATGGGTCGGCGTGACTCGAGGAGCCTATGACGACTGGCATAATCCGAGAGCGGGCCCGACGTCGGGCTAGGATCTTGCGTCAAATCCAATAAGATGGTTCAAAAACATCCCAAATGATGAATGCCAATGTCCCTAGGGGATGCAACACAGCGCCAGGGCACGCCTTCAAGATGACGGACGAGGCATTTACGGAGGCTCAAAGTAAGTTTAACAACATGTGAAATGGGCTGTGACGTAGGCACAGGAGCTGCGGCAGAGTGTACCATGTACAATCCTGCAGAGTTTTGACCAGGAGAGCAAATGGCCATGGTTCCATGTCACCCGATGCTCCTTTTTGTTTGTTTCATTGCTCATCTCGGCTTTTTTTCTCATTTCATCTTCAGAGCATCCTGTTTCTTTTTCCTCAATTTTTCTGTTTTAAGCCTCTTATGGATCTGGTCCTTCTCGCGAATCTGCTAACTCCTGAGAACCAAAAGCCGCCGAGATGAAGCGGTCACGACATCACCAGACAATCGTCATTAAACTGGGTACGTGCCCCCCTCAGAACAATAGGCCCCCTCCCGTGTTACCTCTTCAACGGCATAGCTTGCTGTTGCTGTTGTTGATAGCCTTGTGGAAGCTTCGACTAACGTGCCGTGTCGGAATATCATAGGGACAAGCTCCATCGTGGATGAGAAGACTCATGAACCTCTCCTGCCCATTCTTACCTTGATTGTAGACACTGCTTTCAAGCTCAGAAAGAATGGCCACAGAGTTGTTATTGTGTCTTCGGGAGCCATTGGTGTTGGGCTCCAACGAATGGAGGTCGACAAGCGTCCCAAGCACCTTGCTCAGCTCCAGGTAAGCCATGGTGAGGCTGGCTTGGCTAGCATGCAAGAATGGCGAACCATAAAGACTCTTACTGACACTGTTTCCCCTCGCAGGCTTTGGCAGCAATTGGACAGTGCCGCTTAATGAGCCTTTGGGACAGCCTCTTTGGCCACTTGTCGCAGCCCATTGCCCAGATTCTGTTGACCAGGAATGACATTGCAGATGTAAGCTTCACCTTTATTCGTCGAATGCGGCATCTCGTGCAGCTGGAGCTTGAGGCTAATTCATGCAACCCTCGGCCTAGCGTACGCGATACTTGAATGCCCAAAATACATTCAATCAATTGCTGGATATGGGCGTCATTCCCATTGTCAATGAGAATGATACCCTTGCTGTTTCCGAAATCAAGTTTGGGGACAACGATACCCTCTCGGCTATCACCGCAGCCATGATTCACGCAGACTTGTTGTTCCTCATGACAGATGTTGACTGTCTGTACGACAAGAATCCTCGCACAAACCCTGATGCGAAGGCCATTGAAATCGTTGACGATTTCTCCGTCCTCGAGGCTGATGGTAGGTCCTCTTTTCCCCACATTTGTATGTCTGTTTAGTGTTGAAAGCAGGGCTAACTTGCGTCCAAAATAGTATCAAGTGCTGGTTCCTCATTGGGAACTGGTGGCATGAGCACCAAGATCGTCGCTGCCAAGCTGGGAACGCTGGCTGGTGTTACCACGATAATTACCCGGTCGTCAAATCCGGGGAACATCCTCGGCATCGTGCGCTACCTGCATGCGCAGAAGGCTGGTAGCAGCTCATCTGCATCTGACTCTGATGATCATCGGAGCCAACAGAGTGAGGCGCCTCTGTCTCATACCACCACATCCTTGAATCTCATGGATCCTTCCTCCCACCTTGATGACGATGCACCCCCTCCATTGCACACACGGTTCTTGCCGTCAAGCGACCCCATCTCAGATCGCTACTTTTGGCTGCTGCACACCCCCCACCCTCATGGCACCTTGTTCATTGACGAGGGCTGCTACAGGGCCTTGATGGACAAGGCTGGCCTGCTTCCCGTCGGCATTGTTGATGTCGCGGGCAACTTCGCACAGCATGAGGTGGTGCGCCTCGCCGTTGTCACCCGCAGGTCGACTCCAGGACCCGACGGGCACATGTGGGATGGCGAGCCTCTGGAGGTTGGCCGTGCCTTGGTGAATTATGCCTCTGCAGAAATCACGAGGATCATGGGACACCAGAGCACCGACATCCAGGGCATTCTCGGCTATGCCGACAGTGAGTACGTTGCCCAGCGGTCGCACATTGGCTTCTATAGGAAGGACAGCCGCCCTGTGACTCCTATTAGCGATCTTTTCTGATGACTCTTCACGACATACGCCTTCCTTGGGCAGTTTTATTTTCGGGGCAAGCCTAGTTGATTAGTTGTTTTGTGGGTGGGAGAGCATGGACAGATTACAATTTGCAGTCAGATGTACTACGGACACGAGACAATTGACACTTGATGTCGGCAATTAGTTTTCATTAGTTTTGTTGATGAACAGATTAATATTTGCCGTCTTTTGGGGGGAGCGCAACTACCCAACACATAGACAAGCCACAGCATTCTCTGTTCCCACGCGAAATCATATTTGTCCTTTTAAACGCCTTATGCAATGTGACAAGACATTGTATCCCAAATGACCGCCAAAATAACGCCATACATCACCCTACTTGCATGTCCTCCCCTCTCTCTCTCTCTCTCTTTCTATCTTCATCTTTCCCGCAGCCCCCACCCCACGTTGCATTTCCCCGTTAATTCGTTGCAAACAAGTTGTCCTCGTCGCGCAAATACTCTCCGCAATCCGCCTGTCTGAAACATGTGATGCCCGTCGGGTCCAGCCGCCGAGCCTCGACGGTGCTTCGCGCCGTGATGCCAAAGCCCAACGGCGTATCGTTCATGTTGTACACCACCACACCCTGATGCTCGGGACAATCATCTGACCATCTGCCAACGTGGGCTTTGACAATGTTGCCGCCATAAAGGAAAGGCATCTCGCCGTTGGGTCGGACCCAGATCTTCCATCGGGCGTGTTCGGAGAGAATTTCGAGGGCCGTGATGTGAAGGCGGAATTTTCCCGTCTTGGTAAACTTGCCTGTTTGTTTTATCAAGACGCAACACGTTAGCCTGGGGCACAAGAAGAGGCCGTTGCGGACATGTCGGGCTTACCAATGCAGGTGCCAAGGGAGAGAAGCTTGTCGCGGGCTATCGACGTGGCCAGGTTGGCGATTGACAGGCGGACGTAGTACACCCGATCCTTGTTCAGGCGGAAGCAGAAGCGGTCGCCGTCATCGAGAGGCGCAATGAGGTTCTTGAGCGAGCTGCCGGTGTAGTTGGCCAACTTGGTGAAGAGAACCTTGGTCTCCTGCTCTGTGAGCGGGCGCATTTTCGGCAGATGCGCAAGGTGTAGGTCTCCTCTTGGGTGCAGTCAAGGCGTTCTGGCTGTTGGGCGGTGCCGATTGAAGTGTCTCGACGGTGCAGATGGTCCAGTGGTCTCGTTGGTAGGTTGCAAGTGAGGTTGCTGTCTGGCGGACTGTATAAAAAGTCCTGGCAGAAAAAAAATTGGGAGCCCATAAGCCTCAGTCCCTGGGCTTATCGTGGGCGGGGCGTGCGATAACGTGTGAGCAACTAGCACTGGACGTGGGGGCGGCGTGATTGGCTAATATTCTCCTTTCCACTACAGATGCATTATCTATGATCCTGTAGCTAAAGCGAAGGCTTTCTAACCTTTCCAGAAGAATACTTTATCTGCTGTCTGAACAACGATCTAGGCTTGGTCCCTTCAATCGTGCCATGTAATACTAATCGCTTGCAACTTCATGTCTTGAATGACGTCCGTTTCGATGGCATTTGTTGAACGTTGTCAGAGCGACTATGCTGGCTGGGAATGGTACAAATAATGCCACCTTTTGCTTTGGCAGGGAGATGTGATCCGTTTAAAGAACCGTCCCTCGTTCAAAGGCGTAGCCTGCAACGTCTGGACGCTGTTGCTGTTGTGGTGCCGGCCAGCCAACTAATGTCTGATGCTACACGAGAAACCAAGAGGGCTGAAGTCCATCATTGTGAAGATGCGGTTTCATGTGAGAATTTGACAGGAGAAACGTTATTTTCTTTCAGAGGCAGAATTCGGGGTTTGCTCTCCGCCAAAACAAAAGGGACATGTATACTTGCAAGTAGAAACCACCAGAGCGGACTGTTACCAGACCTGGTCTACAACCTGCCGTCTTCAGTCATCTGTTTTCATGCATCTTTCTTCTACCAAAGAAGGCTACGTGATGGAAAACATGCAACCGTCCTGTCCATCTGGTTTCTCGGCCCGTCGCTTTGCGTCGCCGTGCCATCTCATCCGAAATGGCAATACTCGCGTGCTAGCGCCGAACTAGCAACAAGGCTTTGTTGCATAAAGTAAGTTTTGAATCGCACGTCACCGTGATTCCACTGGCTGTCGGCCTACTAGTGCAAGTACTGTACCGGGCCTAATCCCGCTTGAAGTCGGCCCAGTTGGAGCCTTACATGGCGCCAATAAAGGAAAAGAAGTATTTGATCACGGGATTCCCGGGAAACCCATATTCATGACGCGTTGCAACAACCAAGTCATCGAATTCAAGTCTTGCGGACATCCATATCGGGCTTCCCGCATTGTCTTTTTGGTTCAACAACAAGGCCCAAATTCAAAGACTTTGCAGGCATAACACAATTACTCTCAGCATCACGGAGAAACCAACTGAACTGTCAAAGGTAGCCGGTAGTCAGGCTTCACATACATCAAGCGTTGTGTTATGCAGCCTGTGCCGTCTTGTTTGTGTGTTGGTTTCTTTACCCAGATTCGAACTTTACGGGACTACGGAATAGTTGCCAGCCTGGCTGCTTGGCTCAACCTGCTCGTCATCTTCATCGCCATGGGGATCATGGCGTATTCTCCGCCCAGCTTTTTCCGTCGCCATGCTGGTTTCTACGGGAAGTGCGGCAGATCTATCGGCCATCAAAAAGGATCCAGATGGAAATCGTCCGCCAGTCATGCGCTACAGTGGCCTTCCACCAAGTGGACTTGTTAGCTCGATGAACAGCTTGCTATCCGGGGTGTTGGCGTATGCTGGGGTTCAGCCCCGTGTTGAGTTCCTTGCTGAGATGAGACGACCGCGAGACTTCCTCAAGGCCATGTAGGGGGGCTCAGCTTTTCATATACACTGTATACCCTGTGTACGGGTGCGTTGTCTGTCACTTTCAAGGCCAATACAGCTACCAACCGAGTTACCAAGGTATACGCACAGGTGGATGGCAGACGGTCAGCAATGCTATTTCGTTGATCGGCGCTTTGACTGCTGCCGGGCTTCGCGGTAACAATGGCATCAAGGTCATGTACAACAACGTTCTCATCGATATTTTCAATGTGCCGCATTTGGTCATTCGCCTCGATATGTTGATTTAGGCGGACATCGTCCCTTTTTTGATGGGCCATCGCTTTCATAATTGCGGCCACCACTCCGATTTGCTTCAGATTTGCTTCTGGTTTGTCAGTACTATTCTAGAAACTTGCTTGTTAAACCTGGCCTATACCCTACCGCCGTTGTTTGCACTGGGATTCGACATTCGGCGACATGCAAAAGGTGCCGACCAGGGTGAGGGCCTCGATCAAACGGCGGGCGGATGGAGCAATTGGTGCGTGATTGATTCCAAGGGTCCATCAATGTGTGGCATGTTGCGTATTGCTTGGCTTCACTCTCGATGTTTGCTGGGCATGTACGCTGCTGTTGAAGGTAATGCGTGCCATGTACCCGGTTTAGGTAGATTATGCTGACAAATGTATTCATCAGGTCCCCAAAGAGCCGCAGTTGAATTCATTCTCTCGCGCTTCGTCCTCGAATCTCAATGCATAATTATGGTGGGTAGTCGGGTATTGTCCTTGGCAGCATGCTCCAAGTGTCTGGAAGTTGTTGAGATGAGCATCATGGTGTCACGTTGAAGTTGCCTCCAATGTTGAATGAAAGCACTCGTGGTACAATTGTTGGGCATGTCTGTCGTGCAGGCATTGATAGTTGCAACGGAAGCAGGCTAGGAGGATGACCGTGCCAAACTAAATTCGGAGTGCCTCAGGTTAGATTGTCTCTAGAGGCATTCCTCCCCTGTCGGTCCAAAACACGTCTAGGGAGGGGCAGTCTTCTGCCCAACTGGCTCCTGAGATTTTTCCCTCCTGTAGTTAAAGTAGGGATCAAACTATTAGGCTACCCCAGGCATGCCCGTACAAGACGCACAGTCATTGCGTTCTAGTTCCAAATAGCCTGGTAGGTAGTCGTCTGCGTGCCACTTCGCCTCCCGGAATCTTATCGGATCACTGCAGTGCCCACCACATCGCAACCCAGTCACCAGTCGAGCCCAAGTGTCAAGTGCCCACACTGGGTGCATTATTAGGGTACAGCCTTTTCTGTGACAGCAAAAGGGACAGCCGTGACCATTGTGGAGACTGCGTTGGCCTTAATCGGACTCCCACAGAGTCAACCTTCGAGACACTTCTAACCCCACCATCCAGTTCATCGAGGGACCAAAGTGCGCCAGAGTTTACTTGTGACTCACGCACGACCTTCTTTGAACGACTTGACCGATACAGTGGATGAAGCCAATTCGATTGTCAACCCTTTGCTCTTCTTCATACAAACTACTTTTAACTACCAGCAGTGTTTCCTGTCGATTACCCACGACGCACCAGCGCAACTTTACCGTCCTTGGAGCCCTTCAGGTCTATCAGGTGCCCAAGAAGCAAAAGAGACCACAATCCGCAATGACGACAACAGCCACGACCCTCAAGGGGCAGCCCCTTGACAAGGCCGTCCTCGATGCCATGCTGAGACGGCGCATGTTCTACACGCCCTCTTTCGAAATATACGGCGGCGTTGGTGGTCTCTACGACTATGGCCCTCCAGGTTGCTCTTTGCAGGCCAACATTGTCGACCTGTGGCGCAAACATTTCGTTCTCGAAGAGGATATGCTCGAAGTGGACTGCACTGTCCTGACCCCTCATGAAGTCCTCAAGACCAGTGGCCACGTCGACAAGTTTGCCGACTGGATGTGCAAAGACCCCAAGAACGGTGAAATTCTCCGCGCAGATCACTTCGTCGAAGCGATTCTCGAGGCAAGGCTGAACGGTGACAAGGAAGCCCGCGGTCAAAAAGTTGAGGAGAAGGATGATCCGAAAAAGAAGAAGAAGAAGGCCAAGTCTGAGGCAGTAAAGCTGGACGATGCTGTTGTCCAGGAATATGAGGAGGTTTTGGCCAGAATCGACAACTACGACGGCCCCGAGCTGGGTGAGCTCATCAAGAAATACGACCTTAAGAACCCGGCTACTGGCGTCCTGCCATCGGATCCAGTTGCTTTCAACCTCATGTTCCAGACCTCGATTGGCCCCAGCAGCAATCTTCCCGGCTACCTGCGTCCAGAGACTGCTCAGGGCCAATTCCTCAACTTTGCCAAGCTCCTCGAGTTTAACCAGAGCCAGATGCCCTTTGCCTCTGCCTCCATTGGCAAGTCTTACAGAAACGAAATTTCCCCCCGTGCCGGTCTGCTCCGAGTCCGAGAATTCTTAATGGCCGAGATTGAACACTTTGTTGACCCTCAGGGTGGCAAGAAGCATCACCGCTTCCACGAGGTGGCTGATGTCGAGCTGGTTCTCTTGGACCGCGACACTCAGCTTTCTGGCAAGACCGAGACCAAGAAGGTTACTGTCGGCGAGGCTGTCAAGTCCGGTCTTGTGGACAATGAGACTCTTGGTTACTTCCTTGCCAGAATCCACCTCTTTTTGGGCAAAATTGGTGTTGACCTCTCCAAGATGCGCTTCCGTCAGCACATGGCTAATGAGATGGCCCACTATGCCTGCGACTGCTGGGACGCTGAGCTGCTCACCAGCTCTGGCTGGGTCGAGTGTGTCGGTTGCGCGGACCGAAGTGCCTATGATTTGTCGGTTCACGCCAAGAAGACTGGCGCTCCTCTTGTCGTTCGTGAGCGGCTGGACGAGCCGCTTGTCATTGAGGAATGGCAGGTGGACATTGAGAAGAAGAAGTTTGGCCCGCTGTTCAAAAAGGATGCCAAGACGGTTGAGACAGCCATCTTGGCTACTTCTCAGGAAGAGCGTGAAAAGCTTTCCAAGCAGCTGACTGAAATCGGTAAGATTTCCCTAGATGTCGCCGGTGTTGGAAATGGCAAAGTCGAGATTGGCGGTGATATTCTCAAAATTGAGTTCCGCAAGCGAGTCGAGAACACCAGGGAGTTTACTCCCAACGTTATCGAGCCTTCATTTGGTATCGGTCGTATCCTTTACTCTCTGATCGAGCATAACTTCTGGACTCGTGGCAGCGACGGCGGCGATGAGGCCCGTGGTGTAAGTGATGCCGAACAAGCTACGATACAAATCCCTGCCAGACACTAACGGAGCACAATTACAGGTCCTTTCGTTCCCCCCTACCGTGGCCCCTACCAAGGTTCTCATCGTTCCTCTTTCCAACAACGCCCAGTTCCGGCCCATCATCAAGAAGCTATCTCAGCAACTCCGAAGCGCCGGCATCTCCAGCCGTATCGACGACTCATCAGCCAGTATCGGTAAGCGATATAGCCGAAACGACGAACTTGGTACTCCTCTCGGCATCACTGTCGATTTCCAGACTTTGCAAGACAGCACCATTACCCTTAGAGACCGTGACTCAACGACCCAGGTCCGAGCTGAGGAGTCCAAGATCTTGGACGCTATCAAGGCTCTCGTTGACGGGTCCAAGACTTGGGAGAATGTAGCTTCTGAGCTGCCCAAGTTTGAGGGTCAGGAGGTGGAAGTTGTTTCTCGTTGAATCGAATAGAGCAGATGTGACGATGGGGTGAATAAACGTGACGACGCATAGGCTAGAGGGGGTGTGATGAGTGCGTGGGCGAAAATTCAAGCGGCTACGTACTTTGATCGCAGCTCTAGACAAACCTAGAATCGCGCAGCTAGCATAAAGTTTGCTTGAGGTTACATCTAGGTGCTGAAGTTATAAATGGAGCAGGTGGACTATATACAGAAGAATGTGGTACGGTTTACATGGCAACAGTTGGCTCCCGTTGGGAAAATGGCGGCTTGTCGTAGAGTAGAGTAATTTGAGCCAACAGTTTTGATTGTTCGAATGCTTCGAGGCGACAGTGAGTCTCCAAGTGGCCGACGGACACATAAACGCGCAGCCGTTAAAAATTAAATGCGCAACCGTCGGGCAACGAACTTGGTCGGTGGTATCCACGCACAATTTTAACTGTGGCTGTAACTCTAGTGCCTTAAAATACATCGCGATACCTAGTTTTCTATACTTTAGAGCATCTTCCTATTAATTTAGAGGCAGCCTTTTAGTATTAAGGGCTCTATAGCTACTAAAAACTTAGGCTACTAGTTAAGAATTAATTATATAACCCTAACCCTAGATTAATAGTCTCTTTACTACGGCCTTGCGTACTACTACGGCCTTATAAAGATTAAAGGGTTACTAATAATGTTTCTTACGGTATTTCTGATAGTATTACTGTATAGCGCTGCTGTTACCTGTGAATTATGGCGGCAGAAGCCACGGCTAAAAGTGTTACTGGCAAGGTTCCCCGGTTGCGCATTCAATTTTTGACGGTTGCGCGTTCATGTGTCCCGTATGAACCGTAAGTTCGCAGCCGGCTGCATGAGACACTAGTCCTAATCTGGCCGATCGTATCCACAGACATTTTTCGCTGTGCCTGTGACTTTGAAGCTTCTTGGCTATACACCTTCTTAGCGGTATTAAAGTAATAACACATCGCGATGTCTGCATTTTAGTGCTTTAGGCTGCGTCTCTGGTAACTTATGCTATAGATTATTTTAGGGCTACTACTGCTAAGCTTCTACTACCTGCTCTAATGGATGTTAAAAGCTTGCGCGGCCACGCGTATTAATGATGGTGCTGTTGATAATATTATTGCTGTAGAACGCGCTGGAGAATATTGCGGAAAAAAATTATAGTGGTAATAGCCACGATAAAAATGTATGTGGATACTACTGACCGGGTTCTCAAGCAGCCGGCTGCGAATTCAATTTTCGCCGGCTGCGAATTTAGTTGCCCGTCCTGTTTGGCCACGACATGTGTTACCCAAATCTTGGTTGGTAGAGGGTCTTGGCTAGTTTCATGATTATGGCTGCTATTTTAAGAGCTTTGTTTTAGGCAAGTGTTGTGAGCGGTTTAATATGACAAAAAAAAAGCCAGAGACCCATGTTGAATCACTTGGCAAGTGGGCATTGCAAGTGATGTGCGGTGCTACACGAGCATAGCTAGCCAGGCACTTGGTTGGTGCTGTAAGAATGGCAGCAAAGTGGTTTCACTTGGACATCTCACCTAGTTGCCTCTTACCATTCTTGCATGCAAAATCATGTTCGATGGCAAAAGACTGAGTCAGGGATCGGGATGTCTGGTGCCGGGTGTCAATCAAGAATCAAGAAACGAAGACGTGGGCCGGGCTCAGCAATCTGCAATGCGATCCCGCGGACTCTGTGATGAGTCTGATGACAAAAGAGTCAAGTGCAGTGGAGCCAGATTACTCGGTCAGCCAAGCGAGCTATTATGCGCAGGTCAATTTCCCGTGTCCCTCGTTGGTCACCTCTCCAGGCAGTATTAAATGAATGGAACAATGTTGTATACAATACGAAGCTTATTCAATAGCCCAAACAGGGAGACGTGGCCACAGAAGCCTTGTGTTTGACAAATCGACACGAGGACTAATATACTAATATGGATGGTTGCGTTTTGATCCCATCTCAGAACCGGGCGAGTGCTGAAGAAAACGTGACTGAATAAGCTTTTATTGGCTGGCAAGGGGAGCCTAAGTTGACTGGAGATGACTCAGCATGTCCCGCGCCTGGTTGTCCGGGAGGTGGTTCAGTTCATCAACAGCTTGTGTGTATGCCATGGTAATTGTAGGGCTTGCAGATTGGGATGCCTGTCGCCAGTGATTCAAGCTGGAAAAGGCTGAGACGACCAGCCTGACAAGCAAGTGCTCGTGGGTGGGAACGTCTGGATGGACTTGGCGTGGGAGGGCTGACAGGACGTTTCAGCTAACACCCCTACTTCATACCCTAAAGTATTTACAGTGGGTCCAGGTAATTTCGAAAAAAACAGCCCGTTTTTTAGTACCCATCTCCAACGCGTCACTCAATAAAAACAACATTCTAACTTCAAGACGCGATTAAGGCCGCTATAATGCCCAGACAGGTCCAAAAAAATCACTGGAGTCCTCACCGAAGAGGGAGGATTATAATGATATACGATGCAGGGACGCCGCTTAAGGATATCGCCCTATAGGAGCGAATTCCTATTAGGAGTATCCACGGCATCACGAAACGGTATTAGCAGCAGATTTAAGGCTAAAGCCTTCCACGCCTAGGACAACCTCTAAAGTTATTAGATCGCGAAAAAAGAATTATTAAATAAATTATTAGTTAATAACCTTTTATTATAAACCGACAGCTTCTTATTTAGTTAGGTATAGTATATAGCGTTTTAACTCTACTAAAGTATATTAAACAGGAGGGCATTTACCACCTACGTGTAATTAAACAGCTAAAATTAATACTAAGGGATGCAGCAAGACGCCTTAAATTTACACAGGATTATTATTAAAAGCTAATTTATTAGTGGCGAAAAGTTTTTTTCTTAGATAAGGTCTTAATTGCGCTTATAGACAGCTAGAAACCTAAGTAGTGTTTTACGCGTTAGGTAAGCAAAAGGCCCCCTCTAAATAACCTGCCATAACTATAGAACTAATTATTTTTAGAACTAGAGACTTAATAAAGATAAAGTTTAAGTAAAGGGCTGTAGATTAAGACATTCCCTAATGTTTTAGGCCTCTTTTAGCGGTCATAATCGCTCTTTAATCTGCATGCTTCCTAGAGACCCTTAGTTGCCCTAAGGCGGCGTGACTTCACGCATAATACTTAATACCCTATAGACTAAATTACCTATAATTTTAGAACCTGGTAATATATTTATGCATAATAATGCTCCTACATTTCAGGGCTATTTAGTCTAGAATTGGTTACGTGGTTAGGCTATAGAAAACGCGATTAATTTAATAGACTAGCCGCCATATTTGCCTAACCTTAACCTTATTAAGAACCTCTAGAAGTTACTAAAATAAAAAATATATGATCGCCACCCTTACCTATCTAATGAGAGCTTTATAATAAGACTATTTAATAAGCTTAAATCGGCTGCTATAGTAGTCTAGGAGGAATTTAACGTGGAGCTGCTTTTAATGCTAATTGACTCAATGCCCCGCCAAATTCAGGCTGTACTAGATGCACAAGGCTGGTATATAAAATATTAGATATGTTAATCTATATAGAAATCATGATATTTTAATCTGATAATATGAATATATTTATACTATTTATTTAGGCGCGAAAACGCGGTTTTAATATGTGCGCTGCATCTGTTGGTACATAGGCCCGATTCGGTTTTTTCGAAATTACCTGGAGCCCACTGTACTTACCTACCTACCTTGGCGCGCAGCCCCTGTTTTTGGTGATAGTTCTGGTAACAAACTGCTGTCTTGTAATAGATAAAAATTATGATACAGCCCACATGACTATTATAAATTGATTACAAGACAGCACTTTGTCACCAAACCTGTCACCAAAAACAGGGGTGGCGCGCCATGGTAGGTACTTAGGTAGGTAAATACCTAGGTACTTAGTAAGTACTTTAGGTACTTTACCAAAAGCACGCTCATCACTTTTGGTAGAGTGTGACAAAGGCGTAACAAAATATTTCAGGGGCCACCAGACGGCGCTTTCCAAATCCTTACTCTGTACGGAGTACGGAGTACCTAAAGTACTTAAGTACTTGGCGCTTGGTGACGCCATGGGGTTCGCCAGTCCGATGCAACGTCTTCATGACAATGGCCTGATTTTTCCATCGTCTCGCATTCAAGTCCAGTGGCTCAAACATTAATAAACACAGTCGGCCAAGCGACCATGGAGACAAGAATCGGCAAGCCATCAGTTTTATCGCACCCACCTCGAGGCATCTTGTTGATCAGCCCTGCAGAGTCGATGACTTGTTGTGCGCGTCGGCACACGGGCGCGAACGCACCATTGATATCTGGAAGGCCTGAGCATGGAGCAACCTACCTACAGTAATGTACCAGACTCTTGTAGGGGCGACATGTGGTGGCTGGCCCGCCCTGGTCACCCCCGATATCTGGGGGGGGGCGCGTATGGCACAACGAAATTTGGCCATTTTGCGAGTTGCTGTCAATAGTCGCTGATCCCTGTCCCTGGTCCCGCCTGGCTGCTGTTTGTCCGTCCGTACTTGATGTATGCATTTTCACGCCCTCACACGATTGTTGAGTGCATTTGGCAATACCCCAATACCCTAGCAATCGAGTTCCCCCACACTCTCATAGAGAACAAAAACGACCCAGATGCGCCAGGCTTTGATGGCGGCCGCTTAATAGCATACGCACCAACTGGTCAGGGTAGAAAATCGCCATCCGACTTGGTTGTCCATCCAATGTGTCTTTGAGAACAGCTTGACCCGCCCCATCCTAGTTTGCGCTGGAGGCTCAGCAGGCAAGTCCATTTAGGACGCAGATGCCGAGTTGTGCGATGTGCATAGTACGGACATGCTGGGCCGAGCCGCTGGGACAATCTGGGACGGGGCGATGCCATGCTGTGTTGAATATCGACTAATAGTACGGAGTAGAAAGCCCAATCTCGGGCAGCCCCAACGCCCAAGACGAGGCTAACCAGACTGCGAAACACGCTCGCGCCGAGCCCGTCAATCCGTTGCGTGGGCGCCCCCAGCCCTCATTACGGGTGTTGGCTGTGTGAGTGTGGTGGTCCTTGTATGTGGCCGTGCACCGCCCATCTCCATCGCGCCCCCCGCACATGCCTCCTGGTGTAGCTCCGTGTTCCCCTACTCTGCACATGGTACCTCGCTGGAGATCTGCCTCCTGCAACCTTTTCTCGTTTTGAGTGTGTCCCTTAGCTCTGACGCCTCCATACCTACTGCCTGTACTCCGTACTCCATGCTCGTGCTCTGTAAACCTTCTGGTTCGTCATCTGTATTTTCATCCTTTTTCTTCGCGAGCAGCCTCTGTCTGCTTCCATTTGGATTTGAATTTGTTCGCACCATTGCTCTTTGCAATTAAAGCACATCTTGTAGGTATATGCCCCTTGCCACCCCCCTTCCTCCTCCTTTGAATAGCCCAGGACCCTAGCACTTGACCGCTGGTCCTGACCCAGACTGATAACCCCCCCCCCTCAGGTCGATGCGCCTAGCCCCTCTTTCGCCTCAACTTCATCACAACGCCAGCAACAGTCATTCCTGACAGCGGCCAACGTGTAGAGCCTGCCCTTTTCCAACTTCCGTCTGGTCTCCTTGTCCAACTGCTGCTTCGTTTTCTGCGTTGCACGCTGCAAGCCGTAACTAGGGCCTTGGCCGTGCGAGCTTTTGCGCGCCTCAGCTTCGCTCTTGTTGATTCGACGTCGAGAGGCCACGCACCCAGGGGCTCGGAGTATTCGAACCAAACAAGACTCTGCGACAACATACATAACACCCACTGTACATCGACGTCGCCGTGTTTTATTGTTACAACCATGGCGCAGAATGGGTACGTACAAAACCGTTTCGGTTCTCATTTCCTCGGCCCCCCACCTGGTGTCGAAACAGCGCAGGAACTCCTGTTGCCGCTTCAACCGCCCATCTCAAACGCTCCAGATGCTGTGGCTGCAATGACGACGAAGGATATTCACACTATACCGGTAAACGAGTGGCTTCATATTCTCGGCTTTGCCTTGCAGCGAATTCTGCTACCAGTTTTTACCGACCAGCCGATCAGCGTCTTGCCTCGACCAGTGAACTCCTTTGTCACCTCGTAGGAACAAAGGAGCTCTGGCTAACGTGCTGCGCTTACCCTTAGTCGTTTGTGAAGCTAACAGCATCTCAGCTTCTATTCTGCCGGCCAGTTCATGAACCCTGGGCCGGCCCCTAAACCACCAACCGACAGACCACGACTCAATCTAACTCCGAGTTCCAACCTGCCCGGCAACATGGCGAACATGGCCATTTCACCCATCCGAAGCACCGCTACCTCGACCTACACGGGCTCTACCATATCTTTACCCATTGCCCGCCAGCAGTCTAACAACATGGACGGAATGGGGGGGGTTGCTGTGAAGAAGGAAGGCTGGGCATCCGTCAAGGAGAGCAAGAACTTCATCCAACCTTGGAAACAAAAGTACTTGATTCTGCGAAAAGAGTCACTGGACTTTCACAAAACAGAAGGCGGCAAGGTCTCTTACACCTTGTATCTAAAGGATGTGGTCAATGTTGGCAGAGTCGAAGCTGCGGGCACCATTTTTGAAATCAAGAGGAGACCTGACGGCGCTTCAAACAGTCCAGGTGACGACGACGGCCAAACAAAGACCCTGCACATCAAGGTTAAAAGCGATGATGACCTATACGAATGGATTGACTTCATCTACGGTGCGTGCCCTGGTATGGGTGGCGTGAGCAACCCCACCAACTTCTCCCATGCTGTCCATGTCGGTTTCGACCCCCAAACAGGCGAGTTTGTTGGCTTGCCGCCTGAGTGGTCGAAACTACTTAACTCGTCCGCAATCACCAAGGAGGACTATGAGCGCAACCCCCAAGCCGTATTCGAGGTATTGGACTTTTACACGGATCTGGCAAAGAGGGCCGAAAACCCCAATCAATATTCCAGCATGAGTCCCACGCCTACAGGCGGGATGCAACAAAAGCAACTTGGAGGAGTCGGCGCAGGTATTGCTCCTCCTCGTCCAGCTCCCCCGACTCCTACGCAGCGGAGCCAGGGTTATGGCAGTACGCCTCCCCAGTCTAGCAGCGGTCCGCAAAGGCGTCCTACTCTCGGAGAGCAGCAACAGCGCCAGCAGATGCAAAACATGCCCTCAAGCTATGTCTCCCAGGAATCTCTGAGAGATGAGCAACGCAAGAAACAGATGGACTCCCAGCGACAGCGCGAGGCAGAAGAACGAGAGCGCCGTGAATTGGAGGCTTACAATGCATCTCTTCCTAAGAGCAAGTTGCCCATGGCCCAACAGGAAATCGGTGGATACGGAGGCAGCTCTGGAGCGTCGCCACACGGCGATCGATTCAACCCCACCAGAGCCGCTCCTCCAGCACCAAAGCCGTTGGGCAGCCCAGCAAGTGGCATGCGTGCTCAGAGACCGGCTCCCCCTCCGCCCTCCTCTAATTCTTCTCCTCGACCCTCACCAGGGGCACAAACCAGCTCCTCTCGCGACCCGGCCAGCCAAGCCTCCAGAATACCCAGAAATGACGGTTCTCCAGCATCTAGAAATCAAAATGGGGCGCCCTCTTCTCAACCAAGACAGCCCCAGCCTGCACAAGGCGCATCGCGCTTGCCGGCTCCTGTAAAGCCGCTCAATGTGGCACCCAAACCGAATCAGGCTCACCCTCCGGATGGAGTCAAGGCTGCTGAGGCTGCTCTCGCTGCAAAGCCATCGCCCTCGGAACGCAAGCAGGATGTTCGTATGTCGACAATGTCAGAGAACGAGGTCATGGCGAAACTCAAAGAAGCTGTGTCAAAGGACGATCCCAATCTGTCATACTCGAAGCAGAAGAAGATTGGTCAAGGCGCGTCTGGATCCGTATATGTCGCCAAGATCAAGGAGACTGCTCAAGGTATTGCTCGAGAGGTTCTTCGACAGCAGGGTCCTCGAGCGCAGGTCGCTATCAAACAGATGGATCTTGCCCATCAACCCAGAAAGGAGCTGATTGTCAATGAGATCATGGTCATGAAAGATAGCCGACACAGAAATATCGTGAACTTCCTGGATGCCTTCTTGCGAAACAACAATCAGGAACTCTGGGTAGTCATGGAGTATATGGAGGGCGGTGCTTTGACCGATGTCATCGACAATAACCCGTCCATCACTGAGGAACAAATTTCCACAATCTGTATCGAGGCGAGTGCTTGCCCCATGCCGTAACAGGAAAGGGGGGCTGAAATTTCGCTAACAAAACATTTTTCGTAGACTTGTCGTGGGTTGCAGCATCTTCATTCCCAGAGCATTATCCACCGAGATATCAAGAGCGACAACGTTCTATTGGATGCCCGAGGCAATGTTAAAATTAGTAAGTTGGCCTCTAGATGGATTCACTAGGCTTCTTCTCAGTCCTCACAAATGGTGACTTTTTGCAACAGCCGATTTTGGATTCTGCGCCAAGCTCACAGAGACCAAGTCGAAGCGAGCCACCATGGTCGGAACGCCGTACTGGATGGCACCGGAAGTTGTCAAACAGAAGGAATATGGTCCCAAAGTTGATATATGGTCACTGGGCATCATGGCCATTGAAATGATTGAATCCGAACCGCCATACCTGAACGAAGAGCCTCTGAAAGCCCTATATCTAATCGCCACCAACGGTACCCCCCGCCTCAAGAAGCCTGAGAGGCTCAGCAAGGAGCTCAAGGCTTTTCTGTCAGTCTGTCTCTGCGTTGATGTCAAGAGCCGTGCTTCGGCTGATGAACTGCTGGCACATGACTTCTTGAAACACGGGTGCCCTCTCGGCAGCTTAGCAGAACTTCTGGCATTCAAGAAGCACGCGAAATAAACAACAACACCTCCTCTTCTCCAGTGGCGTAGGATTCGGTCCTTTGCCACACACGATGTCCTTTGCTTTGGGGCTTGATTTGAGCAAGACCAATAATGACATGCATGCTGCTTCGCGAATATGACATTGGGCGTTTGGGTTGGGATCCAGAAATACATGTGTGTTCTTGTTGAGCAAGCGTATGGGCAAGTCTATGACTCGAGGCATCCTTGGCCGGCAAAGAAATATGATCTCATGGCTTATGTTTAGATCCAGGATGTCCTATATTGGGAACACCGCGTAGAGGGAAAAGTAGACGTATGCTGGCAGTTTTGAAGAGGTTGTGGATGCCACAAATCTGCGGCTGTGGCACGCGCATTTGTGGACACTTGACGAAACCAAAGATACATGATACTAATACCACATAGATGACTTGCCATGGCTTGAGGATATTTCTGTTCCTTCTTTTATGCATAAGGACTGAAGTCGCCAGATGTTGTTGACACACAAAGCTCCTGAATGACCCGGGACTTGTCACACTTTTCGTGCTGATCCAAATCTTTATCATGCTACAAGGGCACCCATCTCCATGTGCTTGCCTGAGCACCCTGGTGTGCAATGGCGCAGTCTTGTACGGAGTAGCTTCCAGGCTTGCACGCTTGGTAGATCTCAGATCGCCTCCACTGAGCCACACCCATTTGTCTCTATGATACAATATGGAGACAAGTCGACGAGATGGGCGATATGACACATGACACGTTCTTCTCTTCCAAGCAAGCATCTGGCGGGAAGGTTTCCTCCAAGCGATGGGCTGATGCTGTCCGAGCCGGCCACAGGCCGCACAATCGTTCATATCAATAAGCCTTGAGTAATCTGCCACTACCAAGGAACAGATCTTGCCTGGTGTGTGACGACCTAGAGCGTCTTCTCCACAGCTTTTGGAGGGAACGCGTACCACAATGCACGAGGCCAGGGTTGGAGTGGACCGCACAAAGGCGGATACATGGTCTGGTGGGGCCCCAGGGACACCACCAAGGGTAAGGGACGGAGACGACAGGCTGACAGACTGACAGACAGGTGGCCTGGACGAGACGTGGCTCCCGACCCTGGCCCCAGGCGCAGCCCCGTCCGCCGTCCGTCGATGAGTTGGGCAATATTTCAGGGGACAAGCCACGTATGCCTGGTGGATTCTAATAAATACTCCGTATTACTCCTTGTACCAAGCAATTTAGATTTATATAAGGAGTCGATGGCAATACAGAGGCATGGCACCCTAGACATAGACAGCTTGCGCCACTGGTTGGCATATCGAATATTCCAATCACATGGTGCTGCGTATTGCTGTGCATGGATTGAATTTGATGTGTAGTTCGACGACTAGAGCTGCGATTGGATCGCTGTCAGCGGCATAGTAGGGGGCGAGAAGGAAAGCGGGAGGCAAAAGCAAGAACATGTCTCCCCTTGATTCATTACGTGGGCGAAATGCGAGACGTTGGTTGCGAAAGCACGGGTTTGTGAAGGGGTTTGATGACAACGCAGGTGGATGATTATGCAGAGGTGTTGATTCGGACGCCGTTCTGTCATCTGTGGCAGCGTCAGTAGGCGCCAGCCATATTGGGAGAAACAGTGTTGAAGTCCGAGGTCTCGGGTGTTGAGCAGTGCTGAGCGAGGGCCTTGTCTTGAACTTTGTCCGACGCTCCAGAAGCCGCGTAAGAAGATACACGATACCGTCAACGGACGCACAGTTGTCTGGCGATTCACTACCCCCGCACACGCTGGTGAAGCTTGCATGGATATGCCGGGTGTGATAGCTCCCGAGAAGTTCGAGTGCTCGACCAATTCAACCCTATCGGTAGGGGCATCTTTTGGTAAGATTATTGAGGCGAAACGAGGCAGCTGGCAGAGGAACACAAGGAACACAGGCTGCCCGCGTTGGTCGTTTGTGGACCACCATGCGTTTGCCATGCAGCCCACATGAGATGAGCGTGCCTGAAGGGAGGAAAAGATGCGTGGCGTGTCCTGTCATCTGGTCTGCAAGGAACATGGGATGGGGTTGGTCCAACCCGATTGACCGCAGCCCTGCGTTGACACTTCAATGTCTGTTTCAGAGCTGGACGTTGATGGGAGCTTTGTCTTCTAACTGGCTACCGGCCGTGGATCGAGTGGCTCCTCCCATGAATGATGGTGAATCGAGGCTAGATTTGTAACTCACGCTCCTGTTCAATTGGGAAGCATGGCAGCCCCTATTCGGAGGGGCGGCAGGCATTGAGTGATGCTGAGCCATCATCGAGCGATGGCCGCCATGTCTCATCAGAATGACCAAGATGGGGATGGAATGGACGTCTGCTGGCCAAGACGAGATAATATCAATGGATTTAAAGAGCATGGTTTGCCTGCAGCTTGGCACCTTTATAGCTCGACCAAAGGGGCAAAGCAAAGCACGCCACAATAGAACAAGGTTTTGCTGCATTGTACAAGTCGAGAACAATGGGGATAGATGTGGGCATGACTCGATGGTGAGAATCGAGATTGCTGGGCTGGGCCCTTTACAGACTGGGGGGAGGGGGTTATTGCCGCCTACTTGGGAAAGTGACGATGAAGCTAATGGGTGCACGAGTGTTGGCTCACGGCTTTTCAAAAAAAAAAAAATTGCGGCAGCCATTGGCACGTTCAAACCGCTTCAATCGATATATTGTCAGATTCGGACTAAAACCGAACCATTACCTAGATCAATTGGCAGCTTTGCGCCGGCCCAAATATAGTCGGCCAGGTTTCCATCAATTGGGTGTTTGTCAGATATCCAACTTCGAGTCTGGCGGCACTTCACAGCCGGGCAGCCGCTAGAACTGCACGTCCTGTTGGGCCAACAGGCCCCATCTCATCATTGAACCAGGCAGCTGTGCCGTCAACTGACGACACTGGCCGATTGTTCGCTGACGACCGGACCCGCCTGGCCACCCAGAAGCCCCATAATTCACTGTAGCACACTGTGCATCCCCAGATGGAACTCCCTACGCCGCTACGAGTTAGCTGGTGAACTGAGCACCCGGCGAGATGGACGCTCCTGCATCCGCTTGTCTGGTGCCTGGCCTTGTTCGGGCCCGCGTTCCTCCTCCTTCACTCCGACCCCATCATCATCACCATCAGCCTCTTTTTTTTCTCCCCTCTACCCTCACCCTCGATCCCCCTCTTCCCCCTCTCCTCTCCCCCCTCCCCCCCGTCTTCCCCAAATGAGGCCTGTATATTGATCCTTTTTAACTTTATTTCTGCCTCACTTTCTTCCTCAAGTGACACTGCTCGCCAAGACCAGTACTCCGGACCCGACGCCGTGCTTGCAGCTAACTCTCTGCATCTTTGACTTGATTGACAAAGGTGTCGCAGCTATTGTCACGACTGCTGCAACCGTCTCCCGTCAACTCAATATCGTCGTTCGTCAGCAACACAATTTCTGCTCTTGCCCCTACGCTCTTCGCTGCGTGCTCACCGGTCGGCCGTCTCTCTCCCTTTGCAGTACAAAATTCCGCGAGTCTCGTTCGGTCAGCTTTCTTGTCACAGTACCCTCTTGTAATACCTGGCTACTGGACCACCTGGTGTTTTCTACTTTCTTGTGCGCCTTTCCACTCTCTTTAGGGTCCCTTGTCTGCTTCGTCAGCTGTAGGCTTGGTTGCGTTTGTTCAGCCACTGGTCGCCCGATTCCGAAGACCAAGACGACTTTCTTCAAAGTTCCCCGTCGTCGCCTGCATCGCATCGCATTGTTCGGGCAGCGTCCGACTCATCTAGCAAGAACTTAATTATACCTACCTCGCCTTGAAACTACTCACTGTACCTCATTGTCATGAGGTCAGCTAGGTAATTGATAATGTCAATGTCCAGATCAGATCAAATGGCCCCGGGCTTTTCGTCCCACCACTCCACTTCTCAGGCAGCTCGATCTCAGTCTCCTGGCAACAGTAGCTCCCCGGTCGATGCATCTGCCTCAACTGGAAGATCTCCCTTTGGTCTTGCGGGTGGAATAATGGCAGGCAACGCGCGATCCGGGGCCGGTTCTCCGTCGCATGACATGGCTGGTTCTGGCCGCCTCTTCTCCAAAAGGTGGGTGCTTGCCGTGTACGGGGTTTGGCGACACTCGAGACGAGTGCTCGCTTGATGCGCATTTATTCTTTTCGGAATTATTGCTAATAATGCCTTGCAATAAAACAGAGCACGCGAAATCCAGGCCCAAGAAGGCATTCCAGGTCTACCACTTAACCCGTGGGGTGGCCCTCCTACCAGCGGAAACTCGACGCCTCTTCGCGAGAATATCCCTGAGTCTCCGACCGACGGATTCCCTGACTTTGGCCATCTTCCGACACCTGAGAGCCTGCCTCACACTGGCAGAGCTCGGGCTGGTACAGTTCCATCTCGACTGCCCGGTGGTCCCATCAACGGCCTCTTGAACATCCCCGGGCTCGCCGCCAAGTCCGCTCGAGTCACTCCTTCGCAAAGCCCATACGGCAAATCGCCGTCTCCAAGCCTGGACCACACCGACAACACAACTGGCGGCTCGGCCCTTCTTTCCCGGCTTCGTGCTGGGTCTATGCCGCAGCGTAGCCCGTTCAACACACTGCCCGGTGCAAGCTCACCCTTCGGCCCCTCCATATTCAGCAGCTGGAATCCCGCAGGCGTTGGCCGCGAGCGAGGGTCAACACTGGCAAGCATAGCAAGTGTGGGCTCCAACGGACCTAGTTCTCCTTCCCAGTCACAATTTTCCAAAGAAGGTGGTCCTGACTCTGATGTGCATATGCGCACATTAGACTATCTTGGTCTTGCCGAAACCCCTCAACCTCCTCGAGCACAGTTGGCGACGCCCTATATGCCCAGCCTCGACTACACTCGGCAGTCGAATCGATTCCGCTCCTATTCAGTCAACAATAAGGACAAGTACGCCGATGATGAGGATGACTACGATATTGATGGTATGCCCATGGAGAGCCAATATGTTGCTCTTCAAGACCAGCTGGCGGCCACGCATGCGGCAATCCATAACCACAACCTAGCAGTCCAAGCATTTGTAAACCAGGCCACAGCTACTCGGCCTCGTGCTCGGACTGCTGGCGTTCTGGAAGCTCCGAGCAACCGTTTGTCCCGGGCCCAAATGCCCAGCAACGTTGGAATCCCCAATCAAGGCCCTCCAGCCGAGATTCGCTTGCAGGATGGAAAGGAGTACGACGACCTCCCTCAGGCCATCGCTGGTATGAGTCTTGGCAGATCGAGCAGTCGCAATGCCGGCCTCCTCGGCTCAGAGGAGCAGGGCTTGGAGGGTCCCACGAGTGCCCTTTGGCTCGGTGGTATCCCAACGTCTACCACCACGTCGACCCTCATTGAAATGTTCAAATGCCATGGCCCAATTCTGTCAGCTCGTGTGCTCACACATAAGAACTGTGGCTTCGTCAACTTTGAGAGAGTTGAAAGCTCTGTGGCAGCCAAGGCGTCTATGAATGGCAAGGAGATATTCCCTGGTGCTGGCCCAATTCGCATCAATTTCGCCAAGCCTCCATCAGCGTCCAACACTCCCGGCCATGACGGTGTATTCCCATCTCCCAGCCCTGACCCTTTTGCCAAAAGTCAGGATCATCTCGGCGGTTCAGGCCTCACGGCCTCTGCTGATGGCAATTTGCATGTCAATGGCGGAACCTCGACGCCCACGGTGCCGCCCATGGCCGATTTGGCCGAAGACATGATGGATATTGTCACGCAGTTCGGGGCAACAGAAGAGGATAAGGCAGCCGTGTCAGAGTACGTTCAGTCGGCCATACATTACACAAGCTACGTCGAAGAGATTCCTCCCATCTCCGAGCCCACCCACACGAGAGTTCATGACGCCCCAAAGCTCAGGGACATACGAAAGCGCATTGATAATCAGCTTTTGTCGAAGCCTGAGATCGAAAACATTGCCGTCGATATGCTCCCGGAAATTGCAGAGCTCTCTTCTGACTACCTTGGCAACACCGTCGTTCAAAAGCTCTTTGAGCACTGCTCCGATCATATTCGAGACGCCATGTTGGCAGAGATCGTCCCCCATCTAGCCGAAATAGGAGTCCACAAGAACGGCACCTGGGCAGCGCAGAAGATTATTGCCGTTTGCAAAACTCATGAGCAGAAAACTACCATTGTCGAGCACCTCAAGCCTTATACTGTCCCTCTGTTCCTCGACCAGTACGGCAACTACGTGCTCCAGGGATGTTTGAACTGGGGACCACCGTACAACGACTTCTTCTTCGAAGGCGTTCTGAGCCGTATGTGGGATATTGCCCAAGGTCGCTGCAGTGCTAGGGCTGTCAGAGGATGTCTTGAATCGAAACTTGGCACGAGGGCTCAAGACATGGTTGTGTCTGCGGCCACGGCTATACACAGCGCGCAGCTTGCAACCAATGCCAACAGCGCTCTATTGCTGACGTTCTTCTTGGACTCTTGTGCGTTCCCAAGGAAGCGGACAGTCTTGGCCCCGCGCCTTGTTCCTCATCTGGTTTATCTGTGCACTCACAAGGTGGCTTATGTCACGGTCCTGAAGATCATCAATCAAAAGGCTGAACCCGAGGCTCGAGACATCATTCTCAAGGCGCTCTTCTTTTCGCCCAATGACCAGGTTCTAGAGACAATTCTTCAGGATCCCAATTGCGGTGCTACATTGATCTTCAAAGTCTTGACGACGCCTTTCTTTGACGAGAGCATTCGCACACAGGTCATAGAGAATGTTAAATCGGTTCTCATCAAGATCAAGGCTCAACCCAACCAGGGATACAAGCGATTGATGGATGAGGTTGGGCTGTCTACGAGGGCCGCTCCGACACGTGAGAATAGTGGCAGCAATTCCGAGAGCCGACCGAGACCAACTTCCAGGCAAGCGAACAGTAGAACCCTGAACGGCCAGAGTACACAGAGCGGCCAGTCCAACAACCAAGGCTTCTACAACCCCCTCGGCGCTCAGCAGACCATTCCCAGCATGGAAACTGGTTACGGCAAACCAAGAAATGAGGGCGCCGACCCTAATGTCGCAGCAGCATTCCCACAATACGGGCAGAGCATGATGTACAGCAACCCGGCTGGTGCCATGCCGCCGGCCGTCAACCTGCCTCCGCTTCAGTATCAGCAAAGCATGATGAATCGTGCTGCACCCCAGATGGGATACAACTACCCAACGATGCAGACCTCGTATGCTGGATATGGCGCTCCACCGGCTCCGGCCATGGATCCGTACCGTCAACCGAACCTGACCAACGAGGGTCCCATTCAGCCTCCGGTTTCCCATATGCCTCCTCATATGCCAACCGGTCAGCCGCCATACGCTCCTCCGGGCTTTGGAGTAGGAGTCGGTGGGTACGGCTATGGTAATATGGGCGGTATGCAGAACATGGGTTATATGCAGCAAGAGCAGAGCAACAACCGACGCGGTGGTCGTGTACGTATTTTGATGCCTATTTTTTTTTCCTATACTGACTGACATGATGGCAAGCGCTAATTGGCATTAACAGAGGTAAAGACTCGACTTGCCAGTACCTGGCTCAGTAAGGATTCATGAGTAGAGTTTGGATTCACCCGTTTGGCAGACAGTGCCCTACGCAATTGGGCCGCTCAAAGACGCTGCTGTTAGATGAGCTTGCTATTGAATGGATCTTGAGACGGGACATTGCATGTTGAATTTTGTTGTTAGCGAAATCAGCCCTTGTCTATAAATGCGCTTGCTTGTTTCCAACCCCGGGGCAGGTGGAATGTGTCGGGCAGGTCTCTCACATTTGTATTTGCGCCAAACCAAAAAAAGTTGGTCTTGACGAGGACGCTGGTGTCATGTATCTCTGTTTTGTTTTGCCTTGTTTTGTTTTTCTCACTATCTTCCTCCCTCCAAAATCAGCCATGATGAGACGTCACGCCCCTGAATTTAAGATGAAAAATCATGCGTCAAACCAAAATTCTGTTTTTTTTTCTGTCTCGTGTTCTGGACTACTGTTTTTGATGTCTATGTTTTCTCTCATTTGGCTTTTTTGGTTCTTGTGTGTTCTTTCCTGCGTGCCTTTTCTTGCTGGTCATGCCGTGTGCGGGACAGGGCCGGTCATTGAACCAGGCGAGATGACAAAACATTGCTGAAAGAAACAAGGGAAGGGACATTCGTCGAGAGGATTGACAGAGTGAGTGACGAGAGTTGTTGGTGCATGGAGCCGAAAGAGACGTTGGTTTGCATTCTTGACGTGAAGACTGTGGTCCGCCGTCATTTGCACTGTTGCACACATTACGTCCCATGAGAATGAGAATGGCACATTGGACTTGGCGCTAGAGCAGTGCACCTTTTACCGGGGGGGGGGGGTTATACACTCAAGACAGATTATATACTTAGATTTTACATCCAGGAGACGCAGGGCGTTCGCTCTCTCGCACATGGGGGTACACGTACTTCTTCTCAGGCCACGAAACTGCTTCATGAGATTGAAACCGACGTAGATGAAATGAGTTTTATTATGGGCTATTGTGCACCAATGATTTGTCCCGTTGTTTTCCCCCCCTTTCCCGCTAAATGTTTCTTCCGTGACAAAAACGAACCCAAGACATGATACACGTAGCCGAACAAGGGGGTTTTTATTGTATTTTATCTCTTTATCCCTTCCGCTCCCGGCCATGGCCTGACTCGATTTCCCTCCCGTTGCCCGACTCGCTCCCCATTCTGAATGCTAGCTGGGATGGTAAAAACAAAAAAATAAGAGACAGAGAGAGAAAAGAGGAGCAAAGTATCTAATACAAGATCAAGATTGCCAAGGGCGATGAAAAGGGGGGCATTGTATGCTGGCATGACAAAGGAATAGTAGTATATGGCGGGAGGCTGGATAGATAGGCAAGCGCAAAGGGTATATTAGAAAATATTCTTCAGAGTGCCTGATGTTGGTCCGTGGCGAGAACATAATACAGGTCTAGGACGAGATAAAAGGGGGAAAAGGTGATGATTGGCCACTTGCGTGGCCGAGGTTTGGGGCTGATGGCGAGCAAAGGAGATAATGTTCTTCGTTATGGGTGTATTCTTCACCGTCATTCCGATTCCTAGTCGAGATCCATGGTACCTTCACCGTGGTCCACGGTGGACGGCGGAGTCGGTTCGGTAACCAGGACAGAAAGATCCACCTTGTCTGCACGGGGATCATTGAAGCCGGTTGTCGAGTCTGTCACGGGTGAGCTAACCTCGGCCTTGATGGGTTGCGGCGTCGGGGTACAAGTGTCGTCTGCCAGGACCTGTCTTATCCTGGAGCTCATTGCGTCCATCTGGGCGAGCATGGCACGGAGACCGAGGCGGTCGCCGGCCGTGAGCTGGCCAGAAGCAATGTTGTCCGCGTTGCCCTTGGCCATGAGCGACAGCATATTGTCGTCTGCGACAGTCTGTGGGGTTTCGCAATGGTCAGCGCAAAGCAATTGGTCCAAGGGGGCAGCGGGTCGGGCACACATACCAGGAGAGCAGAGGTGAGCTGGTCTACACCGTCTGACCGATGCTGCTGGAGACCTATCAAGTTGAGGGAGACTTGCATCTCCTCCACCTTGCGATCCAAGGCCGAACCGGGCAAGGGGCTCGTCGAGTCGCGTTGGCTCGGCAGGGTCGGGTAGGGAATCAACTTGGGCTCGTTTTGGCGCACGCCGTATCCGGCTCCCTTGTTTCGTAGCCTGCAAATGGCGCGCCGTGTTAGGTCTCTACGTGTCAACAGCGCGTGTATCCGTCGCGGGACGACTTACTGTTCAATAAAGTCGAGAATGACGCCCCTGGCGGGTAGTTTGTAGGTGCGCCCAAACGAGCGGTAGTCGGGCCAGCCGGACTTGTCGGACTCGTCGGCTTCATCGGTCCAGTCAATCTCAATGTGGCCGTTGTTCTTCAGGCCACGGCCAAGGGCAGGCGTCACCGCCTGGTTCCCCTTGAGCCTGCGGAAACGATGGGCCGGGGCGAGGCTGGGCACCTCGACCAAGACGTCATCCACATGCGCAGGACACCGCCAGGTCTTGAGAACAGGCGGCACAGCCAGCGGCGGATCCAGGCAGTCAATGTGCCAATAGAAGGAGCACACGCTGCAAGGGATAATGGACCTGACCTGGGTCGCCGGCTTCTGGCAGGAGTGGCACAAGACGGCCTGTCCGTCTTCCCGCTGCTTGAAGAAGTCGGGTTCGTCGGTGCCGTTTTTCTTCCTGCGGAGGGGGGAAGGGGGTAAACCCAGCGTGTTAGAGAGGATGCTCACATGCACGGGCATGAATGACGCGGCAGAGATGGGCGCAGACTTACCTCGCCGTCTTGTTATTCACCACCTCCTCATAGTCGCCGTCGGCGCCGGCCTTGACGCCGTCAAAGCGGTTCTGCACGCGCTTGGGCAGGCTGAAGGCGCGCGGGATGCTCTTTTCCAGGTTGTTGAGAGGGCTTCCGAAGATGCCCTTGTGGACAGGCACGCGGGAGGGGTATCGTCGAATGAGACACTCGTTGCAGAACCACTCGTCGGGGAGATGCTCAGACTGTACCATGTCGACGCATTCAAAGTGGAATGACCGCGGGCAGCCATCGCAGCACACGACGTCACCCGTGTTTCCGCATGCCGAGCAGTGCTCATCATTGTCTGCCGACTGTGAAAAGGAAAGATGTTAGCGCCTGCAATTCCGGCAGTGAACAAGGGAACGTGGAGGGGGAGGGGGGAGCCTCTGCCGGGGCAGCAGTCCAGCAGGATTGCGTCGCGAATTGCGTCGCGGATTGCCGGTGACGTGCCAGTCAGAGACGTGACAGGCTCGCCACCCCCCGGCCGTCAGTGATGCGCTTATGCTGCAGCCACTGGCAAATGGCTCAGGCGTCGTGGTGACCATCCTGGTCCGCGGGCACAGGAAGAGAAGTGGCTGCTCGTCGCATCTCGGGGACGAGGCCAGAGTGGATAGTGGCATCGAGAATCACTTACCGAATCCTTCCCAGAAAAGGGATTGAGAGATGAAAAATTTGCCTCGTGAGGCGGTGGCCGAGGCACACCTGCGGCAGTGCCGCCCTTCTTCTTCACTGGCCTGCGCACGACAAGTCAGCTTCCATGTCCCTGGTGAGTCTGCGTGTACATGTCTGAGCTGTTTTGTTTGAGACGAGCACAGCGACCCTCCTCGCCATGCCAAGTTTGCGCCGCGAGAAGCACTGCCGGCTCAAGGCTTGCGCTTGCTTGCTGCAAGCCAAACGCCCAACGGGTAAAAAAATAAAAAATAAAAATAAAAAGGCGAAAAGGCCCATTGCCGGGCTGCAAGGCTGCAGGGGAGGTGAAGCAAACTCACGATGTCTTGACGCGTAACCCCGTCTTCTGCTTCTTGGCAGGGCGTAGAGATGTGGGCGTGGCGGCTCGAGATGCCACGGTAGAGCTTCCGTCCCCGGCATAGGAAAAGGCAACCGGCGAAGCGGTCCTCTCCGTGTCGTCATGAGGCCGCTTGCTGGCGGATCGAGTTGCCCTATCCGTCGCCCTGGCGGTTGCAGAGGCGGCGAGCGACTGGCGCGTCCTCCTGCTCTTCCCCGCGGGCGTCGACTCGCGCTCTGCGTCGAGGTCCCGCACGGAGCTCCCCTGCGGGCTGAAGCTATTCGTAACCCTCCGCGCAGTCCGTCGGCGGTCCCAGAAAGGATCCTCATCCTCCTCGGGCATATGAGCATGAGCCTTGACGTCCTCGTGCTCGGCGTCTTTGGCGGCGTCCTTGGCCAGCGAGGCGTCCTTTTCCGCACACTTGATGCTCAGGTTGGGGAAGAGTTCTGCGGCGGAGACACGGCCGGGCATGCTGGCACCATGGACCGCGGGAATGGAACAAGACGGCGACTTGTGCGGGCGTGTGCGACTTTTGGTGACGAGGGAGGGAGAGTTTGATCGGGATGAGTTGGACACGCCCTGGGCCTGTTTGCTGGCGGCGACCGACTTGCCGCGGGTGGTGATTGGCTGGGGGTGTGGCAGGCTCTGGGCCGGGGCTGCTCCAGCGGAAGGGCCGCTGGTGCTGACGGTGGTGGTGGTGCCTGTGGTGCGGCCTGTGGTGCGCGCTGCTCCTGCTCCTGGCTCAAGTCTTGGCCGTCCCAAGGCGCCCCGAAAGGCGCTCGGGCTGGTGAGGCTGCTTGCCCTCACTTCCGGAGAGGACATGCTGATGGCCGTGGAGAGAGACGAGTCGCTGGACCCCGAGTCGCGTCGCGCGCGTTTCCGCGACGCCGGCGTCTTGACCTTGATGATGATGCTGCTGCCGCCCGTGCTTGCCTTGTTGCTGATGTTGCTGATGTTGCTGATGCTGCCGGCGCCAACAACAACCACATCCCCTGTCCCTGTCCCTTTGCCTTTGCCGTTGCCCTTCCCGTTCCCCTTGCCTCGCGGCGTGCCACCCGACGTCGACGTCCCGACAGAGTCGCCGCCGTGCAAAGTCTTGGCCTTCTTGCTCGCCCGCGTCCTCGTGTCCTGGGGCAGCTCCTCTGGCTCGTGGATGAGGTCCGCGTATGGTGCGGCCACGGGCTCGTGCGGTGTAAATCTGCCGTTGGTGGCAGGAGGCACGAGGGAATAGCACCCTCGATTGTCCTTCTTGCCCTCGCGCTTCCGTTCCTCCATTTGCCTGAAAAACTCAGCCATGGTCTCCTCGTCGGCCGTCTGGCTGAAAATGTCCTGGATCATGGCCACAAAGTCGCTGTCCCCGCTCTTCTCCTCGTAGAGCGTCTTCAGAGCCCAAGCCGTTGGGTACCGGTAGTGCCTCAGTGCTTCGTCCACCGCGGCCGCCACCACCTTGTCCGTGAAACCCTGCTCCTCGGGCTGGCTTCGAGCTGCGTGCCTCCCCGGGGTCGCTGGTCTCGGAGCAGCGCTGCCGGAGCTCCTGCGTTCCCGGGCGGGCGGTGACTGTTCCAGCGCTGGCGCCGCGGGCTTCTTGACGGGCAACGACGCTCTGCGGGGGCGCCTGCGACGTACATCACTCTTTGGGTCGTACTCCTCGTCCTCTGCCTCTTGGTCCTTGGCCTTTGCGGTCAGCGACTTCCTCTTGCTCGTAGGTGCGGCTGCGACCAGCGGTGATGCTGGCGGTGACAAAGCCGGAGACGCAGCCGGAGACGCAGCCGGAGACGCCATGCCAACAAGGACGCGGCTGCCGTCCTCCCGGCTCGAGATATCTGGCGGCGGCGGCGGCGGCGGCTTCTTCCCAGCAGCCGTGCCGGACGTCTTTAATATGATTTTCCTCGTGGGCACCGCGTTCTCCCCATTTGCCTTCCTCGCCTTGGGCAGAGCACCCAGGGGAGCCATGGTCTCCACAACTCCTCCGCGAGCCAGCCCAGCCTCCTCGAAGCTTGGCTTGCTCTGCACCGACGGCTCCAACCATCGCTGCAAAAAGGACCGCGAGCCTTCGTTCGCGGAGCTCCGCGACACCTCCAGCGGCTTGGTCGGATTCCCTCCATTTGCCTGGGCAGGACTCGAATATCGCGAGGCCGAGCGCGAGGCTCTCGTGCTAGACGAGATCATGGTTGTGTGGTGCAGCAAAACCGCCTCCCTGGTGTCATGGGTTTTGGGCGTGCCTGTCTCTTCTCTGCGCGCGCGCCCCTTGCCGTGGTCGTCGCGGTCTCAAGGCAGCGCACCAGCTCAGTCAGGTCTGCAAAGGCGGTGGTTAGCAGATGGTAAAAACACGCGACCACGCGGGACTAGGGCGGGTTGTTCACTTGTTTCCTGAGCTGTAGCATGGACTCCGGCCACCGTATCGCGTTCTTCCCGTGCGTTTTGACGCGGCTGCAGAGAAGGAGGGAGAATTGTCAACGGGGGCGACTTTGGCGGGTCGGCTGGGCGTGCCTGTGTCTGGATGCCCAGGGCCTGGAACAGAAAGAAGCCCCAGCGGACAGCGTCAATCAAATGCTCTGAGGCCGTATGACAAGGGGGGGCGCACAGCGCTCTTTGTACCGAGTACACCAGGCCAGACCAGTCTGGACAGCAGCAGCAGCAGCAGCAAGGGAGAGCTGAACTCTAGCACCAGAGACCCTGCACTGCAATCACCGCGTCTGTTCTGTTTCTGGCTGGACCAGACATTGTCAATGGGTCGTCTGGTACAAACGCAGCACGTCGGCCCATTCAATGTCGATGCGGTGCATCCAACTCCATGCTGGACAAGTCACACGGCAGTCTTCACGGCCAAAGCCAAAGTCCCTTGCCCGCCCACGTTGACACTCTTGATCAAAAGTCATTCAACCATCCAAGTGAGTGCCCTGCCTCACACCGCACAGCACAACTGCAGTCCCGGCCATCCAGTGTCGTGTTTTGTTTCTCCGTCTTACTCTACCGCAATTGGCCGCGCTTCTCGTTTCCTCCGACTCAAACATGCCATGTTGTCAAGGGGGCGTAATGACCCGTTTCTAAACACGCCTGTCCTTTTCCACTCCTCCATCCATCATAGACTAGGCTCCATCTTGCTCCTCTTCGCTGCCTTCTACAACTACCTACTTGGCCAAATTCCCGTCTTGGAGGGAGCACATGTCGCCAGGTTTCAGCCAAGCCCTTCTTTGTCCTTGGGATGCGCATTGAGCAATTAAGGTTTGGCAGCATAACAATCCACGGTGCGTGAGCCGTGCCAACATTCCCCATTTCTCTCCTGCACTGAAGGGGGATTCGATACGGCAGCCTGCTCTATTTGGTAATAACCTTTTGCGCATGGCCTATTCATTCTTCACAAAAAGAAGCGCCATTTATTCTCGCCGCTTCCAACATTTTGCACAATCCATATGTTTGCCAGGCGCGAGAAACAGTGCAAGTTGTCTAGATACCTCGCCTCACTAGTCTTGGTCGCATGCATGCTCGTTTCACACAAGACACGCCTACCATCGCCCCCTCCAAAAAGAAGCCGTGTCAAAAAGAACCCGTCGTGTCCATCATGTTCCATCATGTGCGAGACTCCCTTGGCCACAGGCGTAGCGGGAAGTCCCATGGCACAAATGTCCGTTGGGGTGCTTCATATTCACAATCAATGGTGTTTATTTTCATTAAACCTCATCCTTTCCCCCTGGCGAAGTCCTTGGGTCCCTCAAGCTCGGTAAGATAGGGACACACAGTGTTCCTCTAGACACCATGCCCCGTCTTTCCTAAACCTGCCGTGCTTACTCGTCGCTGTCGTCGGAGTCGTCATCAGAGCCCTGGGCGGCGGCGGCAGCCTTCTTTGCGGGCTTCTTCTTCTTGCTCTTGCTCTTGCTCTTCTTTCCCGTGTTTCTGGCGAGGGGCTGCTCAAGAAACTTGAGAATCTCCTCGTCGGTGATCTTCTTGTCAGATTTGACCTTGCTCAAGTCAAAAGCAGGGGGGCCACCCAGCTTGGTGATGCCGTTCTTGGTGATGGCTGTTTTGCAGAGTTAGCTGCTGTGCCATCGGTATCATGCTCCGTCGAAACACTCAACACTTGTACGTACCAATGGTGGTGAGCAGGCGGGCAACAGGGGCGTTATCCTTGTCACCAACAAGCTCATACTGGCGGAAGACGTTGCCGCGGACACACTCAACGACGCCAGACTTGGCATCTCGCTCGTCCTCCAGCTGTCTCAAGCTGAAGGGGAAGGTACCAAACTTCTTCTGGACCTCGGAGAGAATCTTGCGGGAAGTAGGGCGCTTCAGGCCATACGTCTGGTTGGTGCGACGGTGCAGCGTCGCACGCTGGTCCAACGCCTTGCACTTGCCGGATCCCAACGAGACTCCCATCTCGACACCCCACACCTCGGAGACTGCGGGAACACCATCGCCCTTGCCGCCCTCCTGAGGGGCGAGAACAATCTTCTTGGTGCTCTCAATCTCGTTGCGCTCAAACAGCCATGAGGTGGTGCTCTCCACCAGCTTGCACTCATATGTCTCGCAGACTTTCTCCAGCAGGCTGGTCATCTTGGCCTGGGTAGGAGCCTTCTGGGAAGCGGCCTTGGCCTTCTCCTCCTCGGTACCCTGGGTCAACAGGCCAGGGGGGATCATCAAGCGAAGAAGCAGCTCATTGGCGTAGTGGGTGGCCAGGAGCAGATCGGCGGGACGGCCAGTAATGACCTCATCCTTCTTGTCGCTGGCAATGACGGTGTCACAGGCGATGGCACCGAAGCCGTCGATCTGGGCGCCCAGCTGGATCTTTATGGGCTCATTCGGCTGGATCTCCAGGGCAGCTTCGCTCTCATCCGAGGTCAAGGGGGTGTAGGGGGTGACATATGAGGCAGGCGAAACAGTGGTAGGGTGAGAGAAGCCTGCGATGCTCGCTCCGTTAGCAACGAAACTGGGCACCCGGGGATGACAGGGTAGCTACCACGAACCCTTGGTGACCTTCTTGCCACGGTAAACCTTGGCAATCTCCTCCTCAATCAGTTTGTCGCCCTTCTGGCAGATCTCGACAATCTTGGCGCCGGGAACGCAGAGCTTGGACACCTCGGCAAGGACCTTCTCAGAGATCTGGCCAGCGGTCTTGTACTTGGTCAGGGTGTCGGGGTTGTTAAGGGAGTAGTCTACGGGAAATTCGGTCAGCAGCTGGATAGGTATCAAGGTTGGTATTCACGTGAGAGTGTGGTCGTGTGCCAAGTTTTTTCCAGCGCCCCAGGTCGCCGACACATTTGAACCCGTCTTGTCGCAGACGTTGCGGTGCATTTGCCCATAGTTTAGTTATGGCGGGGTAGATTATTTCTGTGCGTGGGAAAGAGGGGCAGCTCTTCCGCTGGACAATAAAGAGCTACCGGGCAAACGGACAGAGCTCCCAGGACGAGTGAAGCGGGAGGCAACGCGGGGAGGAGGCTTTACATACCGACGACGTCCTTCTCGTCCGACATGGTGGGCGAAATTTTATTGCAAAGTGCGTATGACTGTGTAGGGTACGAGATGTGGTGGTTGGAGAAGAGGAGGAGTGGATGGGGAGGAGCTGTCTTTGTGGGAAGCAACCTTGCGCACAGCTGGACGCCGAGTTTTGCTCAAGGCATCTGCTCATGACTGCTTGTGAGTGGGAAGAGGGGCCAGGGCCAAAAGCAACTGCTGGGCCATGCACGGCTCTGGCGGAATTCTGACGTCGCGTGGCCCAGGCTCCTTGGGCTGGACTGGTTGACTGGATTGACTACTGGAACCGAAGCCAATCTAACCCTGCTTGACCTGAGCTCGCCCAATTTCTGTGGGCATCGCGTGCATTGCCTGACCCGGGCCGCCACAGACAATCGATCGCCGAAAGTGGGTATCATCTGCTCAGTGCCCTGGTGTGTTGGAACCTGGGAAGGCAAAGATGATACGCGAGTACGGAGGTGCTGAGTATGTCCTGCGAGCGAGGGCACGAGGGCACGAGGGCACTGGCAGGGTGGTTGCTGATTGATACCTTCTTGGAATGGTCTGGCTGCGAGTAGTTCACGTACCGTTTTGGATAGAATGTGTTTTTGGGGTTGATTGCCGGCGTTGGTTGGCACAAAGTTGACGACCTGATGGCTGAGCCTACCCTGGAGTTGCCGGTCAAATATATCATCTTCTCTTTGGTGGTCCCCATGTCGATTGCCCTTGTTTCTGTGGACGTCATAATTTCCCAGCTGACCAATAATCTGTAGGCGTGTGTTGGGTCGCCTCGACGCGATCTTTATTCAGCAATCTGTTGGTGCAGGCATGTGGATGTTCTCTTCAATGCCGTCTGCAACCAAGGTCTGCCGTTGCCGAGCTACTTTATTCTGCAGGCATGACAGCCGACGAGCACATGCACAGGTATGATAATTAGGGGACCAACCCAGCAACTCGACCCGGATTGCCCGTAAATACCATGCGCCCTAGCCGTCTGCCGAATTACATGAGAATGGGACAGCCAACGACAAGCTGGTACATCTGGTCCAGGAACCATGTTGTAAACTTGCTAATGATGCAAAGTGGAGACACAGCTGCATCCAGGATGCACGTTGATTCGCCAGCTTCAAACGGCCCCACCGCTTGGAAGGGAGATTGTACCGGCACTTAGGTACAGCGGGAGAAATGTATTGGGGCAAATGTACACCGACCTGTCTCGCCAGCCTTCCGCGACAAGTTCGGTGCCCAGCAGCAATAGGAGGCTGCTGGATCCAGTCCAGCCCAGAAACCATTTCCCAGGCCAATTCAACATCAAACATTTGAAGGCTCGTCCCATCGCCATCGCCATCGCCCACACCACCCAACCCCAACGACACCCGGCGCCACGGTATCCCATCACGGCGGCTGCGCGTCTGATTGACCATTCTGACGCTGCCGCACCGCTGCGGCGACATCGTTGCGCCCTGCAATTGCGACCATGGCGACACAGCCAGCCACGTCGGCGCCTGCGACGGGCGTGACGCCGACGGCGACGTCTGCAGCATCTGCAACGTCGGCAGCGTTGGCAGTCCCAGCACCACCTGGCGACGAAAAGGATGGCTCGCGGGACTCTGCGCCAGCGGAAATACCCGTGCGAACCAAGGACTCGTTCAACAAGCTCATGGTCGAGCGTTACACCATGCGCGACGCAATTGCGAGTGCTGCCCTGGGCGAGCAGCTGGACCAGACACGCCAGTCCTCGCAGCAGATGCGGGAGAAGATCCACGAGTATAGAATGGTCCGGAACGAGTACAAGCCCTGGTTCCCGCCCAGCAGACTCTACGGCGAAGGGTACAACGGCTTTGCCAACGGATACACGGAGAACCAGCAGCCCGTGTCCCGCATCATCTACCCAGGGCAGAAACCGCGACCTGGCCGACGGACGACGCCCCCCTTCCGCTTCACTCGCAAGGACATGCTCAAGCAGGCCGAGCAGCACGAAGAGCTGGTCCCGCTGCGACTGGAAGTGGAGTGGGACAAGGTCAAGCTTCGCGATACCTTCACGTGGAACCTGCACGAGCGCCTGCTGGCTGTCGAACTGTTCGCCATGCAGCTGGTGGAGGATATGGGGTTGAAGGCCCCTGCAACCCAGCCCGTCTACGAGCAAATAGTCCAGCAGATGCGCGAGCAGCTCAATGATTTCTACCCCTTTGCCTTTGCCGAGGAGGAAGCGCTCGACCCGGAGCTGCCCTACTCGGCCTACAAGAACGATGAAATGCGTATCCTGATCAAGCTGAACATCACCATTGGCCAGCATACCCTGGTTGATCAGTTTGAATGGGAGATCAACAACCCCCAAAACTCGCCAGAAGAGTTTGCCGCCAACATGGCGCGCGACCTCTCTCTGTCGGGCGAGTTCACGACGGCCATTGCCCACTGCATTCGCGAGCAGACGCAGCTTTTTACCAAGAGCCTCTACAGCATAGGACATCCGTTTGACGGACGGCCGATTGAGGACTCGGACCTCGTGGCCGCATTTCTACAAACCCCCCTCCCCGCCGTCTTCCGCCCACAGCAGCAGGCTAAGGAATACGCGCCATACATGTACGAGCTCAGCGAGGCGGATTTGGAGCGCAACGAAATGGTCTTCTCTCGCGAACAGCGGCGGCAGAAGCGCTCCATCAACAGGAGGGGCGGTCCGCAGTTGCCAGACCTCCGAGAGCGGCAGAGGACCATCCGCACGCTCATTGTCTCGTCCGTCCTGCCCGGGGCAGCCGAGGACGTCGAAGATAGCCGACTGTACAAGCGGGCGGCTGGCGCAAACAGGAAGAGGACGACGCGCGACGGCGACATGTCCGAGTCCGACGAGAGCGAAGACTCATCGCCCGACTCGCCTGCCCCCTCACAAATGGCCGGCACGGCGCGCACAAGAGGCATGCGAGGCGCGGCGTCGGCTGCTCAGCAGAGAATGGCCAATCTCGGCCGCTCCGAAACGCCCGAGACGGCATCGCTGCACCACCACGAGACTAGGACATCACGCCGTGGCCGCGATGAGACGGAGGAGCCCTCCCACCTCTGGGTTACGCTCAGGGTCGGCAAGGAGAAGCTCCGAAGGGTGCTCAGGGGCGACCACCGCGACCTCGGCGCGCCCTCACAGCCCCAGACGCCCGTGGTGGCTCACGCCAGAGCGCCCAGCATATCCGGCGTGCCCAAGCCCAAGACGCCATTCACACCGACGTCGGCATCGTCCACCCCCCAGCCAGCAACAGGCAGCGGTTCCGGCTCCTTTCCCGCCGGCCAGCTGGGGCGTCTTCCCGCCCCCCCGCCCGTTCCAGGACAATCACCCCCCCCGGCCGTAAGTCCGCCCCCTCTCCCCCAAGAACAACAGAGATGATCGATCAGCCGTGCTGGAAAGAAGAAAAAACTGACCAGCCATCGCTACAGCCCCCCCCGCCGGAATGGCTCGTCAACGCCCTCAAAGACCTAGAGACACAATACCCCAACGGCGACAAGTTCGAAGCCATCATGAAATACTCGTACCTCGATCCCGTCACCGAGCTACCCGTCCAACCGCAAGCCCAGCCCTTCCCAGAAGGCGTCAAGTATGCCTGGCTCCCTCGCATCCGCTGCCTCGACTGTGCCACCAAGCTGTACACCCCCGGCCCGGACATGACGGCTCAAAAGTTCGAAGCCCACCTCAAGTTCTCCGGCCACCGACAAAAGGTCCAGCAGCGACTGGCCGGCCATGCCAGTGGTACGCCGGGGTCATGATGACTCTGGGGGAGAGCATGTATTTTGCTCGGGAAAAAAATCCGACACACAAGAGACTGTACACCTTGTTGTTTTTGGCGCGCTATAGAAGAAAGAAAAGCCTCCCCTGCTGTACATATTTTACGACTGATTTTGGGAAGTGGCCTGGATAATTTCTGGTTGGTCGGGTGGTTGGCGTACAAAGTATTCCATCATTTTTTTTTCATTTTCTTTTGCTTTGGAGGTGTCTTGTATCTACAATTGTGTCATGCCGCTCCCACCGAGTGGCCAACGAGGGAGTTGTGAAATGTCAGGAATCCATGCAGGGGTAGGATAGGTAAATTCAACGAGTCAAGATGCATCCACATGTGCTATTTTGCTCCGTCACTCTTGTGATTTTGCACTTGGGCATCATTGTCATTGACCATGCGACGCGGGATTCACGCAACGCAGCAGTTGGAATTCTCCTTCATAAACTCCTAATCCTAACATCCACTACCCATATCACGCAATTTTCCCAGTCCAGACCATCCCTCCTATACACCAGCATCATATCATTGTCTCCAACAGCAAGTACTAAACACCAAGAACAAGCAACAATTGAACCAAAAATCCTCGGAGCAATGAGAAAGCCAGTTGGGCAACTCCCTGGACTGAACCCCTAACCCATAAGAGATGCTGATTCCTCTCTTCGATCAATATCAAAAAAAGTGCTCATGACGGCTTACTCGTCCACATCCATATCCGAATCATCCTTCGTTGCCTGCCCGCCACTGCCCCTGGTTCTTGATGCGCGGCTCAGCTTAGCCAACACACTAGCTTTGACGGCAGCCTTGGCCTTTGGTGAAGATATAGCTCCAGAGCCATTTCGCTTAGCAGGTGCTTCCTCTTCCCCTTCTTCCTCCTCCTCCTCCAGCTCTTCATTTCCTGAATTGGAATCGTCGGATTGTTCCGAACCTTCGTCACTTCCACTCTCCTCTGCGTCCGAGTCATCCTCGCCATAGTCCCACTCTGCCACTCCTTCAAGCATCTCTTCTTCATCGTCAGCATCATCACGCTCCTTGTAGTCTGAAACCTTGTGGGCACGACCACTGCGACGGCGCTCAGAAGGGGTGACCGAGGATTCCTGCTTTGTCTTCTTGACCTTGGGCGCCTTTTTAGGTTTGCCAGTCTTCTTGGATGACGACTTGGACGACTTGGGTTTCGTCTTTTCCCTAATGACTGTCTTGATTTGTGTTCTTGCTCGTTTTGCAGGCGGATCACCATGCTCGTGGATAGACTTTCGTTTCTAGAAAGAGGCGTTAGCAAATGGGATGGGTTTTGCGTCGTGTGTACATGGTGGTTACTTTTTTGCGGTCCATTGCACGAAGCACATCGTCCAACCGCTCATCAATTTCATCGGGAATATACAGCTTCTTTGCAATCTGCTGTGCCACCTCGACCGATGGCAATGCAGTGTATAAACCCGCTGGAACGCCAACCTTGTCAGAATGGGCCTGGAAGATCCAGCCTCTCCGTTCCTGATACTTGCGAATCACTGCCGCCGCGAGATCACTAAGAACGTAGAGGTTGTCACTCGCTTCAGGTTTGATTCCATCCTGCACTTGCTTTACCCTTTCTGTATATCTGTAGATGAGCGAAATGTTGTCCTCTGTTGCTATTGCGTTGAGATAGAATAAGAAGTAATTTGCGAAATCAACGAGGTCGTCGAGTTCTGGGCTGTAGTCGGGGTGATGTGCTAGCAATGGTATCAGACGGCCCATGAGAGCCTCCATTACTCGTTGCTTCTTTTCGTCGTAATATCGTGCTCGCGATCGTATCCAAGTCTCCACTCGATTCTTGAGGTCTGATGCAGGCTCGAAAGCGACCAAGAACAGAATCGTGTGAAACCTAGGTTTAAGCTTGCCGCGCGTGAGGTAATTTTGCAGCTTTTCCATAAAATGCCTGCGGACTTGCAGCTCACTGTCCTGAACTAGCTCTGCTACCTTGTTGAAAGTCGTAGGTTCGAGACTCTCGTCGTAAGCCTTTACGGTGCAGAGTTTCAGCATCAAAAGGCCAGCCAGGAGCCGGAGTCGTTTTTTGTGATGTAATGGGGTATCTTTGGTTTTGCAGAATTCGCCTTCCATTACGACAAAAGTCTTGAGAAGCTTGAATACAACCTTGACGCGCTCTTCGGCATTAGGCTCCTTCTCGGCGGCAAGGGCTTGATTCACTAGTATCCTCAAAGCCAGGCATTTAGCTTGTAGCTCCTCGTTCATGTCCGCGTCATCAACCCATGACGGGTCTTTATCGTCTGCATCTGTCCGCACTTGGCGCAATATTGTTTTGAGTGTCAAGTCACGAATGGCGTCGACGGAGTCGGCTGTGACAGACGGAACAAGTCGTTCGAGTTGAGCAATAGATGCCAGCCGAACTAGGAAGTGCGGAGAGCCATAGTCCAGGTCCTTCACGAGGTTTCTGAGCAAGTTTGTAGCCGTCACTTTACTCTTGTCGTCACCCTTTGCCAGTAGAATGTTGACCGCATATTTTGCAGCTCTTGGGGAAGAGGCGTACTGAGCGTAACTCGTCAGTGTCTGGGTAAAACTTCGGTCATAGTTGATATCCTTGGGATACTTCTTTGCATACGAGGAGTACGCCTTGAGAATATCCACAACCGCTGGGTCATTAGCTTTCTTGTCAACAGGTGCTTGCTCAATGATTTCGCGCCGCAACTCTTCAGCATGCGCCTTGAAAATATCCGGATTTCGCTGGGAGATGTCATTCAATACCAAATGAGCAACGGCAGCAAAACCATCCTTGTCGCTCTTGGAATAGTCCATGATTGTGGCAAGGTGACTGCGGTTGAACATGAGGCAACTTGACCGGTACAACAAGGGAACGAGGGTATCCAGGCAGACGGCCGCAGATGTTCCTTGGAGCTTGGTAATGAGCTCACTGATGGCTCTTCTGACAGTCTTAAAATCGCTTTCAGATTCAATAGCGTACTTAACCAGCTGGTAGCTTCGGCGATCGTTGAGTTTGGCAAACTTCTGCAAATCCCCGCGAACTTTCAGAGGATCGGGGAAGAAGCCGCCTAACCACTGAAAAGTTTTGGCAAGACTTGCCTTTACCTTGTCCTCATTGGTGTCAATGACTCCGCCATTGTAAGCCTCGCACTGCTGGACGAAAATACCAACACCCTTTGCAAACTGGGGCTGACGGGCTTGCATGGCGAGGAAAGCCTTTTGAGCCGGCGCATCCAACGACTTCAGCATGAGAAGAATTCTCTCGGCTCGTATCCTGTCCTGATCACCAGCACTGACGCCCCCCTTGCCCTGCGAGCCCGAGGTCCCCTTGCCCCCTTTACCCTTGACAAGGGGGTACTTTAAAGGAACCAGGCACTCAAACAGGACCCGATCAAGCAAGACGTTGAGGTCAGGGTCATTGGCATAGAAGGCGTTGATGATGCGAGACGGGACACCAGATAGACACGCCGTGACCGCCTCCTGGCCATCTGCGATTTCTCCAGCACCGACTGCCCACAATTTTCCAAGCAGTACCATGGCATCGACCCGGACGGCCGGTTTTCTGTCGCGGCAGCGATCTGCCAAGCTCGCAAATATAGACCCTTCCTTCTCTACTCCGCCAATAACGCCGAGCTTGAGGATAACATCGCGGAAGTTGAACAGCTCAATGGCCTTGACGGCAGCCAGCCGCACCTTTTCTTCGCTATCATTCAGCTTGTCCACCAGGCCTTTAATCAGCTCGGTTTCATCTTCTCTGCTCAATCCGATGCCTCCTGCTGAAGTGGACAAAATGTAACCGGCGGCGCTGACCCATGCAGCACGAATTGTCCCCGTTTTGTCGTTCTTCCTTCCAACAAAATTGCGATAGGTGGCGTGGTGAGTTTGAGCAAATGACTGCGGCGAATAAGGTCTTGTAAGGACATTGGTCTCGGTCTCGACCACTGGAGGGGTGCCAATCGCATCATCCATAAGACGAAGAGGAGGATAGGCTGCAGGGTCGAGCGCAGGAGGGGCTGGCGGCCCTGCGGCCCCTATGCCTGAAATCATGTCCCCGAAAGCCTCCGTGGCTATCAGTCGCAGATGAACATTGTCGGCCGATAACTCGGCGTCGAGCTGAGGAACGACGTTTTGCAAAATGGCGGGAGCAGCTCGCCAAAGCTCTCGAATCAGCATATGAGCCTGACGCAGACTCTTCAAGTCCGCCTCTGATGGCCCAGAATGATCTTCCTCATCCGACTCATCTCCCTGACGGAAGCCATTGCTCTTGGTGGCAAATCTAGAGGCATTGAGAATGACATCGCTGAAGTACTGACTGACATATCGCGACATTTTATCGGCGCATCCATTGCAAATGTTCTTGGCCATGACATAGGCCGCAGGCTCCGTCTTGTGTAATAGAGTTGCCTGTTTGCCATTCTGTTCCTTGTTGCGACCACCTCCTGGTGGAGCGGCCCTGAGGAATTGGCTGATGATGGCATCGATGACTGTGGCAGGAATGCTTCCGGGCGACTCGTCAATTACCTCCATGAGCATTTCCGTCAGGCCAATTTCGATGTCTTTGGCAACCTGCTCCTCGTTGGAAGCCCTGGAGCTTGTCGAGACACCGTCGAATGTGGCGTTGAACAGGCGCAACAGGAGGTCATCAGCGCCGTGAATCTCAGTAATGAGCAATATACTTTTAACTTCAGACAAGGACATTAATACATATTTGTGTTGGCTATTATATGGGTTTGTAGGGTCAAAGAGAGCGGGTAAGACGTCCTTGATGAAGAGGGTGAACATCATCTGAAGAAAGAAACCGCGTCAGTAATGGGTACCAATTGGTGTGTAGACAAGGTTCCGAGACAATTGGGAACGCCCACCTTAAGTTGATCATTTGTGAAAGGAGCATCTGGCACAAACAGACGCAGGATGTCTACCAGACAACAGGCAGTGTATGCCTTGACACCTCGATCCTTGTGCTGCAACAAGTTGCGATGCGCCAAACTGGCGGCAACATCCTTGAGTGAATCCAAGCGAACACCTCCCTGGTCGAAGTCGGCAAGTTCCTTGGATAGCCTTTCTAGACGATCGAGCAAGGTAGCGCTAGGGATGGGCTTCGCGGGTCGCCATGAAAGCTCTTCATCAAACTCCAGGCTGCGTTGCTCCATGTCCTCCAAATCATCGCCATGGCTGGCCGGCTCGGCTTCGGGCATGGCTTCGGGCTCCAGCTCAGGCTCGGGCTCTGGGACATCCTCTTGCATCTGCTCATCTTCCTCGACCGGATCAGGCTCCCTGGCCCTTGTGCGGCGTCGCGGCATGTTGTGAAGCGGGTGGTTGTCGTGACGTCAGGAACAGAAAAGCGAGCAAAAACAACAGTTGCTCAGACACTAGGTCAATGTATCGAAATGAGTGAGGATCGCGTGGTCACGATGTTTGGAGTTGTGCGCCAAACGGGTCACCACATCGTACGGTCGGACGAGGGACCACAAGACGGGGACTTGGTATAGAGGAGATGCAACCCGAGATGCGCGACGACTCAACGAGGCAAGGCTCAAAAAGGCGTGCCAAGATTGTTGAGACGGGAACGAAGGCAGCGGTGGGAGGCGGAGGAGATTGGCGACGAGAAAGAGGGTGGTGGTGCCTGCAGCTCTGGCGATTGATTGAGGATGTGACCTTGCATTGGCTGGATCCAAGAAAGTGCTCTCTGACGCCAGCCAGGGGGGTCTGGTCCTACACGCGACGCGCGCCATTCATTCTATCCGTCAGCTTTGGCCGGCCGACGTCCTCGCCCCACCGTTGAGCAAGTGCAGAGGAGCTGTGCCAAAAGAGGCGTAGCGTCCATCGAGGTCAGTTGCCTCGAAAGAACTGGTTAATGGCACTGATGGGCTTAGTGAAGTTTGCAAACGACTTTAGTTAGAAGCGAGATGGGAACTAACAGGTATCTCTCTGGGTGCCTGGCTCAAGCTACGAAGCCCCTAGGTACCTCATGGAGGCTCACGGAGGGATGCACTTTCAACGCATAAAGTACTTACCTTCTAGTAGGTACTTAAGTAGGTACGGGGCAGTTGGTCATGGGACTCTTCTCTCCTCAGCTGAAATCTCACCTCCGTGCCGTTGATAATGTCAATTCGTCTGCAACACCAGCGTCGAGGCATGTGAAATAGTCAATGCTGAATCACCCGTTTATAATTTCATAACCATAGAGTACACAAGTCGGCAGTCAACTCCAACACCAACGACATGACGCCCAATCTGCATGCAAGGCTCGGCTTCACCTAGACTTGCACGACTTCGGGTCACTGATTCGATCCCATCTGTCAGGCTGCTTCGAGCTCAACCTTTGCAACACCCTTGCCAATGTGTCACCCAATGCCGCTGTCCGCTTGCCCCGTGGCACACGGTTGACCCTTGGACGACGCTCCCGCTTCAGCGTCCAGGATTTTGTCGTGATAATGCTATCACACCTTCAAGATGGAACGCATCTGTTGCACCCATGTCCCTGCGACCTCGAAACCCGTGAAACAATCCTCGCCATAAACATGGACCGCTGGCATAGCACTTGAACCTCTTGCTGATATGAACCGTGTGATGGTGTTGCGAACCCCCTTCAGACATGTCAAAACCGCACCAAGTCCGCTCCAACCACACACTTGGCACGACATGTTAAATATTCGCGGATTCTTGTCCCAAAACAAATAGTCAGGGCATCGATGGATAATGAGCCCCATTTCGACCCAGTCCGCGTCTCAACCTACCACATAAAGCAGCCTCTCGCTCATCTGCCCTCTCTACCTCGATTCACTGGTCTTGCCGTCTGTCATGACTGTCTGCCAATTGCTCCTCTCCACTCGCCAGCTGTGAGGAAGACTCGGTTGGGCACAAAATGACCAATCTTCACCTTTATCTCACCTTGTACGGCCTGGTAGCTTGTTTCCGTCTTGGAAACATCAACACTGATTCCTTTTCTTATTTCCCTCCCTCTCCGCCTCCCTCCTCCTCGCAGCACACAATCTTTCACAGCAGGCGCCAACTTTCACGCTCGTTTCTGTCGCTTCGCCTCGTCTCACAAGGGACCAAACTTTTGGACCATTTTGCATCATCTTTCTTCTTCTTGTGCGTAATATTGCCCCTTTCCCACCTCGAGCCGTTTGCTCTGGCCGCTGGTTGTATTACCTGACACCGAGGCCGCCAGCAAACTCTCGAGACGCCCGGCTTTGCAAAAGCCCTTTGCTCTTCAATCAGACTCGCCTCTCACATCTCAAGTCACTAGTCACCATCTTGGAGCATCTTCTCTTTCCCTGGGCCTATCCTACTCAGAAAGTAAGTTGCGATTACCATTTGCACGAGGTTGGATTGGCGCAATTAACGAGAGGTCAGAGTAGCCGCCATGAAGGACCACGAGTTTGGAGAGTTGCCCCGTCCCTCTGCCCTTTCTCAGCCAGAGGAGATGCGCAGATTGAAAAAGCCCGTGTGGATGCTCGTCTATTGGGGCTGGAGCGTGGTGTTTACCGTGGCCCTCATCTTTGTTGTTCTTGAGCTCTTTGGTAAGAAGCCTCCTTGTTTTGTTCTGGAGCAAAACCAGCTCAGCACAGGGCACTGTTAGCTAACTACACTAGGTCCTGTTCCCTCTCTTGGCGCCCCTGACGAACTGATCCGCGCTGAATACGTTGTTTCCAAGGCTGCTCACCAGCTTGCCCTTCGAGGTGACTGCAACGAGACGGCTGCACTTTCGGAATCGGCCGTCAACGCCTTGCCTGCCAAAGTCGTAGGGCTCTCGGGAACCATTTCCGCATCTCAGGTTGTCACGGATGTCTCACAGGCGGCAACTGGCGTATCCCAGACTGTGGTTTCTGGTGAAACTGTCCCCATCTCGTAAGTTGGACCTCATTTCCCCAGTTTCTAGCATGCCGTGCGTGCCTAATATGTGCAAGATACAGGACTCAGACTGCTCTTTCAACCATATACAGCGCCGAAGACACCCCCAATGAGCATACCCTAACCAGCACCACAATTGGAACCATAACTGTCACTGTGACCCCACTCAAGTATACCGAATCCAGCGAGGGCGATGATACATGCAGCGATGCCGTTACAGAGACAGTTTCAGTCACGGTATATTCCTCCCCAGAGGCAACCGCCACTGCCGCTTCTTCTGCCGCTACCAACACCCAAGTTTCCTCCACCAGTGGCCTCCCAGACGTCACACTGTCCGGGGACCCGTCCACGTATACTGCCGTCAATACAGACGTCACTTACACCACCGGACCCCCGGACGCCACCGTCTCGCAGGACCCGGCAACAGTCACCAACGTCCGAACAGAGCTCTCTGTCACCACTGGTCTCCCCGATGCCACTGTGTCCGGCGATGCTTCCACCGTGACGGACCTCAAAGTCAGCTGGAGTTGGCCCCTGACTAGCACCTACACCACTCCCGTGACCACCGTCACCATCACCGACCTCTGGCTCACCGGTACGTTGTCTGGAACAGAACAGGCTATCCCCTCTACCTTTACAACCGTCATCTCGTCCCAGGTCACTGTCATCGTGTCCTCCCCGGCGCCAAGCCTTTCCTCCCAAGTCGCGGGCCAAGTAACCTCCCCATCTCCCAACAGCACTTACACCGAGATTGTCACCGTGACTGGTGGCCCGCCAGCAACCGAGACCACAACCGTTGACGTCTTCCCGCCAGCCTACACGACCTCCCACAACGCCACATCAACGTCCGCTTCCGGCATTGCCACCCCCGTCGTCATATCTGGCGGTGGAAAGCGCCCGGAGCCTAAAGGCTGGGGCGGCAGCAACGGCAGCAGCTCTGTCGCTTGCACAGTCATGCTCATCGCCGTCATCACGTTCATGCTCTGAGGCCATGAGCCCATTTTTTTTTTGAAACTTACGGAGGGATAGTGTGCCCATGTTTGACTTGTTTTTGTCTTTTGCTTTTCTTTTGGCAGGGTTTTCGGATTTCGTGCAGGGACAAGGTATCCTTTTCATCCGAGCTGAGGGGGAGGAGCGGCTTAGAAGCCGCATTCTAAATTGTTCAGGAAAAGTTCTGCATGGAAACTTGGAGAGTTCACTCGACTTTGCTTTTTGAATCTGCACGGTTAGATAATACGCAACTAGACTAACCCAGGATCAATAAATTGGTACATGAGACAATTGAGCTTCACGGCCACCCCTTTTCCCAAAACACCAGCAAGCCTCACAAGCAACGGCAGTATACATTCTACTACCAAGGGAGTACCGGCTTGGTGGACCCGAGCACTATAAAAACCAACGTGTGTGTAATCCTACCAGAATTGAATCTCGAATCTACCAAACTCCGTCCAAAAAACAAAAAACACAAAAAAAAAAAATACAACATAAGCATACAGCGCCATAAAACACAACCCCTTGCCACCCGCAGCTGAGAAACACATGGGTATTTCGTGGCGCGGCAAGTGTTTCTTCCTAGGGTCGTCGCTCCTGGCTCGCGCGAGCTTGTCTCGCTTTCCAACTGTCCCGAATCGGACCGGCAAACCTGTACAAATCCTTCTCGGAAACGCGGTCGTTGATGCTCTCGAGAACGCTAGCGACTGTACTCTTGTGATTTGCTTCGTTCTTGTCATCCCTGAATCGAAGCAGCCGCCAGCGTCCCTGATCGTCCTGGTTACACTCGACGATGCGATCGTTCAGAGGGTCGCCCAGACCCTTGAGCACGTCCCACTCCTCCTCAGTCATGTACATCTCGTCAAAGAGCTCGTACTTGTCGGGTCCACTATCTCCCGCAAAGATGACCAGCTCCGACTTTGGAACGCTGTCATAGTCGACAAACGGCTTGGTGATGCCCTCGCTCCTCTCCCACTCGTCTGGTTCGACAACGGGAAACGTCATCCTGACTCGAAAGTCAATCGTGTTCTCCTCCGGAGGCTTCCATTTGAGAATGTGAGGGTCTGTGCCGTGCTTATACGCCGTGTTGCGACACGTGAAAATCAAGCCGTCGTTGCCGTGCTTCAAGCTCGGCAGGACCTGTTTGAACATCATTTCGATTCCGTACGCCAGTTGAAACGGCTTCATCTCGACGAAAAATGGCTGAAACTTGAGCTCGTCGGGATACTCCTTGAACAGCTTTTTATACGGCGTGTATAGCCTCTCCTTGAAATACGCCAGGCGCTTGTCGAGAGTCCGGTCCATGAGCTTGTTGCCATCCATGACGAGGCAGTCAAACACCAGGAAGCGAGGCTCTTTTTTGCCGCTGGGAAGGCTATCCCACACAAGTTCGCCATCGACCAGTGTTGCCGTGTGGAACGCTTGTGTGTTGTTCAGAAGCGGAAAGTGTAGGTTTCTGTTGGTGATGAACCAGTAGTCGTTTTTGCGGTCAATGAGGTAGTGCGCCTCTCCGCCTTCTTCGTCCGAGGTCGAGTAGAGCAAGTAGCGAATGCCGTCGGATTTTTCGCATACGTAGTAGTCTTGTTTCTGTAGCTCGTCGAGATGCTGCCGTGCGAAGCTGACGGGTTGAGCGCCAGGGAAGCCGGTCTGGTGTCTCCCCAGCAGCTCAGCAACCTCCTTTCTCATGGCGTACAGCAGCGGCCCTGCAGCTTTGACGCCGGGCTCTGCTATAGACAGAATCGGCCCCTCCGTCGGCTGCTCCATGGTGGATGGAGTTCGTAGAATCGGCGCAAGCCGGCCCTGGTTGGCCCAGGTGTTTTGGCAAACGCCAGCCGCCGCACCGCGGGTAAATGAATCGCTTCGATCGCGTAGCTTAGAGATGCAAGAAGACACGTGGAGCCATGAGTGTATGGCGCTACATGGGGATATGCAGTCGATCAGCCGGTCCGCTCATCAAAACAGAGGAAGAAAAGAGGTTCATGGTCGACGTCGCAAAATGGGAACCTGCAAGACAGGTGTTGGCGCGTGAGCTTATCGATAAGCCATGATTAACAAGTCATAATTTCGCCGCTGCACACGCAACAAACTAAACTAATTCACCCTTCTCCTTCACACATTAGGTCAAGTGCAGCACGTAGCGAAGCGAATACGTCAAGTTGGGCGCTACAGTGCATGTGCTTTATTAATGTAGGTGGCGTAAATTAATCTCTACAGAAACCCGCTTTGGCTGCTTGTCTTGGTCAAGCATCATCAATAAGGAGACGTTTCAGAGGCTGCTGCTGCTTCCTGGTTCCAGAGGTGCAATAGCAGTTTGTTGTTGCCATGCATTCACTCTCATGACTAATTTTCGTCTATCTTTTCAACCTCTGCCCTTGCCTCCTCCCATTGTTGCTTGCTCTTCTTGGCCCATTCGATTTGACTCTTTGCATACGCGAGCTGCCCATTACAAGTTAGCATGTTGACTCAAAGACAACCACGGCCATGGGCTTAGACGTACCATGTATCGTTTGAGGTCATCTTCCTTATCCTTCTGGAATCTCTTGAGGTCCCTCAGCACACTGGCGCTCGCCTCCTTAACGTCCCTTTCCGATGCCACCTGAGCCTGCTCTAGTTGGCCAATCGATTCTCGGGTTTTACCAATCGTGTCACGCCGGGTCCGCTCGGGGTCAACGTCTGCAACTCCCTGAATTGCATGACGGAGAGGGCCAAATATCTTGTTTGTGATGGAATTACTACTGGGCACTTTCTTATGAGACACGCTCGCACTTCGTTCGGGGAGACCTTGGCTGGCTGATGGAGTCGACGATGAGAAATCCCCGTGAGTCGGGGGAAAGTCTGAATCAATCGACTCGGTATCTTCTTGCCCCGTGTCACGTCTGTGCTGGGGGGACGCTTCTTTCAGGCTTGTCGATCGCTTAGGCGGTGGAGATAATTGTTGGCTGCTTGACAGGTACTGTTCGATTCGTCTCGCTTCCGCCTCGCTTTGCTCCAACTGCTCCAGCAGTCCCTTCTTCTTTGCCAGCTCTTCGGCAGTGAGGTCTTGTTGGACTCTCTTCAGCACTCTATATCTTAGTACACTCTTGACGACGCCCGCAAACTGGGCATTCTCCCTCATTGGCTCGGCAAAACTAGCTCCAAGCGACCCGGCCAATTCTTCCGTTGCAATGTACGACAAATCAGCGGCCTGACCAACTCGCTCAATTGCCGGGCCCAGGGAAGGTGCCTGCTCAGACAGGGCGAATGCATTATAGCGCGACCCCAGCTCGCACAAATCGGCTGCAAGAGATGAGAGGTGTGAAAGAGTTCGGCGATTGACTTTCTCCATGGGGCCCATCAGGAGCTGCTCTAGTTCCTTTATAGAAGCTTCGTAGGAGATGAAGTACGGGTCCAGGTCGTGCTCACTCTGCGTCGTCGATTCAGGAGGGAAACGGCCGATGACATGTGTACCAGTCTGAGGCACTGAGGGGTTAATGTCATACGTTGTTCCGGCGGTGGTCTTGATCTTCGCTGAGGTAGATGGCACAGGGAGGAAGTTATGTGCAGGTGTCGGATTCGCGGTGTCTAGAGGAGGGGCCTTGAGAATTGCCTTGGGGATGGAAGCCACAGGGTGGGAATGTAGCACCTCGCTCTAGAAGCCAAAATAGTTAGACCAAGGCGTGTAGATGCAGAGAAGTAGTGAGAAGACCTACCCAGCTAGCATTGGGATCGAGAAACCTCCACCACACACCATCATTTCGAATTGATTCCATACGGCGGCAGCGATTCAAGAAGACTGCCAACATTCGCTTTCGAAGGTCGATTATTTGCTGATCCTGCTTGGCGCTGGTCGGTTTGGCTGCATAATCTGCCATGGTGTGTTTCTCGGGAATTGGTGGAATGATGAGAGTGGGATGCAAGCGTGTGAGAGCGTCTCTCAGCGAGTTGAATTCAGAGTACCGTCGCCGAACTTCTAAATCCTATTGCGAGAGTCAGTGAAAGTCGATAGCATTTCAGATACCCGTCATACCCCAGTTCGGATGGTGTAAACTATGTATCGACCTCCGCTTTCGGGGCTCTTGCCAGCATCAGTAATCAGGATTGGCATGTTTGGATTTTCGTAGAGGATTTGTTCAATACGGCTCGTATAGCCTCCAGGTTTTCGCTTTTGAACGGGTTCTTCTTGTTGCGCTGCATCGCCGCGGCTCTCAGTGCCGGCGGCGGCGGCGACAGTCGATTGGGAAAAGACAGGCTCATCATCTTCACTGCCTGATGTTGGTGTTCTGGGAGCTTCAAAGGACCGATCTAAAGTCTTTGCGTAAGTTTGAATACCAAGACAGGCAAATGTGCCAACACCCCGCCATGAGAGATGGCACCAAGTGATTGCCACAGCGTGGGACATGATTTTCGGTCGTACTCACAGTCTCGGGAGGACGGCGACGTCGGATTAATGGAGGATGACGTCTGTGAATCGCGGCGGTCGAAGCTGGACCCGTAGGGATTGTTATCCTCGTCATTCCACATGGTGCCAGTAATCCCTTGTGATTTCTATGTTGAGGATACAGCAGAGAATGCAGTTGTCTGTATGTATAACAACTCGAGTTGGCGCCGCGGTCAAGATGCGAAGGGATGCAAATAGTGACGACAAGCTCAGGGCATGCGAATCGGCTGTCGCGGGGAACTGGAGGGAACTTGGAAGGATGCTCAAGTGGGCAAGCAAGCAGCCAGTCAACACCAAGTGCCTGGGTAAAGTACCTGGGCAGGTACCTGCTGGAGTTATGGTACTTAAGTGGACCGGAGCTAGGCGAAGCAGGTCGGTTTGGCTAATGCTGGCAAGACTTGTCGCAGCGTCTCGCCATTCTCTGGGCGCAAATGGGGATGAGGAGTAACGATTTGATTACTTCGCGTCTGTTCAAGAGATAGAGATGAAGAGGGGCGACGGTGGTGTTGGAGAAAGGAACTGCGATGGAGCAGCCTCTGGTTTGGCCACTGCCGGATCTGGACTGAGGCGAGGCGAGGCGAGGCGTGGTGACGGCGTGCTGTGTGTCTGGTGGGTGTTGCTAACACGGAGGTCAAGTCGATCCCAGCCTTCAGCACCAAACATGGAGGACTGGGTACCTAAGTAACTAGTAGGTAGCTGTATTGGATGGAGAACTGCAGCGATGACGACGGTCGTGCACGGACCACATTGGCATTTGCAGCTGTAATTAATTTGGTACAGAATGCATGCGCCATTTAAAGCATTCGATGTTGTCTAAAGTTATTTCTGTGCCTGGCAGCAGAGCCAAAGACATCATCTGTAGCTCCAGTACAAGAAAGACTGAATGAGCAACAGCAATTTCTGCGACTCAGCCTCTGTGATACTAGCCCTTTTCCTTGCGAACGCTGTTGTTCTACAAGTAAGCTTGAAGGCTGCTGCCACCTTTATCTTCATCACAGCAATTCAAATCTGGCGCCTTTCATGGCCCGATGTTCGAAACAGACTCGGACTCCTCCCGCATTCTCAGTCCGTGATTATAAATTGTCGTGACCCTTTCGCTTTACACACAGCAGTCGGCGACCTTCCGCCACCACCGTTCGTGCCCACGCGTAAGCCCACGCGTAATCGCGACCTCAAGCAAATCAATGATGGGCGATACTGGGCTGGTCGTCAATGGACGGCGCTGGGCTGATTATCTGAAAATCATCACTGTGTACAGTCGCCGCATTCGATCGAATGGATGATGCTTCGTGATTCCTCGACTCGCAGCCTTGTGTGTTTTCCCCCTCATTGGGGCCTTGGGCTGGACCGTATTCTCGCCTGGACATACGTTGCCTAGAGCGAGCAGTCGTCGGGGTTGTCCGGCCCGACTCAGTGTGAATTGTCGATGCCTTTCCAACCGGTATGCTGAGCGCCCGATGCAACAATCGACGCCACCCTCGGGGTTCTAATTGAACACCATCCGCCATGGCTGGATCTCGCGTCTGCTGGTACCGTGGCTGTGTCCGCGATGATGTGTCAGCGACGGATGCAGGCTGCCCATACCCTGCCAGTTGATGATTCGCACAGCCTTGACATGTGGACGGTACTAAAGGCGTGCCGTGGTAAAAAACGGGAAGCGTGTATGGCCTAGCCATGGGAAGTACAAAATTGAGCGGCTGATTCCTGGCTAGCCCTGGCTGTGCTATGGCTTGACTCCATGTAGGTGGTAGTATTGGGATTGAGGCGCCGATGTTTAATCCATGACTGCGATTAGAAGGCCCTCTATATCCGGCAATCTTAGATGCTTGAGATTTTCTGTTGGCGATACAAGCATGACCCAAACAGTACATATAGACCAGGGAGATAAGGAGAATTGCGACCGCTGCACAGATGATGATTGCGGACTGTTCTGCAGGCGTGAGGCAATGCCATCCTATGCATTTTGCAGCCCGAGAGATGTGGGAAGTCAATGATTGGCGAGCCTGGAGGCAGTACATTTCAAAATCGTAGATGTACAAGAGACCGTCAAGAAGGGCCGTGCTGTGTGCCGTTACCAAGACTTGTTGGGTTCATTGTGACCTTGTGCCGCTCGTATGTGCGCCGGCTTGAGGTTTTGATAATTCACCTTACACAACTGTAGCGAATCGAAGTAGCCAGCTGGCAGCCAGTCGTTCACTGCACTTGACAAGTCCATGTTAATTTGCCCATGTCGCGTCAAGAATCCCGAATCTGAAGGCACCCGGAGCGGCTACAGCAAAATGCGCTGATTACGGGTTAGAGGATATTAGAACATGGATTCTCCCACGGGACTTTGAATATACGAACATAGTAAGCCACGGAAAATAAACAAGCCCTCTTTGTAGCCCAAACGTGCGGTAAAAATGATATCTCGTCAATGACAAGCTCGAGTTTGTTCTGTTAGCTGCTTGAGGTCGATATGCGCACGGACCACTTTTCTTAGTGGCACCCAGTTGATACTTTTGTGAGATTTCCATTCTCAGCCATCTCCAGGGCCAGTGACAGACGATAAATCCCACAACGCAATCTCCTTCTTCTCGCTGACTGTCGCCATCCTGCTTTGGCTTATTCTGGCTATGGTCTCTGACTGTTAATGCGACTGATGGTTTGCGCATCTCCTTTGCTCGAGGCGCATGACAAGTTAACCGGAGACGCGTTCGTGTCCCTCTTCTTCGACCCAAACTCTTACACAAACGCCCAATATTCTCAGCGACTCTAGCCAAAATGGCAGCCATTGCGGATGGAGCGACAAATGGCGTGACCAACAGCTCTCGACCTGCCGGGCCCGTCAGTACTCGATTTTCAGATATTCCATCCGCCATCGATATCCCTGTGCAAGGAGACCAGGAAGATGAAGCTGTCGAAATCGATCTCGAAGACCTCTTGGATGACCCTACCGAGCTGTGTACTCTCTTCGAAAACGAGCGAGCCGCGAAAACATACTGGATGACAGTTGCGCTTGCCTATGCGAAGCAGAAAAAGATTGATCATGCCATCGAAATGCTTATTCGTGGCAGTGGCGCTATCCAGAGCAACAGCAGCAATCCGCGCGATAAAGTCAGTATGATTTGCTGCCTGTGCTGGATGTATCTGTGGAAGAGTCGTGAAGCACCGCGTGTTGCCCCTGAGGGGGTTCGAGTTTCTGAGGCCAAGACGAAAGAATATTACCTTCAGTTGGCTACTTCATCGCTGAATGATGCAGCTCGACTGAACCCTTCATTTCCACCCATTTTTCTTGCTCGTGGCGTTCTGTTGCTTTTGCGCGCATCGTTACAGGCCCCGTCCAAGACGGCCGGAGGAATAGGCACGGAAAAGAACGAGTTGCTCAAGACGGCTGTCAAATCTTTTGATGACGCGCTTCGAGTCTCCCAAGGCAAAAACATGCTTGCTCTGATGGGCAAGGCAAGAGCCTACTTCTCCATGCACAAGTACCCTGATGCCTTGTCAGCATATCAGGATGTTCTTCACAAGATGCCCGACTTGGTAGACCCTGATCCGCGAATTGGCATCGGCTGCTGCTTCTGGCAACTGGGCTTCAAGGAGGACGCAAAAGCTGCATGGGAGCGAAGCTTGGAAATCAACGCCGACTCCAAAATCGCCAACATTTTGCTTGGCCTCTTCTATCTCGACGCCAGCGGCCACGTGCCGGTCAATAGTGACGAGTTCTTGAAACTCTACAAGCGGGCCATGACAGAATACACGCAAAAGTCGTTCAAGTTGGATAAGGAGGTCCCCATTACCTGCTCCACATTTGCCGGCTACTTTTTGTCTCGAAAGGCTTGGGACAATGCGGATAAGCTGGCGCACAAGGCCATTCAATACACGGACGTGAACGCCATTGCCAGTGATGGCTGGTACCTACTCGCCAGGAAAGCTCACTATAGCGGAGATACCGTAAAGGCCAGCGACTACTACCGCCGTGCTGATGATGCTCGAGGAGGTACAGACACGGGATACCTGCCAGCCAAGTTCGGTGTGGCCCAACTAAGCGTCCTGAAGAACGACCTCGGTGAGGCCAAGCTCCGCCTGGAGAAGATGATTCAGCAGTCCAAGAATCACGAGGCCATGATCCTGCTTGGAACCCTTTACGCCGAAGAGATTTTCTCAAGTCAGAAGAGTGACAGCAAGGAGGACAAATCCGCAGAGATGAAGAAGGCCGTCACCCTGCTAGAAAGCGTTCGAAACTCCTGGAAAGACCCGAAACGCACAATTGCCCCAGACGCCTCTGTTCTACTGAACCTGGCCCGGTTGTACGAGTTGGATCAGCCCGAGAAGGCCCTGCAGTGCCTTCAGCAAGTCGAACAGCTTGAACTGGACCAAATCCCGGCCTCAGAACGCCCTGAAGGCATAGAAGATGAGGCGGCTGCACGAGCAGATATGAGAAAGCTGCTTCCGCCCCAACTTCTGAACAATATCGGGTGCTTTCATTCTCAGGCCGAGAAGCATGAGGTAGCCAGTGAGATGTTCGAGGCTGCCCTGAGCGCGTGTATGCGGATTGGCGAAAAGGAACCCAGCATGGACACAGACGCCTTGGTGTCGACAATTAGCTTCAATCTTGGCAGAAGCTACGAATCAAGGGGTTTGACGGAAAAGGCGATGGAGGTGTATGAGGGCTTGCTGGCTCGCCATGATGATTACACTGATGCTCGCACGCGATTGGCGTACATTAAACTGAGAAGGAATCCTAACAAGGAAGGTCCCGATGCAGTGGCCAAGCTTTATCAGGAGAATACCAGTGACTTGGAGGTTCGAGCGCTATATGGATGGTACCTCGGCAAAGTACACTCGAGAAAACGGACCGCCAACATTGCAGAGGACCCTGAATTCCGCCACTACAAGCACACTTTGCAAAACTACGACAAGCACGATCGATATGCTCTCATCGGCATGGGCAATTTGTATCTGCTTCAGGCTAGAGAGATGCGACGTGAGACGGAATCGGATAAGCAGAAGCGAAGTGTGGTGTATGGCAAGGCAGTGGAATTCTTTGAGAAGGCTCTCTCACTGGATCCCAAGAACGCTTATGCGGCCCAGGGAGTGGCTATTGCCCTGGTGGAAGACAGGAAAGATTACAAGACTGCCCTCACTATCTTCAATACGGTTCGGGAAACAGTACGAGAGCCTCACGTCTACGTCAATCTGGGACACGTCTTCGCGGAACTAAGACAGTACTCCAAAGCAATCGAGCACTATGAAATTGCGCTGACGAAAGAAGGAAAGGCCAATGATCCTGTTATCCTGTCATGCCTTGGACGTACGTGGCTTAACCGTGGCCGCGCGGAGAAGGACATTGATGCTTATAGCAGAGCCCTCGAGTGTGCGCAAAAGGTAAGCCAGCATATTGCATGACTACTACACAGCCAAGGAAGGCCTTTACTGATGTTGATTCCAATGCAGGCTCTGGAGGTTGCACCAGACCAAGTACACTACAAGTTCAACGTGGCCTTTGTGCAGATTCAGCTCGTCACGACAATCCAAAACTTGTCAGAGAACCGAAGAAGCGCCGAGCAGCTCGAGACAGCCGCCGTAGGTCTTGAAGCCGCCATCGAATCCCTGGATGCCATTGCCACGCTTCCCCAGACTCCCTACCCCAAGCACGACATCGAACAGCGTGCCAGCATGGCCCGCAACACCCTTCGCAAACAACTCGAGCGAGCCATTGCCAAGCAGAAAGAGTGGGAAGAGAAGAACAAGGAGAAGATTCAGGCCGCAAAGGAGCAGCGTGAAGCCGAACTGAGGCTCCGCGAGGAACAACGCCTCAAGGTGCTCGAACAAGAGCGTGAGCGTCAAGAGAAGATCCGCAAGGAGCGAGAAGCCATTGCCATCCGGGACCGGGCCCTCGCCGAACAACGCGCCGAGGAGGAACGTGCAAAGATAGAAGCCGAAATGACCACCGACTCGGAGACGGGTGAAAAGGTCAAGAGGAAGCGCAAACCGGCTGCACGCGCCCCTGGCGAAGGAAAGCCCAAGAAGACGCCCAAGAAGAAGGCAGAGCGCGACGAGGAAGATTCAGAGGAAGAGTCGCACACCAAGAAGCGCAGGCGGCTTACGAAGAAGGAGTCGTCCAAGTTCAAGTCTGCGGAAATTGTCGTCGACAGCGACGAAGAGGCGGGGGGCGAGGACGAGGAGAATTACGATGACGATGACGCTCTGGAACGAGCAGAGAGACGGATACAGCGCGATGAAACTCCTGCGTCGGAAGGCGACCATGTTGTGGCCGATAAGATGGATGTTGACGACGACGACCAGCCTGGCCGTGTTAGTGACGAGGACGAGGACGAGGACGAAGACGATGCTGGCGCTCGACAGTCTAAGCGTTCGAGAAGGGGGAGAGTTGTAGAAGAGAGTGACGAGGAAGAGTAGGCTGCTCATCTCTGGAGGAGGCTACGCAGACAGGATGTAAATTTGTCTTTTGGGTTGTATCTCTCATTATAATGCAGGGAAGGCGGGCCAAAGGGAGAATTGAAATTTGTATAGTATTGCCGGGAATTTTTTTTTTTCAAAAGGGCGATGCACATACAGCGAAACAAGAGTAAAATGGTTGCTTGAACTACTGTTTCCTGAATTCATGTTCCGACTTCAGACCCGTAGTTTTTACTTCTTGCTTCTCCGAGCGGTTGCACACTGAACGCTTCATGCCCTCTAATTTCCCACCCGTTGGCCCCGATATTTACCGGTTATTGGTTTGATTTCGACTTGACGTACTTGATATAGATTCCACATCCCTTCTAACTATAGCATGCTATCTATGGTATTAAAAATATAGAGAGCAGATCCGATCACGGAGCGACGAACAGAAAGAGGTGCTTCTTGTCCTCTGGACACTGCCCTGTTCTTGCCATTCTTTTAAAAGGCAAAAACCTGGTCCTCGAGCTTGCTGACGGGACGGGCCTTTTTGTATCCGAGGCTTTCGGTGGTCTTCTTCAGGCCACTGACCATGGGGGGAGGGCCGCAGAGGAGAATCTTGACATCGTCGGCAGGCTTGGGAAGCCATTTCTGCGTGAACAGGCAGAGTTAGTATCAAAGCAAAGGCTGTCAATGGCGAGTAAAGTAGACGTACGGTAATCATATCGCTGGTGACATAGCCAACGCCGCCAGTCCAACCCTCAGGGGGGTTGTCCAAGACGTAGTGAATGCGGATGCCGCTGTCCTCCTTGGTCAGAGAATCGAGGTCCTCCCTCAGCAGAATATCTTGAGCAGTCACGTTGGCGAAGATGAGATCAACCTGGGTCTTGTCGCCATCGGCACGGCCACGAACAATGGCACGGATGATCTGGAGCATGGGAGTGATGCCGGTGCCGCCAGCAATCATACCAAAGTGGCGGACCATGTTGGGGGTGTAGACGAAGGCGCCCTTGGGGCCACGAACGCGAATGGTCTGGCCGACGACGAGCGAGGCCATGTGCTTGGAGATGTTTCCCTGAGGGTAAGACTTGATCAACAGGTCAAAGTGGCCAGGCTGGTGGTCGCCGGAGATGGGGGTGTAGGATCGCACAATCTCCTTGGTGGTGCCATCTTGCTGCTTGAGAGGGGCGCCAATCGAGATGTGTTGACCGATGGGAAGACCGAGGATGGACTTGGACGAGGGCAGCTTGAAGCGGTAGCTGTGTGAAGAGTAAGAAATGTCAGTGGGTTGACGAGGTAGTATATATCAAAGGCCAGGAGCTTGCCGGCAACGGGTCTTACATGGCAACGTTGTGCGAGATGACGGTCTTCTCCTCGAGCTCGAACTCCTGGAAGACATCGGGCTTGAGAACCTTTTTAATCTCTATGAACCAGAGGGTCAGTCCACGCGCTCGCATTGGCAGTCAACTTTTCGTTGAGGGGGCGAGGGTTTTCCACTCACGGAAGTTCCAGAAGTTGTAGGCGCCGAGCACCAGGGCCAGAGCAACCGAGTAAGGAGCCCATTCCTTCTTGACAATCAGAGTGCCGACAACGAGGAGGGCAGCCGGAGCATAGACATAGTCGATGTAGTGGCGCGCCAGCAGCGAGTCTTGGTTGTTGGCAGACATGATGCGTGGTCAATCGGAAGACTCCACCAACAAACGGCGATGACCTGATAAGTTAGATACGGAGACCCCTCAAGGCGAAAAAAAAAAAATTTTGGCAACAGAGAATAGGGGGAAGGCGGAGTAGCAGCAGCCGTCAATCCGACTTCGCTGAGCAGCAATTGAGTCTGCGCGAGGGAGCAGGAAGGAACAGCGGTGCAGCAGCGAGGACGTCGGCGTACTTACGGATTGAATCAACGGCTGGGGTGGTAATGAGATATCGCGAGATGAGCCCTCGACTCCGATGCCTCCCGCACGAACCTCGGAGACTCTAGTCACGCCTTGGCTAGGGCAGCAGGCTGGGGTAGCAGCTCAAAGGCACCCGATCTTCGGCTTGGGCCATCTGGTGGCAGCATTTTCAGGGTCTCTGTAGCCAACCACAAGGCAGAACCTACGGCCCTCACCCATTGAGAGACAGCTATCGAGCCCAGGACTTTCCTGAGAGCCACATTCGTTTCTGTGGCTGGTGACATGATGGCCTGTGCGCACTGTGGCGAGTGTCTGGACTTTCGGTGCAACAAAGATCCGGGGATTCCTTCCCAGACTGACGTCATTTTTCGAGGAGATGGCACACACCATCGACGGAAACAGTGGATTTCATTCAATGCTCAACCACCAGATAATACTAATACACAATGATACGGATGCATCCAGACTTGGGCAGCAGCAGCACACATGCAGATATTATTAGTAGCCGATTCTGTCGGTCGAAGGATTCGGACTTGAGGCCTCGGCTGGGTCCAATGCTACTGCACTTGTCCTCCTCTGGTCACGTATTGACAATCAATGGGGTCTGCCATTCGATAATGAACAGGAGGCTGAAGCTTCTTTTTAGGGCTTGGATGAAGCTGTTGGAGCTGTTGAAGCTTCCCAACTTTGTCTGGAGCTATTCTCAATCCGCATCCGAGACATCCGCGCCATTGACCAAGACCTTGTTCACGATTGACGAAGATTTGATGCAGAGAAGGTCATGCAAAACATTGGAAACCCATGCAAAAGGATTCCGTCGTCATTCCCAAGCCCTGTTGACTATGCGCTGCCCACTCCGTAGATGCATGAGCAATGCAACAATGCAGCGACGCCCACCCTCTTTTTGTCTGCAACATGCAATATACCCCAGCCCTGCCCAAGCCCACACACACACCCTGAAATCTCGTATCGCAACCGTCAGAAGACGTCTCTACCCTTCTACCACGCACATGCTGCTCAAGGCCACTATCGCGCTTATACGGGGTCTGGCCCCATCGGCTAAGCCGCAGCGCTACTTGCGGATAGTGTCATCGCTGTTTCCCATGCTCGTTTGGCTGTTTGGCTGCTTGGCTGTTTGGCCGCCCCAATGACCCCATTCATGCCCGTATCATGCGAACGATACGGGACCCTCCCATGGTTAGCAGACCTTCACAGGGCTTGAGCCACCCCTCAGGAGCCGAAATCTTAGACCTCGTAAAGGACTGCTGGTACCTTGCCACCTCACGGTTCCTGGGGAATATGTTGGCTGCCTGAGTTCAAGCCTCAGTGGCCGGTGTGTCCATGACTCGGGGCGCATGAGGAGTATTAGGAGGCAGTTTCATTGTCTTGCAAAGTATAACACACGGGGGGTCCTTTGGAATATTATGGAACAATCAAGGCCCATGTGTTTTAGTGCGAGCTCTGGGTTTCAAAACCTACACATCTGTCAATGGGTGGAGAGTTGGGAAGCTCGGCACCTCCCAACCAAGCGCCGTCGAAATCCAGGTCGCGGGTGCATTCATATCGTCTGTCGAAACTATGCCCCGGCGTTCCAGGCTGATGCAGCTGGATGTGACCGGTGGGAGCTCGCGATGCTCTCTGGGTCTCCTGCTGCGTTGTTCACGACGAGCTCCCAACTGGCGGGCACGGGGAGAATAACGATTGGTTCGATCCTGTCATGGAAGGCCAAAGGCTAATGGAACGCTTTTGGGCTAGAATATGAGACCTGGCTGGCTATGCAGACGCTAGGCTTTGGGAGGGAGGGTCCTCTGCTCAGTGGGCAGATTGCGCTGGTACCTAACACAGCCAACGGCTCCCATTGTTGCTTTCAAACGTTGGCAGGCAAAAGCGACATATGATGATCAAATGGGGGTTGTGGCCCGGAAATATCGATACTCGGACTGTCCGCCCAAGCCCCAGGGAGCCAGAGGCTTAGTTTTCCTTGCACCAAGATGTGACGTGGACGAGGAGGGCTCGGGTTGCTCCTTCCGCAACACAGACATGGGGCCGAGGCCAAAGACGAGGAGGAAGACAGTACAAGAGAAAAGCAGTAAAAGACGCAATCACGGACGTCAAAATTGCCCATCGAAACATAAAACATATAACATAGAACAGAAACAGAAACAGCGTCAGTGTCAGCATCGGTGTCAGCTGCAGCTTTCCCGCGGCCGTTGACGAAAATGAAGCCGTCAAACTCTCTTTATCTGGGCCTCGACACCACGACCTCAAACTGCCTGTCGTTGCCTCATTACGGCCACGAGCCCCCTCCCCTTTCGCTTGCGCTCGACATGGATACCGGCATGATAGCTGCTCCGTGGGCTGTCGATGGGCACCAAGATCCCTGTCGAGCTGCTGTCGACCTTGGCAGTGCCCACTTTGATTGACTTTGAGCAACCTAGATGCGCGCCCCCCGTCCCATCATGCATCCATCTCACTGCAGAGCCACGGAGCACGGAGTACGGAGCACGGAGTATTAGTACATAATATGGATTAGTATGCATCCCAATCCCCAATCTCCATGTCAAAGGCCCACCGTATTACCCTTGTCCATGACGTGACTGAACCTCGATGCTGTGGATAATAGTGGATGGTCTCTTGCCTGGGTGGCCGGCGATGTTTCTCATCCATGCTGCGTTGGGCGAGGGCTTCACCATACCTTGGATTCCCGAACCCATGGCTGCTTCCAAACCACACTCGGAGCCTGGTCCAAAAATACCATATTCTGCCCTCTTTGCCATGTTGTGCCGTGTCGTGCTGTGACGACGCTTGGCGCTTGATGCTGGCAGCCCCCTCCAAGTTTTGTGCTTTGTCTGCCGTCTTTTGTCTTCTCAACACCATCGAGCAACAAGGGTTCAAACAAGACAAGCGATTGAGCCTCGACAAGGGCCGTGCCTGTTTTAGGGACCAGACGGCCTGGCAGACAAGCTTCTTCTGTCCTCCTCTTCACCTCCGACGTCTTTCCCCGGCCCTTAATTTCCCCCTCTGGCGGGGTTTTCACCAGGTGCATCATCGCCTGGCGTCGTCGTTTCTGGGGCAGGAGCCTGCATGGGAACTGTGAGCGGCGAGCGCTGCCTCTCTCTCCTTCTCCACCCCGTCTTCTGTTCTTCCCTCGAGACCATTAGGAGCTCATCTTCTGGCTCTTGATGAATGCGTAGAGCATCAGTTCTCTCATCTCTCAATTGCCCGGTTTCGTCGACCCTGGGGGGCCATTGTGTTGCGGGCTAATTGTGCCATCTGGCTGTTGCACCTGCGCTGATCTGTGGCCTATCTCAGAGCGGCTACCTCGACATTCCTGTCTCCGCCTGGTGCTTGCGGCGGCCCTCGACACAAAAACGACTGAGACAGTCGAGACAGTCCCTGGATTTCCAGTCCGATCTTGGTCGGCCTTGTCTCCAGGTGGCTGTTGCTTTGATTGCTAGTCGACTTCCTTGTCGCAAGAAAGAGCCTCGCGTTCGACTTGACTGCAGCGTCTCTTTCATCTTTTCTCTATTGTCCCGCAACGTCTTCCACAAAGGGGTTGGCAGACCTCGAAATAAGCTTCTTGAGCACGGAAGCCACTGCCGGCCTGATAAGTTCCGGCTACACGCACACATTGTGACAACGGCAGGACGAGGAACCACAAGGCTCGTTGCTACTCGGATATTGTTTCCGGAGTGACGGATGCGGGAGTGCTAGCACTACACTGGGCCTTTCTGACCATCAAGCACCGTTGCCAGCTTATCTGAATTCCAAGACAGAGTGTGTGGCTGAGACATATGCCTCTCCAGCTACCCACTTCACTTCACGTCATTTCATCGTCGCCAGTCACTGCGTATCAAGTGTACAATTTCACTGCACCATAGAATAGTGCCGAGCCGGGGAGCTTAGCTTCACCGCGATTCTGTCCATTTCAAAATCCTTCGTTGCGCACTTCCTTCTCCCCTCGCCATGGTCTTGTAAGACCGCTTCAATGGACACTTTGACTGGAACCGTGAGATACGCAGCTTAACACGCATACAAATCAAACACACCGGCAAAACACAAAACTCTACAGCAATGAACGTGGAAAGGTGGAAACGAAGGTCGTCTGCGGGCCTTTCCTTGAACACTTTGACGACGACTCACGATGTCAAGACACTATCATATCCGGCTGAGAGCAAGGCGCCTCGGGTTCTTACTCGAGCCCTTCGTTCTCTAAGCAGTTCGAGCATGGACTCTGTCACCCCGACCTCGACCAGAAGCAACTCCATGCGAAGATTGCAAAAGACGGCGTCTTCAAACTCCTCCTCCATGATTGATCGGCTTCAGAGGCGGGTTTCCAAGGATTCACCGATATCCGATCGACCGGGAACTCCAGCAGAGCAGCTGCAGCCATACGCGGTCATGGAAGTGCTCCAATGCGGATCCCTAAAGGCAGATATTTCGCTTCTCAAGGCAAAGTCTGAGTACTTGGTCCTGTCCGACCAGGTTTTGGTAAAATTCAACAATGGAGATGCTGCTCGAGCAGCTTTTCCACAACTGTATGGAACACCCTCGGAAAGCCAGACCGCGACACCGTATCACCACACGGCTACGAACAGGCTTTCCTCCGGAGATGTACGCCTGGAGATCCCACTTCGTTCCGTTGTTGCCGCCTTCAGTGACGACGGCGCTAGTAATCGGTCTGGCATCGAGATTTGGTGGTTCTCATCTTGGCCAAAGCTGGCTTACTGCAAGGCACACTTTTACTTCTCCTTGCCCAAAGAGCGGGATGTCTGGCTGTCTTCAATTCACCGCGCCATCAGAGCAAAGCTTAGAAAATCGTCTGGGAGTGCGTTGATACCAGACAACTTGAGAAGTCGTATTGACCACATTGTTCGATCCGCAGAATGTTCGGCCGACGCCGGCCATCAAAGCATCATCTTTCCGGTTGCCAGAAGAGTCTTTGGAGGCAGTGTGAAGGGCGGCGCAACGGAGGAGGCACCCGATAATACAGACATCTCGTCATTCTATCTTATCATTGGGCCATGTATGTGTCATTTCGTGGAGGTCCTTAAAGCTGACCATGCCACTGCGCCTGGCGATTTACGGGTAAAAGCCGTGTCCTATGGCACCGTCACCTTGACTCGTTTCCGAGCTTCCGTGGCATCACACGAGCACCGATTTGTCATGTGTTTCAGGTATGCGCAGGAGTGATTGATTTCGTATCATGTAGCCACGGGCGCTAACAAGTCCAGATCTCCATTTGGCCGCGAGTCCAGAGTCGATCTCGCCAGCTCCCAGTACCGGCGAATCATTGAAACATTAACGAAGGCGGATCGAAACTTGAAGCCCATGTGGCCACAGCATTTCCAGCAGGTCATATTTGATATCAAAGGCCTCCCTCCCCCGCTTCAATTGACATCTGGGAACGACCTTGGGGGATTAAAGCGAAGTCTGGAAGCATATTGTGCCGCCTACCAAGTCCAAGTGCCTAATTGGACCATTGACTGGAGTCCACCGCCTCAGCCTGCGTTTCGACTACTGCCTCCCAACGGTCAGGCATACTCATCAATGCAGCTGCTTGCAGTTTTCCGCGCCCTACGATATAACAACTTCTTCAAAGCCATATCTTTTCGCGGTGTGGATCTTTCGTCCTTGGCGGGCAGGAATGATAAATCACAATACGGAGACTCTTTGGCTTACAAGTCCCTAAATGGTACGTGATGGTATATGGCAGGCCGCATTCCCTTTCTTATCGCTCCATCTGACGGCTTCCTAGGCTTGACAGTATCCGAAGACCACCACGAGTTACTTCTTCAGTCGACAATCTTGGAGCAGGAGATCCATGCTTTACTGTTTGCATCAGAATCCATTCGAAGTCTAGACATGTCGAATGTGTCAGGTTTGGGCATCAGAGGGAGCAGGCTAAGTCGGTATGAGTACGACCTGACAAGTCTCACGAAAGCCACGTCAGAGATCTTGCGACCTGTATTCGAGTTGTTGACTCGACAGCTGTGTGTCTGTCACAGCATATCCTTTTCTGGAAATCCCATGGCCCTAAGCGATTTAGATGAGTTGGGTAAGCTCTTTTCACACCGAGACTTTATTAGCACTAAACCCGACCGCTAACATTGATTTTTAAAGCCAACATTTTGACTCTAGACCAAGTTCATCTTCGTCGATTTGATCTCTCCAAGTGCTCAATTGGTGATGCTGGGCTCTCAAAGTTATGGGTGAGCCTTGCTGGGCAGGCGGACTCTTTGGAATGGATCGACACATCGAACAACCAAGGGGTGGTGCGGTTTGAGATTATTCAAAGCACCTTGAGCGGATTGAGGAGGCTTACCAAGCTCAAGATCGCTGGAAACACCCGCATCCTGTCAGAGGAGTCCTTGTTCGACGAGGTGACCATGCAGGATTGGCGGCTCCAAGAGCTGGATCTTTCAGGGATTGTGGTCCGTATATCCAGATGATTTTGCCATTTGCTTTGGGGAATTCTGTTAACTAATGCAATGACCCTACAGCTAAACGCCGCTACGGTTGACGTCTTGTCAAGCTACCTGATGACCGACAATTCGAACGGCCTGCATACGATGCGCTTCAACAACTGCGGCCTGACTGGTGCACAACTTGCCCGCCTCTTTTACTCCATGGGCCGAGCAAGACCAGTAGAGCTGCATATTAATGGCAGCCGCCTGGACGATGGAGTCGATGAGTTGTGCTTGGCCATTGAGGAGGGATATGGGCCCTGGAGCCTTTTCGCCCAAGTGGTAGAATTTGCCATGGAGATTAATTACATCAAACTTCTCAAGGCTCTGACAGTCAGCACTGCCATCGAGTGCCTCAGTCTCGCGGGAACATCGACGCCAGAGTCGGCCAGCACTAGTGCGTGCCAAGCGATTGCCGACTTCTTGGCCAAGAACAATACCGTTCGATTCCTTGACATTTCTGGCTTCGATTCAAAGCTGGACGAAGGTAGACTTGGGAGGGAATTTTCCAAGGCCCTGATTGGACTGCGAACAAACGAGAGCATTGAGCATCTTCGAGTACGCAGCCAGATGCTAAATATCAACATTGGGGACTTGGCAGAGGCCATTTCGGAAAATAAGACCCTCCACACCCTCGACTGCGAGGGTAACGATTTCAACCTCTCCAACTACCGCCACCTTGTTAGCTCGATTGAACATAACACCACTATTCTTCACTTCTCTGCCTTTTCCACAGAAGAGCTCCAAAAGGCAACATTCAAGTCGATGGACACAGCTGCAACCGCAACCCCTGTGCGCCGATCATCTGTCATGTCTAGATTTAAGCCCGACAAGAGTGTAAATGTGAATAGCAAGCCACTGGTGCAGCGATTGAAAAATGAATGGGACATGGCGGCGTCTGACTTGACGCGTATTCTACAGCGAAATCAGATCCTCTTTGATCAAGAAAATGCGGCAGAACAAGACGAAAGCTCCTCTCAAGAGCACCACAGAAGCAACATGACTGAAAAGGCGTTTTGCGTGGCATTCGGTGGCTTGCCCCTCAAGGACATGGAAAATCAGCGGGCCAGAGGCATTCGTAGCTCCCAGGACTCACAACAAGCTATTAGCGGCGATTTGGCAATTCGGCGTCACAGCCGATGGGGATCGACAGGGTCACGAGAGATTGTTACTCGGCCAGCGTCGATGATTTCTAGCGAGGTTGCAGTCAGTCCTTCGACCGACACGGCCAGCAACGGATCAGGTGGCGTGCCAACTCCCCCGGAGTTTGAAAGTCCGATTGAGTCGGACCTCGGACTCGCAGCTGAGATCCTGGCCTCAACCATCTGTGACGAACAGAACTATACCTACACAGATGGCCATGACGGCGATGATGGGCTGCAGATGAAGAGGTACAGGCGATACATGGGCGATCCGACCAGCCGCATCGACGAAGAGGATGGTGCAAATGACATGGAATCGTCATGACGATTTCGTGTTTGTGAGCAGCCTGTGTTTTGGGACTGAACTATCTGCATACAACATGCGCAATCATACACAGCCGGATGGATTGGGTTTATGGAATTTGGACAAAAGGGAAATGTACATTTTATGATGTGTCAACCGGAGTTGTTGCTTCACGGAGTTGGTCAAACCAGAGTACATGGAAGGGCGTTTGTTGGAATCTGGGAATCATTGCCTTTTGCTCGATACCCCTTAGTTGACATGATTGTTTTGTTTATTCTGTTGATTGAGAGAGAGAATGAATACATGACATATCTCGTCATGGAACAGAAAAGGGCCACCGTGCCACCGTGCCACAGCCTGTTGAGCACAAAGCTGAAAGCAAAGAGATCTAATGAGATCCAAACTGCCATGTGTTCATGCCGCGTTGCAGACACTGTCGCTACAGCTGTCAAGGTCGTGTGGCGCAGCAAGCTAAATAAGGAGACGAATTGGCAACTGGCTGATGCCCAACACTGGTAACACCAAGGAAGCGCATTCTCTTCCCAGTTGGGAAGGCGGTGGCAGCAATGGAACACTCTCATTGAGTGGACAGCTATTAGACACCAACCCCGGCCGGCTAAGTTTCCGTTCCCACTGTCCTGTGTCCTCCTTTCAACCCGTAGTGCTTGAGCAGCGCCGCTTTTACCCTGAGCTACTGTTTCGGCGCCTCGAGGGAGCAACGCCTGAGCTGGTTGCTTAGCTAAGCCTTCATAACTTTATGCTCCTAGTCCGTTTCGCTTCCGGAATCATACTCCGTGTTGTAGCCCCGACCAAAAAATTTCAGTAAGTAGACATTGCGGGTCGTGGAGCAGCACAGTGCGCCAGTCGCTCCGCCATTCTCCAACGCCAACCGATACTGGACCCTCCAGTTCAGCAATCGTCAATCCTCATAGCCATTGTGCATCCAACCAAACAACTCTGCCCCGTGGATTTCTCAGAAAGTCAAGCAGCTTGACGCAGCAGCAGCTTCTTCCATTTCATTCTTTGCAGTACGTATTGGTTTTATTCAAAATAAGCATATCCGAATGGTCCTTAATGACATGCGTAGGGACTAGTCTTCAACGCAAGAGCAGGCAGGCCCCAGTCGTGAGGACATTTCCATGGCAATTATTTGCGCTCTGCCGCACAAGGTAGATGCCATTACTCTATTATTTGACGAGTGATAGGATGAAGACGGCGACGCTTTCGGTCGTTGCCTCTTCCAAGTGTTCAGCATCCTATTCGCGTGGCGGCTAGGTGTGCGGAAATCGGGGAGCAATCGCGCTTCGTAGTTCCTAGAACTCTTGCCTACATGTAGGTAGGTGCTTAGCCCCCAGCATTGCATGAGGCCTTCATGAGCGACGCCTTCCCACTGCGGAATACCCCAAGTGGGAAGACAAGCAGGAGTGCTCTATATAATGCCTAGATCTAAAGAATGCTTGCAGTAAAATAGCTTTTTTTGGCTACTGAGTAAATGCATTATCAAGCCAATTCCTCCTTGACTGCCTCTCCGCTTCTTTTACTGCCTCCTCAAGCACCAAGGCTATAGCTTCATGTGCCGCCTGTTGCTCCTTGGTTAATGCTCGCCACCTAGCTTCTGCCTCTTGAAACTCTACTTGTCGCCCTATCTCATCTCTAAATAGCACCAGCCCAGTAATTATAAGTGACCTCCCCTGGTACCCAAGAGGAGACGCGTGGGCTGCTAGCTCTGCTAGCTTGGCTTGCTCAGTCTCGTGTCAGACCCAGGCCGCACGATGGGCCTTGTCGTACAGGGCACGGTATTCTTCCCTTTGATCCTCGGAGAGGTTAAACCACGTAGGTACGATATAGCGGCCCTAGAGACAAGTAGTAATTTAAAAGACCTTGATAGGAGGCTGCGGCACAAAGTTAGGTGGCCAGGGACCGGATCTAAAGCCATCACTCTGCGAGAGAGCAGTAAAATCAGCAGCCGGAATAGGAGCGAGCCGGAATAGGCGATTGAACCGCAAGGTCTGTAGATATTTTCTACTGCTAGAAAGAGCGTCTTGGTTCGTCATGTTGCCGAGCAAATGCTGCTCCCAGAGGGATTTCAACTTATTGATCGTCGCTTTTAGCCGAGCGTTAGGGACGGCATCGCGACGGGCAGTAGCAGCCTGGAGAGCCTCAAGGAATTCCTAAATGCGAGCAATGGCCTCCTGGTCTGGTGCTCTCCTAAACTCATAGTGCCAATAAATAACGTGTATGCCATTAATAATTTCCTTAATAGACTGTAGAATAGGGGCGGTCAGGTTCCACGTTTCCCTCTTCCTCTTAATCTGGTTAAGTGTATATACCGAACAAGTGGCGAAGACGACCAGGTCTAGTCCTAGCCGGTATGTTAATAGAGCCCTGGCTTCCGGTTTCCCCGGCGTAGAAATTTCTGACTAATTTGCTAGGGGGGTAAATGTCGTGTTATCCATGGCATGAAACTTGCGCGCCAGCAGGCTAATCGCTTCCTCACTCAGCAGCGTTTCTAACTGTCCGCGATCTATGGCATCCTTAGCCATGGCGTAGAGCTCTATGGGTGTGCTGAGAGTCCCTCCCGTGGCGCGTTAAATATTAGCACGAACTACATCCGGTCGCGGCCACAGCATAATCTCGTGGATCTCATCCGTGGTGAGGGAATCAGGAGAGCCGAGCGCCTTGCCGGTCAAGTCGCCGCGGCTGAGCAGCAGACGGCGCTCCTCGTTAGTTAGCTAATCCTAGTAATCTTGAGCCTTTTTATAGAGATCTTCCAGGATATCAGGATGTGTTGGCTGCTGGTATTAACGTTGGGCGATAGAGCGATTAATAGACGCGACGAAGGCGGCTTCGGCGCGTCGCGCACTCTCACGGCCTTCTTCTATATCTGAGTCTATGTCGAGATTCTCGGGCCAGTCTTCCTCTCTGGTCCCGAAATCGGGATGTGAGTAGCGTGGGTCTGCCATGTAGAATTTGTCCTCATGAATTCGCGCAAGGATATACCAAGTATCGTAGCTGCGTGTATTTATTTGTCCGTTGCCCACAGAGCGGTTCCGCAGACGAGGCCAACTGTCTGGTGGCTCTGCTCTGTCATGGCAGAAACCGGCTCCATATTTATATCTGGCCTCCCGCTATTAATACAGGCACTGGGGTAACGGTTGCATTGGAAAATCTAGGCCAGCTAACTAACCTCTCTGTTCTTAGCCTAACGCAGAGTCGTCGCGTCCATGCTCTCACCCCTGAACGCTTCTTCATGCAAATTCCTTCAACTGCAGCAGACGTTCGCCAAACGGCTGTATATCTGTTAACATCAATACCCGTCAGCAGGAGCACGATACTTGTTGAGATTTTCCACCAGGAGACGTTATCAGTGGCATATGCCTTGACAAAGGAAACGCGGGTTGTTTAACGGGACTGAGAGATTGGCTCCTTACTTGGCAAGAAGGTCTGCTAGCTTATTTCTAAAGATATCGCCATGTCCCAGGCACTATTTAACAGATACCTCATATGGATGCTTATCTCCTCTCTTCTGAGAGGCTCTGAAGTTGGCCTGCGAGGAGTCTGGTATTGTTGCTCATATATAGTCAATGACAGAAGTATTGTCTATGCGGACTATAATTAGTTCGTTGGCAAAACTGGCAAGTACAGCACATTAGAGGCCTTGCACCGCGCCGTGGATTTCTACGTTTAAGACTTCTCTACAGCCAAGTTAGCCAGAGCCCTAGTCAACGAGGCGTCCGCTGTGAAATACTGCGAATCTATACCCTGCAGTATCTCTTTTTATCTAAAAGCTATCGCTGCAGCTTTAGTCAGGATATTATCACTAAAGCGGCGTGGGATGAGCCTTGGTCGTTCAACCTCCCCTACGCACGCCGCTATCCGGAGCAGTCAACTGTGCCTGGTGCTCTTAGGTGGATGTTGCGTAGACTGCTCTCCTAGCTGCTACTGATGACGTTCCGCGTACTGTGTTTGTCAAGTCAGTCCGTCTGTGCTGCCAAACCCCGAAACTTGGGGCCACTGCCTACCTTCTGAGAGTGAAAGGCATTAATTAGCCCAGTGTATTCATTGTTGTCTGGTCTGTTCGAAATCTGCTTGCTATTCTTCTCTCCTTTTTATGCATTAAAGCGTGTCGCAGGCGACACGCCCCTGTTATGCACTTATTAACCATTTCAGCTGGGGATATGCAAATCAGTTGTGCAACAAATCCGAAGGTTGTCAGCAGGGCCCCTTTATTCTTGTCCAGTTCAGCCATAGTTTCTCTGTGCCCGTGTGCGTGAACATGGCCTTGCAAGCAAATGCCATAGGAACAACACCCGCATGGGCATGCCGATACCGTTGCTCTGCTTCTCCAAAATGGAGCGGATTTATTACCCCAAACTCCAAGAGATGGGAGCGGAACCGCAGGCTCGCCTCTACACGAGGCCGCTTCCCTCGGCCAAACAGATGTGGTCAAGCTCCTGTTGCATCACGGAGCAGACCCATCTATGCACAACTTGAACTTCAACGGCGTAACTGCAGCATCGCCTCTATCGTTTGCTCTGTGGCGAGGCCATTTCGACACGGCTCAAGTCTTGTTGGAAGCCGGCGCGGACCCCAACTCAGTGGCTTAATACCATCCAATTGTCGCCCTATCTCCGCTACATCATGCATCGCGTCGAGGCAATCTCGAATTCGTAAAGATGCTTCTTGAGCACGGAGCCGTCCCCACCGCTCATGCCCGCACAAAAGAAACGCCTCTCCACGCAAGCTGCCAGCGGAGGCTCAGTTGAACTGGTAAAGTTTTGGCTTGAGCACGGTGCGGATATCAATCATCAGGCCCAGTATGATCGCACGCCCCTGCACAACGCCATAAGGTACGGACAAGCAGATGTGGCCATGTTCCTGATGGAAGCCGGCGCCGATATGTCGCTAGCCGACAAAACGGGCCGGCTGCCGCTTTATGACGCCGTAAGATGGAAATTAGCCGACGTGGTTGATGCGCTGCTAAAGAGAGGAGCAAACGTTGACGCGTTGGACGATTTTGGCGGGAAGCCAATTACAGCTGCCGTGATCGGAGATCACGTCGCCATGGCCAAGATGTTGCTCGAGAACGGTGCTGATGCTGGTGACGCAAGTTGGGGCAAGCCATTGGTAGCCTTGGTGTGCCAAGGTTCCGGAAACGTAAATCTACTGAGTCTTCTTGTCCATCACGGCGCCAATTTGTTCGCTGCAAGTCAGACTGGCACTACACTCTTGCATGACGCTGCGCATTTCGGGCACGTGAGCGCCTTTGAATTCCTTCTTCAACGCGGACTTGATCCCTTGCAGGGCGACCGGGACGGCAACACGCCGCTGCATTTCGCTGCTCGTGCTGACAAGATTGACATCATCAAACTTGTCATTGAGCACAATGTCGATTTGCGTCCTCTGAATGCCGAGGATCAAACGCCATTCTTCATGGCGGCTTTGCATGGGCGCGCCGCAACAGTTGAGCTGTTGCTCTCGCAGGAACCTCGTTCCATCTGCAGCACCACGGACAGATCCGGGGCAACTCCGCTCATTGCAGCGGCACGCAAGGGACATGCCGAGGTGCTCTCGCATTTACTAAGGCTGGACGATGCGCCTCTACTGGCAGTCGACGTGTCTGGCCACGACGTCTTCTACTGGGCCGCACAAAGTGGTAATCCAACTGTCGTGGAACTTGTCACTCCATATGCACAGGCTGCCGGCGTACGCTCGGAGTCAATGGAAAGTTGAACGCAAGATTACCAGATTAGTATATATTTCATATCCTCAAGAATATCACGACATATCATGACTTGCAACATTTGAGATGTCATTTGATACAAATGAACTTTTAATAGCAAAAATAATCCTGGTCGCCAAGTCTGCCGAAGCCAAAGCCTGGTGAACTATCAACGACCCAAGAATATTTTGCCAAATCTATTAGGCACTGGGTGCTACAGCACTGCTTGGCCAGGGGTTTAGAGAACAGAATAAATCCCATGACTAGTGCACGTACCAAATCAGAAATGCGAATGTCGACTCCATGTCTCATAGAGACTATAGAGAGCGGGTTAGAAGAGTCAAAATAACGTAATAGCCCATCACCGTTCAGATCCAGATGTTTTAATGGTCTAGTTGTTACGTGCTGGAATCCCTACAACTAGGACGTACTTGCGGTTAAATTAAGTACGATCAAGGTCAAATTCATCAAATGCGTAATAAAAGACGATGTGCAGGTACAGTTCAGTCGTGTGTAAGATTCTTGGTTGATTCCATCTATCTGGAGGTCAAGCTTGACCATTGATACGCTGTACTGGTCACGTATGCCACCTCGATGTCCAGTATGCTTGTCATGAATGTGCTAAGCAGCAAGGCAAGAAAGTAGCCACGATGAGACTGGAATAAAGAGCGCATTCTCAACTAAGCAATTGCTTAAGATTGGACTCACTGGGGCACTCTAAATTTTTGTGGTTAGGCACCTATGTACACGTATCATTCCCAATCTTTATACCCTACGCAAAGGGAGCTGAAAGCATCCCCAGTTTGATCCAGTCTGTGGCCAGAAACGTACACAGTGCGACCAGCATAGGAGGAGAGCTTGGTGTTGAACCCCTCTCAGGGGACATGGAGGAGGAAACAGGAAAATAGATTTACGGATGGAAAGTGGGCTGCTCTCCGTTTGCTCTCCGTTTTACATCTTAGTCTGCATTAATTTGCACAATTCTCCGTGCTCAGGGGGTGGAACCTGAGCTTGCGGGGACCGTAACGGCGAGGGCACTGAACCCAGTATAGTCTCAACCACAGGCGTAGACCAGTGCGTGGCAAGTTCCCTACCCGATACCTACCTAGGTACTCCGTACTTTACCCAGGTACCCAAGTTACTCCTAGGTACCTAGGTACTTTAGGTAAGAAGAAAGGAGTGGCTGTTCAAGTAAGGCAGGCAAGCACGTCCCATTTGACCCCATCGAAGCTTGCTTCCAAGCTTCCGTCATCCTTTCCACCTTCATCCCCATCTCTCCCCATCAAATCGTACGACACCTTCGCAAGCATCTTGTGCCGGCGATTGCTGTCGCACCCCAGGCTCCTGCTTCTGCCGCCCCATTGCATTTTCTCTTTGGTGTAGTTGCTCGATTGTTTTTGCGCCCCATCACCTCCCCTCCCATTGCGGAGCTCTTTGCTCCGGGACCCCCGACCCCCCGAACCTCGTTATCTGTTCGGTCGTCATCGCGACACCCTCATCTGCGTTTGCGCCTACCAGAAGCTCTACCGCTCGACGAGCCCACCTTTTACAATGTATTCCAACTCGAACGCCTTTCTAGGCAGCAACAGCCAGCGGCCTGGTGCTCAACAATATGGCGGTGCTTCATTCAACTCTGGCATGGGCCTCGGTGGCCAGCAACCACAGCAGCCAAGCCCCTTTGCGCCGCAACCTATCGGATTCCAGCAGCAGCAGCCATTGCAGCAGCAATATACTGGATTTCCAGTGCAGCCTCAGCCATCTCAACCGCTTCAGCAGCAGTACACGGGGTTCCCTGCACAGGCGCAGCCTCAGCAGAATTACCAGACCGGAGCGGTTCCCCCCATGCCGTCAATTCCCTCGCAATACCAGCAGCAATTTCAGCAGCGGCAACAACAACAACAACAACAACAACAACAGCCGCAGGCAGCGCTTCAAGTCTCCCAGCCGACCGCTTTTCCTTCGTCGTCGCCCGCCCAGTCGTCCGCTACCGCGCCGCCTCCGCCTCCCATGAAGCCCCAGCCGACTGGGTTCACCGAGATGGCTGCTTCGTTTCAAACAGGAGGGACGGCGAAGCCTCAGGGAAGACGGCCGGAGAAGACGAACAAAATTCCCAACATGAGACTGTCCTTCATCACAGCCCAAGACCAATCCAAGTTCGAAACCCTGTTCAAGTCGGCCGTAGGAGAGAACTCGATTACCATGTCTGGCGACAAGGCCAGAGATCTCTTGCTACGGTCTAGGTTGGATGGAGAGACTCTTTCCCAAATATGGTATGCCTTTACATGGAAAACCACTCTTCTTCTTAAGCTTTGGACTATGCTAACGAATGCCTTGCGTAGGACTCTGGCGGATACCACTCGTGCCGGTCAGCTGTATTTTCCCGAGTTCGCACTCGCTATGTACCTGTGCAATCTTAAGCTGACCGGGAAGTCCTTGCCCACATCCCTTCCAGCAAATATCAACAATGAGGTTTCTAGCATGGTTGACATCATCAGCTTCAGTGTGGTGGAAGATGCTTCAGCAACCAATGCAGCTACGAATGCTCCCAGCTTCCAAAGAGACACTGCTGCGACCCCGCCCATTCAACAGCCGCAGCCATCCAACTCCCAGATTCTTCAAGCGCAAATGACGGGGTTTCCTGGTCAGCAGACAGGCTTTGCTAGCCAGCCTCAAGGTCTTCAGGCTCAGCAGACTGGCTTCCCTGGCATCCAATCCACGGGATACCAGGGACCACGACCTCCCATGCCCCCCATGCCAACCGGTTTTGGCCAGACCCCCAACGATGGGGGCATGGCGGTACCGCTGAATGCCCAACCGACTGGCCGACCGGGACAATGGGGCCTAGTTAACGCACCGGCTTCTGGGCTGCCCAACATTGACGTCTTGCAAGCTCGAATGATGCCACAACAGGGCCGTGAAGCTGGCAGCTACACAACTCAAGGACTTCAAGGCAATGCAGTCATCCCGTGGGCTATTACCAAGGAGGAGAAGACCCGATACGATGCGCTGTTTAGAGCTTGGGATGGCCTCGGCAAGGGATACATTGGTGGTGACCAAGCCATCGAGATATTTGGTCAAAGTGGGCTCGAGAAGCCTGACCTGGAAAGAGTCTGGACTCTTGCTGATAGTGGAAACAAGGGTCGCCTGGATCTGGATGAGTTTGCTGTTGCCATGCACTTGATCTACAGAAAGCTCAACGGCTATCCGCTGCCCAACAATCTTCCCCCGGAGCTCGTCCCACCTTCCACCCGCAACTTCAGCCAGTCCATTGGCACCCTGAAGTCAATGTTGAATCAAGAGTCCGATTTCCGAAAGAACTCTGGCGCCGCTCTTCTGCCTCAAAAGACGGGAGTGAGCTACATGAAGAACCGCTCTTTCAGAGGTGCTGGCGTCGGCGCTCAGGGCAACCGTAAAGACGCCACCGTCTTCCGCAACGACGATGAGGACTTTGGCTACCGATCCAGCGCCCGCCGAAGACTCGGGAACTCGTCTCCACGCTCTGAGTCACCAGCGTCTGCTGCGTCCAGCGATGATGTTTCTCTCGATCAATTGAGGAAGAGGATCAAGGAGAAGCAGGTTCTTTTGGATGCCATGGACTTTGCTGATGAAAGGAACAACGAAGAAGACGATGTTCTGGACCGCCGAGACCGCAAAGAGTCCGAAGAGCTGTACCGACGTATCAGGCGTATCCAGGGGGATATCGATGCGCATCCTGATGCTGCACTGGCCACCGGAGATTCAGATGCCGAGAGGCGGGCTCTGAAACGCCAACTTCAGATCCTCACTGACAAGGTCCCCGAACTTGCTTCCCAGGTCAGGCGAACTGAAAAAGCCATCATGGAGGCACGCCTCAAACTCTTCCGGCTAAAAGACGCCAAAGCCCATCCAAACAGCGGTCCTCAAATTATTGGCACAGGCCCAGGGGGCACAATTACTGAAAGTGACAGGCTGAAGGCCAGGGCAAAGGCAATGATGCAACAACGAACGGCTGCCTTGACAGGCAAGAAGATTGATGTTGGCACCGAGGATACGGATGCTCCTAAGCGCCTTGAAGAGGAAACCATCAAAGTCAAGAGCGAGAAGGAAAGCAACGAAAGCATGGTTCGTGATGTTGAAGACAGCGTTCGCGATTTTGCACGCGGTATCGAGGACAGCCTCAAAGAAACTGGCAAGGACAACACTAGTGAACATGAGAAAAGGCGCTGGGAGGACGCTCTCGGAGTTGAAGATGAAGTTCGAGACTTCATTTTTGATTTGCAGCGCGACAGCCGCGCTGCTCGTGTGCGTGCCCAAGACCAACACCGCGCCCGAGCTTCACCCGCCGTCGAGCAGTCCCGGCCAGAGAGAGTCGATAGTCCGCGCGTGGAGAGCCCTGTTTCCGCGTCTCGCACTGCCACGCCTCCTGCTGGTGGCTCATACTCTTCCTACAAAACTCCTGAAGAGCGTGCTGCATACATCAAACAGCAGGCCGAGCAGCGCATGGCTGAACGCTTGGCTGCACTGGGTATTAAGGCCCCTGCCAAGTCGGGCGAGACGGCCGCCCAACGGGCTGAGCGAGAACGCTCTGAGCGGGCAGCCAAGCTCAAGCAAGCAGAGGAGGAAGACGCCCGGCGAGAAGCTGAGCGCCAAGCCCGCCTTGCTGATGAACAGGGTGTGCCTGCTCCCGTTGCAGCGCCAGAAACGCCCAAGGCGGCTGCCAGAGCCCCTCCTCCTCCCCCATCAAGGAAAGGCGCGAAGGTAGATACTTCCGAACAAGATGCGGCAAGACAGGCAGAGGAGGAACGGGCCGCCAAGGCTGCTGAGGAAGCGAGACTTACCAATGAACGCGAGGAACAGCAAAGAGAGACCCGGGAAATGGAGTAAGTCTTGCAGTCGCACCATGTTGCGTGATTATACGCATAGCACTAACATGGGGATTATTAGGGAAACCGCCAAGCAGGCAGAGGACGAGTTCGCTAGAGAACAGGAGGCCGCTGCAGCCCGTCTGAAGGCTCTCGAAGAACAAGTAAGGCAGGGCAAGTTGCGAAAGGAGGAGGAGAGGAGGCGGAAGAAGGCTGCTCTGGCAGAAGCCAAGGAAAAAGAAGCAAAGATGGCTGCGAGGCGTGCAGAGATTGAAGAAGCCAAGCAGCGCGAGCTCGAGCTTCAGCGACAACTAGAAGCTCTTGACGACGCCAGCTCCTCGGACGACGATGAAGGCCCTCAACAAATCACTCCCCAGGAGTCCACGCCAAGCGGCAGCCAGATTGTCCATCACGAGACGGAGAAGAAGCCCAGCTCCCCTCCTGCCGTGCCAGCTGCACCGCCCCCTGTGCCGACGGTTGTCACGTCACCGCCCGAAACTGAAAGCAAGAATCCGTATCACAAGATGATGTCACAGCCAGCTGAATCACCATCGACCAGCCACGCTCAGGATGCTGCCGCTGTCACGCCAACCGCGGCGACTCCTGCGGTACCTCGTTCCGACCCATCTACGAATCCCTTCCATCGCATGAGCCAGCCTCCTGCCGGCCCTGCCGGCCCAGTGTCCCGGAAGCGAGCCGATTCTGATGATTGGGGTTCCGACAAGGACGATGACGAGGACTCGGACGACGACGACAGGCCGGGAGGCGGCAACGCTGCTCAACTGGCATCCATCCTGTTCGGGACCATGGCACCGCCGCGGCCGTTGTCTGCTGCAGGACGAGATTCAACGCCGGCCAGTCCAGCGCCGGCAAACGATACTCCTGTTGCATCGCCGCCTCCACCAGCTCCTGGCTCAGATGCCCCTGTCGCACCACCACCACCGCCTCCCCCCATGCCGGAGAGCAATGGCCCTACCTCTCCTCCTCCGCCACCGTCCATGCCTGGCTCTGATGCTCCTTCAGCGCCGCCGCCGCCGCCGCCGCCGCCGCCCATGCCACCGACGGGAGCGGCTCCTCCACCACCGCCCCCGATGCCTGCTACAGGGGCTCCTCCGCCTCCCCCGCCTCCTCCACCCGGCAATGGCCCGGCCGCCCCGATACCTGGTGGTCGTCCAGCCGGTTTCCTGAGCGAGATCCAAATGGGCAAGACTCTGAAGAAGACGATGACTAATGACAAGAGTGTATCCGCATTTAGGGGCCAGGTTTTGGACTGAGGTGGAAAGTTTGACATGTTACAAAATAGATGCCAATTTGACGGACGTGTCATCTACGGTGTGGTACAAGAGTAGTTTTGGACAAGCAGGTCACTGTATCTAGTAGGAAAAGCGTGCAAAGGAGCAATCGGCCTCGCGATCTTGGTCGTAATCATGACAATGCTCAATGCTGCATCTTGTTGAACTCCTTATACGAGCAGGCAAAGCTCTACTTGGTGTAACTGTGACTGCCAGTTGGATGTGAAGATGTGGAGATGTAGACGTAGGAAGGGTTTCTGTGCAACTGCGCCCTCATTTTGTTCCAGAGTTTGTGCTACACTGGGCATGAATCTCTTGAGCTTCGAGTCTAGTCTTGAGAAGCCCAGATCAGATCAGACCAGATGAGATGAGATTAGATGGAGTCAGGTCACATGGCGGTGGGTAGGTTTATCAATGAATCCAGATCAGTAATGGTGATGTTGAGAAGATCAAGTCTAGCTCGATTTATCATTGGGCAATCGATTTCTTCTTAAAAACGCCACCCAGATTGCTCTGCGGGCACCATGCGCGCTGAGAAACGCAACTACACCACGCTTTTCACAAAGGTGAGACGGATCAAGGGCGATGTCGATCCGTGGGTTCTCGCTTACAAGTCAGGTCCGTACGACGACAGTGAGACAGTACGGTTCAAGATGGCTCGCACTACACTGAATGGGTGGAACAGTCTGCCATTGCGCAGTTCACATTTGCATGTATGGCCCGTGTAGTTGGGAAGGATGGTCTCAGGGAAGGGAGGGTTGGTTCGAGAGTGATCTGGGGATATGCAGGTACAGACATGTGTGGCAGAAACGACTCAGACGCGTAGAATGACTTGGCGCAGAAACATGATGTTCGAAATAGCGCAACGAGTTCCCTCGTGCGTGGAGCCATCTAGGCAGTTGGTGTTTTATGCGCGGCTTATAGTCGGGCGTTTTGGAATCGTCATAGTTGCTCAAGAATGGCTTGGCCATGAGCACAGCCAGAGCACAGCCAGAGCAAGTACAATAAACAAGGGCGAAGGGATGAACATGGATCCGGCTACTTGGTCGAGTGTCGAGTTGTGGGCTGGTGGGTTTCGTTTCGACGGCTACGTTGCAGCAGCCTGTCGGGCTGAAGAGTGGCGTGAAACAGCAGTCTTCTTCACCAGGTGCTGAAGCTTCAGTTATAATGATGTCACTGGATTGAGGCGCAGTTATGGAATGGGGAACATGGGCCTTCGATCGGGCCAGGTTTTACCTCGGCCCATGTTCAAAATGTGCTGGACCAACGCGATGCTGTCTGTCAGAGTGCATTCAATGGCTGCTTGGTGCATTCCTAGAGTTTCCCGTCGACGAAATGAAATGGTTGGGGGTGGATGGAACAGCAATGGCATTGAAAGACGCGTGGATGGGCTGCAGCCCACTCATTTTGACGCGCTTCCTGGAATGGTCGCATCGCGAGAGGCCAGCCTTTGGAGGGAACCGGCCCAACGTCGTGTGACGTTTGACCGGTTGCACTGGAAGGGGGCTGTTGCCAAGGAACAATGAGAAAAGACGTGCGTGAAGAGGAAAAGGTCGAGATGTCGAGTTCTCGGTGGGCCCCCGAGCGTGAATAGGCGTCATCGTTTGACAAGGAGATCTGCAAGATGCAACAGGTCTGGCTGGACATGGTGATGATTGCTTCATCGCCGCCGCCTTGTGATGCTTGGTGGGAGGTCTGGAGTGGGGTGCACCAAGCAATGTGATTGGCTGTGTGCACGCGCAAGTGTAAACAAAAGACGCGTCTCCCGAGACGCGTCGAGCTTTCTTGGGCTACAACCACAATCGAGGCCAGGCTGCAACGCTCAGAGATGCTGAATCACGCCCTCCCTTCCGCAAGACTCGGGTCAATTGGGATGAATGCCCCGATTCAAAAGTCTCTCCAGAGTTTTACATTGTACGAGGCCCACCGCGGTGCTGAGCCCTTGCATTGAAAGTTGGACGATTGTTCCATGTGCCAACTTTACTAAACAGAATTGCCGTCTACTTGACTCCCCCCCCCCCCCCCCCCCCCCACTTCGGGTATGAGATTTCATGCGCCATGGACCCCAAGACAAGTGTCTTTGATTCGACGACGTCTGGATTGCAATCGGAAGGTGCGTGGGTCAGAGAAACGATGGCCAAGGTGCGGTGCGTCAGAGCTCGTGAAGAACACCTCTGTCCGGGCGTGTGGACCGGCTGATATTATCTGGTGACCGGTTCTATTTCCTGCTGTCCTTTGTCCCTCAAGCCACAAACGTATTCAGACCGTCATGGGAGAGCGCACGACGCACGATGCATCCGCGCCTCTCGCCCACTGGTCGCGGCCGCCATGGATGGCCCGTCCAATGTCGTGATACGTGTTTGTACATGTGCGAGCAGACACGCCTCGCATGCGATACGGAGTACGGAATATGCTTCATAATTACGGTAGGATTGTGTGCGCCTCGCGTCACCTCGACGCCCATCCATGCCTGGCGTTTTTCGTGCGCCAACTTTGCCGCCGAGTCAAATGGCCAAATGGCCAAATGGTCAAATGAGCCCACATCTCAGGCGCGAAATGCAGTCCATGCCAAAGCCACGCTGGTGCGGCTCAGGCTTGACAGCTGTGTGTGCATGAACCCATCTCTCTCTCTCAGCCAGCGCTGCAGCCCATGCAGAGCCCTCCATATTACAATAGCCAGCCAACTATTGTCTGCCATCACCGGCCCATCTGCTTCATTCCGGAACCCCGCTCGAAGGCGCCCTTGTCGATAGCCAGCACGAGCAAGCCATGATTCAACGCACGCGCCTGCGACGTGGAGCCAATCGAGCGTGAGGCCAATTCCCAAACGCGGCGACTCCATGTGCGCCGTCCACCACGGACCACCAGGCCCTCACTGTTCAGTGTCCCTTGGGCGTCTGGTAGAAAGCCTGCGAGCCGCCAGTGCTTGGCCAGGCGCAGGCGCCCTCCCTCCCTGGCCCCCCCCTGTTCGTCGTGTCAGCTCTCGGTGCCTCTGAACCAATCCCTTTGGCCCAATCTAGTCCATCGTGGGCCGTCATCCTGGCTCAGCTCCAAGGTTCACCAACAAGGCCCAGCTGGTCGCAGACGTTGACTTGGCCGCCCTTGGCTGGATGGATCATGAGCCCGTGGCAAATCATCAATCGGCCTGCTCCTGCTGCCTCTCGCCCTCCGAAACTGCCCATCCATGGCAATCCATGCCATCCCCATGTACCGTCCATTTGTCCCATCCATTCGTGCTCACGTACCTAGGTATGTACCGCGCATATTGTACCACCATAAACTAAAGTAAGAACGGAGTACGGAGTACGGAGCACTCTACTTAAGTACTTTACGCAGTACGGTGCGCAGTAGTGCAATGCCAAGTCAAAGTACGGAGTACGTACCCTCCACACCCATCCATACCTGAGCCTGCCAACTTCCCGATCCTCGTGCTGGATCTACCACTGCTCCTAGTACTAGTACTATTACAAGGTACTCCTACCACTCACGTCCGTTCTTGGATCCGGCCCATTGCATGTCTCCCTTCTTCCCATCTCTTCTTCCCTCCATCTACACCATTCATCTCTTCTTCCCCTCACTTGCTACCCATTTTCATCTTACCATTCGCACCACTGCCGACCAAACCCTTCACCGGTGTCTCCTTTTTCCTTCTTACCTTGTTACTTAATCTTTGCTCGCCTTCGGCTTGGGCAATCACGCATCTTGTCTCGAGACCTCGACATCCACTCCGATATCAAATTACGACGCGTCAAAAAACCCACCGCCGTTTCGCCTCAGTACCCCATCCAACACTCGGCACTCATATTCAAACCCATTTTTCAAGACCAGCGTCCGCGCCCTGCATTCGCGACCCACAGTCAATCTCAAGAGCACGGCTGCATTCAGGTACGTTGCATAATATGTCTGGTCTTGCATCGTGCTCCTTATTTTACCTAGTCATCTCATCTATCGATTGCCTGGCTGCTGCGTGCCCGACGAAAGGAGCCGCCTCCTAGCGACCCGATCCATAAGGCCATTTTATCCTGGTCGACTTGGCTTGACTGACTATTTGAACAGTCCCGGCTTGCGCGTCTCGCTCCAGAACCAAAAGAGAAAAAAAGCCTGCCGCTCAACACACGCGTTTGACGCTTTCGCTCGCTCGATTTGGCCAGAATGGCCAGAGCCGCGCCATTCTCCGGCCCCAATGAGCCGCTTCATATATTCCAGGACGATGTTTTCGATCGAAGCGCTCCCATGACGAGTCACGCACCCATGCCTTCAGTCACAAAGCCTGCTCGCCGTCCCTTGAGCAGCTCCAACTCCAACGTCATTCTCAACCCCCCAATGGCGAATGGCATGAGCCTGTCGCCGCACAAGGCGAGATCATCGTCCCCTCGGTCCCCCTTGAAAGCCTCGTCACACGGAAACAAGCTCCATATGGTGTCCATGGCACCTCCCCTGGGCAAGGGGTCCAGCACAGATTCACTTCAGAAGAAGCCACTTTTATCCAAGTTCAAGACTGGTCCCCAACGACCGCAAATCGATGTGATGAGCTATGGCAAGGAGAATATCCACCCTCAAATCTTCCCTGCTCCACCAGCAATAAACTTGTCTGTCGAAACCTATTTTCAGAAGCCCAATGGCAAGCGAGGTTTGCTGGATGCTCCTCAGATCAAGGATTCTCGACCAGTGAAGAAGACCAAGACGGATGATCTCCCCCCGCATGATTCATTCCCTCCCATCACAGACGACGGGACGAAACCACAGCACAGCTACGCCCAACTCATTGGCATGGCCATTCTCCGGTCGCCAATGCGTCGACTGACTCTGGCACAGATTTACAAATGGATCAGTGATAGTTACTCCTTTTACAACCCCAACGATTCGGGGTGGCAGAACAGCATTCGACACAACCTGAGTCTGCACAAGAACTTCATCAAAATCGAGCGACCCAAGGACGACCCTGGCAAGGGCAACTACTGGGGAATCGAGCCTGGTACTGAATTTCAGTTTCTCAAGGAAAAGCCCACGCGAAAGTCTGCGCCCACGGCAGAAAACCTTCCCGTAATGTCAACACGTCTCGAACCATCGAGACCCGTCACGGCTCCCCTGCAAGAACCGACGCTGCCTCCGCCAGCTCCAATGCATCACTCGACACTTCCGCCTCTGCCCACTTCGCAAGCCACGCACTCTATGCTCGCAGAGCTTTCATCCGATGCCACCATCCCCGTGTCGGATAATGTTAGCCCAGAGGATATCGTCGACAAGGCTGCCGAGAGCGACCTGCCTCTTGAGTCGTCGCTCTACTCTCCGCTCCCTGCCAACATGCATTCTTCGCCTCCTGTCTCGAGGCATGCCGAGGCAAGAAGCGGCACCCCGCCTCCCCTGAGTCGAAATCCCGCATCCTCCATCTCTCGGTCACACAAACGGAAGTTCGCGTCAATGGACGATAGTGGCTACATCTCTTCATTGGAGTCTTCTGCTATTCGACCAAACCAGAAGGCCTTCCTGCTGACTTCCGAGGCCGATCGACCACGCCTCACCCGTGGCCGTGCAGAGGAGGAGATTGCTCGTATTCGAAACTCATCGCCCCTGAGCCCAACAAAGTCGCGCTCCTTGTCATTATATGGCCCCATCTCGTCGTCGCCACTGCGGCAGGCGAACGAACACCAGACGTTGCCACCACTGACGCCGATTGTAAAAATGAAGCCACCTGCTCGACCACCTCCTTCGGTCTCACCAAACACGAATCTGCGCATTCATCGTGATAAGGTGCGACACATGCTGCAATCGCCGCTGCGACGCGTGACTGGTATTGGGGAGGACAGTATTCCGTGGAGCCCGGCTTTCAACCTTGAGGATGCCGTGTATCCCTTTGATGATATGGGGATGTCATCAAATGAGTTTGATATTTTCCAGGATTTTACGTCGATGGACGACTCTCTCTTTCCCGGCATCGGATCCGTCGATGCTGGCTCACCTATCAAGCGCTCGGCGAAACGAGCTCGACTTGACAGATCCGTGTCTGCATCTGCACTTGGCGAGGGCACGAATTCTGCTATCAAGAAGTCAATCACCTCGGCCCCTTTTTTTAAAGTCTCTGAACATTCTCCATCGCTCTTCCTGGACACGCCCAGCAAGGCATTCGAGGGCCTGGGCTCGCCATCCAAATTGTTCCAGCAGTCGCCATCACGCCTGGGCTCGCCAAGCAAGTTCTCTGCCATGTTGGAGCTCTCAATCGACAGTGATTGGCCGACATTGGGCATTGATACCAGCGATTTTGGCTCCCGCAATAACGGCACAAGCTCAGACTTTGCTGGCCTCGATATTCTGCAGGGCTTTGAGAAGATCGGATCGGGATCGCAGTCATCAAGGCAGCAACAACAACAACGGGGCAGCAAACCATCTCTTAGCCGAAGCTACTCAACCACCTTATAAGTGGTCATGCAAGAGAAGAAGGATGTATGCACATGCAGAAATCATTTTTATGACATTAATGAATTGACGAAGAAAGAAACTTCTCTGGCTGCCGCGGCCTGTTTTGGCGGCACTAGCAAACGCTAAAAGGCAAGGCCTGGATCGCAGAGAAGGAAACATTAGATATGTGGCTGGTGTGTGGGAACTTGTTCCCCGTGAGAGCTTCGCGGCTATATTGTCACAGTAATGATGCACATAAGGTATGCTCATGTTAGGATAGGGTTGGGCCTTGGCACAATGATTTTTTGTCTAGGGAGTTTTCCTTCTTTTTTTTTTTTTTGCTCTTTTAATTTTGGCTCTAAACGTAATGCTCACCATGTTTTTTTATCCTCTCTTTTTTAATAGCTGCTAAGTCTGGTTGTCGGCGGCTATTGTCTCAGCGCGGTTTTCTTGCTTTATTTGGACTTTGGCGATGGATGTCGACTTGAGAAGGCGCACGGCTTGGACCAACTATTATTTGCTTGGATCGGTATCAGGGATCAGTAAAATGCTTCAGCTGGTTAGGAAATATATGACATGTCTACGTTATCATCTCCACGGGCGCTCTGATTGCTGTGAATGTATTTTTTCGCCTTTTTTGCCTTTTTTCCCTCTTTTTGGTTTGGTCTTGGTCTTGGTCTTGAGGAGAAGGTCCAAACAGGCTACAAGCTTCACCAGGCGCCGCGAGGCAGTAGAGGTAGAGATAGACAGTGGGATGATGCTGAGTCAAGTATAGTAGAGGTTGGTCTTGTGTGAACTAGGGGGGTATCTATTTCAATCAATAATATGCGCCGTCCCATCCAATAACGCCATGTCAGTAGCAAAGCGCCCATGTCATATGTACAAATAGCCTAGAAGGTTCAGGTAATCAGAAACTTAGTTGACCATTTCCTGGTGGCGCGAGTACTCTTGTTTCTTCTCTGTGCGTATCTTGCGGCGGCTTGGGGGTGTTTGGGAGTCTAGTAGATCCTCATTCGGGTAGCCCAGCCTGTCTCTTTTTGGTCAATGTTAATCTTGAAGGGGAACGGGTTCCCTCCTTGAGTGGTGATGGGTGGGATGTGGTCCTTGTGGGCATTGGCAAAAGTTACAATCTTCATGGCGGTGGTGAGAAGTGTCTGTTCCATGGCACGACGCACTTTGGCTCGCTCTATCATTGGGGCAAAATCAACAACAAGTCCCATTGTAGAATGGATTGAGCAAACGACAGGGAGGCAAGGGCAAGGGCATACCACTCTCCGTCCTAGGCTCGGCGACGGTCACTTTTAGTGTCCAGCTCTCCCAGCACACTTCCTCGTCGCCGCGGGATAGCCACGCCTTACGCCGACGCTTCTCAAAAAACTGGATGGCGACCTGGCCGCGTCCGCCGCCGTTGGCAGCAGCAGCGTGGTTTCCGCCACCCGAGGAGCGCTCGGCATCAAGTTGGCGCTCCAGGGCCGAGGCGCGCTGGTCAATCATGGTTTCGAGCTCGTCGTCGTCGACGTAAGGTAGCGTGAGGTCTAGGACGTCGCGGGTACGGGGGGTGAGGGAGGGGAAGAAGCGTGTGAAGAAGATTGTGTGGAGGATGCCTTTATGTGCGGAATACTGTTAGTTTATTCATGCCCTTTGTTTCTCGTGCGTGTGTCCTTTTTTTTTTTTTCGTCTTCTTCTATTTGCATCTTGGCCATCTCGTCTCCGAGTTCTCGCCTGGAGATTTGGACGGAGGAAGGGGGGAAGAGGGGGGGATTGGTGGTGGCCGAGGCGGATGGAATTGTGCCGCCGGCGGACGTTTCATGGCATGGACTTGGAGGCGGCCGTGTTCTGACCTTTGACAACGTCCCGAACAGAGCGGGGATCCGTAAAGACATCGAGTATAAACTCTGGCGGATCCTTTTGCTGGTCCATTTCCCAGGCGGTCGTCGAGGGCTAAAGGTGAGCGGCCTCGGGGGTTAGGTGAAATCAGGTTGGCCTCGGGGGGCATAAAAAGAATCGCCTGATGGGAAGGCAAAAGGTGCGAGCTTGCGTCCGGCACAAAGCTCACTCGAGGGAGGAAAGGGAGAGGGAGCAAGAAGAGCTGGACTGGGTCCATGGATGGAAGAGCGGGCTGATGAGCGACATGGAGCCGCCGAGGAGTGTGTTGGCGGGCAGGAGGACTGGAGGGGAGGGCCATTCTAATCAGCCGCGCGACGTCAGAGCTTGTTTTGGCGGGGCGGGGGAAGCACTAGCAGCAGCAATTGCCCACTTGAACACTGGTGAACCGGCACAGCAAAGAGGGGCAAGTTGTTTTTTTTGGGGGGGGGTCTGGTGGGAAGATGGCCAAAGATGGCCACATCAGGTACCTCCAGTAGGTAATAAGTAAAGAAATGTACATGTATGCTTCAGGTGGGCATAGCAAGATTTGCAGTGCACCAGACTTCATAGGCACCTGGGAACTTGGGTAGCGACAGGAGGTTCTTGCAATGGACCTGTGTGCGCCAAGTATTAAGCCGTGCTTCGATGCTGCCCCTCTCTCGCTGCAGGTGCTCAGGTGGGTTGGCAGTTCTGTCCGGGCCATGCGCAGATGCGCTCTGCAATCTCCAGAGCTGCCCAGACGCAAGCGGTTTGGACACTACCACTCGCTCTGACGGTCGCTGTCAAGTTTGCAGCGCAGCCACATGACATTTGTCCCAGCTCCGAGTGCACCAGCCACACCCCCGCGGCCTGTAATCGCAAGTACCGAATGCAGCCCTCACCAGCCAAGCAGGTACCCTTGCCCCGAGGCTCCGCTCCTGTCGTCGTCACTCTGCACCAAGCAGCCCGTGGTGTGGCGCTTGGGAACCGAGGCCTCGGCTGCTGCCCCATAGCTCCCTCCATCTGTCCCAACGTTCGTTCCTGCTTGATGTTTGGCCACCACCACCACCATCGACAATTCTTGCCGCCTGTGTTCACGCCTTTGCTGCATTTCCAGCCGCCATTTGCCCTTGACCATCTCCCCAGCTTTTTTTTTTTTTTTTTTTTTGTACCACCGCTTGCCCACGAGGCCCCGTCCTACCATTATTACCCTCTTTTTTTTTTTATCTGGTGTCTTTTCCCAGCTACATGGCCGTCTGCGTGAGCTCGATACTCTGTGGACGTCGATTGTGAAGCTTGAATCCCGAGGGAGCGATTCGCGCCTGACGACACCGCAAACCACAACGCAGCATGCCCGCCGCCCACTCCATGATCTAGATTACCAGACTCTTTACGAATTGCCATTTCTGCCCTCGTCATGTTCTCATCGACGCGGCGCTGGCTGCGCAGTCATCGCACGCCCATTGCCATTGGTGTCGGCATCATTGGCGCCGGATACGTCGCCACGCATTATGTCCTGAACAAGATCAATGATGCACGTGAGCGTATGAGCAGTGATCGCATCGCAAAGGAGAAGTGCGTATATATGTGCTCCTGATGCCTCTTGTCGTCAATGCCTTGGAATTCACACCACAAGTCTGGGCCTGCTGATGCTAACGTCATGACAGCCTCCGGCGCCGTTTCGAACAGAACCAAGAGGACTGCACATTCACCGTCCTGGCCCTCCTCCCCACGGCTACTGGCAACGTAATTGGTGCCATGAACACAGAACAAATCACATATGACATTCAGCAGATTAAAGGCTCGGCAAAGGGCCTAAAGAGCGGTGCACTCGATCCCATGACGGGTCCTCCCAGCATTGCTGACACTACCATGACTGAGGAAGATGGCAAGAGTATGGCTACATCGGTTAGCATGCAAAGCGAGAGTGGCATTCATGCAAGTCAGATTGCCATTCCCACATCGCCCTCTGCTGTTGCTGCTGCCTCTGGTGACCAAGCCGCTCAGCAAGGCGGTGGCATCGTTGCGCCAAAGGTGTCTCGCAAAACAAAGCGACAGCTTTGGGACGACCTGAAGATTAGCGGTAAGAACCCCATCAGACTTTGCCAATGATGGGTAACCAACCAGTGAGGCTAACTGATTTTCGTCCTTGTTGTATGCAGCTGTCACCCGGGCCTTCACTCTGCTTTATACACTCGCCCTTCTCACCATGTTGACTCGCATCCAGTTGAACCTCCTCGGTCGTCGGAGCTATCTGTCCAGCGTCGTGGCCCTTGCCACAGGTTCCCAGCAAGCTACCATCAGCCTCGAAAATAACGACGACGACAACCCTGAGCACGCCTACGGCAGTGACTTTGACACCAATCGCAAGTATCTCACGTTTAGCTGGTGGCTACTGAACAGGGGCTGGGCCCAGGTCATGAACCGCGTTGAAAGCGCAGTACGGACTGTCTTTGGCAGCCTCAGCCCACGCGACTTGATCAGCTTTGACCGATTCAGTGATCTCACCATGGAAGTACGGAAGTTGGTGGAGGGTTCCACGGTAGATGAGCGCAGGCGAACAGACTGGTTGTCCCTGCTGCTCCCTCCTCGTGACCAGGAGGAAGAAGTCATCAACCAGTCGGGCATTTTGGAGGACAACTCCTTACAAGGCGGCACCGCTGCTGAGCCTTCACCCGCGGCCCTGAGGAGACTGCTAGATGAGACGGCAGACCTGATTGAGTCGCCTTCTTTCTCACACGTGCTCACTCTTATTCTGGACACTGCGTTCGGGGCCCTGGTTGACAATAAGCTAGCAGTTGAAGCATTTGAGCTTCCATCTCAATCTCCATTCCCACCCCCAGAAACAATGACACTCCGTCACTCCAAAGTTATCCTCCTACCCAAGATCCTGTCCGTCTTGACCCGCCAAGCGCACACCATTGGCAACGGTGTGCCCAATGAGTATCTGCAAGAAATGGAGACTGTGCGCGAGTTGGAGGCTTTCGCAGCAGTCGTCTACTCTAGTAATTGGGAGAATGAGATCCGTGACGAGGGTGTCATGGACAGCGCCGTGAACATCAGTAAAGACGACGTGGACTCACAGCTGCTTCAACCCCTTGGCGAGGGAAAGCAGACTGATGTCGGGCAGAGCATTGTCATGGTAGATTCACCAAGCGGATTCGAAGATGCATGGGAAAAGGCGCTGCAGAAGAATTCATAATGCGCGGATTCGCCATACATCTTTTTTCATTGCTTTGTATGAGATACAGTAATATACAGCGGGTTGAAGGGCATGGTTTAGCACGGAGGCGTCATGTACGGGTGATATAGGTATAGGATTTTTTTGGTCTATTTGGCACGGGTCATTGATCCCTGTAGAAATATACAGCATGATTGGACTTTCAGTCGCGGTCCTTCTATTGCGCATATAATTTTGGTGAGATGGGTCAGACTTGGTTTTAGGGCTACCCTCGTTCGCCACTCTTGTTTTGATCTGGTTGACCTGGGCCTTGAAATCTTGTCATGTTCGGTGGCCGCCATGCTGGTAGGTGTGATGCCTGTAATCAGGCACATCTGCTGCTGTCCTTTGGCCTGTTGGACGCTGTGCCAGTATCAAGCTGCGAGGCATCGCCTTGGTGGTCCGATGCTGACTTGGGGGTGGAGCCAGCCACGAGACCGTGACCTGATATCTGCCTTGGTGCCAGAATCAGGTGTATTGTGTACACGGTTGCTAAATCTAGCTCGGGAAGCCCGGCTTCACATCAGGCCGCGAATGAATTGGTCGAGGCCCAGCTCAAATAGCTCATTCTTGACTCCCTCTCCGCCCTTGTGCTCGACAGGGGCAAGAGGATTCTTGACAACTGTAGAGATGTGTGGGATTAGCATACGGACCCAGGCGAGAGAGGTGGATAGAAAAAGAAACGACAATCTTGGTTGCACGACGCACCATATTCAACCCAAAGGTTGATGTATATCTGATGCAACACGTTGCGCATACTCGGCGAGGCGGTGTCGGTGAGCATGGCAAAGCGCAAGTTGGCGGGCGTCTCGTAGTAATGCAGCTTATACTGGCCGGTACGATAACTGATAAAGGCGTCATCGTCGCCGCCGAGCTTTCGGACCATGTTGCGCAACGAGAAGACAGTTCCGAAGATGAGCTTAGCGTCGTCGGAGGCGCTGGTGCCGCTGCGCGACGAGGCACGTTGGGCCGGCAGCCATGAGCGGCTATATATGCATTCGGCTGGCGATTGATTGATTGATTGATTGGTTAACTGCAATTATTGGGAATGCGATGACTGCCAGCCGGGGGACTGGTGGACTTACTGTGTCGGTCAAATATGTAGAAGGAAAAGACGGCCATGGCGGCGGATGATGGCCAGTGCGGGGGGAGCCAGCTGATGGCGGAAACAAGAGACTTGCGACGACACTGGCAGGACGTGGGTGCAGCGTGGGAGCAGCGTGGCCAGTCGGTGTCGGGACGTCGCTGGAGGGGGCCGAGGTGGTGATGGATGGTGATGGATGGTCTTGGTGTTGATGGAGCGAGTTGCTGGGACAAGCCTCTTTTGGGCAGCCCCGCCCCAGCCGGGACTTCAGCCTCCCCACCACGGGCCTGAACATGTTGCCGCAAGATCGAGCTTCACTTGCTCAGCCCCAGCCTGCTCGCTCCTCACTGGGTTTCCTTGATAAATCCCCTGCTGTTGCCGCAAGCTCGTGCGGGCCAGATTTGCTTCTATTGCTTCCCGGGCGTCCTTCTCGAGGCTGCAGCGCAGACATGTGGGCGACGGGTGGTTGACGCTGATCTCCTAGCCAGCAGCCTCGCATACAGAGATCCAAGGCTCTCAGCCCTGCCGACTCATCAGCTCGGCAAACTCCCCATTTATATACCGTGCTCTGCTGGTGCAAAATCGCCCAAGAAGTTAAACTCGTGCTGCCGCAAAGACCACCACACCATCCATCTGCTCATCACCATGGCCGGTACTCCACCTCTTGATCTTGGGCAGAGACACGTCATGTCTTGGCCGCAGGTTACCATTGACCATGTTCATGATGATGACCAAGAAGCCATGGACAGGTCACGGCCGCCTCCGTCGGCTACCGTGTAAGTCGCTGGTCTCAACGACTCCCATCTCGCCCTTCTTGCTTTGCATTCACAGATTAACCCGCTTCGTTTCCAGTCCTGGGCAACCCCCTCAACGAAGCTATTCTAGTCCCATGAGACAGCACAAACGAACCCCTAGTGCGCATCGAGAGATCAAGGTATTTTTCTGGCCACTCCCTGCTTGCCTGTTGCCCAATGGCCTGACTCGAGCTCCTGCAACAAGGAAACCCTGGATGCTCGTGTTGAGTTCACCAGTGACGAATCCGACGGGAGGACTTATCACCGCATCAATCAGTACGTCATTGTCGAGGAGATTGGCAGGGGTTCCTATGGTGCCGTCCACCGTGCTACCGACCAGTTTGGCAATCAGTTTGTGAGTCAAACACCCGCTCCCTCTACCTTTGGAACCACGCCACTGACTCTGGCCTCTTTTCCACCCCAGGCCGTCAAGGAGTTTTCCAAAACCCGACTGAGAAAGAGGGCACAGTCTAATATTCTCCGCCTGGGACCTCAAAGCTCGCCCGGCCAGCGCCTTCCCATGCCTCGTAGACCTGGTGGGCCCCTGACTCCTCAGTTGACCGGATTACGAGCTGGCGAGAAGAATGATGCCTTGTTCCTGATTCGAGAAGAGATTGCAATTATGAAAAAGCTCAATCATCCGAATCTCGTTCAACTTATTGAAGTCTTGGACGATCCTGAGGAAGATTCCCTGTACATGGTCATGGAAATGTGCAACAAGGGCGTCATCATGAGTGTCGGCTTGGATGGTGATGCTGACCCATACACCGACGAGTCATGCCGGTGTTGGTTCCGTGATTTGTTGCTGGGTATCGAGTATTGTAAGTCTGCCCTTTGCTCTTCCTGACGTGGCATTGAACCACGTGTTTGACCACGTCTACTTGGTCATCTTGTGCTGACCCCGGAGCTCAGTGCATGCTCAGGGGGTTATTCATCGCGACATCAAGCCCGACAACTTGCTTCTTTCCGAGGATGAGGTTCTGAAAATTGTGGATTTTGGTGTTTCGGAAATGTTTGACAAGCCCGAAAACATGAAAATATCAAAGTCTGCAGGTTCTCCCGCATTCATGCCCCCTGAGCTATGTGGGAAACACCAGGAAGTCTCCGGCAAAGCAGCTGATATATGGTCCATGGGTGTTACTCTCTACTGTCTTAAGTACGGCAAGATACCATTCAATCGACCTGGTGTCCTCGAAATCTATGAAGCCATCAAAACAGATAATCCGCACATTCCCGACGACGAAGATGCTGCCTTTGTCGACTTGATGAGCAGGATTTTGGACAAGGATCCCGAAGCGAGAATTACCATGTCTGAACTAAGGGTGAGAAACTGTTACGAGTTGCATTGCTGCTCAATTGGCTAACGCCCTGACTTGGTGTAGGAACATGCCTGGGTAACCAAGGACGGTACTGATCCTCTCTTATCAGCCGAAGAAAACTGTGAACACTTGATTGAGCCCCCCAATGAGCTCGAACTGAATCGAGCATTCACCAGAACTATGAATCACCAGCTTTCTATAATGAAGGCAATTCAAACTTTTAGAATTCTATTGTCCAAAATTCGAGACAGAAAGACCGGAAACGCCCAAAGGTCATCAACATCCCTTCAACGCGTCACGTCCGGGGATGAATCTTTCAATGCTGCCAATGAAAAGGCCCGGGCAGAAGAGATAGAAAGCCTATTAGCTCGTCGCCGACACTTGCTTGACCGGCAAGACGAGGATGCAGACAATGGCCATGCTCGAAAAATTGGCGACCAAGAGCCTCTTCTTCTCGGTATCGGCACTGGCGCCCGTGACGCTTTTGCCAGGGATGAAGCTACACCGGATGTAGTCGCCGACTCTCCAACCGCAGTTGATTTCGATGTATACGATCGTGCGTACGAGGAGGCTATCAAGCGGCGCATGGAAGCAAAGTCATCCAAAAGACCCGTTATGTACTTGACAAAATTTGTCAAGGAGACGGATTATTTCAACAAGATGGAAAACATGGTGGAGGACACACTGCAATCCCCTACTGGTCTGAAGTCGGAGTTCAAGCAAGCTACTCGGCTGCTGAAGCAGAAGTTGCCTTCGGAGCCTCAGGAAAAACTAGCAGAAGTCATTGACAAGGTTGCACTGTCGGCCTCTGGGACAAGTAATGATGTCGAACCTGGGCCAGATAACTAGGCGTAATAGAAGACGCCGAGCAAGTCATAAGATGCGCCGACAGCCCTTGTCTCATACTTTTGCGACAGGCTCAGACGAAATTCCACACGGATACGTCACTAGTTTGAGACAAGAGTGCAATCTCGATTGCGCAACAACATTGACCGAGGTCTTCTGGCCTGAGAGTGTGGGCCTCAGGGTCAACGTCTTTCGGTGAAGCAGACGTTGAAGTCTTCAACCATCACCTACTGAGACACTGCAGAAAGCAGCGCGTTGGCAGTTTTGATAGGCTGCAAAGCTTCCGGTACCAAGACAACAAAGGGATATTGGCAGTTGTCCAGTCACCAAATCCTCACCGCTTCAGCTGGCCACATGGCTTGGCAGCTGTCTATACAACCAGGTCATAAAGACTGTCAGCGAAATGGGGAGAGGGCAGCCCGAATTGCACCGCAGAATAAAAGGGTGCGCCCCTTTGTCGGGCCAGATTAGCAATAGCGCGTAACACTTGTCTGCGGATAGTGCTACTGTATAGCAAAAGAATGCTCGCTGGGATCGTTTCCCGTGATGAACTGGTGACTGATCAAGTCGTACCAGAAGGACAATGCGCAACAAGGCCAGGTGGGAATCGCCAAAACATGCTATACCAAGGAGTAAAAATTGATGCATTGCTTTGGCGGTGCTGAAGATCCGTATTCGGATGCTCCTGTCGTCGGGGAAATACGGCGGACCAGGCCGGCCAAGACAAGAATTTGGCCCTGAATGCATTCCATGCGCTTTGGGTCGGTTGTGGTTCGTGCTGTTTGCCTGGCGCGGGAACAGGCTCACATTTCGGACCCCAAATGACAGACAGATAAGGAGGGCGGTTGAGCAACATTTATGGACCATTGAGATTCGAGAGATATGGCACGAGGGTTCAGGCACACGCACGGTTATTTATATCTCGAGGCGCGTGGAGAAGTGGCGCGGGGGCCTTTGTGTCTCTTTCAGGAGTTCATTTCGTGGAGAGAAGAGACGAGGTGGCAGGGTTTTGTCAAGAAGAGCGGTCTGTTATCTCCATGCCTAGTTGAACTCGCCATGTGGTTGTCCGTCATGTTGCTGTTGTTGTGTTGCGGCAGAGGGCACAGAGTAGGTGGGACTGGAGCACAGGATCCATTCCTTGTCGCATCAATTCCTCGCAGCAACTTGTGGTTCTCTCTTTGGCCGTGGAAATGGGGTGATACGATGGCAATGTACCGAGTACGGATACTTGTACGGATACTTGATGGGATATCAACTGGGCACGCAGCTGTGAGTACGGGTTTCCGTGGGCGTCGGTGCATCGTGAGTTGTTGGTTGGCTGCTAGGTTTCATGGAGATGCCCTGTAAATCTTGGGTGACTCTAATGGTACCTTTATGTGTTTTTATTGGGCAAATATGTTGTTGTAGCTTTGTGTACCAGAAGATATCCTGCGGACTTCTATTACCACTCAGCAGCTACTTTCCTCGTGACTCTAGGTATCCTCGACTTATTGCTATCTAGTTGGTTAAAAGCCTTTGCCACTACGTTCGCACTGACCTTGGAGCAGCCGAAGAGATAGGAGTATATAGGTCTGTCCAGCATACGACTTGTCTCTTGCACCCACATGACGAGGACTGGTGAAGAAAATGATATCATGATGCAAATAAAATTCAAAAACTTGCCTGGCATGTGTCGTGACGACGTGTCAACGTGTCATGTAGCTGTGCACGCGTGGCTCGAGTCACAAGAGGCATCCCGTTGGAGGCAGTGCCCAATGCTCTCGTCGACGACTTGGTCCGTGGTTGAAGAGAGTAGATTAAGTGAGCCGTGACCGGGAAGTGGGGTCGTTTTGGAACACCTTGGGCGTCGCTTGCGCCTCGCGTATATGTACCTAGGTATTTATGCGCCTTGTTGGTCCCAAGTGTGTCAAGTTGCTGTGGTGTGCAGGGTATGCCGCTGGACTCTCTAGCTACAGCGCCCAGGGCAGGGAGGGAAGGAACGGGAGTGGTGCAAGTGGTGTAGTGTAAGTGGTGTAAAGCATGTTGCACTTTGGCAAGTATCTTTGGCGGGGTGACGCGAGCCAAGAATGGTCATGGTGCAGCTGTAAACCAGCATGGCGCAATTGTGTATACAGTTGGGAGTAGTGATTAATTGACGATTGTGGACGACGTCGGTCATGTCAGATCAAGGGATCTGGGTAGGACAAGACGGGCCAAGTCAGCAAGTGCGGGTCTGCGCGTGACGTTGATTTCTGCACCTTGGGCGTCATGATGCTTTCGGATGACACTTGGGCCGTGAGATGGTCTTGGCCTTGACTCTGCCTCTGGCCACGGCAGTCCTCAATCTCGCAGTCTCGCAGTCTCGCAGTCTCGCAGTCTCGCAGTCTCGCAGTCTTGCAGAGGTCGGAATATCTTCCGTCACGCAGGCTCCCCCGAGGCGGTCCAATAAGAGGCGTATGACGTCGTCTCCGCATAAAAAGCCAGTCTGGTCCACGAGACCCTGCCCTACAAAGGCGCCCCCGGTCGTCAATCAACCCATCAATCAATGGACCCATGTCCCTGGCCAGGCAAGACATGACGAGCTCCGCGTTGCTGGGACCCTACTTTCGGCCACCCATCACCAGGGCTGCTTATTCGTGCGTCGGTATGGACGGAGGACAGTACGGCACAGCACTGTACATAATTCAAATTGTCACCAAAAGTTGCTTGGCGTCGATTTGTAATGGACACCGCCGTCAGGCCCTGCGACTCCTCGCATTCCAAAGTGTCAGGTACGACTGATTATTAGAAGCATCAGGCTGCCCAACCGACCAAGGTTTGCTTGGTTCGACAAGGCGCTTCCACTATCTGCTGAATGGCATTTGGTTAGCCACGCCGCTGTATCTGCTTACGCCGTACTCCGTACAGCATGCTGACATTGCCAAGCGAGCAGGAGCCGAAAAACTTGTGCGCTCTTGGCGGCCAGATGTCAATGTGGCTGCACCGTGCTCCGCAATTGCTCATCCCACCCAGGCTGAGCCGGCTTGGCAAACGGCGGCTTGGGGTCTCTGGGCCCCAGACGACGGATGGCGAGCTCTTTTTTTTTTTTTTTTTTTTGGGGGGGGGGGGGGGGGGTTTCTTTTTTTTTTGTTGCCTTTCCACTCTAACCCCCCCTTTGCCGTTGTTGGCGGCAACTTGCCCGCTTGACGAACCATGGGCCGACCGACAGACATCCTGGCACCACTCCCGACGAATTATTGCAACTCCGGCTTGCTTGAGAAGCGGTCCGCAGCACGGCGAAAAATGGTGAGCAGCCACGGCAGCCAAAATAGGTAATTATAGAAAAAAAATCTCGTCTCAAATGCGGATGCCGGCCGCGGCCCACGTTCCTCATCCTGGGCGGCCACTGTTTCCCACGTCACATGTCTCACTTTATTAGGGTGGTGATTCACAGTCAAAGACATGCCTTGTCGAGCAGTCGTAGCCGAACAGTGTCATGCTCTTGGCGCTTGGCCCGTTAATCAAGTCAGGCCATTCAGCCATTCAGCCATTCAGCCATTCAGCCATTCAAATGTGACTGAGATGCATTCCTCTGTGGACCGATTCTGTCGCAAGTCGACTTGTCACGGTGTATCCTGTGGAAGGGCTGGGCATTGCCATGTAGCCTTGAAGCTGAAATCGGGTCTTGGTCCAATCCTGATCTGAGATGCCGCCTGCTGCATCTGTCCTTTTCCTTGATCCGTGTCTGTCTCATGCCTGCCGTGCCACTTTGCAGCTGGCCGCCACCGCCTCTGCTGCCTCGTTTCTTTTCATCTTGATCTTGCGCACTCGAGGGGCCGAGACACGGTAAAGAACTTTAGCAGCCAGGGGAGCATGTGCAGGAATTGGCCAGCTACCAACCAAGCTAATCATTTTGCACAGGGACATTCAGAGGTCGGGATTCACAGCTCCCGATGGCGGAAACAGGAAACGGAGCAAGACACACGTAGAATCTGCTCCGTGTATTATAGTATTATTGTACTCCCCAAGTACTTACCGTACGGAGTCGTTTGCAATCAATCGCCAGCCCTTGCTGCCGAGTCCACATCTGTCAAGTCAGCTCGGAACAAGACCAGTCGGCATGCGCCTCGTTCCCGGCCCTGTTAGTAGTGCAGTCCACTCTGGTCGCCAGCCATCTCTGTGGGAAGGGGGAAGGGGGTACCGTGTCTTAGTGGCCACCAGCCAGCACCGCCCCATCCACTATCAAAGTTACATGCGCTCGACCATGCCCGGGAGGTCTGGAGTGGCCTCGACCCTGCTGTCTGCCCTTGCCTCGGTGGTTCTCTGAGGCCCGGACTGAACGCTGCAACCTGCAACCTGCAACCTGCACGCCTCACCTCAGTTCACTGTTCTGAATAATACATTAGATGCTGACTGGCCTCGGCGTCGCAGGTGGCGCTCCACTATGTTTCAAACCACCAGATTGACCTGTCCAACATGCAGCTGCCCAGGCCACAAGTTTTGATGTGTCCCTGAAGCCATGGAGGAGCAGAACAACTCCAATGGATACCTACTATATTATGCCTCTCATTTGCCTTGACCTTGGGAACTTTGGAGCTGCTCGGTGCTCGAGTTAGTACCCAAGTACCTAGCCGTGCCCAGTAGTAGACTGATGGAAAGTGTGTCGTCTTGTCCAACTCGTACCAAGCTGGTAGGTATACAGGTATACAGCGTGCTTGCGCAGGCAGTTGAGCGGGACCTGTACTCTGCCGGTACCAGCCATGTTATGTGCTTCAAATGTTGCTGCAAGTGGCTTTGCGTTCAGTGGTCGCGCTTTCCCACTGGTCCCCTCCAGTCCGGGCCCTGTGGCCGTGAACCATGCCGCCTTTTCCTCGCTTTGGACTCAACAAGCCATCCTCCACCCACTTACTTTGGTTATTGTGGTCTTTTTTTTTTCCCCTTAGCCTTCCCGCAGGCTCATTTATTCCCTCGCCCTCTCTGGCTCTGGCTCTAGCCCTCGTCCTTGACTCGTCTCCTGCCTCCCCCCCCAATCTCCATCTCTCGCGGCGCTTCCTTGCTGATCCTCATACCTCTCCTTCCCTCTCCTCTCTCCTCCTCGTTTCCCTCTTGCCACTTGCTGCTTTCACCTCGTCGGAGCCGGCAATTCGAAACAGAAAAGCTGTCGACGTGGCCCTGATGCCGTCGACGCTTGCCACTGTCCGTCTAAGCGTCGTTGGACACCCCCCCCCTTTCACTGGGCCTCTAAGCCCGTACGCCAATACACCCCGGCGCTCTTCCGCCTGCCCTGCCACTCGCACCCGCAGCTCCTGCACCCTCAGTCCACCTGGGCCTTGCGCTTGCACAGACAGGTGTTTGTCTCACACCACGCACAGCAAACCAGAAAGAACAGCCCACACTCTCCCGACATTGGGAAGCACAGCTCACCCTCCACGAGCATAACCCGAAATTCGACCCCGACCTCGCGAACCCGTTGTTTGCTTTGTCATCGCCAACACACACCCACCGTCACCAAGTCACAAGGCCTCTGGCTGCTGCACCTGCCTGCCAGCTTAATACCGAAGCTTAGTCTCAATTCGCCTTGCTTCCACGTACTCCGTACTCACAGGAGCATTCTAGCACCTCCTGCAACTTCTTTTTGTCCTTTATTATCCGTGTACCTCTTTTTTCTTCCTTCTCCCTCGGAACTTTCGTTGCGCCTCCGGGCCTCGTTACTGGACCCGCCTGTCGCAAAGCCCTTACATGTATAAATATATCTATATATACATACATACTTAAATATCGCCACTGTCGACGTCACTCGAGCACACACCCGATTTTGACTGCGTCTGTCACGACGACCGCGACCGCATCTGCGTCCGCGCATCCGTCGCCCCAAGAAAGTGACACACGCCACTCAACCCGCGTCGCTACGTCACTCGCCTATTGCCACCTAGCTGTAGCGAGCGATCCTCCGCGCCGCGGCCACTTTCGAAAATGCCTGCTGCATCCGGCCACTCGTCAAAACCCAGTTCCGCTCCGAGCTCAAAACCTTCCTCAATTAAATCCCACGATGGTTCCAAAAAGTCCCCTGCCCTCGCCGCCCACGATTTCGATTCCGCGAGCGAGTCTTCGCATCTAAGACCACATTCAGAAAGATCATCCGTCAAGGAACGATTTACCCGCATGTTCTCAAGTAAAGATCTCCCCAAGCTGAACAACGGCAATGGCGATCACTCTAGTCGACCCCGTGGCTCGTCCGTGAATGGAGCATCGTCCCCTGCTTCTTCGCGCAAGGAGTCATCGGAACGACCTGCCGACAAGCCTGCCCCAAACACCTCCAAGGTTATTCCCGGCAAGGAACTGGGCAATCGCTTCATCTGCAATTCTGAGGTGCCGGGTGGCCATGAGCATCACTTAAAATCAAGTCGCCGTCAAGAAAAGCTGTCCGACATGTGGAGATCGCTACTTGGCAAGAAACCAGAGGCGACCCCCGACAGCGACCTTTCACTGGTATCGAACTGGGTCGACTCACTACGCCAGGAAAAGGAAGAAGCCGGGGACAAGAAAAGCAGTCCCAATGTATCCTCAACCCTCGTGGAGAAGTACGGCAAATGCCAGGAGGTTGTTGGCCGTGGAGCCTTTGGCATCGTCCGAATTTCCCACAAGAAGCTTGGAGGCAGCGAAAAGCTCTTTGCTGTCAAGGAGTTTCGCCGACGACCCGAGGAGACGGAGAAAAAGTACAGCAAACGTTTGACGGCCGAATTTTGTATATCATCGTCCTTGCGCCACCCCAACGTAATTCATACCTTGGACCTGCTCAAAGATGCCAAGGGTGACTACTGTGAGGTTATGGAATTCTGTGCTGGCGGAGATCTCTATACTCTCATTCTATCGGGTGGGAAACTCGAGGTTCAGGAGGCCGATTGCTTCTTCAAGCAGATGATGAGAGGCGTCGAGTATCTTCACGAGATGGGTGTCGCCCACAGGGACCTGAAGCCCGAGAACCTGCTCCTGACGACCAGGGGCGCGCTGAAGATAACGGATTTTGGCAACGGCGAATGCTTCCGAATGGCCTGGGAAACAGATGCCCACATGGTCTCCGGCCTGTGTGGCTCAGCCCCGTACATCTCCCCCGAGGAGTACACGGACAAGGAATTCGATGCTCGCGCCGTCGATGTATGGGCATGTGGCGTCATCTACATGGCCATGCGCACCGGCCGCCACCTCTGGCGGGTAGCCAAAAAGGACGAAGACGAGTTCTACGCCCGCTATCTCGAGGGCCGTCGTGATGAGGAGGGTTATGGCCCGATTGAGTCGCTGCACCGTGCAAGATGCCGCAACGTCATCTACTCGGTCCTGGATCCCCATCCCACGCGCCGCCTCACAGCTGCTCAAGTGCTCAAGTCTGAGTGGGTTCGCGAAATAAGACTTTGCAAGGCTGGTGAGGAGGGCCTCTAACACCTCGTCCGTCATGCTGCTTGCTTGGCATGGCGGACTGCAATCTGATGGCCGGCGTACTCTACAATTGAGAAATTTGCCAGGCCATCTTGCAGGCTCTTCTGCCCTACCTTCTTTGAGACTGGCGTCCCTGGGATCGACTGGACCAAAAAGACATGGCCATCCGCGTGGGTGTTTCTGTTATAAGCGAACTGAAATGATCGATGTAACGATTTGATGACTTTCCCCATCTACGGCCACCATACACACACCTACCTCTTTCTAAACCATCAAGTTGTACATGTTGATATTCCCTTCTTCCTTTGCTCTTTCTGCACCACTCATATGCCCTTTCTCTTCCACATTTGCTACCTTGGATGTTGAAAGATGGTTTAATTGACGATGCACTACCAAGCAGCGGCGTTTTCGGCGTACCTATACACTTTTTTTGCTCCTTTTTTTTTTAACTGGCTCTCCTTTTTCTTCATCTGATCTTCTTCTTTCGCCTTGATCCTGCGGTACTCTCTGCAAGCGACAACTTTGGCGTGCTCGAGATTTATCGTTTCGGGGAAATTTCTTTTCGGCCTCATGAATCAGCTAGAGACACAGAGAGAGAGAGAGAGACGAGAGAGATGAGGGAGGCTGTGGTCGTCTTTTTAGGACATGTGGGATTGGCATATCGGAGTTTGTCCTGTGTTATCGGGGCAAAGGTAGGCAGGCTTTTTCGTTTGTTGCCACAAGACTGGCGGCTTTTTGGGGTCCAATGGACCGTCAATGGCCAGGCAAGATGTCCATGTTTGGCCATGTCAAACCATGCATCCTGTTTGGAATCACTGTCTGTAGACCTACGAAATGTCATGTCTGTGCAAAGTCTTGGATCATTCTCAGTTCGTCCTGTCGCTATTTCGAGGCGTATGCACCTCGGTGTTTTCTCGATTCTCTTGCCCCCTTGAATGATGATGTAACTATACCGGTTCCGCGATGAGCAATGTGTAAGCTACAGGCAGGAAATGCTCCCAGACACAATCTCGGTATCCAGTCGGGCTGATGACAGGTGGGGGTGTGGTCCTTGCCAGTGTGTATACAATGGCCAGGCGCATACGTACGCTAGATGTATTGGCTCCTGTACCCTCAACATGGTGCCCCTTTTTGTTCGGGGATTGCTAGCATCTGACCGTCTACAGTGTGGTTTATTCATCGCTTGGGGCTACGTAGTATCATGTTGACTATGACGAATCTCGAAAACTTTGCTCAAGATTTACAAGTTCCAGCCAGAGTACCCCATCTCAGCATCACAGTCGCGCAGAAGTGGTGCATTCCCCAACGAATAAGCTCGTCGCTGATATGAGATTCAATCCGTATTTGACACTCATACATTTGAGCGAGATATTTATATACCAACGCTGACCGCCATTCCCAGCGTATCCCAGTCATTTGTCCCTATTTTTTTTCCTGGTACAACGTCGTCCCCCGCTCCCATCGTTTCCTCATGAACCTCAAAGCCTTGCTCCTGACAATACAAGCAATTACCCGAAAATGGGACAAACATCTCGTCCCGTACATGAAATAGTAAGTATAATTCCAATCCCAAAGTTTGAACAATACAAAGTCCAACGGTAACCCAGCACCCGGCTGCCTTTACATGAGCAGGTGGAAGAACAAAAAAGTTATAAAGAGATTCACAGCCAAGTGGCTTCAACAATGGTGTCCCAATAATTTAATGACTCTTGCAACGCACGTTTTCAAAAGGAATCCGGCCAGTACGCTGGTTGGCGGGTTCATGAACATAGAATGTGCAGAAAGTGTCTCCTCGGTCATCAATCGGCAGTCGGCGGCATGGGTGGAGAAGTTGAGTATAATATTTCGTCGTGCCGTCGTGATAACTCAGGCGAAAAGCCAAGAAAAGGATAAGCGTCCATTATAATCCTTGCACAAACAAGAAACCGTTGACGCCTCCTCAACTCAGCATGTCGCCACCAACGTCAAGCAACTACTCCGGTAGTGCCCCATGCAGGTAAGAAGGTTGTATAAAATAGACAGATACATCAATATTCGGCAGCGTGGCAGTTGAAATCATGAATGGAACAAGTCCCAGGCTCTAGAACAAAGGCGGAGGAATTCGTCCTTCTTTGCGCGCTGTGTTTCAGGTGTATCCCTTCCCTCGCCAAATGGCCCCCGTCGTGTTGCGGATGGTCCATAGCCTAGCGGAGGGCTCGCACCGTCCTCATACTCGGCTCTGGTACGACGTTTGCTTCCAGTGCGGTTGCCATCAGTCGTTCGACTTCCCGGCACTGGAGACGGGGGTGTTGGTGGTTGGTGGCCGCCATAGTGCACGATCTTGGGGAGTAACTCGGGTCGTCCCCCCGCGAGCTCATGCTGTGCTTCCTCGGCTGACTTATATTCCCTCGGTCGACCAGACGTAGGTTGTTGTTGTTGTGCTGAGTGCAAATTAGGGGAAACTAAAGGCGCTCCTCGCTGAAAAGGCGGCGGCGCGTTGTCGGGATGGGCCGTGGCGCTGTGTCCGAATACGTCGCTGATGGGCGGCAAGCGGTTGTTGGTCTGATTAGCAGGAACATGGTGAATATGTGAGCTGCTGGACAAGTGCAATGGGTGGTTGGCAACATGACGTGACATTGGCGCAACATGTTGATGGCCAGTAAAGCTGCGACCAAGAGGCGCTGACTGAATAACCCGCTCATTTGCGAAGTGTTCGTGAGAAGGTGCTACTATGGAAAGGCCGGGTGGTGCCTTGCCTCGGCGAGACATGCCTGGTGTCTTGGCGGCAAAGTTCGGGAGTGCGTCCTTATCCTTATCGCTAGATCCATCCCCCTTGGCGGATTGCTGCTGTAGTCTTTGTTCGATAATGCTGCGCTGCTGTTCTCTTACAGACATGCTTCTCTGCAGCTGTTCCTTTATAACTGGATCCTGTGTGACAAATCCGGGAGACAGACAAGCAATGCCAACTTCCTGGATGCCCAAGCTGTCACGAGCCGACATGGGGACTGCTGAGGCTGGATTGTTGGCCTTGGAAAGAGTGTTCTTGGACAAGTCCAACCGCCGTGGTCGAGGTTTCATATTTGACAGTGTAGGAGATCCAGGTTCCTTCTTAACAATAATCTTTGGCCCAGCTGCTTCACTACGATGACTGGACACGACTTGGGTCAGCACAATTGCGTTTGATGGCGGATAAATAAGGAAGACGAATGAGACTTACGGGCCCGTAGGTGAAGATTTTGAACCCGAGGAGGCTCCAGTTCCTTTGGGACTACGACTATCTCCATTTCTTTGAGACCCTGCACTCAAGGTCTTACTGTTTGACCCTGATGCGGCGGTAGGCGTTCTTTGAGTAGATGGAGGTGTCGGAGCATTAGCTTTGGTGTTCCCGGGTGCTTCTGAGGCTACCGCTTCAGTGGAAGGAAACGAGGGTCTCTCATGGGGAGCTGGAGATGGCGCCATCGCGATTGCCGCACTCATACTGAGTAAAGTCTCTCGGTGATTTGAGAGAGTGGTGTAGGATGCGTCGTCACGGAAGCTAAGCGCTGTACCAAGCATAAATAGCCAGCGATGGCTCTTCCTGGCTGTTGGCACCTGGACAAAAGGCGTCCTTTATTGTCCTTGCCCGAAGCCGCGAGAGCAAGGCGCAAATCGGAACCAGTTCGCACTGCTAGCACTGGCCGTGAGCTCTATGCTTTGGTTGGTGGCGCTGCCTTTGTGGGCAACTAGCGGGCGCCCAAATCTCTGTCTCTGTGGTCTTGTCTGTCCTGGTGTGGTGTATTTGGCCAAGGATGCCGGTTGGAGGCCGGTTTGGACGAATCGGCTGTGTTTCTTTCCAAGGGCAGCTTGATCGCAACAGTGTCGCAGTCTGATTCCGGAGAAAATGATGGGGAGAAATGGTAGAAACTCTGCCGCTTTGTCGAAGGAGAGCGTGGGCAACAAGGCAAAGCTGGGTGGTGGCCCAGGAATATCCTACGGCATGCACGAACCGGTCGAGGCAAAGTGATTGTCGCCGAAGTAAAACGGTGGGCACAAAGGTAGCGCTGATGTTGGCGCGTTCTTAAAGGGAGTCAACCGTGAGCAAAGGAAGCGAGTACCAGCAAGGCAAAGTATCGAAGAAGCGGCGCGAGAAGGCAGAAATGAGCGTCGGCGAGTTGATAAAGAGACAAAGAGAGTGGTGCCGCCGAGGAGGAGAGAAAGCGCTGAGCGAAGGCCTAGAATGCAACACGATGCAGACGCCCGCAAAACAGCACCTGGTGGACTCAAAACGCGCAGGGGTGGCAGAGGCGGGTTTTAATGGGCGAATCAGCGGGTGAGTAACGTTCCAGCAGTGAGCGGCGACGGTGGTTGTGGTGGTTGGTGGGCTCAAGCTTGTTGGCGTGAAACGGAGTGAGCGAGTCTAGCGAATAACTGAGTGGTTCCGGTCGGAGCTGCCAAGAACCCCTCGTCAGTTGTCTGTGGAGGCCGGATTACAAAGGGCACACCCGGCGAGACGGGGACGTGGGTGCCAATTGCGGCAGAGACGTCAGAGCAAGGTTTGTTATCGTGCGAGCGAGGCCGATGGGATATGAAGAAATACGAGACGACGCACACCGACGAGGAAAGTCTAGACAGAACAAGACAGTCGGCAAGGGGCAGAGAATGGCACGAGGGAAGGAAAGGGGGGCGAGAGGAAGGAGGGATCGCGAGGATGTCTGCTCAAGATAAAGAAGGAGCCAGGACATTGGAGGGACCAACTTGCAAGGCAGACCCAAGGAAGGAGCTCTACATTTGCTCGGGATGGTTTAGAAATGCTTGCTCAAGACATTCACGTCAGCCCTTCAATACAACGCCTACGGGTTCAACTGGTATCAAGACGACTTGAGACGGACCGGTGGGCTCGAACAAGCTGCGACTGGAGCTGGTCCTGGAGTATCCTGAAGCAATGGACTGCAGCCAAATCGACGATAAAGGCATGGTATGAGGAGCTCGAATGCGCCAGGAGCCCAGAGGAGGCGGTTTGCATGAGGACCAGCGCACGGCGCAGGGATTCGTCAGAGAAGCCCCATTGCCTTCAGACAAACCAGCACCAGCACTGACAGGGGGGCAGGGCAGTCCAGGCACTAATAAAGTCGCAGACTCGCCGCCTGGAGCTGAACCACTAGCTCGCCGTCTGATGAATGTAGTATGTGTGTGTGTGCTGTGTCAGTTACAGCAACTGGGCCGAGACATTATTTGATGTGAAGGGACCAGACCGGAGTGGACTCCCCGCGGTACATGTGCATGTCCATAGGTACCTGGTAGGCAGGGACCTAAGCTGCCTGCCGGAGCCCAATATGTCTCTGCCTCTAGGAAAGGGTGGTGGCTTGTGCATTCTCAATACAAATGCCGACAACCTCGATAGCAATACTGGTAATGCCGTGTTAGTACAGCTTGGCTTTCGCTTTCCATCCTCCCGGCATCAATTGTGTCACCAAAAGCGGTCATAACAGAGAAGCATGGTCATATTAATAGCATTGGCAGAATAATAGATTACGCATGGTCCACGCATAATAGTCGGCCAGTCCACCAACAACCACACAGTTTTTTTTGTCTTTTATCACTTGGGGCTGGTTTTCTCGCACCAGGGAGTTTGGGCCCGAAGCAGACTGCGGTGGCGCAACTATCCACTTGAGCAATACCAGTGATTGATTTCGACAATCTGCTGTTGCCAGCAATGCCCAACCTGCAGGGCAAGCATACATGAGGCTCTCAGTATCAGTGGCTGCGATAGGCGCCGCTTGCTTGAGCATTGTCCACAGCCAGCATCAATTGCAATGGCATACTTGCGAAGCCATCATGTGCCTCCCTTCACAAGAGTCAGTCACGGGCATCGACTCTTGTCAATACATGGCTTGTTACATCACTTCTGGCGGCCTTTTCAAGTGGCTCTGCCAAAATAAAAAAACCCCGGATGCCTCATGGAAGAAGCGCGCCATCCATATTATGCCCAGGCTGTTTGAAACGTGTGATCCCCCCGGAGAACCGGACCCCTGTCCTCAATCCAGTTCGGGCTGATCCACCAAAGTGCGACCACAGACGGCACACCAGCCCCCTTCGCGACCAGGAATAGAAGACACCACAAGCATCCTCTTGATGTGGATGTAGACAGTTTGCTGAGTCGTTTCAGCTCTACTTCAACGCCAGGCCCTTACTGGAGAAGTGACACGCCGGCGGAGAGATGCAAATATACGAGCTAATGCCGAGGCGTGAACAGACTTGCACGAGGACGACGTCCGCCGACACGACGGTGACACCAGCTTGACGCATCATTGACAACATTATCCCTGGGTCCCATTGTAATAGGTACTTAAGTAGGCCCACGGTCGGCATGGACCACATGGCACGCACCTGGGGGCCAGTGTCTTGCTGAACATCAGCCGGGGCCAGTCCGTTTTAGGCACCTGGGTACTTGGGTACTTGGGAAGCAGGCACCTGTACTACAGCCCTGGGATCACCCTCTGGCCGGGCGTCCTCTTTCTTGTGTGTTTTGGATACCTGTGGCCCGCGACGGGCACGGATTTCTTTTAGTCTTTGAGGCTTCGGCGAATCGCTACCGAGGAGACACACCACCACCCTGTGGCATCCATCCCACTGCCGCGGGGTTTGGCTGGCCATTTTTTACCCTCCTCTATCACCCTCGCAGACGGCTCGTAGACGCCGCCGCCACCACCACCTCCTGCAGCCGCACCGCGGAGCCCCTTGAAAGACCCGGCGCTCCAGTATCTGATTGGGTCGCCTTGTTGGCCCTGTTGGTTCTTGAGACACGGATGGACATCCGGGGCTCAAAGCAGGAGGTCCATTTCGTTTTTAAACCACACTCTGCGCAATAACTTGGGTACCTTGGGTGCCAAGAGAGGTAGGTATGTATAGTTGCCTAGTACTGACCTTTCCCTGCGCCAATATCAAGTTGATATTACTCCGTCCAATGACACATCACGCTCAACCTGGTACTTGCAGAAATGATGTCCCAAACAGGAATATGCGATGCCCGCCTCACATGAGTCAACCGTCATGTTGTTATTGTCAAGCGTGCTGAACTGTTGAACACTGCGCTCACTATTATGCGCCAGCCGCGATCCAAGACTTGCGCAATCATCGGCGTCATTGGCCAGCTATACTACGCATAGATGCTCGATAACCAAGAATAACCCGGAACACGGCAAGTATTCTAATATTGCAGAGGATCGTGAGAACGAGCGGTGCAATGCAGCCATCTGATGCTCAAGCACTAATGCATATTGAAGACCCAAGTCAGCGGTGTTGTGCATTGTGCGTGGCACGTGCTTAGGTCCAGTGTCCTGACAAACATTCTTTTGATGCCATTGCCCCGTGTGGATATTAAACCTCTTTGGATTACTGGCGGAAACGCCGTGAAAACAATGACGCAACAGTTGACCACTCAGCCTTGGCTGACGACATCTTTGGACTGTGTGGGAAGGGGCACCCATGCCTGTAGCTAACAGCATTCCAGGGTATGTATGTTGTTCATCTGTATGTGCCATTATGCCGAGCTCCATGCTGTTATGCTTCGCAACGTGTCAGCCCTTGTGCTTTATCACAGTCGTTTTTTATTATGACTTGTCTGGTTCACAAGGTATCCGAAATTGGCAGCGCATGACCCGTGGTTTGATTTTTGCTCTCGGCCGAGAATTTCTCTTGGACAATTCGGCAGTGCAACTTGACCAACATACAGCCCGACAAGTTATCTCGCAACACCGGAGCTCAGGCAACTACAAACAGGCCCGTCATGCGGAAATTACATACTGTACACACAAAAATAGCAATGCTGACCATGACTCGTGGCGCAAATTGAGGGCAGCCTGGACGCAAATGCTCTGTGAACAAATCACAAGCGACTGCCGGGCCACTGATATTAACACGAGCTTACATATCATGCAACCCTGGACGTCAAGTCCCCTTCATTACCGGCTCCATGGTGAGATTCGTATCGAGTCGCGCGCATCGTGGCGTTTATGTAGCCTTTGAAGCATTTGCGACTGCTGCGCCTAAATTGACGGAGCCTTCAAGTCGGAAAGGGAATTGCAGGGTGAAGCTTTCGGCTGTCGGGGCATGCACAAAGTCGACCCCTCTCCCCCGTTCCTTCCTGGCACTGCACTGTCCCCTTGTTGCACCCCCGCTGGCTTGCTGGGAAGCCCATGCCCTCGCTGCCCAACTCACTGCTCTTGTACATGCACACCTGCACATGCAAAACAAGGACGTAGAAACAAAGCCACGTTTCTGTCTTGACTAGGGCTTCCTTCCTGTATTTCATCTTGACCCCCTGTGCACGACGTTCGGCTGCAATTCGCTCACTGGGGCTTTTTGTTGAAGCATTTCTGTCGGAACTGTTCGTTTTCGGTGGCTCTTCAACAGGCAATCTTGACGAAACAAACTGGGATTCTTTCCGCCCGATGCATGCGTGAGCTCTTGGCGTCCACTCAGTTCTGCTGATATGGTCACCGATTAGGATCTGATGCTGTACCAATGGCAAGGATTCCAGGCACGTTTGCACAATTCAATGCTGAAATGGCCCATCCACGGTTGTAAGCTATATGTACTCTGCTACTCCCGGGATGAGGCATTCAAAACATCTTGCCAACGAGATATACCATAGTAACACTCTCAGTAACACTCTCTGTCCTCTATTTGTTGCCACAGAGGCTGGATGATGAGCCATAGCTTACATACAACGAGGTTGTCATGCATGATATTATGACGGAGTAGGCCATTTTTAGCATAAGGCTGCGCCTTGGAGACTGAAAGTCACTGCCTCATTGCCTGCCTCATTGCCCCATCCATCTACGTCCGGGGGGGATGACAGGGCCAAAGCTTGATTTTCACGTCTGCCGTTTTCTGATTGCAGGGGTTTGCTTTTTGACCAACGCAGCGTTCCTAAACATATGCATTTCAGAATACAATGCTGGACCTGGTCTGTTTGTCGAGACCCATTAAAATATTCCCCGTCCATATCTTGGTGGTGATATTGCCATTCTTGGGGCATTGGAAGCAAAGTCGGTCAGCACAAGTGGACAAGATGGTACAATACTGGCCAGGAAGATGGCGAGTATCGAGACTGCTGGCTCTTGGCAAAGGCAAATCCGGGTGCTTCGGCAGCAATAGGAAGGCGCTCACTCTGTATGTGCTGTACGCGGCTTGTCATGATGCTGAGTAGCTCGTGCCGCAGCTGCTGCTGTTCCGTCCCACCATCTTTCTCTGATAACCTAGTGCGATCCCCTCCACATGCCCACTTGGGCACCTCGGCGGCCCCTGTCAGGGCTGCACCTGAGACGACTACGTTTCAGGTCACAAAAGTGGGGCAACATGCACGGATTTGGACTCGGTGCCGCCTTTGGCCCCGAATTCTGTTAATCTGTGCTAACTAGTGCTATCCGGCACTTGCTGATGGGCGCCTGCGCTTGGGGAGAAACGGCTCACAATTGGCTGTACAGGCGTTTCACGATTGTTGCTGAATGACCTGTAGGAAATTTCCGTCACCATGTGGGATATCGCCACGTGAACACGGACGTCATGCTTTCATTGCTTTTTCGTCTGGGCATCGTTTCAACTATATGGTGATAATGGCGGTGTAGTAAGTGAAGATGGTCAGCAATGCCCGCAGCTGTACAGTGGACTCCGAGTGAACCAGTGGTAGAGAAAGCCACCAGACTGATAATACACGCATGAACACACCAGGGCAACAGTACCTGCCCCCTGCAGAACACAGTTCTCATAGAACACAATCACGAAACAGTCATACGAAATGGTGGAATGGTTGTAAGACAGAGCGACATCACCCCTACCCTACACACTATTGGGAAAGAGTAAAATACGCCTTGTAACAAACCGCAGTATGCTGTAACCCACAAAAATAAAACAAAATGCCAAAGATGGAGATTTCAGAATGGCCACCGATTGGAAAAAGACCAAAAAAAGAAATCGTCGCCCGAGGGGGGTCTCGAACCCCCAACCTTGGGATTAAAAGTCCCACGCTCTAGCCATTGAGCTACCCGGGCCAAGCTCGGATGATTGACAACCGAGGCGATAATATAGATTATACGTGCTTGTGCGCGCTGCAGCCTGTTGGCCGAGCTCCACATTGTGGCTCTCCCAGACTAGGGTCCCACCCAGAAGCCTTCTGCTCAAATCGAGGTCCAAAATTTCTTGAATAAGTGAGTCTCATCACAGCGAAGGAAAAAAAATCTAGACGTAACGCATGCGCACCACGACGTCCAAGCTGGAGACTTGCCACACAAGAGCACCATATTCAATCCCCGAGAGCCTCGTGGCCAAATCACAAGATGCCTGGCCGTGTCAAGAAGGCTGAAGAGTCAGCGCCAGACGCAAGTATGGAGGATATCCCTCCATCTGCGCAGGGTGCTGCCGTCGAGGACGCCGAGATGCAGGACAATATAGAAGGAGAGGAAGAGGAGGAGGAGGAGGTTGAGGCCCAGCGTGTCAGAATCGTAGGTTCCCCCCCCTTCATGATGCGCGGCCGGTCGTCAGCCTTGCTCATATATGCGCTTTTCACAGCTGCCGGGTTCAACGGATACAACTGCCTCATTTGAGTTTACAGATGAGGGGCATACACTTGGAAATGCACTCAGATATATCATCATGAAGAAGTGAGTACCCATGTGCCACTTGATCGAGAGACGGGTTTTTTACTGACTTTGGTAGTCCTGATGTTGAGTTTTGCGCTTATGCCATTCCTCATCCATCCGAGCCCAAGATGCACATTAGAATCCAGACCTACGGTATGTTTCACCAAAGTTGGAACGAACACGGTGGGTAATTACTAATGGAATTTTTGTAAGATGGCCTTGCGGTGGACGCGCTGAAGAAGGGACTTTCTGATCTGCAGGATGTGTGTGATGTAGTTGCCGACGAGTTCTGGACCAAGAGACAAGCGTTCAATGCAGAGAATGGCATCGAGCGGTGATTGCATTCTGGCGTGTAATGGGCATGGGTAACGGGCATTTGTTTCTTTTGTCACCCGAGGGGCTGTCTACATCTTTTCACTTGTCACCAAAACTGTCACATCTGTCGACTGCGAATAGAGGGAGCTTGAGGCGTTTTTTTTTTTTTTTTTTTTTTTGCATGGGAAATATTTTTGAAAAGGAAATTTATATATACAGCAGTTTTGTTGCTATTGTCTAGTTTCGGCCCTATGAATAATTTGTTAGCTTCTGCCAAGATGCGTCGCTGACGTCTGGTTTTCTGTGAGAGGAATTATTGCTCGCCGTACCTCCAAGAATCCATCCATAAAGCTTGACGGCAGCCTCTTGTCTCCTCTGAAGTTCTCCTCCTTGAAGTAGGACATGACGTGGGTGGTTTGCTTCCAGAAATTCATCATTTCCTGTTATTCCCAAACTGTCAGTTTCTGGGACACGATTGAATGAATGGTCAGGTAGGAGAGCATACCTGGTATTCGGCATGGGACTTGAATAACAGGACATCGACAACAGGAAGCTTGGCCGCAAATCTGTTTCGCTCGAATTCCTGACGAACCCGGGTTCGGATGGCTGAGACGGGCAAGGGCATGTTGTACATTGTTTGGATCTCAGGAGCCTAAATTGCCTCGTTAGCGATTCGTCTACCGCACACGGGCACCACCCTTTTCTCAATATCAATTGCATTTGGAGGAAAATGCCGAAAGGAGGCAGTCTGAGGGTGTCAATCGGGGGTTAGGAAGGCGTACAGCTCGGATCCATTCGCGGTAGGAGGAGAGAACTCGACGCTTCGCATCCGACCAGTTGGCCGCTACACTGCCGGTTAGTATTATTGCAGTCGGGATACTGGCAGAGAACATACATTGCGTCGTCTTTTTGGCGAATTGGGTCGGCGTGATAGCCATGGCGGGCAGTCAATGCTTCTCAACTTGGACACCACACTGCTGTGACGTTGGACAGTCAAACGAGGTGCATCGCGAACAGCCTCGCCAGCACGTATCACGTGACCCTATGCGCCACACCACATGCAGGTTGACGCCACCAAATTGGTCATGCCCCTCGCAGGGCGGCGCGGCTTGTTACTTCTGACCTTTTCTGTTATCCAGATCCAAGCGCTCATTTCGCGACATAGCCCTTGTCCGTTGCTCTTGCTTACGGAGACCACAGAACCTGAGCTGAGCCTAGCCTTGCAAAACATGCCTGCGATACGACATTCTTCAAAGCGAAAGCCTCCGCCAGAAGGCTTCAGCGACATCGAAAATGACCTGCTCATTTTCGCCAACAAGATGAAAGACGCCCAGAACAAACCGCCTCCACCAGGTCCCAAGTACCAAGCACAATGGGAAATATTTCAAATCTCACATCAAAGAAGCCGCTATGTTTACGATCTGTACTACGAGAAGGAGGCCATCAGCAAACAGCTGTACGACTGGCTGCTGAAGAATGGGTACGCCGACGCTATGTTGATCGCGAAATGGAAGAAGCAAGGTTACGACAAGGTAGGTACTGGCCGTTGTTTTTGACGAATCGCTGGGATGAGTCTTGCTAATATGCCCCCTAGCTTTGCTGCCTGCGTTGTGTTCAGACCAAGGAAACCAACTTCAACAGCACATGCATCTGTCGAGTCCCTCGAGCCGAAATCAAGGACGGCCAAGACGTTCAGTGTGTTAGCTGCGGCTGCAGAGGGTGCGCATCGAGCGACTGAGCTGGGCAACAGACTGCTACCTGCTCACATATATATGTAATCATGTATCGCGGCGTTTGGAGTATGGCAAACTACAACTGTGAAGCTTTTTGGAACAGCGAACAGATCGATGGATGTACACATTCAAGGGATGGGAACCAAAGAGGTAGAGATCCTTCGCTTGACTGATCATTATCCAATCATAATATACTCGTACTGATCATTATCATTATGCAGTCGCTCTTTCGGGTGACGTCCTTGTTCATGACTTTGCGAATCCCGCACGGCCGCCGCGGCCAAACCGGACACTGGGAGGAACAAACTGCAGAGCTGACATGGCTCCTGTAAGATCTGCCATGTCTGCATCCACTTTATTCTTTGTGGATGCAGAAGGCGATTCTTGGACAGGCTCTGGCGACAAGTGCTTGCTGCCCTTGTCGTCGCCCCTGGGTACCGCATCTTGCCCTTCCAGCGTGCCTGCCCTGCGTCGTGATTCTTTCGAAATGGAGGCTGTTGATGACCTGCGCCGTCGGTGGTCCCCCTCTACGAGTAGTGACCGCCTCCCGTCGATGCCTTCCTTGGTCACACCAAAGAAGAAGTTCTTTGGATACATGTGCTTGTCGATCATGTGCAATCTGCGTTTCTGATGAGTAAGACATTTGCGTTCGCATCCCTCAACGAAACAAGAGAACTGTTTTTTTTTTCTTTGGGTTAGAAGCTGCCATGTCTTGATAGTTTATCGTCCTTGGTTGGATTTGAAGACACAAAGGGTGAAGGTAATCCGGATGAGAACTGACAGTGTGTTCGCCTTTGTCTCGCCGCACCCTCACAAGAGGGTCATGACACTCCTCAATATGTACACCAAGCAGGTGCTCCGAGGGGAAGTTTTTGCGGCACTCCAGACATCGGTTGGTGTGGAACATGGTGTAGTGCGATTCGTATTCCTGGTACGACCTGAAGGCAAGTGGTCCTTGGTGAGGGGGCATCGAACATCTCATTGTGGGTGTATCGTCGTCTTGGTCATGGACTGCACAGTCAAGCTGTGATATTTTGGCGGTGGGCCGTTGGTCGTCTGGAGCTTCAGACCGCTGTTTGTCCCCGTCTTGGATATAGGATTCTAGATATTCCTCAGGCTCTCGTGAGCGCTTCATCTTTTATGATTGAGGGAATTATATTGGTGGGGCATTTGATTACTTTGGTTTCGAGACTATCACAGGCAACATGTATGTATGTGGCTTTGGGGGGTTTTGGACGTCGAGGCCGTTGCGCGGGGGGGAAATGAATGGTGGATAGAGGGGAGGGGGAGGGGAGTTGATCTGATGCAGACACAAACGGCGAGGATGTATGATGGGCGTTACACGTAGGACCGGGCTTCGTGCCGTGGCAAATGTGTGCGAGAACAGCCTTGCCGGACTATGCGGAAGTAATCAAGTCAATCAAGTCCAATGTTGAGATTTGGGTCGTTGACGTTTTGCCTGGTCTGGTGGGGCACCTGTCGCTGAAGCCCTGCCCTGGGCTGGCCACTTGAGCACCTATCAAAGTACCTCGTACCGTACCGTGCTGGAGCGTCAAGGGTCAACGTGCTTGAGCACTAGGGGATTGGGTGTTGGGCTGCTTTGCTTGGGCCATGCCCCGTCGTGCTGGCAAACATTAGGATCAAAAGATGTGTTGAAGCCTTGGGACAAATCGACAGAGTGCTTGGCCAGCGCGACTGGCTGGAGGGGCCAAGTTCAATGTTCAATGTTGGCTGGTCCCGCGCGAACCCCCCCTCCTCTCCAATCCCCGGCCCCCGAGGAATATCCATCCAGTCCAGTGCCTGACCGTGGTGCTTACTTTGAGTTAGTCTCGTCGCTTTGTCACTTTTAACTTTTGAGGGGGTTCACAAGCCAGTCACCTTTTTCTCGCCACGGGCTCACGTTTGTTCATTTCTTTCTTTCTGCCGTCTACTGTCTATACTCTCTCTCTCTCTCTCTCGCATTGTCTCTTTGGGCTGTGCAGCACGCCCCTGTCTGTTAAAGGCCCCGAGTTTTGCTCTCCCGATCTGGTCTCCCTTCCGTCTTGTTCGTGCGCCGTTCGCCAGAACCCCAATCTTCTCCAATGAGTTCCTCCCCGGCGCAGCAAGAAGACTTCCGCGAGCCGAGCCTGGTACTAGCCATTCCTCTTTGCCGTCAGGTCGGCATATGGGTGGTCTGACCCTTCGCGACGACTCTTGCCCGGCTCCCCGTTTCTGAGAGTATGAGGTGGCAGACACCTTGACATCATTTCTTCGCACCACACATATCGCGCCATCCATCACATCCCTGGCGCCCACATACGTTGCTCCCGAACCTGGCCGGCCCCAATCGCCGCGAGCGCAGGTCTAGTCGACATGGCTTCTCCTACTTCACAGGCCGGCAAATGCTGGCAGTAAGTCCCTGCTCCTCTCTGGCTCTTTTTACCGCGGCCTGGTGCTTCGAGGCTGGACTGACATGATGGCGCTGTCTATAGCGATGCCCTCAAATGTAGGAAGTTTTTAATGAAGCAGCTGGACAAACTGAGAGCTGAAGGCCCTTCCGGAGTCGACATGTCGCATTTCGAGGCCATCGAAAACACTTTGGAAAAGTAAGCTCAATCTCGTCGAGGTTTTTGCGCCCACGGCCCTCTGCTAACCAAGCACTTCTTTCACAAGCTTCCGCCTCGGATTTGTCCACACCATCTTTCTGGATTTTGCATTTGCGACCAAGGAGTGTGCGGAAACTGCTCTGTGGTCTTCGCATACATCCATCAACTCCGAATACCGGCGCATCCAGGGTCGACTTAAGCAATCTTCCCATGCCGTTGAGAGACGCAAGGTGGACAAGTCCTACAACAATTTCCTCCGCGTGTCGCAGAAATTCTACAAGGGATACATTCAGCGCCTTTCGGCCCGTTACGATGTCCCAGAGCTTAGGAGAGTTGCCCACGGCATGGAGATTGAGCAGATGGATGGCGGAGACAAAATCAGCCCTGTTCCGCCAGAGCTAAGCGCCATGGTTTTGACGTCATGCCACTCGACTCTTTTGCATCTGGGAGACTTGTCTCGGTATAGGACTCAAGCAAAGCATAAGAATTCTGGCTACGAGACTGCCTTGACCTATTACAGCCTCGCGCACCATCTGAAGCCTCAGTCTGGATTTGCCCACCATCAGATGGGCATTGTTCACTTGGACCAGGGAAATCATCTCGACATCGTCTGTAACTTTTACCGCTCCTGGGCAGTTGACGTGCCTCATCCGAATGCAAAGACCAACCTCGAAGCGGAATTCAAGTCTCTCCATTTGCCCAATTCGTCCCGATCGCGAAATGCCTCGCCATCAGCCCAAAATGCCTTTTCCATGTGGTTCGTCAGGCTTCATGCCTTTTTCTACAAGGGCGAGACATTCGCACAACAAGCGGAACTGGAAGGCGAGGTTAAGCACAGGCTCGCAATGGCTTGCCACGACGTGAAATCTACAGATACACTGCTCAAGATGGCGCTTATCAACATGTCTTCCCACCACATCGCGTCGACAACCTATTCAGGTATGTCGGGTTCCAATTTGGGCACCATGCTCTTTGCTAATTCGATTCAAGAACCAATGACTTTGGCTGCTTCGAGATTTTACCAGTTTACTCTGCGGTTCAATGCCGTATTCATCTCGACCTTTTGTGCAGCCTTTGAATCAGAACTCAGGGAAGCAGCGTCCGAGGGTGAAGGGAGCGGTGACCCCAATACCATGCCCAACAGGATTACGCCCATTATCGAGGCTCTTCTTCCCGTCCTGCGACTATATTGCATGTGGCTCACAGCTCGTCGCGAGGAAATTTGCGCTGCTACCCAGACATTTGGCGGAGTGATTCCTGGCATGATTCAGAACCTCGCCAAAGTGTTTACCCTCCTCTGCGAATTCACGTACAGTCAGACCCTGGGAAATTGTCCATATCTACTTGCAGAGGATTTGGAAATCCGGGGCTTCCGTCCCCTATCGGAAGAGGCCATTCCCCAGCAATGCCGTTGCTTTTGCAGCGAGGATGGCTCTCCAAAGACTTACTTGCAAGATGTCGGATCTCGCCTGGAGCCGCACCAAGAAAATCTGGCCAGGGTTTTGGATATTCTTCGTTGTGCCTACTTTCTTTATGAAGATTTGCAGTTCCCAATGTCTTATCAAGTTGTCGACAATTCGCTCATTTTTGAATATTGCACCAAAGCCACGACTGCTACGCCCGTGGTCGCAGCACAGAGTTCAACTGCGCCGGCAACATCTGCTCTCGAAGAGCCTTCTCCTCATGAGGATGCTGAAACGGGCACCCTTTCGAGTCATGCCCTGCCAACCGAGGAAGCTCAACAGCCAATCGACACACCGGACTCTGATGTCATTGCCCAGCAGCTACAATCTACTCAGCAAGAGCGCAGCATTCGGGACGAGGCTGCTTTGGACGACGCAGATACTGCATTGTTTGAAATGCTATCTCCCTTCCTAAAGCCACCCACTCCGCAGCCCCAGCAGCGCCATGGTCATACTCCGCATGAATCCTCGTATGGGATGCACACCGTAACTGCGATGAATGTGCTTGGCTCGTTCCAAACCGAACACAGCCCGACTGGCTCTGTGCCGTCTGGGAAGTTTGCACCGCTGCCTTGGGCTTGGTTCAACACACCGGAACCAGACAAGGCCACCGACAGTCTGACACCCAACGGGCCGAGTGCCATCTCTGACAATGCCAGCCCACACAACTCCCCTCGGCAGTCCACGAGAAACGGCAAACCCCTGGATGACCCATTTGCGACGCCCGGCCGGAACTTTTCTGGCGCTTTCGCCAATGGTCACCCTACCCAGCATCAGAGCAGACGAAGTGTCACTGGTCCCGTCGTTTCTGGCCCCGAATCCGCCCACAGGAGCCAACTGCTTCAGGCTTTCGCTGGCACAAACGTGCCTCGATGCTCGCCTTTTACGCGATGGGGCGAAAACCAGCTGCCGACAAGACAGGACAGTGGCCCTGCCTCGTCGCCTTGGGGACCTCGAGCCCTGGACAATATCCCTCCGTCGACGGGGACTTCTGCCTTTTCTCATCCAAGTAGCTTGTACCAGGGTACACCAGCCAACGGAGCTGACCTTGACCTGGGGAATGCGAATGCGAATGGGGCGCCGGATCCTCAGCTCTCGGGTGTAGCCCACACAGAGCCCATGGCGAGATACTACCAGATGGAACAGACTACATTGAACTACAACGACGCCATAATGCAGGCTGCTTATCACGGTAACAAGTGATTGTCATCGCCCTTGCTGCATAATTCCCCTTTGCAAGAGTCTGTCCAGTTTCGCCAGCGGTCGGTCAGCTTTAATCGACGACTTCCCCCCCGGGAGTTCAGCCCCGAACTCGTCTGGAACGAAGACTCGCAGGATTGTCACGCAAGCCATACATGTTCTGTCGACTCCGGAATGACATTGCAATCACGCGCGCAGCACTCGAGAGTCACAAATGCTTTCGCAGAGCTTTGATTTACAAATCAGAAGAAGAAGAAAGGCGCCATCATTCTTGACAAGCGGTGTTACATTGGCACCTCGACAATTTTGTCTATTTTTGCATCCTTCATGTTTTTAATCAAGTTTGAACAAAAGATGATCGGATCGTGGAGGATACCGAATCGCTATGCGAAGAGAGCCACAACTGCTGGGGCTCCTTTTGCGAGAGATGCAAAAACGCCGTTGTTGAAACCGTTTCCCTTTTAGCCCTCAACGCCAAACCACATTCATTTTTACCTAATAAAATCATTGTGCCCACGGTGGAGGCATTAAGAAGAGGCCTGGTAGGTCTGCTTGGGGAAAGGGTACCTGAATTGCAGAAACAGAAACAGGGTCAGTCGGTGCCTATGGCTTGAAACAAGCTGGTCATGGTGTGTGTGCGTGGAGAGAGAAGATGGGGTGCTCATGCTAAGGGGACTTTGAATGATTTGTTTTCGAGCGATCTTTATCCGGCCCATGCGACTCGGACGTAGGATCAGATAGTGCCATCTGAATGAATAACAATGACGTTTGATCAGGGAAAGTGAGAGTGAAATCAAGTTGTGACTTACGAAGGTCCAAGCTCTTGGATGCTCAGTCTAGCGAGCCACTGGCCCATGTCGATAGAAGTTGCCAGGTCCTTGCCCTGCATGATGCCGGCCAAAAGACCGCCAGCAAAAGCGTCGCCAGCACCGTTGGTGTCGTTGATGTCCTCCTTGGCGATGGCGTGGACAGGGTACTCCTTGACCTCCTCCTCGCCTTGGACAGCGACCAGGGTAGGCTCGGTGCCTTGAGTGACAATGGCAACTCGCTTTCTCTTGCCATTCTCCTTGGGAAGATTGGCGAGGTGCTTGCAGACGTCCTTGGGCTCCTTGGAAGGCAGGTCGTGCGACTCAGCGTAAGCGGCGGCCTCGGTTTCGTTGCCAATGACGTAGTCCCAGTATGGGGCGGAGGCATCAACGGGGTCCTTGAAGAATTGAGGAATGAAGGGAGCAGAGAGGGACAAGACGAAAATCTTATTCTTCTCGGCGGCCTGCTTGGCGAGCTCCATGATGGCGGGGGGGCAGACTGCGCGAAAATGACGAAACCAGTTAGTCTTGTCTGCTGGCAAAATGGCGGGCCGTGTAGACGTTATACTCGGGGAACCTCACCAGTGAAGTGGTAACCACCAATGTAGTAGACCTCGGCGTTCTCAACAAGGCTCCAGATCTCGGGCTTCTTCAAGTGGTCGAGATCATAGTGGTTGGCAGCGCCGAGATCAGTGCACAAGCTTCGGTTGTGGCCAGTGATGACGACACCGCAGCGGCCAGTCTTCTGCTCGGGGTCAACGCGGTACTCGACGCGGAGGCCAGCAGCCTTGACGGCATCGTGCATGATGGCAGAGTACTTGTCGTCACCGGCACCGCCGAGATACACGACGCTGTTGGGGGGCAGGATATATTGGGCGCCACGGGCCGAGTTTTGGGCGGCACCTCCAGCAATCAATTTGGCATCATAGTTGTTAAGAAGGTCCTCATACAGGGGGAGGTGCTGCTCCTCGGCGAGGATGGCGTCATTGGCCTTGAGGCCATACTTGTCGAGAAGGGCCTGGTTGCCAACGGCTTGAATATCTATTCTCGGTAGAATTGATTGCGGTTAGCTGGGCATGATGGCTGACTGCTTGCAGGATCGGTGCGGATAGTTGTAGCATGTTGATGGTTGTGGTGGGGGGGTTGATAGTGAGGGGGAAGGAGACAGAGGGGTCGGGTAGAGCCGTTTGCAATTGGGGCTGGCATGTAAAGGAAACACTTACCGAGGAGAGGGTTCTCAAGGCACAAAAGCCCATATTCCTTTGTAGCAGCCATGATAGTTGGGTGTCGTGAAAAAGGTAGGCAAAAAATCAAGAGCAGCAAGATGCAAGTCGATGTAGTTGGAGTCGAAGGAGTCAACCAGGTGGGAAAGATTTTTGAGTGGTTATGGTTGCACGGCGGGGCGGGTGGAAGCCATTTGGTCAGGGACTTGGATCAAACGCAATAGCTAATACAGGAAAGTGCCTTGGTAAATATGGAGGGGCTTCTTTTTCGATACACCATACCATGGGTGGGGCAGAAACTACCCGGGAGAATCGACTGTTGCTTGCAAAAAAACACTTGGGGGATGGACGTTGCCAATTTTCTATCTAGTCAGGACAATCAATTCTTCATTGCGTTTGTTCGCAGAATGCCGATAGTTGCACCGCACTTGGCTCGACTGGTATAGCTTCCACAGATTCTATGCACCAGTGACGAAGAATCAGGATATATTCTCTTTTGTTCATCCATTACATCACGCCTAAACCGGATATTCACATCGTCCATTTTCGTCAGAGGTGTAGCAGTGGGAACCAATATGTTGTGTACGCCAAATGCCATAGTACTTGCTTTCTGAGCTACCAGACTCCTGCTCGCAGCAGTACCATCAAAAGATGCAAGCAAGCCACTGTAACACCATCCCAATGAGTCCAAGAAACCCAGCCCCTTACTCCTTTGTCTTTTGAGTACCACGCAACAGACCCGTCCTTCTGGCAGCAATAAGACCGGCCTTTTGACCCTGAGCGGCGTATCGGGAGATGGTAGACGCCTTACCAATATGCTGGTGGTTACCCTGTAAAGGCTGTCAGCATCAAATGTACCTGGCACACGTGTTTCCCCGGGAATACATACACCACCGTGAGGATGGTCCACAGGGTTCATGGCAACACCACGAGTCTTGGGCCAGCTGTTGCGCTTGACGGCGAACTTGTGCTTGGCACGGGAAGCCTTCAGGAGAGGCTTGTCGGTACGGCCACCACCGGCAACAATACCAATCATGCCACGAGTGCTAGAGTGGACGACCTTCTTGGCACCAGAGGGAAGCTTGATACGGGTCTTGCCCTCGTCGGGGTTGTGGCCAATAACGGTAACGTAGGCACCAGAGGTACGGCCCAGAGAACCACGGTCGCCGATCTTCTCTTCGACGTTGGAGACGACAGTACCCTCGGGCATCTCGCCGAGAGGCAGAACGTTGCCGACAGTCAGGGCAGCCTTCTTTCCAGCGTAGATGAACTGGCCGGTGTACATGCCTTCGTTGGCAATGAAGGTCTCGCTGACCTGCTTGTACTTGTAAGGGTGGCGGAAAGAGACCTTGGCGAGAGGAGCACCACGACCTGCAAGTTGTAAAGTCCCATCGTCAGCCTGGAATTCCACATATCCAAAAAGTTGCAACCCCAATTGTTTTCGGCGCAGAAGAACTAACCAGGGTCGTGAATGATGTCCTTGACTACACCACGGACGTATCCATGACGCTCAGCGTAATCGAGGGTGCGGAACTTGGCCGGGGCCTTGTTCAAGCGCGTGTTGGCCGCTATTTCTCACGTTAGTAATTGTATCCTTGGTCGTCGTCGATGATCGATCTCGAGGAATTTCGCTGGCGGTACTGACTGAAAATGGATCCACGACCCTTGCGCTGGTTGCGAATAACTCTACCCATGGCGGCTGTGTAGACTCGATGCAAAGGTTCGAGTTAACTGCTGGAGCCGATGTTATTAGTATAACTTGTCGAGCCTAGGGCGTGGTGTTGGGGTAAAATTTACCTGGCTCCCGCCGCTTGGTGTTTTAACAGAGAGGCGTTACCTGCAAGGTGGATTGCAATTTTTTGTGTGCGGGACTGTTTCGAGTGCTAGAGGAGCCCTGACCACGTGATCATCCAGCGGGTTAGAACAAGCGAGCGGGCAGTCCAATCATACTGCATCTAAGGCTTGAGTTCCAATGCCCAGAGTCGAGACCCCACTCCCTATGGAGTTCTCCATACAAGCGTTGGGAGGAATCACCAGTTGTTAAGGCTCGCCAGCCGTAGTGAGATGACGAAATTCTTGTGTTGGCTGAGCGTTGCGTATCGTCATGATACATTATGCTGCCTACCGTCGAAAGGGAATGTTTACCGAGTAATATAGGGAAGTGCGGTAAGTTATCCATTCGTCAGCAATCAACTAGATACCAAAGTTGGAACAGATTCCTGCTTCGCATGCCCATCGAACGGCCATGTCCCTTTATCAGCAAACCAGATGCTCACTGGGTAAAGCGCACCCATCTCCACCCTGGTCGCTGTTTCGCGCTTCCATGGGACCCCCAATGTGCAGTTTCCGTCTCCTGCTTTGCAAGACTGTGGCCGCGCCACCACTCTCATGGCCATTTGCCTCTCAAGCCTTTTTTCGCTCATCACTGTCGCAGAAACAAGTCGACTTTTATTAGCGAAGACGCGTGATTTGAATACCTGTGATGCGCTTGACACCTCTATCCCTGCTCCTTTTGTACCTGTGAAGTCCAATCTCGTCGTTGCTAACCGAAACTCAGTTGATCTCTTGGTCTCGAATCGTGACCTCGTTTGCCTTCGAGGCGGGTAGACACTCCGCCCACCGGGGGGGGGGGGGGGGGGGGCCTGGCGATTATGTGAGGCTGCGGGACTTGTTGGTGAATTGGGGTTCCCAGATAACGTGATGATACTGTGAACAGGACTGGCGGGCTTATTCGCGTCAGCTTGAACCTGCCCACTGGCGAACCAGACGGACCATCGTTGGAAACATGTTTCAAAAATATGATGAATTATCAACGTGGTTCTTTCTCGATCCTCGGAGTCATATGTCAGTTGACTGTTCACGCCGTTGGTCAGCTGTAACACCTATGGTACACGGTTTTTGGGCCGAAAAGATGCATCATCCTTGACAGAAGCGAAGCAGAATCAGCCCGCACTCGGTAAACATTTCCTGCCACCGGAGCAGTATTGATGGGACACGCGTTTGACTCCAGTGTTCGAGAAAGAGGACCGTCTTCATCAGTTGGACTGCTCAATTATTTCTACCACATTTGACTCAACTGGAAGCAGAACTCAGCCATCAGAAAACGACCAAAAGTTACCTGAGCAAGTGCTCAGCACTCGGGTTTCGGCATGGAATGTGTCTAATGACCTCCATGTTGTGGAGGTGCTGAAGGAGTATTCTTCGTCAGCAGCCAGTGAGCCTACTACTCTGTACTCGAGTATGCAGTTTAGGGCCGAAATTGACAGTTCGCGGGCTCGATGCAGGGCATGGACTATTATTTGGGCTCTGTCTCTCGATTTCCCCTGGTTTGGTTTCTGGACACACTCTCTTGCGTGCGGACAAATGAACAGAGGAATTCGACATGAAATATGAGTGATGGTAATTGGTTCGACTTTGCGAGGCGTGATGCCGCAGTGTTCGTTACGACGTCAAGCTGCGCCTGTGACTGTGCGGATGCATCCCGTGGCATCCTGTGGGATTGTATGAAGGACCTCCCAGATGGCTCAGTGTGGCAAGGTAGGCCAGGGAGAGGCGGTAAGGGCGGCTGTCTCAAGTCTGGACGTTTTAGAATGAGGTAGATTTGTTTGCAAGTCCTGCACACTTTGAGTAGAACAAGAAGCTTTGATAGACCCCTTGCTCATCCAATTGGGTTAACTCTGGTTTGCGGCTTGCGGCCACGGGTATGGCTAGCGCACGTCTCGACGAGGAACAACCAAGACTTCCTTCACTTCTCCACACTCCGCGAAACACTATCTCTACCGCGGACAGACTCAACATGGCTGCCGACGACGATTCGTCCGACCTTTCGTCTCTGTCCTCGTTGTCACCTGTGCCGTCAGACGCCGAGCTGGATGACAACAGCGATGACGCGACGAGCAAACCCAAGGCGGGCATCCTCAAGTTCTTCCCCAAGCTCGCAGAACAGCCTCCCAAGGAGCCGTCGCCACCACCACGCAAACGGTCCCCGTCACCTCCGCACGAATATGTTCCCGCGGACAATCCTGATATCGCGGTAAGTGCGTTTATAATTTACATGTACCTTCACCGCGTTGAGTCCACCTCCCGTCGTTGCTGCGTTTGGGGCGCGAAAGTCGCGTATACAGCTAATCACGACGCGAACTTTCGCGTGCCAAACCGTCACATGATTATCAAGTTGGCTAACTCACTAGCAGTTCATCGTCATGTTTAGAAGCCGATTTAGCGACGCATTTCCAAAGTCTCTGGCTCATTTCGGGCCGCAAGAGCTCGAACGCGACATTGTTGAAGCTATTCCCGGCGACCGAGTGGAACACTTTGTATGTGCAATTCTGGGCTTGTTGCTGAACAGGAAACAAGATGTCAAGTAAGCCGAACCAAAGCCGTCAACCATGCTGGAGTTTTGCTGATTGTGAATCCTTGTCTGGTTCATAGACCGGGACATTATGGTAGAGCCCTGGAAGATGCGATCGCGTCGCATAAGAACCAGTGGCCTGCCTCCTGGGAAGACAAGAATCCCTTGTCAGGCGGCGTGACATTCAACTCCATGACACCCACCGAACGAGTACGTGTATTCCGAAAGATTGTAACGGGAGAGGGTGCTAATATGAGGTAGCTTACGTTGTTACGGACGCTCGTTCTATGGGCAATGGCTTCCTCAGACGCCATCAAAGGCGTGATAAACCAGGCATACAAACAGAACCGCCAAGAAGATGATTTGAATCAGCCCAGATCAGTGCAGCCTTGGGGGTCGGACGGAGACAAGCGTCGATACTTCTTAATCGAGGGACAAGACGACACAAACTTTCGGATTTACCGTGAAAGCAATCCCGCAGGTATCAACAGAACTTGGATGAGCGTTGCTGGCTCCATTGAAGAATTGAAAGCCCTTGCAGAGAAATTGGAAACAAAGGATGGCGGCCCAAAGGCCAAGAGGCTGGCCCAGAAGATGCTCCAAGTCATTCCTCGGTTTGAAGCTGGTGAGGAGGTGAGAATCAATCCTGCGAGACCACGAGCGCCTTGCCGCCCTTTCCAATCCACATACTACGACACACTTGGCGTGCAAAGTTTCAAAGACGCGAGGGCTAATACTTGGCACAGAAACGCAAACGTCGCGAATATCGTCAAATGCGCAAAGAGCAGTTCAAACGACCCGAACCAGGATTTTCCATGTATGAAGGTCGTACACGTGGTAAACGAATCAAGTACACGTACTCAGATGACGAAGATGCCTTCTTTTCCGACTCTACGGGCTATCGGCGATCGACTCGCAATACCGGAGCCAACACCCCTGCGGAGACTGGACCTGTCACGACATCAAGTGGCAGACAAATTCGAGCACCGCCGCGGCTTAATATGGTGGCCGGTGATGGCGCGTCTGGAAGCGTTCATGGTGATAACTCAGAAATGGAACATGATGAGGCCTTGGGCTCGTCCGGACGACCCAGGCGCCCGGCAGCAAACCAGGGCGCTAACGGCTGGCCAGAACATAAGTCAAGGCGCGGTGGTAGTGATGAGGAGAGCGAGGCGGAATTTGGAGACGATGAGGATGACGCCCATGTACCCGAAGAGTCTGAGGATGAATTCGACGAAGAGGAAGGCTTGGTTGAAGATGACCTGGAAGACCAGCCACACAGTCTAGTTGTGAAGCTGTCCATCACTCCGCCCAAGCTTAGAACCGTTCTGTCGCCAATTGATAACGGCCCCAACAATCTTCCTACTCCCGACGCACAAGATTGGAAGGTCGATGCCCCGATACCGGAAAGCCGAAGCATTGAGATGCAGGACGCACCAGCGGCAGGACCAATGACAGATTCACCGTCAGTACCAGCACAGAACAAGAGCGCGCAAGCTCCTAGTCCGCGAGAGAACACGCCAGAGACCCAAGTCGGCCTCGCCGATATCACAGTGAAGACGGATAAGATTGAGCCCACGCCGCTTTCTCCCACGCCCTTGGCATTCCGTGGGAGCCCCGAGAAGTCTCATGCTCAACTAGCGTCCCCGTCAGGTAATCTGAACGGTACATCATGAAAGAATCACTGCGGCGTTGGGAAGTTTGAATTTCGGAGTTGGGGTTCAGAAAGCTATTTTGGTGACTAGATTAAACATGCTTTCACTTTGATGCGAGTTGCCTTTCATGGGAGAGGAGGATGAGGGAAAAGGTCCTGATTATATAGACGGACAGACAAAACAAGTCTTGTGCGAGGGAGGCCATCAACCAGCAAATACCAGTGGACAAAATACAAGACCACGCGATCATTCTGGCCTTTACAGATTCCTTGCTTCTTACAAGGTGGCATGGAGTCCGATTTGGAACCATCTTGTGGAATATGCGCACAAAGAAAACAAAACGTGACAATAGTCAAAATAATCAAATTCACTGTTTGTATATAATTACATGTTTCGTCGTTTGGGTATCGTCCAGTTATTAACGCCATACCACCACTTCCGTACGCGTGAGCCCGCCGTATTGCCGTGTAATTTGGCACTCTTATTCCAATGTTGCCAGCCGCATAGTAACAAGTTGTAGATGAGACCTTGTGCTAATGGCATCATGACCTAAAGAACACGTTCGCTGGTCAACAATGAGTTCTTCGGGGAACGCGCCTCCCTCACAGCCCTGGCAAGTAAAGCGTCGGCTTACCTGATCTCTTGCAGTAATTAGCAAAACCTTCCACCAGGTATCTGCATTAGATATACTCTTCAGATAACTTTGCTCGAAACGCAAGTCTGGCAACGGAGGGAGATTATGTGCCTTGCGGGCGGGGCGCAGGACACTATAAGGGATGTCTTCTTCATCGTCTTCGATGTCGTCCAAGAGGTCATCGTCGCCGAGACGCGGACTGTGGAGGATAACGGGTTCTCGCTTGTCTGTGGCTGTGGACGGTGCTATGTCGAAGTTGATGTCGGGATGGGATCGAATGTGGCTTGTTTGGATGGTCTCAGCGACCTCTGTTGCGATGGAGTCCATGTCTATGCTGGGCGGAGGGATGCTGCTTCGGCCAGGCAGTCCTACGGATTGGCGACCCGAGAAGACTGGCTACTTCGGTGGCTGTTCAAAATTGGCCCTATGAATGACAGAGCGACATGCCAATGGGTTTGGATGATGCATCGCTGGTGTGGTTATGAAGCTGGGGAGCTCCGTCACGATGGGCCTGTATTGCCGGGCGGTGAGTTGCTGAGATGGTGGTTGGTCAAAAGTGGCCGAGGCCAGTCAACTCTTGCAGTGGGCCGCAGAAACGGAACGCCCTCGTTGGCAGCCCATGCAATTTACGCTTCGCAGGGAGAGAGAGACATGTGTCATCGTTTGAGATGGCTCTCCAATATGATGTTGCTTCTAGCAAATGCATCGTTGACACCACACCTCATTTGGGGTTTCTCTACTCCGTACACCAGTATCAAGTACCTACTGTCTAAATTTGAGGGCATCCCATGTATGCATGGCACTCGTGGGCAGGCACCAGGGTAGTGCGTGACTTGTCAGTTCGGGATGACTGAAGTCGAGGACAGATTCTTCTCTAGCGAAGATGAGAGACTGGGTAGTGGTCCTGTATTTTGACTTGGTGCGATATGTTCTCAAACTGGGTCGTCGGCGTACACTTGGGCCAGCTGAAAGTATCAAGAAAAGGATACTTGAGAAATTGGTCCCAAGACAAGATGCACCAATGCCGGGCATGAGCCGACTTTTCAATGTTGTGCTGCCTGCTGGCTGCGGCTGGGAGACCAGCGCCACCAAATGAGGTTTCAGTGTTTGTTTGTGGGCGGTTCCATGTTCAAAGTTGTTTGTGTGCCCACTTGCCAGCTGGCACCAGTCGACGACTCAAGGTACCAGACCTAGACCCCATATTATGGTGCCTCCAACCACAACTGTAAAATCTTTCTGGCCTTGAGCTGGGAATCTGGCTCCAGCATCTCACTTCTCCAGCATACTTGCGTGCAGGACAAACACCGCCGCAACTCTTCCCTGCGCCTGAATTCACCTGCTCACCACACGAGAACGAGTTCTCCTGCTCTGCGGGAACAACGCAAATATTTTGTTCGCAACACTCCCGAACAAACGTTGTCACAATGTCCGACGCGCAAGCGAACGAGGCCGAGAGGAACGTGAGTGCCACAGTCAATCAATCGCCCAGCCCCCCAAAAAATGTGCTCTGCTCTGCTCTGCGCTGTCTGCCAGGCAACCCTCCTCCTCCTTTCCTGGCCCCGACCGACACTGCCCCTCCTCCCGGCCCTCTCTGTCAGCGTCGTGGTGCCCCGCGATAGGCGGAGTGCGGGAAACCACGACAGCGGGCACGAGTAAATGGGCATGGGACCGAAACCCAGGATGCAACAAAACATCAATGCAGAAAAATGAGACTGACGATATTTTCCAATAGATTGAGATCTGGAAGATCAAGAAGCTCATCAAGCGTCTTGAAGCAGCCAGAGGAAATGGAACCTCCATGATTTCCCTCATTATTCGTATGTCTGCCTACGACGCCCCACCATCTCCCCCTCCCCTACTGACGTAGCTTGAAAATTTCAGCTCCCAAGGACCAGGTCTCTCGAGCAGCCAAAATGTTGGCTGAGGAATACGTAGGTCGATTTGTCTTTCCAGATGTCACGGGGATGTTGAGGCATGGGCTAACATGAGCATCGTCTTAGGGTACTGCATCCAACATTAAGTCGCGCGTCAATCGACAGTCCGTTTTGTCCGCCATTACCTCGACCCAGAATCGTTTGAAGTTGTATAACAAGGTCCCACCCAACGGCCTGGTTATCTACTGTGGTGAAATCTTGACGCAGGAAGGAAAAGAGCGAAAGGTCAACATTGACTTCGAGCCTTTCAAGCCTATCAACACCTCGCTGTACCTTTGCGATAACAAGTTCCACACCGAAGCTCTTGCAGAACTGCTCGAATCTGATCAAAAATTCGGCTTCATTATTATGGATGGTAATGGTGCTCTGTTTGGAACACTGAGTGGAAACACCCGCGATATCGTCCACAAGTTTTCTGTCGATTTGCCAAAGAAACACGGACGTGGTGGTCAGTCCGCCCTGCGTTTTGCTCGTCTCCGTGAGGAAAAGCGCCACAATTATGTCCGCAAGGTCGCCGAGCTTGCTGTGCAAAACTTCATCACCAACGACAAGGCCAACGTTGCTGGCATCGTTCTTGCTGGTTCCGCCGACTTCAAGAACGATCTCAATGCCTCCGACATGTTTGACAACCGGCTACAGACCAAGGTCATCAAGGTCGTTGATGTCTCGTATGGTGGTGAGAACGGGTTCAATCAGGCTATCGAGCTGTCCTCCGAGACTCTTGGAAATGTCAAATTCATTCAGGAGAAGAAGCTTATCGGCAAGTACTTTGAGGAAATCAGCCAGGATACTGGCAAGGTTTGCTACAGCATCGACGACACCTTGAAGGCTCTAGAGCTAGGTGCAGTTGAGACTCTCATTGTTTTCGAGAACCTTGAGATTACACGCTGGGTCCTGAAGGATAGCAATGGCGAAGAGATGATATTGCACCTGTCAAAGCAACAGGAACAAGCCAACCGCGATAAATTCTTGGATTCTGCCACTGGTCAAGAAAAGGAAATCATTACTCAGGAGTCCTTCCTTGAGTGGATTGCCGAACATTACAAAGACTTTGGTGCCAATCTGGAGTTCGTTTCGGACCGCTCAACCGAGGGTAACCAGTTCGTCAAGGGCTTTGGTGGTATCGGCGGCATTCTCCGCTACAAGGTCAATTTCGAACAGTTGGCTGATCTCAGCGACGATGACGAATACTATGATGACTGACCTGCGGATTCCCTCGTCGCGAGCGAGGGCCCTGCTCAAGTTCAACCGTCTACACACAACGAGGATGACGTACGCCACGATGACGACGATAACGCGCCAAGGTCGACCAATGCCGCGCCGCTGTCATTTGCTCAGAAGCACCTGACGCGAAATGCCGGGACTGGCGCTTCAACGCACGGCCACAAGGCGTCGCGACCAAGTCCACTTCGTTCAATGATGACGGCCACTTGAGCTGATGGATGGTAGATACGGAGGTAAGCTGCTGCTGCCCAACCCATTCTCTTTTTTTTTTTCTCCAGCTGTGAGTTTGACACGAAATATCAAAGGTGCTTTGTGGAAATTTGAGACAAGGTCGATTGGATGGGGCGTCGAAATAGGGAATAGCCTGCGACCAAAGAGCTCGACATGACAATTGAACTTTTGAACGGCTTCTTCAAAGCCCTGAGCAAAGGCTGGCTTCACATCTGTCCTCCCAACACTGTATATATGTCTAGCTTTATTATTTGTCTGGGGATGTTGCGGACTGCAACATGGCGGATATTGCCCGATGGAGTAGATGGCATGATAACATTGGTCACTCTTTTTTTCTATTCATCTCACTTTTCCCACAACGTTTTAAGATAACCATGCATTCATTGGTCGGGCTGAAAGTACATGTTCATCCAGTGAGTTCCATGCACTGATGAGCCACTTGCCCATGATTGGCCCAGCCGAATAGCAGATGCGCCCTGTGGGGGTTCAGGCTGGCTCCTTGTCGCACGTCTTGTCACTCTTAAATAAATGAAGTGGGCCGTCTCATCATAGCTTCATGTCTCGTCGAGTTGCATACGTCAAGCTGAGCGCTGTCTCCTTTATCAGGTCCAGGGCTCTTGTTTGCCTCAACACCTTCTCGTTCAACAATCGGCTTGCACACTCCATCTTAACGCGGGCGCAACGGCGCTCCAGAGCACAGCTAAAAGTGCTACTGGAGGACCTCGCACGCACTCCTCACCATGGCTCTTGCAACGGCCGTCTCGACAAGTGGTCCGCCGCGGCCAATGGACCGTGGTGTGCCTGTCGGGCTCAATGAAGCCGTCCTCGATTCTCCGACATTCCGCGCAACCGCCAGCCACTTCACCGACCAGATAGAAGCCGTCGAGAAGTGGCTCAGTGGCTATGTTAACTCAACGTCCAAATTCGCACACGAGATCCAAGGCCTCGAGGACACCATCAACCAATACTTGACCAAGACGATGCCATCGGCCGCCGACGGAATCATCGAAAATGACTATACCTTTCTGGCTCTGAAGCGAGTTGGCGACGGCCAGCGTGAGTGTTGGCAACAACTGCTAAGCAGTGTCAAGAGAATGGATGCTGCCGTCATTGACCCCGTCCGGGCCTTTCTTAGTGGCGACATACGCAACTTCAAGGAGATACGGAGGATACTAGAACACTCACAGAGGACCTACGACTCAACTCTTGCGAGATATGTTGGACAGTCAAAGACAAAAGAACCCTCAGCTCTTCGCGAGGATGCCTTCTCCGTATACGAAAGCCGAAAAGCATACCTCCATGCCTCGCTGGACTATTGCCAACTTGCGCCGCAGCTCCGACTTGCTACAGACAGGCTTTTGGTCAAGGTGTGCAATGAGGTATGGAAGGATTTGACTCGGTCAAGAGATGCTGTGGCGAATGCCACCAGATGGACTCGGGAGATGGATCGTGTACGTGGGTGGGCCAAGGAGTTGGAGACTTCCGAAAATGTCTTTAGAACAGAGCTCCAAGCTGCGAGAAGGGAACTGGGCGAAACAACACTTGAGAATTTCAAGCCCTCGAGAGAGCTCGAGGACTACAGCGCATCTACGGTGCCGTTTCTGGGATCGCGGGGACCACTCAGTATGCGACCCAAGGACCCTTCTGCCGTCATATCAGAAAATCAAGGCTGGCTGTTCTTGAGAACCATGACTGGCAAACCAGTTCGGTACACCTGGACTCGGAGATGGTACTACTGCCGTGATGGCGTCTTTGGGTGGTTGGTGCCGGGACCCCAAGGCGTCCTCCAAGGCGATGAGATTGGTGTCTTGCTTTGCAATGCTAAGCCCGCAGTGGGCGAAGAGCGACGCTTCTGTTTTGAGGTCAAGACCAAGAACCAAACCATGATGCTGCAAGCCGAGAACCAAAAGGAGCTAATGGAGTGGCTCGAGGTATTCGAGGTGACCAAGAAGAAGGCTTTTGAGACGAGTATGGGAAATGGCGGCAACTCTATGGCTGGAGGTTCCGACCCTGCCTTCTCGATTCACCCTCCAAGTGCTCCGGAGTTCTCTGCCAAGGCTCTCGACAGCCAGACCGCCCTTGCAGATGACGCAGGCCCTGGCTTCGACAGAGGCACTACTCTCCATGTGCCTGGACAGGACTCACATGTTGGAGCTAGACACAGCGTCGATGTTAACAACGGAAGTCTGGGTCGCCGGTCGTTCAGTGCAATTGGGAGAGATTTGGCTCGTGAAGACGATGAAAGCAGGCGAGAGCATGCTGCAAGAATCATCCAGAGGCTGGATCTACACCGGAAATCAACCTTTGGGGCCGCGCTAGCTGCTGATCCTGGGCCAGCGAGCCCTGGCATGCCAAGCAGCGGCATTGCGAGCCTCATTTCTGCGAGTCATAACCTGCTCCCCGCTCATCCAGGCACGCAGGTATCTGCCCTTGCCTCCAGGCCACCTTCGAGCTTTCTGCCGTCGCTGGACACCCCGCCAGGATCTCTCGCTCCGTTGACCTTGGCCAAACCGCCCGTCACTACAGGCTTGAGCCGTGCTGCTGTGCTTCTGACGGCCGAAAAGCGGCCCGGAGGCAGCAGCAGGAAGTTGCCAACATCAATTGTTGCAAACTTTTGGGGGAGCAATGTGTGGGCTACAATTAGTACGCCCTTGCAGCCAGTCTTGCCGAGACACGACGACGACGACCCGATAGGGGTGGTTCTACCGGGCAGTTCACAGACCAGTCTCCCAGGCATGAGAAACGAGGGTCACCATGCGCGTTCACTTCCACGCAACTATCCTACGGAGCTGAGAGCACAGAACGCGCAGTTCCGTCTCATCTTCCCCGGCGCACCATTGGGCGAGGATCTCGTGTTGGTCTTTCGCGCAGCGTGGTCGAGTTCCAGAGCGCGCGACTCGCCGTCTGACGTACTTGCTGGTGATGGCAGGATATATGTTACACCAGATAACATGTACTTTTACAGCCAACAAATGGGCCTGGTTACTACATATAGTGTTAGTCTCGACATAATTACGGAGGTGACGACTGCTGCCGGCAAGGATTGCGACTTTATCTTTTTGCATCTCCGCCAAGACTCAAACGACACGGGCTACACTCGAATTACAGTCAAGGTGTTCCTAGATGACCTCCGGCTCCTCCATACTCGTCTCAACCTATTGATTGACAACTTGCAGGCTGAGGAGCCCATGGATACCCAAGACATCATTTCTGCCTTGATAAACGCGGAAAAGGAAGAGTTTGAGCGGCCGAGTCCTGGGGCCGAAAGCTGGGAAGACGCATCGGCAAACTCACCCATCGATGGTAGCACCCCTTCCGACTTGCCCATGACCACCAGCAAGCAGGAACACAGATCCCGCCTTCACCCGTCAAGGTCGCCGCAACTGCTTCCAGGGAAGCTACATCTCCCATCACATCCCGTCGTGTATGAACCCGAAAGCATGACACAAGTGGCAGCCGAGAGACACTTCGAAATCAGTGCAAAGGCATGCTTTCACGTACTCTTTGGAGACAAGAGCTTTGTCTTCCCCAAGCTCTATTTTGAACATCGAGCCCAACAGATTGCGCAGGGGCCCTGGGTGTTAGTTGATCAGGGACGCATGCGGCGAGACTTTCGCTTCAGGGTGGACTGTGTTGACATGCTCGGCCGCAAGAAGTCGGAGCATGTCAATGACTACCAGACGATCGACGTGTATAGCGATCATGTCACGTACGTCGTGACGCACATGAAAACCGCGTGGCACCTACCTCATTCCGGCAGCTTCAAGCTGGTGACGAAGATTGTCATCACGCACGTGGCCAAGTCCAAATGCAAACTCGCCGCCTATGTCAAGATCGACTGGTCCAAGGCACCGGCGCTATCCAAGAATTTAGTTGAACGACAGGCTCTCCGTGACGCCGTCAATGACGCGGAAGAAATGGCGGAGCTGGCGACAGATCAGGTTCGCAAGCTGGGGCCTCGCAGCCGGACGAATCGGGCCATTCAGGTGTACGGGCATGTCGGGCAGCAGACGCAAGTGGTGGTATTTTCACCCGCAGCGGCAGAGTCGAGCAAGAAACAGGCCATCAAGCCGCGGACCCTGACGGCCATGATGTTCGAGACGGCCAGGTCATTTGGCGAGAGTGCCGTGACTTCCCTGATAATGTGGGCGTTTGCCGGATTGAGGAAGCTCTTTGACATTGTCACGGCGCATCGGGTCATCATCATCCTCCTGGGCCTGAGTACCTTGACGAACCTCTTGCTGACCTCGGCGGAGTCTTCCGCGTGGTGGAAGGAGCGGAGCGCGGCAAGATTTATGCGACGAATCGGCGTGGCACCCAATCCGACGATGAGCAAGGCCATCTACTTTGCAGATTTGGACGAGGCGACGTGTGCCCACGGCAAAAGCCACGAGTCCATCTTCCCCAAGAACAGCACATGTTTCAGCACATACAAGAACCTCCTAGACAGCACCGAGATGGACATTCCATGGGAGGAGGCCGGCGCAACGCTATCATTGTCGTCGAGCCGGGCCACTGCGCGAAGGCTGCGACGGACAAGACAGCGCCTGGGATCCTACAGGCACGACCTGATGGTAGCCATGCGTGTCGTCAACAGCATGGAAAGGGAAATGGTGCGGTCCGAGTGGGAGAATTGGCTGATGAATGAAAATACGCTGTGCGACGACCTGGAACTGGTGTTGCGAGAGTATGACAAGGACAAGTCGGAGAACCAGGGTGGCTCACAGAGACAAAGGGACATGGGGTCCCTGATGGGCTCCCTGACGGGGAGCAGGAGAAAGGCGTTGGAGCAGTGGAGAGACGGCTACTGCGGTAGCTGTCGACGGGAGTTTGAAACGGTGATTAAAGAGAGGGCAGCAAGGGGCATGTAAACTGATCTGTATCACAACGGGCTCTGAAGCCAACTCGGTAGCATCATGGTGCGTGTAGCATTGCAAGGCGTCAGCCGGTACTATCTTTGTGTCTTCGGTATTAAAAAAAATAAAATAAACACGCCAGCGCTCCGTATTGGCCCCTTTCCAAGTGGTTGATGTTGTCAGCTGAAGGAGGGAAGCGACATGATGACGTAATGGAGGGTAAATGGGGTAATCATTAATCATTGCCGCCACCACAGCCACGGCCGCCTCGCACCGCGAGTTCCGGGAAGCGCGAACAGCCGCGAACACGCTCGGACATTTTCCCTGACTGACGAGCTGACTAAAAAAGGCCGGGGGCTAGAAGCCGGGGCTGGTGGAGTGACGTCAAAGCCACGGCCGCCTCTTCCGCGACCCTACGATGAGCATCGTCTCCATCCATTTCCATGATCCCTGTCCTCTTCGTTCTCCGCCCACCCGCAGAGCTATAATATCAACGGTAGCACACCTGGCTCCTTGGTCTTTGGTCTTGGACTTGTACCCCGCTTCACGGCCCTCTCGACTCGACGCTTCATTCGCCACCGAGGCCGCGCGTGCGTCACCAGGCATGACGTCGTGAGCGAAATCGTCATATTTCGCCATGGCGAACCATCACGAGCCGTTCAAGGCCTTGGCGCCCATCAATTGGAATGACATCCCCCAGGACAACTTTGAACCCTTTCTGAACGGCACCTTCAAAGAAGCCCAGGTCATCATCGATTCCATTCCCTCGGCTGTCACTGCCGCTGCGAGACCGGCCTCTTCCACTGGACGAGCCCGGGCAAAGACGGATTCGGCAGTGGTATATACAGACGTGCAAAGGTCTCCGCCATTGCACCAGCCCGCCGCTGCCGCTGGCTTGTCCGCTCGACTACAAGCAGAATGGAAGGAGCTCAGGACGTCCCCCAAGGACAACCCGCTCGGCATCAGCGTCCATAAGCTCACCGGGAAGGATGGCAAAGGCGCGTGGTTCGCCAGGCACAGCGTCCATGACGGCCTGTCCTTTGAGCAGTGGAAATCCGGGCTCGAGAGAGAGTTTGCCGAGTCGATGAAGGTGCAGGGATCGCCGGGAAGCGGTAATATACGCGGAATTGGAGCCGACAGACATGTTGAGCATCATGTCGTGCAAGATGCAGGCCGTCTTGACGGTAAGTCGTGTGCTTCACTCTGGCCAGAATGTTGACCTTGGCTGACGCCGTCATCTAGTATATCAACTTTCAGCTCAGTTTCCGGGGCCTACTGCTCCTCGAGACTTCATCACACTACTCCTCACATCCGACTTTTCCCACATAAATTCCGACCAACAGCAGACCCCCCCCTTGAGACAGTACATGGTGGTATCCAAGCCCTGCGTCCACCCCGACTGCCCCCCTCGCCAGGGCATAATCCGAGGGCAGTATGAATCCGTGGAAATCATTCGAGAAATTCCCATTGACCTTGATACTCCCACCAACAAGAGAGCATTTTCATCGGTGGACTTGTTAGCCGACGATGGCCGTAAGTCCATATCAGCTCATCGATCTGGAGACGACCCGAGTGCGCCTAGAGCCATCGAGTGGCTGATGGTGACGAGGAGCGATCCAGGCGGGAGTGTGCCGCGGTTTCTCATCGAAAAGGGGACACCGCCAGGCATCATTGGCGATGCCGGAAAGTTCCTGGCGTGGGTTTCATCGACTACCTCACAAGATGGCACATATCACCCACCAGGAGGTGCGGCCGCCAAACAACAGAATGGCGCTGGCGGGCAGCATGTCGACGAAAAGACAAAGGGCAACACCAAAACCGAGGGCAGCCTTTCAACGGACAGAATCAACAACAGTGCCACCACAAATTCAGAAAATCTCCCCCCAGGCAACGCCCCGGCTAAGCAGGATCAAGAGTCCGGGTATAGCGATTGGATACCGAGCAGCACCGGGTTATATGGAATCATCACGGGTGCATTTGGCGTGGCAGGCTCCATTGCCAGCGGCTTACGGTCACAATTCAGCAACCCTCTCAGCCTCAACAGCAGCCAGGACAGCCTAGCGGCCAGCCAGCCCATACAAGAGGAGGAGGAAAATGACGATGGGTCCAACAGCGACGCATCATCTACTCGCAGCTTCGCATCTGCGCTTGAGAGATACATGACTGCCGAGAGAGCACCAATCGATAGCATCCTCGGCAGCAATTTTGACGACTCCAAGTCGCAGCACCTCCAGCCGTCGGAGAAGGATCTGCAGAAACTTTTGGAGAGGCGCCGGAAGCTGGAAAGAAACTACACGGATTTCCAGGAGCGAATGCAAACGAAACGGCTCGGCAGCAGGGAAAAGGACGCCGCGTCGCAGGCCAAACTACGCGAGAAGCATGACAAGGAAATTGCCAAGCAAGAGGCCAAGTACAGGCGTGAGATGCAAAAGCTCCAGGAGAAGCGCGAGCACGAGGAGCAAAAGGTGGAGGCGCGCAGGAAAAAGGCCATCGAGAGGCAAGAAAAGTCAAGCTTGACACTGGAGCTGGAGAGAGTCAGGTCGGAAAGGGACGTGGCCATGAAGCAGATTGAGCTGCTGCGCCTGCAGGTTGGCGAATTGCAGTCGCAAAACACGATGCTTGTTGCCAAACTGGGGCGCATGGGAGCCCTGAACAGAGAGGACTCGTCGCCTTCCAAGACGAACTCCATCAAGTCCATCAAGTCTTGACCGGGCGGCACGGAGCCACCTTTTTGCCAAGGTTCAGGCATGTTGTTGACGTTTGGGCACATGAAGGGAATGAATGACTGTATTTTTAGATTTCTATGAGTGTATACGGGCGGCACTCGGCGCGTCAAATTGCATGGCGTCACGGGCTTGGGAGAAGAATCAATTTTAGTGAAGCTTTGTTGGAGAGCCTGTGTCTAAACGTCTATCCATGCGTCTGTGAGGAGCCTCGATATTCGCGTCTTGTTTGACCGTAGCCCGTCTCGGGTCAAGGCGACGACGCCTTGTTCCAACTCCGGGCGCCTTATTTTCCTGCCCAGCGCCGTGGCGCACCGGATTATGCGTGTGCAGATGGCGAACACACTTGGGTTCGAAGCCCATCCCAACGGGCCGTCTTCCTGCTGCGCAAGCTTGTTGAGTTGTGCAGCGCCCCCCTTGACCCACGTCGCCAACTTGCCCAAGTTCTCGTCGTCCCCTTCCCATTCAAGGGCCTTGAATACTTGCACCCAGCGTTTCGCCTCGCGCACCTCGTCAATAAACAGATTCTGCTCCTCCACCATGAAGAGCGAGTCGTCGAATTCCAAGGCCCGCGAGAGTTCGGCCTCTACCGGCTCCCAGGCTGTCAGGCCCGCCGCCCGCGTGCCAAAATATCCCACCAGGCGGTTGGCCACGGATGACTTGAACTCGGGCGTGTGGCCTAGCTGTGTGGCGAGGAGGTGGAGGAGGCGGTTTGCAGCTTCGATGGGGACGAGGGCCGAGCCGATGACGTGTTTTGCGGCCGAGGCAGCCACGTCACGCACTTCGTCGTCGTCGTCGTTGAGGAGGTCGTAGAGGGTAAGCAGGGCAGGGAGAAGCTCTGCACAAGGTGGCCTGGAGGCTGCGAAGAAAGACTGGAGAGACGAGGCGGCTGCGAAGCGGGTGTCAAATGCCTAAGGGCTGTTAGCGGCGGGTCTGGAGGGAGCTGATGACTCTATGCACGTACCTGGTCGTCCAAGGCGGCGTCGGCCATCATCATACCCCATGCGCGGAGGCTGATGGGCGTCGACTGCTCGGGGCGGCTGAGAAGTGCCATGATGCAGCCGCTCGCTCTTATGACTGCGTTGGCGAGGGCCGGGTTCATGGGCCGAGTCGGCAGGCTGGTCCAAAGAGAGACCAGTGCGTCGCCGGGAACCTTTCCGAAGCTCTTTTGCTCGAGCAGCTTGTCCAGTGTTCCGGCCAGGTTCTCCATGGAGAGCACGCGGGCCTCTGAGTAGGACGTGTCGAGACAGACGTCGACGTAGAGCGTGGACAGGGCGGACAGGTCCTCTGGTGAGCATGACGATGGATGCCAGACGGTGGGGATGGTTTGCAAAGCGGCAACCAGCCCGTCCAGGCCAATTTCTTGACTCTGCAGGAGGGGCTGGAGCCGCGCCACGGCGTCTTGCTCCTTGGACAGCGTGTACACGTCGTATATGGCCCTTTGGATCTTCAGCAGACCGGACCCTTGGTTTCTTGGAAGGGCCGTGTTCAACGGGGACAGTGGGCGTTTGTTGGCCGTCTCCAAGGACCAGACTGTGTTGACCACCTCTAGATAGGCCGTGGTGATGTCGGGGCAGTCGGGGAACAAGGCGGCCACTTTTGCTTGGGACAGGAAGGAAACCAGCTCTGGGAGACCAGCTGCAGCAAGGGTGAGTATGCTGCTGGATCAACGGCACGGCGTGGTGGAGAGAAAGACGTACCTAGTGACTGTTCCTGAGCAACCTCGTTGAGTCTCTCAATGACATATTTCAGCGTCAGGAGAATACCGTGGACGTGGTTCTGCTTGTTTCTCGATTCCTTGGCCACTGCAGCCTTGAAGAGATCTCTGATGACGGTCAGCCACTTCTCGTGGAGGAGACAGGAGCAGAGCGTTCGGGCTGCCATTTCGCGAACATGCCAGACCGGACTGGACAGATACGCCGCCACGTCGACTTGGATTTCATCCCGAAGCACATCGGGGGGGCCGGCGCGGCGAATAATGTCCAGAGCGGGAAACACAGACTCGGCGGCTGCTGTGCTTGGGCCCGACGACTCGGACAGCATGCTGTGCCCGGACTGGAGCAGGTTCTTGAGCACGCCGGGCAGGTTGGGGTACCTGTGGTAGTGGATGCGGTTTGCCTTGCCGTCCCAGCCTGCCTCAATCATTGCCTTGCTCTCGTGGGTGCCGAACAGGTTGTCCATGAGGCTGCGCAGGAAGATGAGGCCGCAGTTCCGGATTGCCCATACCTCGGACCGCAACCCGCTGGCCGCAAGCTCCAGGCACTGGGGCAAATATGACTCGGACCTGTTTCCTGAAGCCGTGAGCAGGGAGTTTTTGAAAATGTCCTTGAGGCAGTTGTACGCGTGGACCTGGCAAAGGTTGGATCCGTCCGTTTCCGAAACCTTTGCCGGTTTGGCTGCAATAGCCACAAGCTTGTCCATGACCTGAGAAAAGCTTGGATGGTCGGCGTTTGCCGCGAGGATTCCCGTTATCAACGAGGGCAGCCCTGCCGATCGACGGGTGGTCGAGGCCTGCGAGTATATCGCATCCATTGTGCCCTGAACAGTCAGCTCAATGAACCCCCTGCTAACTCGAGCGTTCACGCCTTCGTTCGGCTCAACTCACCTCGTACCATACATCCAACAGGGATTTCTCCTTGTCCTCCCAGTGCAAATATCTAGTGTGTTGACAACAGGCAGCAAAGGTGGCCGAAACCGTCGAGAAGGCACCTCTGTGGCGCAAAGTGGCCAGCTGTGTAAAGGTCAGGTTTCCAATTCTCTCGAATGCTTCCTTGGATGGGATAAGCATTCCTTCTCTCGATCCCCTCCGGATAGTGAGAATGGTGGTCCGCATCAGATTACTTGCGCCAAAGAGTTAGCGTACTTGGCCCTGATACACTTGCAGAGCAAAAGGGTCGGTCACACACCTTGACTCGTGAATAGCACGGAAGCTATAACTCAATAGACCCTTGGTGTCGAGCCCATCTACTTCCTCAAGCTCTTGAGGTAAATGTCCCTCGGGGGAATCGTCACAGAGAATATCTCGCACGGCTTTCCAGGCGCGCTCGCAGCCCGAGACGATGTCCAGCTGCAGCTTTCGCGCTTCTTCCAACTCGGATGCAGAGAGCTTGATCTCGGAAACGACTTGCCAGGTGTGAGATAGTGACGCAAAGTCTCCGTGAAGGGGGGCATCAACGACAGCCTGGCCAAGGTCTGTCTCCGCCATGGAAATCTTGCGGTTGAGCTCATTCACCATGGACCTCAGCAGCTTGATCCTCTCGTTTCCAGATTCGAGAAATTTGTAGAGCAACTGAGATGCTCTCGATGCTCCATCAGAGTGGTCGGCTCTGGCTGTTCGACGAGCAACTTCGTTGGCCCGCTGTGACAACTCTGTAATATCGTCAATGGGCGCTTTTGGCCCGTCTATTTCAGTCAGTCCAAGTCGGCGATATCTGCCGTCGGCGTAGCACCTTGCGAGCACCGTCGCAGAAATGTCTCTGACGTCTTCGAACGGGTCCATGATCAAGTCAAACAGGGCTCGTGCCCATTTGGAATCCAAACAATCGAAGAAGAGCTCCTGATCATCCGGCGTTTCCCAGGTTTTACTTGGCTCTTCTTCCAAGCGCACAATGTGCAGCAATGCCTTGAGGGCGGCAATATGCCTCTGGTATGACGCCGTGGGGGTCAGTTCCTCGCACAGGAAGGCGAGATACCAATGCAGAAACTTGACGTGGTAGTCAAGGCAGTACGACAGCTGGGCCTCTGGGAGCGAAATGAGGTTCGATCGATAGAGTAGGGGCTGTGGCATCATGGCCTGCTTGTCGACATGATCAGCGGCATTCGCCTTCTGCGCCTTGGCTCGGGCACGCGGGATACTGCGCTTCAGGACGTGAATTGCGCCGCGGACCCTCTTAAACATGTCCCGAGCCTTTGCTGAAACGTCCACTCTGAATTTGGCGTCTGGGTCGGCGAAAAACGTGCCCAGGTGCTTTTTCAAAAGGCCGAGTGCAACGGGAGAATAAGGCCGTGTAGTTGAGGGCGATGTGATGAGCAGAGACACGGCCAGAATTCGTACTTGATGCGAAGGATGCGCCAATACACCTTCCAATACCTTCTCGTGCAATGTGATGAATGAGTCATCCTCCGTCTGCCCCTCGACGCTGCCAAAGGCTAGTCAAACACTCTGTCAGCCTGCCATCTTCAAAACACGGTGACGATTTGTGAAGCTCACCCGGTTCTTCAACGAGCCCGACCTTCTTTCCAGTCTCTAGGGCCGCCAGTTGGAGCAGCGCTGGCATCTCCAAGTCCATCTGAGTTGTCCCGTACACGGCTTGGTCCTCATTCATCCTCCTCAGGAACTGCAACGCCTCTGACCTATCCGCCTTGAACAGCGGTAGGAAGATGTAATTCTTGGTCGGCTCAAGAAGCGTTGGCTCCTCCACCAAAAAGTCGAGCAGCCACTGATGCCACGTCTCTATGCTGGGGATCGCCCCCGCAGCGAGACCTTGTCTCCAAAGACGGTAGATGCACACAATCAATTTACCGGCTGTGGGGCACACAAAGTGAAGTCGTATCCAGTGGAAGAGGTCTACCGTAAAGTTCCTCCATACTTCCACCTCGCCTTGTACACTCAAGTCTGTCCGAAGGGCCAAATAAGTCACCTTGATGTCGTCCAGGGTAGCTATGCCCTTGGACAAGAAATGGTCCAAGGTTTTCAACGCAGACTTTGCCACGGGTTTCGTGGAGAGTCCAATAACAACCGAGATGATGTTTTCCAAGATGCTCTTCCTGGTCTTGTGGGCCTCGTCTTGATCAGGATTCTTGAGAACAATCCGAGCAACGAGGTCGAGAACCAGCTTCATCGAACGATGGTTGTCTGACTCATTCCACTCGAGGAAAAATTCAAACAACTTCAGCGCGACATTTTGCGAGAAGGACCACAGCCGCAGATCGTCACTGCAGGATTTCGAGGACTGTTCGACAAGTCCACAGAGTCTTATACAGGCCTGTCCCGACACTGACCTGGGCTGAGCTGCATCCTTGAGGAGCTGCTCGAACAAGGTGTTGGCATAGCTAGTGTACAAGTCAGCCAAGGTTCTTTCCCCATTGCGACTGGAGAAGCTACTCACCTCCTGCCTACTTCCGTACATCCCTGGCTCTCAATCCATCTTATCAGTTCGACTGGGTTGGCCAGCAATTCAGTAGCCTCAGCAGGAAGCCCAGAGTACGCCATTTCTCAAATCGTACAGGTTGATTGCGAATGCAATTCCATACATGGCCAAACCTTTCACCAATCTCTCACGACAACCCAAATATTACCAAGAATGTCAAATATAATACGTTTTACTCCGCAGCCCAATCGACATCTTCATCGCCATGGAAGAACCTGCCTTCAAAGTATGAGTGGTAAATCACGTGTGCTCTCACGTGAGAAAATTTTGCCCTCACACACGCACCCACCCCACCAACCAGGCCATAGGCGGGTGGGTCCCACATTCAAAATCGCCAAAATCTTCAAACCCACTTTGGACTTGGAAAAAATCCTTCAACCACAAGACCTGTCCTGATTTACCATTAGATAACGTTGAATCTATTGGGAGACTGCCAAGATGTCTAAGATCACAGTCGGTATGTGTATATTCCTCTGCAATGACGGGATGCTTTTGCCTCCTGGCCAGCCAAATTTGTCACTAACCAAAATATTTCCGCAGCCAATGTCCGGACGCAAGTCGCCGAGCTCTTGGAGTACTCCAACGAGACCAAGAAGCGCAACTTTCTCGAGACGGTCGAGCTTCAGATCGGCCTGAAGAACTATGACCCCCAGCGTGACAAGCGTTTCTCTGGCACCATCAAGCTGCCCAGCATCCCTCGCCCCAACATGGCCATCTGCATCTTGGGTGACCAGCACGATCTCGACCGTGCCAAGCACGGTGGTGTCGACGCCATGTCCGCCGATGACCTGAAGAAGCTCAACAAGAACAAGAAGCTCATCAAGAAGCTTGCTCGCAAGTACGATGCCTTTGTCGCTTCCGAGGCTCTCATCAAGCAGATTCCTCGTCTCCTGGGTCCCGGTCTGTCCAAGGGTAAGTGACATCCCCCTCCGCCTTTTCCCTCTTGTGCTTGCTGCAAGTGGCGCGATGCGGTTTACTTCTGGGGCTACTGACACGCCTTGCAACAGCTGGCAAGTTCCCTACCCCCGTCTCTCACTCCGATGACCTCACTGGCAAGATCAACGAGGTCAAGTCCACCATCAAGTTCCAGCTCAAGAAGGTTCTCTGCATGGGTGTCGCCGTCGGAAACGTCGGCATGGAGCAGGAGCAGCTCATTGGTAACATCATGCTTGCCATCAACTACCTCGTCTCTCTTCTGAAGAAGGGCTGGCAGAACGTCGGCAGCTTGACCATCAAGGCTTCCATGTCGCCCCCCAAGCGCCTGTACTAAGTGGCTACTAAAATGGTCAGCTGCCTGCTTTCGGCATCCTTGGGGAGGGGTGGACTAGATTAGGTGCTCCTAGACTAACATCTCAATACAAGAGCCGGGCTTGCTGCATTGGATGAACCCTGGTTGCCTAGTTGCGTGATGTGTACAGTCTTGCATTGCCCATTTCCGTGTGGATTCGACTGGTGAGTGCGCATGCGCAAGTCATGGTCAAATCAGAAATAGCCAGCGCGGCTCGCATCACACCAGCGACAGAGCCGTGATGAAGGCGGCTTGTTTGTAGAAGGCGACATTATGTTCAATATTTTCAACCCAACTGAATAAGCTATGTTGGACAACTTTTAGTTACCCTCCACGCAACCAAGCCACGACGACCAATTACCCGCGACAGTGTATTCCAAACGCCGTCGTCCCCAAAGTCGAGGTCATCCAAGTTCAAGTGCTTTCTATAACGCCAAACCTCCCTGAATCGCAGCCCGTGCAGTCCTTTATTCGGCAGGTACGGGTCCAGCCATGTTGCCGAGGCTGGTGCAATGAGATACGTCCCATTCTTCTCCTTCAAGTACTCTTGATTTCGCCGATCCGCCGGCGTGTCGCACGTGGCAAGCTCTGTGAGCTGTGCGAGTAGTGCATCGCCGCGCAGACCCATGACATCCTTTGTTTGCAGCACCTCATTCTTGCCGTTTAGAAGCCAGATGGGAGGCGTATACGTCTTCCACCAAATGGCGTGGGTTGCGTCAGGCTGGCCACTCATGAATACCTGCCCAGGGACGACGCCGCCTTGGTGGTAGATGCCCATCAATACTCCGAAAAACATGTTAAAGACGATCCAAGCTCCTGCCCATATCCGTAGCAAGGACTTATTCTTGGGTAGTTCAACTGATGAAAGAATGAGGGGCACAGTTGGCAACAGGAAACGAGCTTCCTGGTGTGGGAAGATGGACAAGACGAAGAGACCCGAAATAGCCGAGTATAATCTCAGCGACAAGTGGGGTTTGGTAAAGAGCAGAAGGGCGGCAGGGCCAAGCAGCTGGGGGAGGTTCGCCGCCAAGTGTTGGTACCATGGGTGTATACCATGCTGGGCCAGGTTTGCAGTGTCCGAGTTATAGAGGAAGAAGTTGAGTGGTGTGACGGTAGGTTTCGAGATGAGGTCCGCCCAAGTGACGGGCTCAGACGAGTAGAAAGCGGTATCCAGCGCAATAGCTATTACAGTCGTTATTAAGGCAGCCGAAGCCAGGGCTACAAAAGACAAAGGTCTGCTCATGGTCAGCAAGACAATTTGCGCATGAGGCGTCTCCAAATGTCGGAAAGGAGGGGCACCAACTTATTAAAAAAATGGGGTATCAAACGAAGGCCGGGAATCAACAAAAAGGCTGGGAAAGTGATTCGGTTGAAGACTCCAAAAACGGCGACAATGCCAAGCACGGCTGAAGACAGGAACGACGATTGTTGCTAGAGGCAGAGTCAGTAAGACAATGGGTGCAAAGGACGGTGGTGGTGGCCATACCCGAGGTTCCACAATACGCTGGATCAAGACCAAGCTCCATGCGACAACCAAAGTTTCCACCGAGTTGGAGAAGGTGTGGGTTTGGTAGGTCCAGGTGACGTAGGATGAGGCCACCAAAAGCACAGCGACACGTCGATGCCGCGGCGAGGGTATCAGCTCATGAAGGGCCCAGTCCTCCAAGACGAAGCTGATCAAGAACATGAGAACGCGCAAGGTCCAGAATACGGCGATGGGGGTAATGTCGCCATCATTTCCGTTGCCGATCCACAGCCATCGAAGGAGCAGCATGGGCAGCCCATAGACGGGCCATAGCGGAAAGACGCTCCGAATCGGGTGCTCGCTCGTGAATTCCCAGGTCCGCCGAACAGGATAACTGAAAATCTGGCCTGCAGCATCGATAAAAAACCCTGGTCAGCAATCAAGAACTCTCTCTCACGGGATCTTGGGGCATCGGCATGGCAGGCGCGTGACCTGGGCGGACGACTTTGGCCATGGACCATCTCCGCGTCCAAAAGCGCAGCGGATTTGGTGCATAGGTGCGGGTTTGGTGCATAGGTTGTCGCCAAGTCGTGTGCATGAGGGGAGAGGGGGGAAAATGAGAGCGACGGGGGAAAGCATACCGGCAATGACCTCGGGGCCTTGGAAGTTCTCGTCGGGATGCAGGTAGCTGGGTGACAGGGCGAACCACAGTCGTATCAGAACCAGAAGCAGGTAAGTGCGCCGCCACATAGTTCAGCAACAATGCCTCGAGATGGCCGATGGCACAGCAGGCATGAGATAAAAGGGAGGTAGAGGAGGCGGATGACACGACATGGAAGACAGAGACGTCGGCGAAGTGCTTGTGTGTGGACGCTTCCAGAGCGGCGGCGCGCGCAAAAGCAAAATGGCGATGTGGCCGCGGGCGACTTGCTTGAGGCGCGAGACGAAGGACAAGACGCTAGGATATTATTATAAAGCAGCCAACACAAAAAGCTGAAGCTGGCGAGCTATCTGTGTGGCGCCATCAGTCTCTGGGTGAACAAGATGAAAAGATGAAGGGTTGCTGATGGGTAGAAATGAATGGGTATGGTATAGAGCAAGGCAATGACAAGAGACAGGTTGTACGGAGTAAAATATTGGACGAGTTGGGAAGTTGGGCACAGGGAGCGCAGCGATAAGAAGACAGACACGTTTTCAAAGCTGCAGCGCATTGTCCAGCAGGAGAAAAAAAAAAGGGAAGCAGGGCCAAAAGCGGCCCAGGCCTCAGGGCAAGGGGCACCAGACACCAGCAGGGCTGAAGGACCACCAACGGGCCACACCAGGCGGCAGCTGACAATGGCCATCAGCACAACAAGGGGCAGATGACCTCATCGCACCAGGCCATAGGATGCTGTGATTTGTTCTTCAGCGCGTTTTTCTGCAGCGCTTGGTGATGCTCTCTAGCGTCTTGCTGCTGCTTTATGGACTCTGACAGCTGCCCCTTCACGGTTGCCTTTTCCTACCGTGCAGTGAAGGCCAACCAGACAGCCACCAGATAGCTGTCAGACAGCTGCATCCATTGACGGTTGCTGATCAACTAGGCAACACAGACCTGGATGCCCGGAATAGGGGCTTTCCCTCTCTGCGACCGAGCCAAAGACGCATCGGCGGTGCCACGCACCAGGGTCTTGGGTGCAAGAAGCCCGCCGCTCTTTGATATGTGACAAACGAAAGCCAGTTACTCCGTAATTACGAGTGCACTAGACACTCTGACGGGATGTTGACCTGCCCCGGTCGCTAATAAAGGGCAGAACCGCCACTAAGCTGTTCGCGGCAAGGAGCTCAGGGGCCCGTTGACCCGGCCGCTGGCGGATTTGCTTCCACCAGAGAGACATTATGGAGACTGCTGGAGAATCCGGCAGACCAGACTTCTGGAGAATTGGAGACGCTTTATTATTGAGAGGACCCGTCGCGCCATGCCAGGGACCAGTTGTCACCCACCCGTCATCAGTCGGCAATCTAACAGCAGCCACGCTCCCGGTGCTCCCGAAGTAGCGTAAGAAATGACAAGTCAAGCACCGTCATCACTGGCATTTCTCCCAATAGCATCAGACATGCTCTATCCGTCTTGGCCCAACAACATGTCGGAGCATGTCCCCAACCCATTGATTCCTGAGCATATTTATCCGGAGTCGACATGGATTGCTTCCAGGCTTGCAGCATGCCCTCGCGCCAAGGTCGAAAGGTCTGATTGACTGCTGGACGAGCTGGTTCGCCCCGGCACTCAACGATGCGGCAGGCACCCATGTTTGGTTTTTGTAGCTCTGATGGGTGACAGCCGTTCCGTTGTCGAATGCACTCCAAGGTGGACAGCTACCCAAACTAGCGCCACATTCTCCGCGGCCAGAATCCAATGTTGATGTGGTGTTCAACATGGTGTTCAACAGTGCACTTTTGCCTCCAGGCAGTCAGGAATGCAACACGCAAAGAAGAGGCACCAGAGTCCAGACGCTTGGTTGCTTGCAGAGCCCACATTTATTATTACAGTGGGGAGTAGCAAGAGTGCGGGCCTGCCAGAAACTGTAAGCGCCATTGGAAGGGAAGCACACTTGTAGCAACTTCAAAGCTGTGAACTAACCATCAACTGCAAAGTCGTGACAAGGACCGAGAAATACAGAATCATCCGTCTGACCACTTCTCGTCCCATTGTTGCCCTGCACCCGCACACCATGTGGTATCCCCTTTGTCCATGGTCTTGAGACAATGAATTGGCTTGGCTGTATGTGCGTGAATATGCCCTAGGACGACGGAGCAAGCCAGTAATTATACCGTCTCAAGGGTAGCTGGCAACAGTGTCAAAAAAAAAAATGATAGAAACACGCAAAATGCACCAACGGCCTAGCTAATTATATGTCTGTATTCCCATGGAAATATAGTATACACGGCGATATTTCTGTTGGTGAAACACAAGGCAAGCATGAGTCCCCTTGCCACTTTGAGGCCTGTCCGCTTTCACTCTAGACTTATTGACTTCATCTTTCGATGCGGCGAGAGGCCGTAGCAGGCGGATCACGGTGCATGTCTGTTCATACCTTTGCTACGGAGTAAATGGCTTCAAAATGCACAAGCGCTGGGCCGTGGCAACGCCACAACAACATTGGATGAAAGCATTGCAGGGTCGGGCGGCTAAAAAGTTGGGACATGGTTTGGTTGTCAAAGTTCTGTCAGAATGCTGCCAAAATAGTGTGCACAGTGGCAGTGTTGTCACAGGGTGCTCTCTAACTTGCCCCTGGTCGAGTTACTCTCCAATGCTACTTTATTCGCCACGAGTACCAAAAAAAATTTAAAAAATTAACAAAAAGGTTGCCCATCAGCCACCAGCGCCTTGTACTCGAGTGGCCTGGTGTATACTCAAGTACCTACTCCGTACTGTATGAACAATTGTCCTTTATTGCCGTGAACCGGGACAGAAGTCCACTGATACCCTAAGCAACAGACAACATCCACTATCACTCCGTACATCTATGCGCGAGAGAGTTGACATGCACACGTCAAGGCTTTCCTTTGTTCTTTGTTGGGCATTGTTCTGTGTTGCAAGGCGTCACTCCTCCGAAGTGCCCTGGAATCTCAGAAGGCAACAACCCCATCAGACTGGGGTTGGCTGCTGCCTGCCACCTCCGGTCTGTTTGTGTGAGATTCTGTGTGGGTTTCTTGTAACTTCGACCATCTTTCATGCAAATTCGTATTAACGCTTGCACTTGGCCTAGCGCCGAAACTTCTGCACGCTTCCATCTTCCTTTGATCATTGATCATTTGTGCTTTGTTGCACCGCCTTGAGGTTGCAAGTCTTTCCATAAATACTTGGCCGCCGCGCCATCTGGCCTTTGAAAGTCTTTTACAAACCCACAACGCTTTGCTTTATTCACCAGAATCGCCAGGCTTTATTTTACACTTCTTCTCAAGCATATTTTCCAAGGTGCAAGAACCCAAACCCAAACCCAAACCCTTTATATTCCTCAAAAGGAAGCAAGTTTGCCCAAGTCCCTCTCGCGGTTGCCAAGCGCCACAGCAAGCACCCTCGTCAACCTCAGGTGACCCCGCAGTGACCCAAATAAACTTGGCCAACTAAAGTACGCATCTCCTCAGGCTCTCTGCTCCAACTTCACATTCTCCTGCACATAGCAGAATCACAGCCCCGCATCCCACAACAGAGACTCTGTTGTGCATTACCAGCACACGTTGCTATTTCAACTTCTCGACAACTAATACACCCAAGAGAAGCTATTGATCATCATCTACCACAATGGCCGCCGAATCCAGTTCCGATTCTAAGATCTACTTGGCCTCCAACGACTCCGCCACCATCGCAGTTGGTAAGTGATGGCTGTTCCCTCGTTTCCTAGGGACGTAAACTCACATCATGTTTAGATCGTGCCGTCGCAGAGCGATCTATGCTCATCAAGAACATGCTTGACGACATCGGTGGCTTCGAAAACATTCGGGAAGACAACCCTATTCCGATTCCAAACGTATGGAGAACCCCTCTGCACCTGTCTGCCCTGACTTCCAAGCGACGGCCAAGAATCCGCTAACCCATACCCAGGTGAACGAGGCTGTTCTCCGCAAGGTTATCGAGTGGTGCGAACACCACCGCGATGACCCCCCCCAGGCTCAGGATGATGAGTCTGATGGACGACGACGCACCACCGATATCGAGGAGTGGGACCAGAAGTTCATGCAGGTCGATCAGGAGATGCTCTTTGAAATTATTCTCGTTAGTAATTTGCCCTCTAATGCTGTCGGCCCGGTACATCATGTGCTTGGAACTAACTTTGCCTCCAGGCATCCAACTATCTTGATATTAAGCCGCTCCTTGACGTTGGCTGCAAGACCGTAGCCAACATGATCAAGGGCAAGTCACCCGAAGAGATCCGCAAAACCTTCAACATCACCAACGACTTCACACCCGAGGAGGAGGAACAGATCAGGCGAGAGAACGAGTGGGCCGAGGATCGATAAAGGGTTGGTGGCTCACTTACTTTGGGTCAGCCTTCTGTCGGGCATTCCCCGACACACAGAGGCTATTTAGCCAAGGTTTACTCAGTTTCGTTAATTTTCCTTCGCTGTTGTTTTGTTCTTGGCTTTATGTCCAGGCCAACTATGGATTTAGGCGTTCATGGGACTGATTAGGTGGACTTGATCATCATGGATTCTGCGCTGCATTACGTTTGTGCTCGAGCTTCCTTAATTACAAATCAGTAGGTACTTGATGACAATTTTCATACCAATACAATGGTTCACACTTGAGTGCAACTGTGGGTGAATCGGGCCAATAGCGTGAGACGCGATGCTCTAGGTTGAGGATCCAATCCGTCTTTGCTGTCCATGGCAGTAAAATTGTAGAGGAAAACTACGGTATTGAGTGCTGGTTGATGCGAGAGCACGAATGGTGGTGAGGCGGAAGGGGGGTTTGGTTTAGGATATAGACTGATGGAATAAAACGCCATGAACAAGTGATCCGAGGTCCAACCGCTACAGCTCATCTTCGGCCAAGGGATGACTAGGATAGAGGACGATGGTATAGAACACCATGAGCAATGACCTGCAGCCCAACTGCTACGCCTCATCTACGGCCAAGGCATGGGCGCTTTCCGTTCTGAAGAGGGAGGCATCTCACAACAAACTTCACCAGCCATCAACACGACGTATCAGGCACCGGACCTCAAGAGTAAAATTCCCTTTTTATTTGAGACATCAAAATCTTTGCATTCCGTTCCCTAAACCGACCGTTTCATGCAGTAGTAGCGAGAAATTCGCAATAAACCTGGCAAATAAAAGCCTGCCCTATATTCCGGTACGTTTCAGCGCACATCCCCCCGTTTTGGTCTTTGCGCTCAGAGCAGCGGCAAAATTCCCTCACAGATCTCCCCCGGGTGTGATTGCATCCATTCCAAAGTAAAGCCATGGCGTAGAGAGCGTAGGATTGTCGGCAACATTCGATGGGTGGAGGAGTTGAGAATTGTCGGAGGCGAAAGAATTTAGATGCCGAGACGGGTCTTTCTCCAGTGCCTTCTCTTGGCGTTGTAGCTGTGACGACGACCATGTTAGCAAATGCTGCTCGCTGTGTCAAGTTTTTTGTGTGTTTTTCGCATCCGGCGAGGCTATTTGCTCATGAATTTTCACGACGAGCAAGAGAGATTTGCATACCGGACAGAGTTGTTGGTTCGGAGTCTAATCCATTGGGGCACAGGGCGGTTCTGCTTCTGTGCCTTGGCAAGCTTCTGCTTGGTACGGAAAGACTTGTGGCTCTGCAAGATTCAGGTGGTCAGCGATTCATCATGCCCTCTTGGTGACGAAGTTGATTTCGAGGGGGGCCGTCCACACGCTGGGCACAATGAGCCCGAAATCACGGGAGAGAGTACCGCAGACCGTGATTTCAGGACACGAGCGCCAGGGCGAACGGCGTAGCAGGGCGGCGTACCGGCATCTTGGTTGGCTTTGCGTGTCGAGTCGCTAAGGTGGTGATGAATTTCGCAGAGTTGAGACTGAGAGGAATTTTGACCCGCACTCTGAGGGCGTAAAACCCTAGCGAAAATGTGGTGCGGCTTGTGTGCCGGATTCAGTGGCTGGATGGCTGTGGCTGACCATGTGACTTCTGCCTAAGGCAGCACCAACAGATCGACCCACCAAACGGCTTTTTGTTGGCAAGTAAAGCTGACTAATGGATTTGTAGGCATCGACGAGACAAAATTGTGCCATCAGGCCTCCTCAATTTACCGCGCAGCATTTGGCGGGTAATTTTTTGGTAGCAAGCGCCTACAGCCAACGGCAGGCCAAGAAGTGTGCTGCCCAAAGTCAAGCCCGCCCCTGGCCCACCCCAGAGCATTTGGGGGGAGCTGGCGGTGTCTGGTGGAGGAGGGACGCATCTTGTTTGGATTGCTGATCAACACCTCGTTCTCACCTGCCTAAAATTTTGCCACGAAGCCCTGGGAAAGCCCTGGAAAACCATTAAGGAACACACAGACAGAGGGAAAGCGAGTGGCCGCTCCTTCACTTCTCCATCTCACCTCATTTTTCGCGTCACATCTCCCCTCCGCACCTTCCACCTTCCGAGTCGGTGACCACGTGCGCCGTAGGTGTTGACAAACTGACCGACTGCCCCAAGCTTGGTGCTGCTGATCCTCGGCCTAAAATCTCGCCCTCATCCGCCCTTTTGCTCACCACGCCGTAACGCGCCATCATCGCAAATCTACTCACCATGGGTGCAGGCATGTCATGGCTGTCCAACTTGCTTTGGGCGAAGAAGGAGATAAGAATATTGATTCTTGGTCTTGTATGTGGCTGGGACCACTGCTGATGAGCTGTGTCCCTGGGTGATGGGAGCGGACGGCTAACGCTTCGAGAGTAGGACAATGCTGGTAAAACAACACTGCTCTACAGGCTAAAGGTGCGACTATGGCGGCATGTCATGTTTCTCGAGCCCTGCAAGGTTAACAAGCGTGCAAACAATTAGATTGGCGAGGTTGTCACCACGATACCCACAATCGGCTTCAATGTCGAGTCTGTGACATACAAGAACCTGAACTTTAATGTCTGGGTACGTCATACGCGCATCCTTGGTCCGGGAAAGCAGGGGCCCGTCAACTAACACGGCGCTCCGTGTAGGATTTGGGAGGCCAAACAAGCATTCGGCCCTACTGGCGATGCTACTACGCCAACACGGCAGCCGTCATCTTCGTCGTCGATTCCACCGATATTGAGCGGCTACAAACCGCGGCCGAGGAACTGGCGGCAATGCTTAACGAGGAGGAGCTCAAGGATGCGGCTCTGTTGGTCTTTGCCAACAAGCAGGATCAGCCCGGCGCAAAGGGCGCGGGCGAGATCTCGGAAGCCCTGCGCCTGGGCGAGCTGCGTGATCGAAACTGGAGCATCATGGCATGCTCTGCCGTTGACGGAAGCGGTATCAACGAAGGCATGGACTGGCTGGTGGTAAGCAGAATCTGCAATAGCACTCCCCCCTCTCTCGTGCGTGCCTTGGTTGCTAATTCGGCACGCCCCTTGCTCTCTTTCAGCAAACGGTTAATCAGGAGTAAGCACGGCATTGGCAATCGATTCTTCTCTTTGGCGACCATTGTTCCAAATCTATATTTGTACAACAACACACGATGTGATGATGATAACACCCCTCTGGAGCATGTCGCATCTTGCTAGACACGGCCCACGGCTCATGGGAAAAGGTGGTGCGGGGGAGTTGGGCTGGCGGTCATGGAGTCTATTATTACATCTTGGCAACGACGCCGTGCCGTGATGCTAAACGAGGGATACCAGCTATGAGGACGAAACCGCAGCTGTGGTATGTAGACATAATATTAACTAGTACGACACTGTAATGCTAGAATCGGGACCCGACGAGGCCCTTTTTGTTTCTATTGGACAAGGAGCAGTAAGCAGCTTGATTTTGCGGGTTTATTGCAAAGTGCATGCTGAGGCCTTGGTTCCGTGTGAAGCTCAGCCGGTTCTGTTTGTCAGCGCACCAAAAGTATACCCCCCAGCCTGATGTCTAGTTGTTTGGGTAGTTGGCAGGCGTGCCTGGCCTTTCTTGTGAAGATGATCGGGAACCATGTATTGCCATGACGAGCGGGACAGAATTTTAACACATTCAACCCTGTCGGGTTGAAAACCTCGTCAACGCAGACTTCAAACCCACTTGCAGATAATAATCGGGGCAAAACCGGTGTTGAAATGCCACCGGGTAATGTCAAATCTGGCCGTGCTCCTGGTGTTCTGCCTAAGAAGTCTACATAGCTGGCATGGAGTGCACCCCCACCATTTTACTGGCCTGGCGCGCGAACATTGGTATATGATGTCAAATCCAGCCCTGAAAAGTCAAGAGTATACGGGCTGTTGATATGTAAACGCCTACATGACACGGATGACTCTGCTGAGAACCCATGTGGTTGGCAAGGGTGGACGCCACGACTCGGTTCCATGACACTCGCTTCTACAGAAATCAACGGCAAACTATGAAATCGGCCTGCTACATGCAGACTAAATTCGCTTCGGGACCATGAATCACGGGCACGTAGGTCACTGCACAATGCAAAAAATAGTTTGTACTTGGATTAACTATAATACTGCAACGACGAGAGAACAAACGAAGAGGGGTCCCCTTTGCAGCGGCGGTGCGCTTGTCCTTAGTGTATGTAGAAACCCGGTGTAGGCGACGGACATGTGGGAAGCCTTGTCAGAGGGGGGGGAGAGGCATTCCTTACTCCTTGCCCCCTTTTCTTACATGGCGCCACACCGGGGTGTTATGGTATCCAGCATCTCAGTGGCCACAGGCCTGCGCTGCAGTCCGGGGGTTGACGGTGCCGAGTTCGCTGTTCCACAGCGCCGGGAAGACGTCAACCCGCCTGTGGCGAGGACTCTCCAACCGCCTGTTCCAGAGATGCTCACGACTAGACCCAAGCTAGGCCGTGGTTGCAAAGGACAGCGTAGTGGAGTGAGTCTGGTTGTAGTGAGATGGACTACTTGTTGTGCCCGTCATTGCCCCAAGACCTGACCTGATGAATAGCCCCGATCTGTACGAGCAAACAGACGGGAGCAGGCGGCAGCCATGCTTCCCAACCGCTCTTTGCTGTAGAAATCGAGGGGCCCAAACAAAATGATTTGCCCGGGGCAGAATCTTCTCAGATGAGGCCCGAAACTCAGGGCTGGACGGCAATATGAAGACTGCCGTGCCAGCAACTGTTCCGCACAGCAGAAGGCGGCCAGCACGGCCCAGCTCTTCGGGTAATGCCTGTGACGGCCATCTTTACTTTCCCATCTCCGAGCATCCAGTTGGACTAGCCGGTGCATGCTCGGCTGTGTTGGTCCGGTCTCGCTGGCAGCCAGTGCCAGATCATTCATGGAAATGAGTCTTGAAGTTCATCTCCATCAAACGTTTCATAACGAAGGTTCTCTTTGTTGCATCATGACGGCCAAGGAGGGACTAGCCAGAAGAAATTCAGGAACCGGTCCAAAATTTAATCATGCAAGCACTTCCATACTGACGAGTTTGATATATTGTTCAGCGTCCATGAGAAGATGACGGTACCAGCATCAAGCCAGATAGACCCATCTTCTCAAGTATCAAAGCAAGTTTGATCGTAATTCATTAATGCTCGTCAAATTGGTCGTCATCGTGATTCATTTCGTTAAGTTGGAGACAGAAAAGAAACACAGGGGGAGAGAGGAGAGGCAAGTGTTGATTGCCGTGTCGGGATCCTTGGGGAGGACTATTATCCGTAGAAAAGGTCGTATTACACGCCGTGCCGAAATAAAGGGCAAAGGTTAAAGTAAAATAAAGATGAAGAAATGAAATGTCGGGGAATCACGAGTCCAATAAAGGAGTCTGTCTCGGGCCCAAGCCGAGTATCGTGCATTGCTGCATATTCCTCTTATCTTTAACCCAAAAGGCACCGGAACAAAGAGAGAAAAGGGGAAAAAAAGAAATAAAAAAAAGAAGACAAAAGAGGGGACAGGATAGAAAATACGGGCCAAAGTGAAGAAAAAGTTGCCAACCGCCTTGATTGTGGGCTCGGGGTCCCTGCCCCTGAAAAACGCATCCCAAGCAGCCAGGTATGCTGCAATGCAGCGAGCATGCATTGTGACATGCGCTAAAGCGGTGCTGGGGCCGTATTCCCAACCTCGTGCGTTCTGTCGCCGTAATGTTGCTGGTGAAAGGACGGGACCGCGCAAAAGACCAAAATGCAAACAACGAGTAAAACAAGATGAAAGGCTGCAGGACCGCTTGTTCCCAGAAGAGTGGATATTTGTTGAGCTTGTTCGAACTCCGCCCCGAATGCAAAAAAAAAAAAAAAAAAAAAAAAAAAAAGAGAAGCATAAAACGCCGATCTCAGATGCCGTTTCGATAATGGTTTCTATGTCGCTGTATGTCAAATCCCCGTGTGGAGGCTGCTTCTCCGGGTCCCGAGAAACATGGATGCGGCGCAGCGGCTCGTTAAGACGTCGTCGTCACCGCTGGGTAGCCGTCCCCCGTGACCGGTTGTGGTTGTCACATTATTGTCGCATACTCCTGACAGCGGTCCCAGCCGAAGCCGCCCATGCCGACACTGACGCCGCACTGTGACGCAGCAAGCATGCTGGGCAAAGGCAGTGCTGCGGGCATTGGGGCGGCGATCGGCGGTGAGCTGAAGTAAAAGGCAGCTGTCGCGTGCGGCAGGTCAAAGGCAGGAGTGGGCGAAGACATTTGAACCTCGCTCATGCCCATGGTGGCCCAGATGGGAGTGTTGTTGGACTCGGCCGACACTGAAGTTACGCTCGGGCTTGACGGCAATATTCGCCAGGGCTCGATTGCGGGCAGTGAGCTCGTCATTGCGGCCTGTGACCACATATTGTTGTTCACGGGAGAACTCGGGAGGAGCGGGGGCTGGCGCACAACGTCGACAACGCGAGGAGGCGGAGGCAGCAGAGGCTTCATCAGGGCGAAGATGCAGTTCTTGACTTGTTCACTCTTGCCACACAGGAGTTCCCCCGTGCCTTCCTCCTCCAGACCTTCCAACGCCGTGACATGGGTGCGGTAGACAAATTTGTTGACGGCCTGCACAAAATCCTCATGAAGCTTCTTGCACTGCTGCTCCTTCTCTGACCAGTCGTAGGTGTTTGCTCTGGCATCAATGCAGTGGATCCTCTCGTGGTAGTCGATGAGGGCATTGATGGTCTCGGCTGTGAGCTTGTAGGCGACTTCGTTGCGCAGGACCATGTCAACGTGGACAATGTAAGCCTCGACGTTGAGCACCTTGTAGCCGAAAAGCGCATCGAGGGGCTCGCTGTAGCTTACAAGCGCCTCGACGGGCTCACTGGGCATCTCGGCTTCGGGAAAGTTGGGTAGCATGAGATAGGCGAGAGTCCAGATGGCGTTGGGCGACGAAAGCGTCTCGGTGAGACATCTCTGGTGCTGGGGCACGCTGTTGAGCGGGCGCTTGACTCTGTTGACGCGCTTCAGCGTCTGTGTAAGCCACGGCTCAACCTTGGATCCCAGGACAACGTTGACCGACGAGGCCCTCGGGGCAAAGGCTGCGGCGGATGCCGGCAGAAGCTGGACGGGCATTGGGAAATCGACGTCGCGGGGACGAGAAGCTGATGTGGCGGGGCAGATAGACGGCGGACGACGGATGAGGGGCGGGCCGGCGGGCGGAAGGAGATCGAGGAGGGGTCGACCGAGTAGCGTGCGGGCGTGGATAGGATATCGAACAAGACAGGGGGGGGGGGCAAAGAGAGCACAAGAAGAAACGAAAATGGAAATCAAGGTTACGGGACCGAGCAGGGAGTGCCGAATAGTGTTGGCTTATGAAGAAATCGCCTGCTGGCAGCCGTAGCCAAGAAGAAGAAGAGAAAGGCGGACGAGGTGTCGTGAAGAGGGAAGGAGCAAACAGACGATGGAGGGTGGCGGCAGAGGGGCAGATATAGTTGCCCATCCCAGATGGTTGGCGTGGTGGACTGGCCGTTGGTGGGCGTGGGCGTGGGCGCGGCGCGGACACCAACGCTGCAGCGCCGACAGCACATGTGCACGCTGGGGGTGCCTGGAAGGTCCCGCCCACTTGCGTACTTAAGTACATATGTGAAGTAAAGTATGTACGGAGTACTCGAGCAGCCATCGGCACTAACAGCACCACTCCATGTACGTCCGAGAGCCCGCGCCTGCGAGCGGTCACGGTACATGGTGTCTGGTCGGTTTGTGTGCTGACAACATTCAAGTGACAAGAATAGCAAAGTGTCTGGTGGCTTAGTCCAGGCCTGGTTGGCTCTGCAGCAGCCACCAGACTGCACTGTAGGCCTCTCGCTGCAAGATGCCCATTGACACATGTCTGGATGCCAGGGGGGAGCGCAAAGTTTGCGCATCTACTCGGTACTCCAGCGCCCATGGCCTTTGCCACATATCCAGCCCGACCTCTGCCGCGGCCAAGATATGTAGCCGCGATTGTGACCGGGTGCATCGCCGTTGAAACGCCCAAAACGTCCAAAAGTCCAGACGTCCAGACGTCCCGGCCGTCCGCCCCTCCTGGGTATTGACAGTACCAGATCCACCCTGTCCGGCCCTACCGTGCACCCTGAACCAGGACCCCCCAGTGATCTTTTTTTTTTTTTTTTTGTGTGTGGCTACGGCACTTGGTACTACTGCAACCTTCGGGGTCCACCATTATGCATGCTGAAGTTCTCTCTTCTTTAAAGCGACTGAGGTGAGTCGTCACCTCCACGCTGCTCACCACGACGATTAGGGCTGTGCTGCGACGTGCTTGTCAAGCTTGCCACGCAACCGCACAAACGCACAAACGCACAACGAAGCAAACACACCCACCCCCCCTTTCCCCTCTTCCTCTCCCTCTCCCCCGCCACCTTTGGAGTGAGAGAGTGGCGTGTGCGCCGCGTTCTTGGGACAGTTCTTTGTTGGTCTGCCCTTCTCTGATCTTGTCTAGCTGAAAGGTGCAGCACAGCGCCACATGCACCTTGGCCAGGTCGCATGCGTTGCAGCATGGTGTCGCATCAAAACCCGCTTAGCCTACGGCAACCCGTCATGCGCGTGCACTGGAACCATGGCTCAAATTCCTGTCCGTGGCGACTGAGCGACGACTAACGACGAGCAGGAGCAGGAGCAGGCATTCCGAGAAAACAGACCCAGGCCAGGTCTGCGGAGGTGAGAGAGAAGGCTATCATTGCCAATGCAGGCACTGCGTAGTTTGGTACTATATCGAAATGATTGACCGGGCAGGCCTGGCCAAGAGACACCCAGCCAGCCACAACTCATATCAGTTGGGGCCCACGACGCCATATCATTCAAAGATCCGCGTGGTCGACCAAGATGCTCAGCGCAATCAAGCCCCGTCTTGACCAGTGCTTGAGCCAAGCGGCGGCTGTTGAAAACGGCCGCCGTCGATTATGCGACGCCTCCTGGCCAGAGACAGAGTCTGGCTCGGCGCTTGGTCAAACAGGGCCGCTCATCTTCAAGTGCTACCAAGACATTTTCCTTGGCAAATTGGCCCCCTCTCGCTCCGCTCCGTGTCTGCCTTGGACCAATCTCCATCCTCTTCTTTACGTCCCAAGCCGCCGCCGGCTCCTGTTGATCAGTTCCGGCATGTCAGATTGAAAAGTGACGGCGTTGCTCCATTCGAGCACAACTTGAATTGCAGAAACTGGCTTGCGTGGCGGCGTTGGCCCGAGTTTGACGAGACCAACAACAATGCAGGATATAGGTAGAGAGCAAACCCAGCCGTCCTCTTTTCCTCTTTGTATTGACCCATTTCGGGAATTGTGCTGATGGACTGGTGTGCTTGAGGCGTGCGGAGGCACACACTGTTTTCCCGCTCAGGATTGGACAGCCAGATGTCTCGGATCGGGCTTTTGCTCGTACATACTTGGTCTCGAATGCTCATGATGGTCGGGGATTGGGCTAATCATGCGGAGCGGCCGTCAATCCCTTTTGGTTTGCACCTGGTATCACCATCTCGCTCCTTTGATGGTGTTCTTGTTAGATGGAACATGCACAGCGGAAACAAAGCCAGGGAGAGACGCGCCAGGGATCCCTCGCCTTGTGTTGAAGTGTCGAGAGTCTTGAGCAAAACGCCGTCTACTTGCTTTACATTGAATTGTGCCGATATTCTGTTTCGGAAGTATCGGCCTAGGCTTGAACCTTGGGCGAATGCGAATCGCGAGAGAAACTTTGGGCTTGATCAAGGTGTTTATTTATTTCCATGTTCGGGCAACTCGGGCAACGAGGTGTTACATCACGCTCTATATTTCGGGAGGCGTGAGCATGACGTGCATCTTGGGTACGCACTACCTCGTATAGTCTGCAGGTGTCAAGTATCATCAAGTGCGCTTACTCCCTTGGGCGTAACGATGCTCTTGAACAGCACCGGGGAGGGGGGGGACGGAACCCACTTCTTTTTGCTTATGGCTGAAGGCATCGATTGATGCGGACGGCAAATTGCCATGGGCGAAATTAAATTTTTGACGCAAAGTGTGAAGCCACCGGGCGGCTAATCCCTCTGGCTTGCACCTTCATCGTGTCGAGAAAGCCGCCTAGGGAGCGGCCGTTCGCTAGGGCGCGGGTAGAGCCCCGGATTCCCGTGATTCCATTTAGATGGTATCGCGAGACCCTTGGACTTGGTTGGACAATGGCACTCGAGACTCAAACCCAGCTAATGCACGGACTCGGGAGAAATGGCTGCTTATTGAGACCTGTTCTTCGTTTCGGGGGGGGGAGGTAGCGGCCATGTTGACAAGCTCAACAAAATGGGTTAAGAGGCCATCATTCACACGTCGTCCATGCTTAGCGGCGGGCGGGGCTGAGGCACAAAGCGTCCAGGTGGCACGTCTGGCTGCTGATTGGCCACGCCGGGCTCAGTGCTAGAGGCCAAAGTGGTGGTGTCAGTGGAGAGTTGAACTCTGACTGACTGACGAGTGTCTGCTGGTTGGCCAGAATTCAGGTCCCAGAAGCCAATCATATTGTCGTACCATCTTGCAATAAGTGCTTCAACAGTGGGTGGTGCATCCCGTTTGGAGCACATGCAACCACACGTGGAGGGGATGAAGAAGTCGAAGAGCAGAAACGGGCAAAAGGTCCGGGCATATAGATGTGGCCTGTCTGTCCTTGCCAGTGAGTGGCACGAACTTGTGTCCCGTTTCGGCGGCAGCTCGGCATTCACAAGTATGTAAGTGCTGAGGCACAAACGTGGGTAATTAGTGGCTTGGTGCATGAAATTAGCAAGGGCTCAAGGCAAGTCCAATTGTGGTGGCGACGGACAGGTCACGAGGCCCAGAGGCAGCAACTGGTGTGACCATGTCCATGATTGTGCAGATGCACACGTAGGCGGTGTTGGTACGAGAAGCATTCGCCATGGCGGTACGAGAGGACTCGTCCGAGGGTCCTTTGACTGTGCAAGCCGAGTTCCGCAGCAAAGGATGTGTGTCACTGCAGAACGCCACCTGTTGCCGCCTTGGATCCTGCCAGGCAAAAGGGTAGAGTCGTCACGATGGCGAAGCAAGCAGGCAAACCCGTGACTGCGGACCAAGTTTGCTGGCGCCAAACTTCTGCCTCTGCAATGCAGGCTGCAGAATCCTCATCTCTCGGTTAAGTACCTAGGTACCTAGGTATTACCTAAGTAGGGTAGAACATGGCACTCACTGCACAAGACGAGGCGAGCCGAGTCCGAGGTGACACACTAAAACACTGACCCACCCTGATCCATTCTCAGGGTTTAACGAGGATACATGTGGCACTAGAAGTATTACGGCTGCCTATCAAGTACTCCGTACTTGGTAATAACAAAATAATGAACCCCGGCGCAAGACGTGCAAAAAAGACTCGGTAAGCTGCACGATACCGGCATCTAAACGCACCCCTTCCTTGTTGGAACAGGACTGCACTCAAATGCCAGCTCGTCAAGGGTCAAGACAATTCAGCAAGGGTCGAAACCCATTCACCATGGGTGGCGTAGGAAGCACCAAGGCAGGAACACACAAGTGCATTCTAAACTTGGTACACCGACACATCGGGCAGGCCGGGCATTCGCACCTCCGTGGGTGGCTGTGCCGCCGCGGCGTTCCCCACACGCTGCAGAAAATAACTATCTTGGGGCCAGGAACCGTCCTGCACCCCCACTGAGAATAGCATTCTTGTCGTGGCGCAGCATATGCCGTGCATTGAGCGATACACAGTCACATGACATTGTAGACAATGACGTCGTTGTTTTCAACTGCCCGTACCACATGATGTGCTCTCGCGGTTCTCGTGACCTGCTCGGCACGAATACAGTCCAGGTATGCGCTGTAGGGTGGGCGGCACAGCCTTGGACCTTGGCTTTGGCTGACCTGCAGACTGCACATGTGGTTTGCGGGGAAAACAGGGAGATGCACGAGGTAGCCGGTGCTGAATTCACAGCGCTTGGTAGGCAGGAAGCACAAGCTGCAGTGGGCCTTAGTTAATACTGTACCAACTGAGCGTGTGCGCAGAAATACAAGCAAAGCAGCAAGATTCATGCTTGGATTCAAATGTCATGTACATCCACCACCACTCATATCTCGATACATACATGGCCAGATACACGCTTGTGCTGAGAAAGAACAACCCCCCTACTCATCCAACTCGCTCGCCACGCCGCGCGAGATCCAGTCGGCCAGAGCCATGGCTGTAACCATGGGATTCACGCCGCTGGCGCTGGGGAAAACGCTCGCGTCGGCAACATACAAGTTCCTGGCGCCCCATACCCTGCCCTTCATGTCGACGACGCCCGTGTCCGCCTGGGCGCTCATGCGACATGAGCCCATCTGGTGGGCAGACATCCAGAGGGCGACGGGGGACCGGTTGTCGGCGGCGCGCAGCTGCTTGACCCAGGCGCCAAAGTCGGGGTCCGTGAACTCGGGGTCTTTGCCGGCCTGGTGCGCGGCCTGTCTCTTGCCCCCGTCCCCGGGCACATAGGGCGCCAGATGCGCCAGATGCGGCCGGATCTCCGTCGCCCCCGATACGTAGCAGATCTTGGCCAGCGCAACCAGGCCCTCGAGGGTGTGCTCGCGGTCAAAGTCGGACGTGTCGTACTCGATGCGCGGCGCGCCACTCCGCGGGTCCGGGTACACGCTACCCGTGTCGCGGTCGCGCGTCAGCGAGATGAAGCTGCCGACGTGCTGGTACTTGAGCGCCAGCAGCTTCGCGTCGAGGCCGTCTCTCCAAGCCTGGAGGGCGTATGTGGCAAAGGGCTAACAGGGGGGCGCGCGTGTGCTCGTCAGCAAGCCTTGCCGTCGTCGTGTACACGAACATGGTGACTTACAACGTTGCAGGTGGGCTCCAGCTTCACGCCGTGGCCTTTTCCGTCGAGGTTTTCAAATTCGTCCACGTAGGAAGTGATGATGCCGCCCTCCCACGAGGACATGTCCCTGTTGCCAAAGACGCCCGACACAAAGTTGACGGGATGCAGGTGGAGGTGCTTTCCGACGTTGGGGTTCTGCCGAGGCAAGAGTCAGCAGTGAATCGGCGACGGGAGAGGAGCGGGCCGCCCATTTTCGCGCCTAGATACCTTGATGCCGCTCTTGGCCAGAATGACAGGGCTCCATAGAGAACCGCCCGAGATGATGACCTTGCTCGCCCTGACGACGACGCGGCGCCGCGTGCGCGTGTCCCGAGGCGTGCTCACGCCGCCCGTGTCGTCTCGGGACGTCCAGGTGCCCTCTACTCCGATGGCGGTGACGGCGTCGTCGGCGAAGAGGACCCGGTCCACGGCAAAGCCTTCCATAAACTCGGCCCCCGCGTCGCCGGCGGCAGGCAGCCAGGCTACCGAAGGCCCTCTCTTCTCCGCGGAGCCGCAGCCGAGATGGCACCGGCCGCAGTAGTGCTCCTTGCTCGCCGTGTTCTGCTCGACGACGCCCCCCCTCCAGCCGAGCTTCTCGAGGCCGTCCAGCACGGCCTGGTTGCGTGGGTTGTGGCGGATCGCGTCCTTGCTGGCGCCGATGAAGTCCCACACGCGGTCCATGCTCTCGTCAAAGTCGCTCGAGGTGAAGAGCGGCAGGCCGGCGGCAGCCCATTCCTCGCGGACGTAGTCCTGCAGGCGGAAGCACACGCTCCAGTTGATGGTGCCGCCGCCGCCCCAGTTGCTGCCGCTCGTGACGCCGATGCCGGACGAGCGTGAGACGGAGACGCCGCCGGCGTCGTACAGGTAATGGGCGGCGGCGCCTTGCGTCATGGGAAGCTGCGACGGCGGGAAGTAGTACCCCTTGTCCACGACGAGCACTCTGTGGCCGGCCTCGGCAAGGTTCTTGGCCGACACGCCTCCTCCGCAGCCGGATCCGACAATGACCACGTCGGTGGTGATTTCGTGCACGGCGTCGCCGGCCGGCAGCCGGATAAAGTTGAAGTCGTAGCCGTCGACGGGCCTCCACCCCTTGGGAACGTCTGAGTAGCCCGAGATTTCCTTAAAGTACGGGCTGCAGATGGAGTTTGCTTTTTGGGCCATTTGCGCAATCGACTTGGACAGCAACCGCAGCGCGGGGAGACGGGACGCGGCCCATGATTTCAAAATGGCCTCGCGCACCCTTGTAGGCTGCTGGGTGATTGGGTTCCAGTAGCCCGTCAGAAGCATGCTGCCGGCGTGGCTGCTGTGGGAGGAGCAAACTGTTAGCACATTTGCCTCACGCCCGACCCGGCAGACACGGGCTCACTTACCCGAGCAGATCCAGGGCCCTGATCAACTCGCCCTTTTGCGGAACAATGGACAGCGAGCGCAGGCAGTCTTGGCGGAAGCTTTCGTCTTGACTGGGGCGAAACTCGAGGTATTCCTTGATCTTGCTCCTGGCCGGAGGGTCTGCAAGCGCGGCCATGGAGCTGTCAATGAGGGCCTCGAACTCGGCATCAGACAGGACAAGGCTGTTGTTTTTGTCTGGCACAGCCGAGGACGTAGTCGAGGTGACGGAGGGCAAGATGCCGTCCAAGAGGGCATACAGAGTCTCCCAGTGGGCATCCGTCATGAAGTCCTTGGCCGGGGCATCTGGCATGCGCGTCGGGACAGGTGCCCCAACGTCGATTGCGTCCATGGTGAATAGAGGCCGCGAATGTGTGAAGAGGGAGGCAGAGCCTGGAGCCGAACCGTGAAGCCTTGTGCCCAGGCGAGGACACACCTTGTGTGCCGCGTGGACGAGCTGGGAGCTTCTGATGGCTTTTATGGCCCGAGGTTCAGCTGCCAGTCAGGGAGGAGGAGACTGCAAGTACCGACCAGACGCTTCACTGTTGTGGGGTTGGCCGGCGGCTCGGGCACCACAACGGGGCGGGAAAATTGCGGCCCTGGGTTCAATGTTCCTTGCATTTAAATCCTTCATCTCTCCGAGTTCGTCCATGTCCTGCAGCTTCTGGAGCCCATTGTCAGATGACGGCAGTGCCGCATGCGCGCGAGCAACAACAAGTCGGTTCCCTTTGGTGTCAAATGTTCAATGGCGCCGACTCCCCGTTTCCCGCTTCCCGTTGCCCCGTTCCACATCCCCATCCAGCCCCTTCGCCGTTGCCCGCTGCCCGTTGCTCGTGCCCCATTCGCCCCTCAATATTTCCCCGCCATCTGTACTCCGTACTCGCATCGCCGACAGGGTTCAAATGTTGCTGGGCTTTATTGGCCTCGCCCCCTGTAGCTTCCGCCATGAGCTGATTCGCACTGCCGGACACGGTCCCGGAGCAACTCTGCGACCCGTCTGTGCTAGATGAAGCCCATTGTCCCACCCAATGAATCCTCCAATCGTCGTCGACCCCTACCTACAACCTGCTGCCACTTTGCGCGACACCAAACGCCGCTTATTTCATCAAATCACCACATGCAGGACATGCATCGAGGAGCCCGAAACAGTCATCAATGTACTCCGTACTCCGTAGACCAGCCAAAATCGTACGTGGTACTTTATTCCTTCATCTCCTTTATCTGGCCTAGCTTCCCGGCAATCAATACCGCCACCAAGGCTATTCAAGCGGTGATTACTTGTCCCTTCATATGCCTCGTCAACTTGACACGCAGTCCAGAGACGACGACTGTCTTCTCCCCGCACACCGTGACTGGACTCAACCTTGGCAGTCGAATAAAGACAAAAAGATACCAACGCCAACTTTAGATGTTTGTGTCCTCCAGGCTTGTTCGCAAACAAGAATAGGACAGGAAGAAGATGAACAAGGAAAAATAAAAAAAATAACAAAAAAGAGAGTACATCTCCATCTTCTTTACTCCCGACTGTCTGCTCTTGACAGATGGCGAGTCATGGGTACAAACATGCAAAGTAACAAAATAAGAGACGGATTGACAACCCTTGTGTAGCCTCTGGTACAAATGGAGCCCAAAAGAAAAACAAGAAATAATTCCTATGTACGTAAAATCCAAAGCAAACGCAGGATACACCCTGATGCATGTTCCATTGGTCGCAGTATCCTGATAAATTAGTCGTCGTGGCCGTCGAGCTCAGCACCGAATTTTGACCTCTCCCCGAGTAAAACAAAACAGAATATGCTTGGGCGTCATAATATACAATCCACCGCAAGATTGAGAGAAGTGCCGCATCGCACCGGGTCATTGCGCTGCGAATGCACCCCCTTTGAATCAACCTTGCTGAGCTAATTGGCTCATTTCAAGTGCCGTCGTCGTTGCTTCGCTACCTCAATCGTAGCATGCTGTGCTGTCTCGTCATAATCGTATCGGCGGCTTGCTTTCCTCTATTTGATCAATTAAGCCAAATTCTTCAACACTTCTCTCTGGCCCCTGATCCTCCTTTTGAGCCCGTCAACTTGCCGTGTCCGAGGCCGGGAGGGGAGGGCTCGATGCCTTATTTCTCCTAAAAAATGGAAAGTCCTTCATCCTGAACCGGCTCGTCTTCTTCTTCAGTGATTTGCCCTCTGCCTTGCCGATACTACCGCCATAATTCGCTTCATCATCGGCTGCCCCCGCGTCACGGAGAACCGTTCCGGGCGACCCGTGGCTCGAGGTACTCGGTGGCGACATGTTCACGCCCGGAGCGCTCAGCGTCCGCTCCACCGACTCGTTGCTTACAATGCTGGTGCCCTGGGTGCTTGGAGAAAGAGCTAGCTTGCCAGTCGTGGCTGTTGTGGCCTGCGATTGCCAGTCTCCACCAAAGGCGCCAGAAGCACTGCCCTCGGTGGTTTCGCTGCATCGCTGACGTCCGAAATGTGTTGAAGACTTGCTCTCCGTGCCGCTATCACCTCGTGATCTGCAGTTAAAAGGATCGCTATCGGCAAGTTCCCGCACTGCATCAAAGGCTGACGTGTTTCCGTTGAGGTCTTGGCGCGGCGCGGCTTTCTCAAGCGGCAGAGAATCAGCAATACCCACCGGCTTCTCAGGCGCCGCAGGGGCTGGCTGCTCGTCCCTCATTGCGACATCAACCGCCGCCTGCCGAGTCTCTCCTTGGTCGCATGTTGATTCAGTCATGTTTCTCGCTGCTCCGGCTTTAGCAACAGCTTGGGTTTCCGGGGTGTCACCGTCGCCCGCATAACTCCTGGTCCGGGGCGAAAAGGTCCCCTCGCGAATTCCCCGTCGTAGCCTGATCTCATCTGGTGACAGCCTCGCCTTTTCCTCCTGTATTTTCTGCTCGAAAAGTCCCTTATTGATTTCGAGCTCGTCCACTGTGTAGCGCATGGCGGGCATAATGTCCGCAACCCCCTGAAACAATGGAATTGCAAACATGTTCATAAATCCAAGCTGAGCGTTGGATAATGACAATATGTCCTTTTTAGGTTGCGCCATGAGCGACGACTTAATTTCCAGCTCCTCTTCCATAGACGCTTGTCTTGAAAACTCCTCTGATAGAATATGCATCCATTTCAATGCTGTGTCGTGATGTCTTGCCTGTGGTAAAAATGAATGGGTCAGCCAACGTCTTCACCAATAAGAGTCACAGCCAAGTCCGAGAGGTCGGTTCGGCAAGAAAATTCAAGCAACTCACCACATTGCTGATGTCGGCACATTTGATGAGCAGCGAGCAGGCTAAGGCCTTGTGATCCTCAACCTGGCGGCCGTTCCAGCCATCGGTACTATTGTTGTCCTGCAATCTTTCCTGAACATGACCAAGTTTCTTCATATAGTCAAAATGTAGGCCCATGTCGGTTGCGAGGATTGAGCTTATCATGAGACTTCGCATCTTCCTGTCTTCAAAAGCTGACGGCCAGTATCGGCGGAGGATCTGCGAGTAGGCGGCACAGTGGAATGACTCCAAAACTGATCTGTCGTTGTACAGTTGTGCCAGCGGTGCATTCAGGGTGGCTAAAAAGCCATTGTTGACACCAGGGTGGCCGACGTCGTGGCCGATTGCGGTGATGAGGAGCGTGAGAGCCTCAAAGGGACTCAACAGGGCCGCTATTGGTGACTTTTGTGCGACTGTGCTTTGCTGCGGCCTGGTCGGATACGGTGGAAGGGCGCCAATGTGTACGAGAAAGTTGAAAGTGGCCTGCAATACATCCACAACGTGTCTGAAGTTGTGATATGGCACGAAGCTGTTATAGGCGGCGCGGCAAGCCACGAGGTAGCTGATTAGTTGGTCTGTTCAGGGCAAATTGTTAGCACATCTACTTCATTGCATCGAATATCAACGGGTCACAGTTCCAGTGGCATCGTACCTGCGGGTATCCGCCAAGGCTCCAGTTCAGGTACAGCCAGGGCATGCTTGAACATGACCAGAGCAGCGACCAACAATTCATCATCGGAGAAGGAATGAGCACAGAAATGCCACCGACCCACAGCGTTGGCGATTTCGACCTGGCGGAGAGAGGATACGGCTATGTGGGCGCCAGCGATTTGTCCGTCGTTGCTATCAAGGCGGCATATGCCCTTCATAAGCCCGGATACCATTGCTTCCCGCAAATATGCAAATGGCTTCTGCTCGTTGACCCCGACCCATGATCGCTTCCTACCCTTGGCAACTTCCATCAAAGCCTCCTGCTCCTTTGTGGCATCCCTGTGGGCCTTGTAGGCACAAATCTCGAGAGTGGTTATGCATTTTGTGTTCAAGGGGCTAATCAGGACATCGACGGCGCCAAGGTCCAGACACGTTCTCATTAAGCGGCGGTTGGTAGCCAAAGTTGCTTGCGGAGGTTGTACAGCCTCTGAGATACCGTCCGTCATTGGACGACCGCTGCTGGGCATGGCTGTTTCGGGGGGACTGATAACGGCGACAGGAACGACAAGCTTGGAGATATTGCGAAGATGGGCTTCGGTGACAATTTTTTGAAGCAAACCCAGGCCGTAGAGCTCTTCATTTGGCGTGTGGATTTCGGCCGTGTCTGGAACGGGAGCAGGCGTGGGGGACGATGATCTAGATCGGATGTGCTGATCTTGCATTTGGTCGTCGGATGGGGTATCCAGAAGAACCAATGTCGGAGTTGTGTTGGTGAATGAGCCGTCTTGGAGTTGAAACAGAGTGGACAAACAGGCTGCACCTGAGCCGCAGACATGAACTGAGAGGGAGGACCTTGTTAGCATTTAAAGACTGATGCCAACGTCGGGAGGGGGAAGGGGATGTGGGAGACGCAGGATAAATGCAAATTGGCGGGTGCTCAACAAGAGGGACAAAAGCGTACCGTGGCCAAAGGTATCAAGCAGAGGCTGCACCATCTCCTTGACATGATCGCGCTTCCACTCGGCGTGGGCGGAGTCGTTGACTACCTGGTTGGTGCCAGGCGCCGCCCTCAGCAATCTATCTTCGTCAATGACGCGATTAACGTAGATGACATTGCACGAAAGGCGGTCCATTGTGGCAACGGGAGGCTACCAGTCTCGCGACTGGAGCACGTTGACCACACAGACAAGGGCTTTCCGTCCAACGACAGGCGGCAGTGTGTTGAGAGGAGACAGTAGCAAGGGCTCGACGTCTCGACGTCTCGCGGCGAGATGCGACAGCCAGCTGTATGGCTCAACACGACGGTCCGAGACTGACAGGGGTGCGTCGAAGAGGAAGGCCCAGCGGCTAGAGGCAAGATGAATTGCGGCGGTGTCGGGCGGTGATGTCGACCATATGGGACGATCGTGGGCGGAGGGTTGTGGGGTGATCGAAGACTCGTGGCAACCACTGCCCAGGAGAGCCAGGGGAGTATCGAAAGAAAATATCGACCGAGGTGGCGGCTGGAGGACAAGGCCGAATCAGGCGGCCGTGGGTGATGGCAACGGGAAGACTCTGGCAGCGATGGTGGGCGGACCCAAACAAAGGCAGAGTCAGTCACAATTGCGCCGGGTGGCGAGGAGGAAGTCGCGCGACAAATCCGGGGGCTGCTGCAGGGCGAAGCGGGAAGGGTTGGCTCGTATGACTGAAAAAGAACAAAGGGTGGAAAAAGTCAGGAAGGAGCGAAGCGGATGAGAAACCAAATGGCTGGTGGGAGAGAGAATGGAGAATGGAGAATGGGGAATGGTGTGCGGCCAAGTATCGCGACTTCTGGGCAGAGATGGCCGTCGTCTGTCCTGTCTGGTCGCAAGTGGGAGGGCCGTGGGAGTTGTGCGAGTCGTGGGAGGAGGGCCAATGGGTTGCTTCAAGTGGTATTGCGAGGATGGACGGGCAAGTGCCCCATAGAGTCTAGCAGGAGTCTAGAAGGGCGAGCGAAGGAAGTGGCCTGGTGGATGTGCATTGTGGGTAGAGCAGCCCGCGGCCAGTGGTCAGCGAGGGGGATGCAGTATGGAGGCACCAGACCAGACGCAACGCAGGAGGAAGCGCGGCGGTTGAGGAGGGAGTCAAGCCCATTGAACCAACCAGACTGGTCGGCCCTTTCCTCCTCGGCCAAGGCCAGTTGACCATGGTCCACTGAGCAGTTATGTTGATTGCCCCCCGTACATGGAGATGGAAGGTCAAGACTTCCAGAAAAGCAGCCACAAGTAGCGAGATGGGCCCGTCGACTGGGGGGGGGGCGGACTGGAATGGACGAATAGGCAGCTGTCAAAGGGCGTCGAATGGGGCCTGGGGGGTGACTGACCAGGGCCGGGGACAAGGGCAAGGACATGGGCGGCCCCAGCACGGACCAGCGCACATGAATGGACGACAGTTGCGGCAAAGGGCTGAGGCGTCCCGGTCCAAGTGATACTTGGGCAGCCGGCACAGGGCCCTGCAGCACTACTGCATGCAGTTGCCTTCCCAGGCTGGCTAGGTGCTCTTGCTAACGTTGTTAGTTGGCTCCAGGTCCATTAGCCAGTCCCGGGGCGTCTTGGCGCCGGATTGCACCACTGCAACCCGCACAATTTGTTGGAGCATATGCATAAAGTACTTGACTTTATGTACCTGCACATCTGGACCCATTTGTCGAGTGTCGGAAACCACTTGGAATAGGAAGCGTCGCTCGAGACCAAAGGCAACAGAACCGACAGACCTGTCTTCCTTGCTCGCCTCTTTGCAGCCGCAAGAGCAACTTCTTTGTTCTCAGGGCGAGCGGCCGGACCTGGGTGCCGTGTCAGACATGCAGCTACGAGCGAATCTCGCGCCGGGGATAGATGGGTGTAGGGCTGGACAGACACTCGCGGTAGTTGACAAACACCTCACGGCAGATTGGCGCCAGCCGTGGAGTCGGTTACACGAGGTCGGCGACCAGGTAAATCTTTATCGCGATGCAAATGGCAGTTGCTGACCATGGCAATATTTATTGGATTGCTTCTGTGCACGGATGAGCTGAGCTATCCCGCAGGGAACCAAGAAGCACAAGCACCGCACCGCTGGGACCGTCCCCCCTCACACTACCGGTACCATGGGGTAGGGAGTATAAAATTGAACGTGGAGTGAGGGCACATGCTAACACCCTCTGCCATAGGTTGCTGAGGACGGAGAAGTCGGTTGACATTCCCGAGCTGGCTACGAACCTGAATACACGCGTACGCACGTACGCACGCACAACCACCCCCTTGACATTCCAGATGTCTGGGCCCCGACGGACGGCACTCCGGGCTGAGCGTTGATGCTTGCTACGGTGGCTCGCCCACGGATGAGCTCAAGAGATCCGTTGGGAGCCCCGCAGACGAAGACGGGACTCGGAGAAGCCGTGATGCTCTACGCCTCCACGGCGAAATCTTGCCGAGTGCTGTGTGTGTTGCGAGAACAAAGTGCCGGCGCGGAAAAGCTTACAAGGCGAGGTTGGTTTCCGCGTGCCCTCTGTTCACAATCCTTCTTGATTCCCGAGAGCGGAGGCAACGTCGCCCCCATGCCACGCCTTTGCACTGCCAGTTTTGAAATCATCACGCCGACCATGTCGCCCTCGGCTCTTGGTGTCTGATGCCGCTTTGTCTGTGCTGAACATGCGGACATGGATGGCGGTGGGCAGCAAATGGACGAGACTTCAGGGTGTGGCGCACCGGCGTCTCGGGGCAGTGGATCTGCCAGGCTCGTTGCAACCTTTGATACAGACAATCACGTCAGTCCCTTCTGGCCGCCTCGAGTCAAGCCTGGGGCCTGGCCAAGTAAATATGCTCCGGTCATCTGTGCTATTATTATTGATACGCGTGATAATCAACAGTGAGGCAGCCCCGAGACCCTGTCCCAGAAAGGTAGGGACTGACCCTCCTGTCACTTTCTTCATGGCGTACAGAGCACTGCCTTTGTGCGCCGTGCCACAGCAGACGGCGGCGACGAGGCCGCCAAGGACAGCAACAAAGATTGAGACAGCTTCTGTCGTTGGGATAGGGCGAGCGAGCCACTTTTTCGCGGCTTGCAACCCGACAGCTGAAATATTATCCCGGCCTGCGCTGGTCAGTCAGGTGGGAGGAAGCTGACCAGCAGGCAGCACAGTCAGATGGGAACTGAAGCAGACCCCAATGGGCGTTCCAATAATAGCCTTGCAATCGCCTTTCATCAAAGTCTACAAAGGTGCACTGCCCTGCCTAGGTACTTACTTGGGTTGTCCTTGACAAGACGGGAGAGCGGCAGTCCAACGCACACACTGAACATGCCCACTACGTGGCCGAAACCGAGCTGAAGCCCACGACGCCGGATCAGGAGAGGCGGACTGCACACATCGGATAACATTGGATGCGCCGCGCAAAACCCACCACATTTCTTACACGCCAGTGCGCTTCTGTGGCATCAGGGTCGCGGCATGGAGCTTTTCGTGGTAATGGCAAGAGCTGTCGGTCTGGAACGTCAACGCAATCAATACAACGTCGTGGGCGTCTTTCAGGCCGAGCTCTTACTGTCCGCGTTGCCGTGGCCGCCTATCCTCCAAACACCCCCCCTCAAAAACAAAGAACAAGAAAAAACCTTTGTCAGAGCCGGAGCCGTCCGTCAGTTGGGCCGTCCCATCATCATCTATCCGTTACGACGGCGTGCTCGGCACCGATCCACCATGCCCACTTTGCATCTGACCGGGTTTCACCACCCAGAGGGGCTTCCCGCATCGGGATGCCTTCTAGAACATGCCATGGAAGACTCTAAAAACAAATCTGCACTCCTCGTTGTCAGTGCTCCGGCTGCTCCCAGCCCAGGCCACCGGGACCAATTCATCAGCCCGCCCTCGCCATTCCCACCTGGTGCATCTCGGGTACCTGCCACGATGGCCAACAACGGAACGGGTACTCCGTACTCCGTACATGGATGCGTAATTGTGCCAACGGCCGGCGTGCACACGGACAGTTGGTTGTTTGAGCCCTGGTCTCGTGATTTGCACTGTCCCTGCACTCGTCACTCCCTCTGGTCAATCAGTCCCAACCCGTCGCCTCCTGCCTGCAATCAAGCAAAACTGACATAATTCACTGCCGATGCCTTTCAATGGTATCAGTGTCCTTGCTTCTTCATGGTACCACGCACACAATATCTCACGACTCATGATTTGTGCCTTGGATTTCGTGCATGCATGCGTGTCTGACCGGATCGAGTCCCGTGCATCACGTAGGGACCTCCATGAAATGCGCTGTGACACTCTGACACCATGTCCAATTACCGATACAAGTACGGAGTATGTGTAATTAGTCCACCCATGGTTGAAATGGTTGAAATGGTACAGTCATCACACCGAGACCCCAGTTCTACCCAGCCAATGAGGGTAGAGATGGATGGGGGCCATGGCAAGAGCTCTGGCACAACTGCTCGCCACATCAACGACAAGGACACTCATGGAATATGAAATGGCGATATTGCACAACCCTTCTCCATACCCCGTGTTCATCTATCTGCCCCCCCCCGGGGCAAACCACTCTCGAGTCATGAGACACACATCAAGTGGGAAACAAAGTTTCAACTTGTCGGGATTTTTTTCTCCTGTGTTAACAAACTTGCAACAGCGAGGAGAGACACGGTTTCTCCACTCAGTCTTTTTTTAATTCCCCTGTAATTATGCCCCCCCTCCAAAAAAAAAAAAATGAACAAAACCCTTGCTGCCTTTAACCCCCATTTATCGACGTAATTCATGCGGCAACGAGCCGATCGGTGTCCCCATGCAGTCATGATGCCATGCGATGCAGGAAGGGGGACTATCTAAATCTATTGACATTCCCTCCTCTTTTTTTTCTTCTCTTTTGCAATTAATTATAATTATCCACTTTGAGAGTGATGCTCCACGACCCTGTCTTTCAGAACACGGTCAAACACCACGGGCACTTTGACACTCTGGGGGATATCAAATGCCCCGTCCCAGGGCTGGAGGGCGACCGACAGTAGACGTGTCTCCGTACCCTGCCATATTACCTAGACGGGTGCGTGCTTACGCCTCGACTAGTTGTTGCGTGCCGTCTTGTCCGCCTCTAGATGGATCTCGGTTACTTCCTCCATAGGGCCTTCTCCCGTGCCGTCTGCCGGCACCGAAATGACGCCCCCATTGTCCCACGAGGCGCTGTCCTCAAACGGGCCGGCCGATGCCATGTCCATATCTTGCTCTGAGAGTGCCTTGTCCCTGTCATCGCCCGACGATTCAAACTGCGCATCGTCACTTGCACAGTCTGCTTCTGCCGATCCGTCGGCACCGTTACTGCTCAAGCCGGTAAAGTTCCAACCTTGAGTCATGTCCAGCCCTCCGGGTCCTGGCGCTTGGTAGTTGCCGTCATCCTCGATGCTGCGACGAACAAGACTGTCGACGTAAACAGGCAGCTCCTCGTCGTCGTCGTCATCGTCATCGTCATCGTCCATGCCCGTCAACGGGGTAACCGCCGTCTTGGTTGATGGTTGAGTCATGATGCCCTCCTCGCCCGACTCTGTCGCCTCATTCTCCGAGTGGTTTGCCTCGCTGTCAAATTTGTCCAAAATTTCCCTAAATCTTGGCCCTCCCAACGGGGCGCTGCTACGACGACGGTAAAAGAGCAGATATGCCGCAGAGGTGATGACCGAGGTAGGGTCCGACACTACGTGGACAGATGAGTCTACATTTGCCCATGTTAGCCGAGAGACTCTCCAGTGAGCAGCCATAAGTCACACATACCATTGTAATTGTACCACTGTCCATCCACAAAATTCTTGGCATATGCCGTATAATGGCCGCCTCCGAGGCCACCATAATGGTCGTCAACTGCTATCAAATCGTAAATCTCTGCCTTGCCGTCCTCTTTCTGAATGACTCTAGAGGTGAGGTCCAGGCCCTCGATTGGGAAGTCAACCAGGACATCTAGTTTGTCGCGCCGCCAGCCGGAGCTGCTGAAGCGCTTGAGATGCGCCACCAAAATATCGGGAGATTTCCACAGGTCAAACTTCTTGCTGGCCCGTCTGTGCTCTTTGCACCGAGGGCAGTACCACATGTCTTGCTCAGATAGAATTTCCGCCCTCTCAAACTCGTCTAGGCACTCTTCAAGGGTGATGCCGCGCGTTCGACGGGTGACACGTCGTTGCTGCGTAATTTTCAGGGCCGGGTCGTGGAGAGTCTCCATGTCTACAAACGTTCTGCACCCCTGAGCCGGGCCTGGCTGTTTGGTGGTGTTGCCAAAGACAGTGTCCCACGCTTCCTCATTCCAGTCAACAACGATACCCTCAAAAAGACGAACCAATGGGCCACCGTCGGCAACAGCGGGGGGAATAGGCTGAGGAGCCACAACGTTGGCTCTTTGCGCCAGTTTACTAGTCCGGGTTTGCTTGTCGCCACGACGCTTGCCGCCCTTCTTGCCCTGGCCTTTGTGTCCCTTGAACTTCTTGCGACCATTGTGGTTATTATACTTGGCATTATGCCTTCCAGACCGTCCATTTAGCTAAAATGACTGTGAGCATACGACTAGCAGGACGGGGGGGAGAGGAAGAAAATATCGGAATCTGGCCGATATGCATTCTTACCTTGGCAGCAGATTGACCATCTTCCTCGCTGGACTCCTCCATCATTCGGGTCTGAGAGGACTCGGGCGTGGCATCTTCCTCCTCGCCACTTTCTTCGTTGCCAGAACCAGTGCCGTTGGAGCTCTCGGGGCTAGGCGCGTCTCCATCCTTCACGCTTGATTCAAGAATACGATCAACAAGTTTGGGCAACGTCCTGGTATTATCAACACTAGACCAACCAGTTGGAACAGGGCCGTCGGAGTCGTTCTTGAAGTAGCAGAGTTCAAAGAGATTCTGAAGCTCTGGATTCAGAAAGCTTGTGGGTTTAACAAATTTCGGTGCATCAGTGTTGAAGTGCTTGAGCAGTTTCGGTTGCGTCACTGAAGCGCTAGCGGCATTGTCGCGGATACCGTCTGCTGTATCCTTCATGGTGATGTCAACCATGTCGTCTTCTCCCTCGATAGAGTTAGTTCCAACTTTGCCATCAGCAGAAGAATCCGCATCCGATGCCGTAGTGATGACAATATCCGCGTCCACTCCGTCGGCTGGATCGGATTCTGGTGCATCCTTAAACTTTGACCATGTAGAGAATGTAGCAATCTTCTGCAAGATTTTGCGCCGAATGATGTCGTAGTCGGACGCTTCTTCTCTAGTTAATGTGATGAAATGAGGTGGCGAAATGCCTTCAGGGCCGCGACCAGGAATCTGTGGCCTTCGATGAAGAACCGGGACGACCATGGTATCGCATTCCTCTTCATTCCATTCTGCTGATTCTGGGGGACTGTCAATATCCAGCATGGACCGATACTTCTTCGGCGGCCGCTTGCTCGGCCAGTTGGTGGGAGGGGCTTCTAATTCGTGGATGGTTGGTGTGTCTGAAGATTGAATCTCTTCTGATACATCTTGGGTATTGTCATAAATCTTGAAGAATCGGTCCTTGAACTCCTCGGCGCCCATGAGACGTTCAACGGGCACACCGGTTCTGACCGAGATGAACTGCTTAAGGGATTCTATGGAGCTGTGCCTCGAAAGTTCCACCTCGATCTTGACGGGGACGTCGTTGAGCGGGAAGAACTTGATGGATTTAGACCACATGTTCTCCAGTGGCAGAGGCAGAGTCAGGTTGTTGAATGGATCAAAGGTGATGCTGATCTTGCCGCACTCGGGGCATTTCAGTGTTGACTTGTATAAGCCGGTGAAAAGATCGGCAATGACAGAGTCATCGCGGCGACAGGTAATCTCCCAGACCTTGTCAGCCATCTCCTTGATAGCTTCGGGGTTGTTGATCATGTCGTCAGTGGAATCCGGCTTTTCAATGTAAGGCTTCTTCTTGATCCTACTCAAATCTTCTTGAAGGGCATCGAGCAAGAACCCCAGAAACTCCTGAGAATCCTGCTGACCCCATCCAGAGAAGGTCGAGCGGCAGCGACCGACTGTCGACTTGAAGTCCCGTGGGCTCACAGAACCGCGGCCTTCCTCGTAAATTTCTCGGAGAAGATTGCCATATGCGATGGCCACTCTGCCTTCGAAACCGAGCACATTGGTCTTGTTAATTTCACCAAAGTAGGATTCAGTCAAGAAGTACTTGGTGAGCTCCTCGACGCTCCTGACGCACTGCAGGGCAGAGTTCATGTAGCAAGTGTTTCCCAAATTATGCAGACCAACAGCACCGACGCTCTTTCCAAGCCGCTTTTTTTGCACGCGACCGCGAGTCATGGGGCCATCGCGCACCGGGCTGCTTCGGTTGCTGTTGGTTTTGGAGGACATTGCGCTTGCTGCAAGGCGTGACGGGGCGGATTTCTCGGCAGGCTTGAGCCGACCAGTGTAATTGCTCACATGAGCGTTGCCGATAGCCTCATCAAGAACCAAGGTTTGATCAGTTGTCAGCTGGTAATGCTGTAGGGTCGATTTCCCATTGAACTTGTCGTTGGCGGTGTGATCAATCAGTGGCACGGAAACTCGCAAATCCCGGACCTGCGAGAAGGACGCAATATCAACAAGCAAAGAAGGCCAGATTGACCGAGCCGCAGCTCCAGCTTGAGATCTTCCAGGCGAGTCTGGAGGGGTGAGGGCCGACGGACCGTCGGCGGCCTCTTGTCTGGTGACGTGTACAGAAGCCGGAATGGTGAATAGTCTCACCTTGCGCTCCAAGCTGACCCCGGCGAGAGCCTTGACTTCCTTTAGAAAGCCTTGAGCATGAGTAGTGGAGCTTCTTGCCAAGACAAGCGGTGGTGGGTTGGTGGCCTTTAAAGACTGTTCAACGGGAATGGTGCTCACATCGGACCACAGCCGATGGATATGAAAGACGGGTGGGTGAAGCTCGTACAGAATGTTGGGCGGTGCCTGTCTGCTATCGGCAGTGTTTACGGCAGTACGGGCAATGGGCTTTTGGCCGTCCTTCATGCCGTACCAGTCCATGACCAGCTTCCAAGCATCTTCCGGAAATAGTTCAAATGACTCAAGCCCCAGACCCGGAATAAGTCGCACAAAATCCTGCCCACTGGAATCCTTGATAGTTTCCAGCACAATGTCGGCGTTGTCCACCGGGCCCAAGGACGCACCCTCAGAGTCGGCTGGTGCAGACTTTGAGCTGGTCCGCAAAGCAAGAGCTTTGTCAACCCAGGTTCTGGAAACCAGATATGCCACACTGCCTTCTTGTACGGGGGCTTCCGCAAATGCCTTTAGCAGCATTTCGATGACCTTGACCTGCTCTAACAACGGCGGCGGTGCTACAATTTTCTGTGTCAGTACTGTATTCATTTGCTACCATGGCTTTGTCCGGTTGATATATGCCAGGCAAGGCGCAATTCATTCGGGATCATGCTTGTTTTTCTTACGTTGGAACAGGGAAGCCTCGTGGCCGTTCACATCTGGGGCATCGATGCTCATTGCGCGGGGAAAATCAGCAGTCGACGAATTTATTTGCTGGCTGGACTGGGAAGCGTCGGCGTCGACGGTGCTGCCGCCTCTAGAGGGAGCGCCGTCGGGGTCCATACTGGAGGCTCTTCTCTTTAGTGGTGACGAGGATCGTTGAGGCAGGTCGGCATCGCCATTCATCATGGCCCTCCGCGAGACAAGAAAGGGCGACTGGCTTCTGCCTGGATTCGATGCAGAGCCAGTCTCGTCTCCTCCTCTATCACTCTCGAGTGAGAGTTCCGCGTAGGCCGAGGCGCAGGGTGACGACGCAGTGGATGAGGCGTATTCGGCTGAGACGAGGGAGGCGGCGTGGGCTTGTTGCAACCGCGGGGGTAAGCTCGAGGCGGTTGCAACAGGGAGAGTCTCGGTACGCAGCCAACGAGGTGTGCCGGGCTCGCAGAGAGGAGACACAGAGGCAGTATCGAGAGAGAAGGACAGAGCAGGGTCGTCGTCGGCTTCCAATTCACACGATGGCAAGACAGAGTCGGGGGACGGCGACCTCGGAGGGTCTAGTTCTTCCTTGGTCGAGGACGGAGGGCGGGCAAGCTTTCTCTTCTTGGAGGAAGACGTCTTGACAGTGAGCTGCCCGGGCAGCTCGGGAGAAGATAGGTCTGGTGTGTAGCGGCGGTGGTGCAGGCGGTGGTGCAGGATGCAAGAGATGATCTTATTCAGTCCTGGGTGAGGGTCTGATGGAGCAGCCTCACGCACGCCTCAGAGGAGCAAGAGCTGTAAAAAGTAAACTGGGGCTCTGCGGGCGCGGCGGCAGTGTTGTGGCCAGAGGACAGGGTACTTAAAGTAGGTAGGAACGCACAAACGGGGGTCCAGATGGAGCGGATCAAGGACACTGGGGGGCTTGTGCTTGACTCAACAGAACACACAAAGCACCCAGAGAATTTTAGCATGCACAAGGTGGCGTGGGTGGATGACAGCGGGACACCAGGCAGACATCAGCATCGGGGGGCTCGGGGCTCGGGGCAGTGAAGGAAAGAAAGGAAGGAAGGAAGGAAGGAAGGAAGGAGAGATGCGGGCAAGAAGGGGCCAACCAGAAAGGAAAGTGCAAAAAAAGAAGCAAAATTTCGCAACATGAAAAAAAAAAAATCTCTTGTCCAGCCTGCACCACAACACCAACACCGAATGCCAGTGGGGAAGGGGGGGGGGGGGGGAACTCGATAGCGGGACTCGAGCTCTGGCTGAGCCGACCAGTCAGCTTCCTCGCAAGAGAATTTGCAGGTTCCTGACGAGGAGGCGCCTGAGTGAGTGGGCTATTCAACCATGGCAATTGCTGTTGTGACAGGCTGCGTTTAGAGACATGCAGTGGGCGCTATCAACGTTGTTGAGTGCAAATTCATCCGACAGATTGACACTATGAAGATTGAATGGGCCAGACATGGTGAATGCAGATACACCAGTTGACGACCCGACGGCGCCTTGCCGCCTTGTCACCGCCCTCTTTTGCGCCTCCATTACACAATGATAGCCATGGCCAGGCGTGAAGGTAGGCGGAGGGGGAAAGAAAAGGACAGCTCAGGAAACACCAAGTCGGTGTTTGCTTTTAACAAAACATGGGGACAAAAAAAGACAGAAACTGCTGAAGTGTGTGATGCACCCGCCAGCCCAAGCTGCACGTCCCCACCGCCGTCCCCTTCACTATGCTGGAATATTAATAATTAATATACTTTGTACTCCGTTCTCTGCATCTCAATAAATGAATTCTTGCATCGGCGCCTTTGACCTGACAGCCAGCGTCCAGCCCCATTCTGACTTGCAAGACGCTGCAGGCCGCGGTGCCATCCATGCACTCACTTCCTTTCACTTTGACAATGCTCGCCATCATGCCGTGCTTGTGTCCTTTGTTCGGCCAGGTGCATCCGTGCAACGAAGCCATCACGGTCTATAAATAGAGTATCCTCTTTGCTAGTCCTGCCTTGGCGTCAACAGATATTTGTGAGTGTCTGCCTCCTCACGTGCACTCCTGCAATTCTTGTTGCCTTGTCACATGCTGCACACACACCCAATCAGGTTCATGGGAAGACACGAGATGCGGAAAGATGGGCACGCGCACGCGCACGACGCTGTAGCCTGTCTATGAAACGTATCCCAAGAAACCTCTTCTGCCATTCCTTATATTGTATCGACGCAATCGTGACAAGAAAAACCATTATAGTCCAAACACACAGAATATATCCCTCCGACCCAGACTAATCCAACAAGAAAAAAATGTGTACCTTGGCCATGCGGCAGACCGATCTTCTTTGCCTTGAATCCATCGAGATAGCCCAAACGCCACTTGCCATTCAACATGACGGAGCACCCCTTGAAAACATCGTCTAAACCGTTTCTATTCGTCACCGCCATTTCTTACTTCGCCGTGTCCATGAGTCTTTCCTTCCAGACCGCCAGTGCATTGCTGAAAGCATCAACCTTCTATCCCGCCCAACAACTTCTGCCTTCTTGTCCCGGCAAACCTTTGACCCAAAACCCAGGGGCACATCCTGTTTGCATTTCTCACAGCTTGGCATCCGTCTCTTCGAACTCCGCAACCTGTTTGACAGGCTGCACGCCAGAGCTGGCGAGTAGGCCAGCTTTAAATCGGCGTACGTCCTTGATCTCCTGGGCCGTGTCGACTGCAATGGTGTCTGGCGTTGACCCATTGTTCGTCGCATCAGAGGCAGCCTGCGGAAGTCCGGCATCCTGCGCTTTGGAAATAACCTCGGTTAGTTGTTCAGGGCCAAGGTTACATTCGCTCTCAAGGTAGCCACGCAGGACGTCTACACTCTTCAACTTCTCCTCTGGAACATTTTCGACCTTGGCGTCCTTCAATAGTTCAGTAATCTTGGTATTCAGACCAAGTGCCTCGAGATGGACTGAGAGGCGGGATCTAGTGGTTGAAGAGGGGTGGAGATATGTCATGTAAAAGTCCACCACTTCTGCCTTGCCAAGTTCCTTGACGTTGGCTGCATCGTGCTGGGCTATTTTGATAGTTTCCATGTCAGTATGACGGACTCTGTAGAAAAAGTGCGCAGAACCTGGCACAAAAGGGTGCCTCACTTACCCAGCTCAAAATCGTAGTACTCGGACTCAATCTCCTCCCAGTGCCTCGCTGACACTTGGTCCAGGTTGCGCGGCTTCTGAAGGCGCTTGGCAATGAGACTTTGCTTGTGGCCCGCAAAGTCTTCCTCACTCATCTTCTCGAGCGCCTGTCCGAATTGGACGAGGAATGCCTCGATTCGACGATCGATATATTTGGGCTCCATCTGGCTTTGAACCATGATTTGAAGACCAAAAGTGGTAGTAAATCTTCGCATGCCTGAGAAGACGATATATCCGAGCTGCTCGGTGGTACGGAGCTGATGAAACGCGGGCTCTGAAATCATTTGATCGAGCAGCAGAGTTTTCGCCCTCAGTTTCTGGTCGTTTTGGCCGCCAACGTACAACAAAGTCTCGACACAATGATTGACGGTGTGCACATCTTTGAGCGTCTTTCTGTACACATAGTTGGAGCCCTGGGGAAGGATGAGAGAGCGAGTGATGGGCCACTGAGATGGAGGCAGAGGGCGAGCTTTGAGCGTAGACTCTACCATGTCAGTCATCTTAGCGGCATCTTCTCTGTACAGGTTTCCATGGGCGTACACTTCGGTGGAGAATTGAGACGATATTAGCTTTTGGCAGAGTCGCACAGAATCCGCCGTGCTATGTTGGAGCGCCGCAGCCAATTCCTCCACACTGTAGCTCTGTTCTGCGTTCAGCCAGGCCAAACAGCTCCCGACCTGGCGAAATGGCGACTGAAGAAGTGAGTTCTCAAACGCACGCGCTAAGCGATCGTGGACAACGTGGAAACGTTCTTCTTGAAATTCAAGGTCCCTCATGGTAACGAGTACGTGTTCCAACAGGACAGGCAGTTTCTCACTATAACCAGATACCTTGAGGAAGAGTCCTCGTTTATCGAGAGATACGTGGTGCCGCAGCCCAGCCAGTTCCGCATCATATGTATATTCCTCGAGTGCATCCACAACAAGATGCACAAAGAGCAAAGAATTGACGTTGTTCTCAGCGGAAGCGAAAATGATGGGGTTTCGCAAGCTGATGTAGACGTCTGCTTTAGGGACCCAAAACATGTCATCCTTCTTCCACCAAGTTCGGACACCCTGGTCATTGCGCAACACCCGTGGAGCTAGAGCTGGCTGCGAGACTTCCTTCTTCTCTACCTCAAGCTTATGGGGGATGAAGCTGTTTTCGTGCGGCAGGTGCAAATCAGGGAATCGCTTGGCTTTGGGCATTGCAGAGGCGGCGGTCCATTCCGCCATTAGCTCCGAGGGTATCTTTTCGTACCGATACTGGGTTCCGTACCATTTCTCGCATTTATCCCAATTGCCGGGAAACGTTTTAGAAGTGACGAGCAGTCTCATGTCTTCCGGACGGAACTTTTCCAGAGACTTTGAAATAAGTGAGGCGTCAAAAGCTCGAAGGCGGTTCCCGCTCAGCAGAAACTCGCGGGGCAGAGGCTTTTGCATGGCGGCGCTGATGGTGCTAGTAAACCTGTCAGCTGGTAGCTTTTGCCTGAACCTGAATTCTATGTCGGCCATCTCCTTCAGCTCGTTAAATATCCATTCCTGCGGGGGGGCTTCTTGAAGCATAGCAATGTATTGGAAGATGACTGTGACAATCTCACGATAATGGTTCAACCCCTAGAGTAAATGTATCTGTTAGATGTGGCCTGTGAACGGGCTTGGAAGTGTGTGTTTGCACCAACCTCCTCGGTCAACTTCATGTCGATGTAAAAAAAGCCAGGGGTTCCAGGGCAGACAGGACTCGCACCAGCGGACAGGCTGTTCACCCAACCCTTTTGTTTGAGATGTGCCATGATGCTTCCGGGGCCTTCGTGCCCGATAAGATGGCCGATGTATCTGCTCGGTTGCGTCTCAAACAGGTGCTCCTCGTCGATGAAGGGGAAGCTCAGACTCAAGTCTCTGGAGTCCAAGACAGGTTTAGCAAAGCACTGAGTGCCAAGATCGGCCGCAAGGTACACTGGCTCTCCAGTCCAGCGGTTAGGGGCCAACTTCTTGTTCTCGACGTCGGAAAACAGCTCCGTAGCCCATTGTTCCAGCACAGGCAGGGGTTCGCGGCCGAGAACGACCAGCTTCATTCTGTTGGCAGAATAATGCTTGCCATAAAATTCAATGAACTTGTCGCGAACATTGATCCCGTTGGATTCGGGTATCGTCTTGAGCACCTCCAAGTTGCCAGTGGAGAAGTTACTATAAGGATGTTTGGGGTTCGCCAATGACTTTCCCAGTTGGTGTATACGCCAAATATCGCTTTGCAAGTTCTTGTTATGCTCGCTATCCACGGCTCTAAGCTCCCGATCTACGCAGCTCGGGTCGAACAACGGGTGAGTAAAGAATGCCGAGAAACGGTCCAGACCGCCGCGTAGCGGTGAAGGATTGGTGTCCGAAGGCTCTTCACCGTTGGATGGCATGCCCGCCAAGTCAAAGTAGTAGTTGGTGTCAGTCGAAGCGGTATAGGCATTGGAGCCGCCAGAGTTTGAGGACAGGTATTGGTTGTATTCATTCTCCAAGGGAAATTTCTTTGTTCCCATGAACAGAAGCTGCAGTGTGATGAGCATTAGCCAATTGGTCGAGTTGAGGTTCAGTTGAGGTACCCGGATGGCCTCCCTCCTTTCAAAGACTCACATGTTCTATGGCGTGTGCCATGCCAGGCATATCGGCCTCGTCACTGAAGTTGCCTACACCAACGTCCATGGCGGCACTGGCCTTGTCAGCCTCGGGGTCGTGGACGAGAAGCACCTCGAGGTCGTTCTGGAGGCGGACAAGGCGATAGTCACACTTGTCAAGCAAGGGCTTCTCGAGGCATTCCGTCACCAAAGTCACCGAAGCATGGTGGTGGTCCACCACGCTCCCAGACTCTGTGGGTGCCATTGTGTGGTTTCAAGATGAGGCAAACCACCTAGCGACGGATTGCAGGGCGAGAGGCACAAGGGGAGTATCGAAGCAGGCTGGGAGAAGGAGGAGAAGGAGGATGTGACCAGCAATGGGACTTGTTGTACTCCGTAAAGTGCCACAGGTCGGGAACCGGACAAGTGCAGGTTCCGTGAAACAACGATGACTTGTTACAGTGCAAAAGTGGGGTTCCAGGTGCCCGGGCCACCTAAGCCAGCTGTGTATGCGCCAAAGTGGCTACAGTACTTGAGTACCTAGGTACTGAAGTACCATGGCGCGCCACCCCTGTTTTTGGTGACAGGTTTGGTGACAAAGTGCTGTCTTGTAATCAGTTTATAATAGTCATGTGGGCTGTATCATAATTTTTATCTATTGCAAGACAGCAGTTTGTTACCAGAACTGTCACCAAAAACAGGGGCCGCGCGCGAAGTAGGTAGTTCTGGTAGCAGCGTGACTAGTGTCTGGTTTGTGAGTTGAGCTCGCTTAGTCAGCTTTGGCCTCTATATATAGAGTTCACTTGGGTGTGGTGTGGCCTAACGAAGTAGCTACAAGGACCAGACATCAATTGAACCGAAAATGCAGCGCCAAATGACAGTAGCCCCAGCCGCCACACTGGCTCAGCCCTTCACGTAAGCCCAAGGCCTGTTACTCGGCGTAATTGGTCATGAATGTCAATTTGATTTAACATGAACACGCTCTGCGTTGAATTCCAAATATTCTGCGTGTCACATGAAAGAATGCAGGACCGCCCTCTTACTCTCAATCGTATGTACCTGTTCGCAGCTCCAAACGCGAGCATTGTCCACTCACCGCTGTCACTAATAATCAGACTTCCTGAAATACTCCCATACCCGAGGTCCCATCTTACGAGTGTAGACATAAATATCCCATTCGTTAGGGATATACTTGGGCGCCTGGTCATACTCACCCCTGTTGAAGAACCGACGGCATTCCTTGAACAAGACATCTCTCTGGACCATGTAAGCTCCCATGTTGCGACCATGGACAATTTCGTGAAGAAGCTCGTGCCAGTATCCTCATAGGTCATGAAAATATTCGACCATTATATGGGCAATGATGCTTGGTCCCACGACTCGATGGCTTCTGAGTATTTAAGTGAAACCCTTCTGTTTTAGTCCCATGGCATTCATGCGATGCCATGACAGCACGCGTGAGGCATGCTCCACTTGCCTCTGAAATTTATCAACAGGCAATTAAAGTTATTACAAATATAATTGCCCCTTTGCCGCTATGAAGGTAAACTAAGGTGCTCTGTAGTATGTTGCTGAACTCTCGAGGCGAAAAGGGCTTTGGATATGACCAGCTCGGGGAACTAGTCGAGAACAAGGCAAGACAATTTCTTATCCCGGGCCTGAAGACATTACACAAATTTGTCCTGGCGTTGATGACGCATTGGCACTTGATGCTCGGAAATGACCGTCTGTGTGATGCGTTTTGCACAAACCATGCAGCCCGCCTGCACTTGCCCAGAGGACCAGCAATGTACGCTGGCTTATCATAAAGGTAGGAACCGCACTTTTCCTTTTCCTTTCCATGGTATAGATTGGCTCATCCCCCCAACACCAGACGCCATGGCAGCCATGGCAGCCAGTTGGGTGCCGCCGGCTGGCTAACCTCAATCTAGTGGGGGCCGCCCGTTGTGCCATTGGTGCCCACTAGTGCGGACCGTACCGTCGGAATGAGCTAGAGCGCATCTGGCAACTTTCAATACTGACTGTGGCAGAGTGGCAGTTGAGTGGCAGTTGAGTGGCAGTTGAGTGGCATGCCTTTTGCAGCATTAACAGAGTCTCGCAGCCTTACTCTAGCAACGAGTCTTCCTCTCAGGGTCACTTGGGCGGAACCATGAGGCCTAAGAGTTGTTTTGATGCCATGTCTCTTGCCATTTCATGCTCCCCAACTGACACTATACCATTCACCAAAGGCCAGTGGACCCATGCGAATGCGAGGAATACCCAGCACCCAGGCAGGCCAGCCAGCTATGGCAGTTGATTGACTTGGTAGGCAATGAACTCACTTACCCCCAGATTTGCCAACGATACCGAACAAAGCAGAAACACTAAAGACACCACATAAGACAGTGAGTGATTGGAGATGTCGACGCACGCAATATGTCAGGTGAAACTGGGTGCTGCGTGTTCTTTTTTTATTGGTTTACTGAAAAAACCGGTCCATTGCCACTGAACCATCCAGATACACCGCCCATTACACCCACAGTCAACAAGGAGAACCAAGTGGCTCGTGCATTTAGACATGTAGACCCGGAGCAGTGTTATTCTTGATCAGCACAGGAAACTGCTTTCAGATCCCTTGACCTGTACTAGAGTCTGGGTACTTGCAAGACTTATACTACGGAGATTGTGAAACTGACGCTCCGGCCCGAACCTGCGTTCAGCGTGAGCGTTTGATTGTGCGCTTCGACATTGTCAATACACCGGGCATAAAGCGTCGCCTAGTTGCCCTGTCTCTGTCTTGGGGGAAAATCCACAGCGTTGAAGCCCGAAATCCACCGCAATATCACGTCGAGAGACACTGCCACATGCATTTCACCACGACAACAAGTTGGAACTATACACGACATCGCCCCAGAGCACAATACACAAAACAATTTGCATACAATTTCATAGTTCGATGAGAGCGTCGTCCACACAGTCTTGAGGTCGGGCATGCATCAAAGTGAGCAAAGAGGATTGCGTCTCTTTGGTCTGATCGCGTTGAGTAAAGGACATGTAGAGGCCATGGTGGGAAATCGCGATTACAATGGAGCTTGGAATAAGTCGTACCACGAAACTCACTTCTGTGCTAGGAATATTAATCACCATTCCAAGTGGTAATGGGGTATTTGCCAAGCCGCTCTCTGTCCGAGTGGCCACTGCTGTATTGTAGACAGCATCACTTGTTTATGCACTTGTACGTCGGATCATGGGGTCGGCACATTGGAACTGATTGGTATAGAGTGTAATGCATCTTCAATTTGCGAGGAATCCAAGCAGAACTGCGGACGCTTTGTCTAATAGTTGTATCAAACTTGACCTAGTTGACTGCAACACATGCCAACCTTTTTTGAGTTCATGTCCAAATCTCATTCTTGCCCAGTCGTATGGTACCCCAGGTTCCCAATAGTGGAAACAGAGGGCGACTGGATCCACGGGAAGTTTGAGCAGGGACAGATGGTACTAGAGTCATCTTCCCAGTCCGTGAAGAGTCCACGGCTCGTGTGCTTCGAGATTCAACAGCTTGTGTGCAACCTCGTCTGTAGTAAGTGATTTTCAACTGACGCTGTGAGAAACAGGCTTGTTGAATGTCATGTGGAACCTTCATCATGCATCCAAGTCCAACGATTCAAGACCACCATAAAATTCACATGTGTCTCTAGAAATGTCTGCGGCATTAGCCAGCGGCTGAAACAGGCTATTTTATGTCACAAGCTTGGATATGAGATTGTTGTAGGCTGAGAATGAGCCAGAGTCATCCAATCCCCATTATAGTTGTGTTGTGACAGATGCCTGTTGCTTCCTGCGCTGACAGATCCTGATCCAAAGTATCCCGGACAATCGCAATGGAGGCTCATTCATAGTCAGAATAGGGGCACATGAATAAACATCGCCACATTCGGGTCCGCCACAATAGAATCATGAACGCCTTTGGAGTGGCGCCTGACATGTCATGATTAGGCGGGTGATGCCTAGGGGGTGGCATTTCGCACCAAGGGGGTGGCGATGCAAGGAATGAATCAGGCTCAAGACACCTTGGGATGATTCAATAGCACCACGTAAAATTTCGCAAAGTGCCTCATGGTGGTCAAAGGGAGACCAATATTAGCATCGTCGGCTGCCGCTGGGCTTGTCTCAGCCTCGTGTGCTTCGCTTGGAGCATTCAGAAGCTCGGTGTCCAAGTTGATGGCAGTTGTAGCATTTCATTGCTTTTGTGTTTGGGGAGCCCTGAGAGCTGAACTGTCCGTCGCCACCAGAAGAGATGGACGTCAGTTTGTTTAAACGGACCTCCTTCGATTTTCTCTTCTCTCGGAAGTCTTTGGCTTTAGAAACCTCGTGGCTTTTTCTTGACCGTGACTGGGAACGAGATCTAGCAGCATTACTTCCTGCGTTCCCATCAGAGTTTCTATTTTTTCGTTTTCGGGTCATGTTGTCACTATCACTGGCTGAGGTCGGGGCGGACTCGTCCCCAGAGTTTTCTGCAGTATCGCGCTCATTTGACTGTAGCAAATGGTCAGTAGATGAAATCGCATATTCTAACAGTATTTTCGGATAGCCTCAAGCTAGAGACGTACATTTTCTGTCTTTTGTGGGCGCTTGCTGTATGTTCTGCCTTCAGCAGCATTGTCCTCGTTATCGGTCGCATCCTTGGAGTCGATGTCGCCGTACCCTACATAGACGATGTTGAGAGGCTGTGACTGCTTCTTGGTTTGAGGTTGATCAAGATTTGTCCTCAGAACCCATTGAGTGTCAGCAGCGGAATGTTTTGCCAGCGCCGCCTGACGCGTAGCTTCTTGATCATCGAGAGCCGCCTGGATCAACGCCTGATCGATGTTGGGGTTGATGCGGCCGGTGGCTGGGGAATGATCAAATTTCCTCTTTTTGGATGAGGGTACATCGGAATCTGGTGACCCATTAGAGGAAGCAGATGCCGCCGCGCGCTGCATAAACTTCATGGTCAAGAGCCTCGACGAGACTCCTTTGGGTGTTTCTGGAGCCATACTGAAGGTGTGTTGTGGGGGCAAAAAAGCTTAACAGCAATTGAAGTTTCTCAAGAAGCCGTATTTACAGATGCTTTGAAGAACGCGGGAGGGTGTATGCTGTCCGAATTGATTATTGTTGTGTCGGTGGTGGTGTGTAGATGCAAGCAAGGTATTTCTATCTAGCAGGCAGTGGCTCGTCCCACCAACTTTTTTTCTGGGGGGGGGGGGGGGGGGCCTCTGGGGGGCTCGGAGCCAGTTTATTCCGGCCCTGCAGTAGGTGGATCAAGTACTCTCTCACTTCAGACATGAAGATCCATTCGTTCGATGTCGCCTTGAACCCGACAACATTGCCGATTCTCGACCTGCAAACCATGGCATCTTCTCAATTGAGATCGATTGGCGCCCTTGCACGCCAATTGCGTGTTCCCAGGCGCGCCTTCGCCACGGCGCGCCAACTCTCGGGGGCTGTTCCCGCCAGCTCCAGAACCGAGACGTCGGCAGCCGTAGCTGAAGATGCTCAAATCAAGCCCGTTGAACAGGCCCCGAACCGCGTGGATACTTGGTCTCGCAGCCAGAAACCCCGACCAACAGCCATGACTGGCCCTCGCTTCGAACAGACCGAATTCTATCTCCAGGTGAGCTGAGCATACTTGATGGAACTCGACACACCGATGCTAACCACGGCCAGCCTCAACCTCTGTCTGCCATTGAGATGATTCACAAGGAGCCCGTCCGGTGGACGCATGACCGCGTCGTGGCCTGCGATGGCGGCGGCGGCCCTGCTGGACACCCTAGAATCTTCATCAATACCGACAAGCCTGAAATCGCAAGCTGCAACTACTGCGGTATTCCCTATGTATGGCACCCCAGCTGTTTCTTCTTTTTTTATCCTTGTTCTCTCGTCCTGAAAGGATCTAATCTGAGCGAACAGGCCAATGAGCACCACCGAAAGCACCTCGAGTCCCTCCCCAAGACGTCGTACCCATTGTCATGAAAGAGCCAGTTTAGAGCCCAGAGGACGAACGAATATGGCGCTAAGGGAATCAAGTATCAAGTTGCGGAAGAACAAAGGGCTTGCCTGAGGGCCGTTGTATTACCTTGTATGCGGCTAAGTTGACGACGGGGTTCAATGTATATATCTGGTTGAAGGAACGAGTGGTGTATTGGTGCATGACCAGCCTGCCTTCTGTCCGTTCAGTGAAGTCACCATGGCCAAGCGGTATCGCAGTTTCTGGGATCTCATTTGTTCGGTCATCTTGTGTTGGTGTCGTTTTGCGTACAATTACTGCGCATCGTGATCGTGATTGTTACCTGCACACTATGCTGAAGACTGCTTTTTCCCTCCCTAGGGAAGCCCTGATTATGCTTCATGAATCATGGTAAAAACGATCCATCCGGCCATGACTCTCGAACAGAAGTACAAGCGACTTTGTTTGGCGTTGCTGCCATATCGCGTTCGCATTTTATTGTGGTCCCCAGAAGAACCAGATTATCAAATTCCAGCACATCACTCGCAGTCCAGCCGTCTTTATTTGCCTGCCCCACCTACCGTCATACATCGACCCAGTGCACATCCCATGGAAAAGCTGCAACATCAGGATGCCGCAATCAGTCTCTCAACATACATCCGTCAACACAACTATTGTCCTTGCCCTAGTCGTTCTCATCGCCTTTTTCCCGAATCTGTTCCACAGCATCTGGACCCTGCCTTTGAGTTTGATCCCAACCTTGCACTCCTCATCCAAGGGATATACTGGAACCGGCACAATGACTTGGTTCCAGAAGCAGTTGACTCTCCCCGCAAAGTCTCGCGGCTCCTATCTGATCACTGATCAGGTGGTATCCAATCTTCCTGAAATCCGAAACTACAAGGTTGGACTGCTGAACTTGTTCGTTCAGCACACGAGCTGTGCTTTGAGCTTGAATGAAAACTGTATGCGACACTTTGCGCGCCAAAGCGACTTGGTCATGTTCAGAGAAGGTGACAGCTAACGTGGGCACAAGGGGATGAGGACGTCAGGGCAGACATGAGCGATGCACTCGATCGCATTGCGCCAGCCGAGGGGCCCAAGGGCGAGGCTTTGTATCGACACGAGTGGGTTCTTCTATTTACGGCTCGCCATGAGAGAGCTTTGCTAACACATGTTGACTATAGTGCCGAAGGCCCCGACGACATGCCTGTAAGAAAATGAATACGGCATTGTGGTTCCTGGCAGCTCTGATAACTAACATTCGTTCCCAGGCCCATATCAAGTCCGCACTGATTGGAGCTAGCGTGACTATCCCGATCAAGGACGGAAAGCTTGTACGTTGCTCTGTTAATCACATACCCGGAGAGGCGGATATACTGCTAACTTGCGCCGAGGCTACCGGAACATGGCAAGGTATCTGGTACCTCGAATTCCGCACTAGCAAGCATCAGCGCCGAATAATGGCTACTATCCAGGGGGAGAAGGCGTAGGGGAATTAAGCAATTAATCATTCAGGAAGGGTAAAAAAGAGGAACTATGTTGTCTCGGTGCATTCCTCCTTGTTGCCCATGACATAAATCTGTTGCCAGTACGCCGAACACCGTCGCCTTTGCCATTTTATGCCAACGCGCTACAGCTAGCAGCTAAAGCGTACCATTCTCTTCATTCATTTCCGTATCGTCGCCAGCCAAGACCTTTGTTCTGGGCACGTAGCCGTCTGGTGGTCCGGTTCCGGGAGTCGTGGCGACAACATTGCCGTCATCGTCAACAAATTCGAAATTGTACCGGCTGAGAAGATGAGGAATTGCCGAGAGTTGTGGTCCGTATCGGGCGGTATTGTCGTAAAGTTCAAAAAGCGGGACTGCCAGGAGTTTCATATTCTTTGGTACGCTAAGCACTTCTGTGGTCAGTCAAGTTAGCAAATCTTGATAGTCCCGACAGGCGACTGGGGACATACTTGTTTTGGGCAGATGAATAAAGTATAGTTTCTTGCATTCCTTGGGACGTGTGACATGTGCGGGAACAAAAGGGTACATGAAGGTCTCGAAGTTTGGTCGCCACCATTGTGCTAAGCAGTCGCCGATGACCCAGTCGCCAGCTTCTTCCCCTTCGCTTATTCGGCCCACGGGGGCCAGTCTTTCGTCCAATCTTGCTTTGAATCCCGTTTCTTCGTCGTCTTCGGGCCGAAGGTAGTCACCTGGCAGCTTGAAAAAGGCGTTTGCAATCTGAAGCATCAGGATATGCGGGTGATTATGCTCGTGGCACACCAGAATGCCCTCACATGTACGACGCATGCCATGCTCAGTATAGTGTTCCTCCAGGCGCTTCAGTCTTGCAATTACAGAAGGGTCCTCTTCAGGTTGGGTTTCTTTGACGCCAAAGGTATAGTTCGATAAGGGATACAGAGTAACCTTTTCTGGCTGCTTCGAGTTGAAGCCGAGAGGTATGACGGGCGGGTGAGCAGACTGCTGCGCAGAAGGTGGGATTGTTGACATTGTCGAAATGATTTAATCAAAGCATGCAGAAACACTTTGCAGAAAGGCGCTGGTGCGTAATGGACATATACGGGCCCAATGAGAAATCTGAAGCTTGGTTACAATGCGTCTCCCGGATGGCGAAGCTCTGGGACAGAGTTGGTACCGGGCAGAAGGCTTGTTACCGCGACGGAGAAACCAACTTTGCTATAAAGGGAAGGCGGTGTGGAGCTTCGTTCCAACACTGCCTGCAACAACAGAGTAATAACAATTGTTTGCAGTTCCGAGTCTGTAGCACCGTTGACATGTATGGGATTTGTGTCGCATCTCTAGCTACCTAGGTAGGTACCTAGGCAGGTACTTTAGTCATTGCATCATGTACTCAACCAGGGTAGATATTTGGAAGGTATGGTTTGAAGTTTTGAACGTAGGGGAGGGCTGGGCTCATTCCTCTCTCCATCACCTTGGTTTTCTACAACTCGGTCCCAAATATCTCGTGGACCAAGGGTTACATGTTCTACGGCGGCAATAGCATTGAATGGAAGTTCCTGGTAGATTGATTCGACGCTAGCGACCATCTTCCCTTGTCACGTCGAGGCGGGAGGAAGTCTCTCTCGTTCCCTGTATTGTTGGCCGAGCTCTGGTTGACACCCACCAAAACATTTCTGGTGTTGCACGCATCTTGCAACAAACGCACGACTGACGCACGGAATTGATAGCCTGTCAGGACACAAGTGGCTTCGGGTTTGGAGCTCCGAATCATGCTGTAACCTCTCCAACGGGCATCGATTTGCAAGCTTGCGATTTGGCTGTTGCCCACGTGGCTCGTCACATCTTGTTCATGGCGTGAGAGTCCAGCGAGTTTTGTGGTAAAGGTAGGCAGTGCCAGCATCACATGGCTGCTTGTGCACCAGCTGGGCCTGGAAATCTTCAAGCCGTTACTCCAATCGGTTCCAGGGCGTCTCTCTCAGCCTCATATGCGGCCTGTCTCGGCTAAAATAGCAGAAACCGGTGCAACAGAAGCCAAGTCACCTGCTCATCAGGTTGGGCAGCCTACCAGAAATGGCTGCCTGCGTCGGGGACGGTACGAGCTGCTGTAGCACTGTTTCCCGTGCATGATCCGACGTCGTCCTGCATATTGAGTGCCCCGGACGGAGTGGATGGGGCGAGAGCGTTCAATGTTGGATGGCATCTACACGTTGGTAGAAGCACTTGGAACTTGGCACCAACCAGGCTGAGTCCTGGCCGGGCAAACCCAATGCAGGAAAAATACCACTCAGCTCTGCATTGTCACTTGTTGCCTGTCGCGCAACGACCCTCGGCGTCATCTGGCTTTACTTGGCAGCGTCATAAGTGTTATGCCAGCCATTATTTTCTTGTTGGCCAGATGCTGATTGCTTCACGTCCAACATTACTCAGGTGCTTGCCCAAGTAAGTCATAGGGCATGGCCATTCCGTAATACGTTCGTCTCCTCCGTACCCGTACATACTTCTAGTTATCTGCTAAGAGACTGAGATAAGGCACCAGACAGCTGTGCCAGGTGACATGCAACTGGCGAACATACCCCGCCACCTTCCGTCTCCGGAACCGCTGATCCTCCACATCATTCACTCGAACAGGCTTCAAACCCCACCGTTTTTTCGAACCGACATTGCTACTGCACAAGCCCCCGGATGCCTCCTTCGCATCACTACAACCTGCTTCATTGTGGTTGGCATCGTTCACCAGACGCCTAGTGTCGTGCCGTGACCTTTCTGTTGCCTGCTCTGCTGCCTAACCGCGGCACCGAGCGCAGGCATAACGTGCGCACCACAGCGGCCATGGAAGGAAACAGTACGAACACCAACGACGACAGCAATAACAACAACAACAACGGGTTGGGTGTCATCCAGGACTCGTCCATCTCGGAAGGGCAAGGTGTCTCTGTCTCTGCTGCGCCGGATTTCAGCGCTGAATCCGCAGATGACGCTAGGTCTTCGGTTTCGTCAGACAAAAGCGACTCCAGACCACCTAGAAGCGCAATGAGGCGCACCTCGAGCATTCCAAAAATCCCCCAGAGCCCGCGACGAGTGCGCTTCGACTTCATGGGTGAAGAAGTGCTGCCAACGACATCTCCTCAGCCCAGCGCATTCATTTCGGCTCGCATTCCCTCGCCGGATCCCATTGATGACGGAACCAATTGCACCTCGAATCTTGCCACTGACCGTGGAGAGGAAGAAGACGAAGGCGATGAGGGCCAAACGTTATTTCGCAAAGTCTCGTCATCCGACGCCTTGCGAGCACTTTCGAGAACTCCCTTGGAGGAAGACGGAACGGTTTGGACAGTCATCAACTCTGAGCAAGACGAGGCTGCCTCAGAACAGCCTCACTCCGAGCAAGGCAACCAGGCAGATGTGGCCGCCGTGGCCGCCTCACCTGAAACGACACCTACTAGCTTAAAATCCACGTCGACGGTCACCACTTCTGAATCCAACAACGCAACTCTCAAGGCCGGTGATGTCCGGGTTGGTTCGTCTTGCTCCAGCGACGGTTCCTCAGACGACGAATTTCTCGCAATGGCCGAGCCCAAGTCGCCCGCGTCGTCGATTTCTCGCGTACAGGCGCTACTTTCTCCTCCAAAAGCGACCCAGCGAGCTACATCATCCCGATCAAGCAAAAAGGGCATCCCGCCGCCGAGGATCAGGAAGCCCGCCGTAGACCATCGTCGCAGCGATTCCATGCAGTGGACATTAGTCGGAGGAGATGACGACGGCGAGTTATTTCACTTTGAAGAAGATGACCTCCACCTACCGAATCGCCCGTGTCAATCCCAAGAAATTACACCCCGACAAGAAGAGCCTGATGCCGAACCGTGCGACCAAGAAGATTCAAGTGATGATGCGACACCCCGGCCCTTCAGTTTATACGCCACGTCGCCGGCAGTTCCAATCACAAGAGTAGCATATCGAGACCGCGAACCGGATCCTCCAACACCTTCCCGGGCCAAATTCGAGTCCAACACGGTTGGATCCTACAAGGGTAGACCCCTAACGATGCCTATTATGCGCAACCCTGAGATACTGGCCCAGCTTGAATCCTCTCAGCCTATCAATGAGGTCGTGGGTAGTGTTCATCATCGAGGCCCTGCAGATGATTTCAACCCAATTAGTTACCAGGAAGCCGCTGAACAAGCCGCGGCCTTTAGCGCCCCAAGAAGCTTCAGCGAGCGACTCATGATCGAGGATATGATGGAGGCTGCCAAGGTAAGGTCTGCCAAGTCTCAAGGTGCCTAGCAGTGCGCGGGCAGTCGTGGATTGCCAATGTGACGGCTCTGTTATCGCGTGGTTGGAACCAAGTCGTTCATCTTCTCTTTCATTTGATTTCCTTTCCCTTTTTTTCCTTTTTTTTTTTAAAAAAATTTCATTTTGGAGGCAAAATTCATAATCAGGGCAGACGAGGAAGAAAGCGGCATCTAGTGGCGTTCGCATTTGGGAATCACAATGACGGAGTTAAAAGAAAATAATGGCAAGGGCAACCAATGACCTGGGTTCGTTCCTGGGAAGTCTTTGTATGATTGAACGGGGGGCGGCGTTTGTCCTCGCACCGTGCATTTATGGTGCGAATTATTAATTACCGATTAAGAAACAGATGTAAATTTACGCATATAAATAGCACCTAAAATTTGCAAATGGGCAAGTTACTCAGCTTTGTACGGCATCAACATTATTACAGGTCACGCGAGACAAGGCTCCAATGTAGCAGCAAGTATGCGGCTCAAGATGGCCACCTAGGCCCATCATCAGTGGGCCGATTTTTGCCTCTTAACTAGCTTCCGAACTCTCCAGTCGCCACCAGTATTCATCCACCCTCGACAACACTCACGACAGGACAGAAAAAACAGACGATAGATCAACACACAGGAATCAATCCTTCTCAATATTCAGCGCAATGGGTGGTCTTAACCTGGAAGTGTTCAAGGTAGGTTTCCGCACATGGTCTCTTTACCCAGCATACAAGATCCGGACGCATAACCAAAATTTCTCTTGACGCAGTTCGGCATGTATGTCATGTTTCCAATCGGCATCATGTACTACTTCGGCACGAACCTCGACAACCGCTTCTCGGTGCACAATTTCTGGCCAAAGCCTGAGGAGTGCAACAAGCTCCCGCGCGACAGAGACGAGGTCAAGGCCGAGTACGAGCGAATCGTGGCGCGACAGAGGTTTCGACAGGCCCAGCTTCAGGAAGAGCAGCGCCAACGGGCCGTGTTGCAGGGGGGCCAGAATAACGGAAGCGACTCTTGAAAAGCTAGGATTTGTAACACTACCGAATTAGTACCGACTTATTTTGTATATGCGGCCGATGGCGTGGGATTGTATGATAGGGACAGATTGCGACACGGAAATAGGTGTCTTCTGCGATACCAGTCAATGCATGGAGCGGCGTTTGGATTGTCACACTGACAAAAAACATTCATTGTTTCTTCTCTACTTTGAAACCGATGAACCTGGGTAGGAGTTTTGTCCTCATTGGTGTGGTGTCTATGTATCATTTGCTTCTCTACTTTGAAAATGACGAAGCTGGGCAGGATTTTGGTCCTCGGCGGCGTCGTGTCTATGCGTCTATGTGCTTTTCTACCTTCTCCCACTCATCCTCCGTAATACTCCCCTGTCGGATATTTGCAAATAGTGCCTTGACTTCGGGATACTCTCTTAATGCGGCAAAGAGTGCATCCAAAGTCTCAGCAGATTGTTTGGTGTCAATCGCGGTCTTGGTGTCCTCGTTGGCTGCCCAAACGATGTCTGATTCGACAACGTCGAGCTCGAATCGCTTTGATAGGGCTTCCGTGATGGCCATCAACTGCGGCGGCTGGCTCCATACTAGAAAACCACCATCAGGTCGCTCTTCTACATCTTCTGCCCCGTCAAGCTCAATAGCCTCTTCCAGAACGTCGGACAAAGTTGGCCCGCCAGGCTTGTTCTTGAATAATATCCGGCCGCGTCGGGAGAAGTAAAAGGACGTGGAACCGACAACACCGCCGGCTTTCTTGACGGCAAACTTGAGATCATGCAGCGTGCGCGTCTTGTTGTCGGTCTCGATATCGGCAATCAGGGCGATGTTAGGTGGCATGAGGACTTCGAACGTCATTGACTCTAGTTGAGCTCCAGTTGCTGAGCGGCCTTGGCCACGAGCGATTGCTGCTTCGACGAGAGCTTTTGGGACGCTCGCTGGGGTGATTTTTTAGTTTAATGTAGCATACCAAGATACATAGACATGAATTCTTAATTACCCTTTGTAGCGGCAGCTACGGTATTTGCTAGCTGGGGGTTGAATTTGACATCTTCTCCGTACACTTTGGGGGGGGGGGGGGGGGGGGGGTCAGCTCTGGGAGCTCGAGGGAACCGCAATTGGCAGAGTTACTGACTTCGAGAGTACATGGCAATAAGTTTGGTAAATGCCGTTCGCTCCGCCATCTTCTTCTTATCCGTTACTGCTTTGATATGTTTTGTCTTGGACCACTTATTATGGCCTGCCAGTGCTGGCGGCGTCGTTGAAATTGATCGCAGACATCGTGAACATAACTGGGATTTTGCTGGGGGCCGCAAAGCGATTGCGCAAAGGGATGATGCCGACGACAATGAGTTCATTGTTACCAAAGACTCTGACAGAGCGCTTCAGCGAAACTCGGGAGCTTGGATGAATCAATTATGGTAGCGGGAAGTTTCGCTGGCAGGTGCACTAGTTGCAAATGATTGGCTCCAACAACCATCAAATGAGCTAAGCTCGGGCAATAGCTCCCCGCCAGGTGGCCCTTTGACCGCCGACATCAGCCTATCCACCCTGTCAATTCAACCCCCTTATAGCAAATAGATTTGACGAGTTGCGATCACCTGAGTAAGTCGCGAGTAACCCAGCAAGCTCTAGAGGCCTTCAATGGTTCCGGTCCACGTTCAAAATGTCGTCTAGCCCCGAGCCCGAAGCTCCAACGGAGCAGCAACTAGCTCAGGCGACAGTCGAAACCACGGCCGCCAACATCGAGGCCAAAACCACCACCCTCGAGCTCGATCTCCCTCGACTGCAAGCCCTGCCAGCTGAGCAACAGGAACTTTTCCTGCTCACATTTGTCTCTAATCTGAAAAGACATGTCCTGGGCCTGGCAGCCGACGACTGCACCGCTCAGCAGTTTTACCTGAAGAAGGAGATCTTCCAGATTATCAACCTCACAACCCCGTCGCCGTCCCGAGTCATCAGGAACAACCTGAGCAAATGCTTGGCCCATATTTTCAGCAAGGGAGATCGAAAGCTGTTGTTCGAGACTATAAACGATCTGATCTCGGTCATAGCGGGGAGCAAGTCCAAGTCTGATGGCGAGACTCGCTCCAAGCAAGCCGCTGTCTCTTGCCTAGGCGACGTCTTCGCGGCCGCTGGCGACAGTGCCATCGGCTTGCATCCGTTATCCTGCGCCACGTTGCTGAAACTGTTGAAATCTGCCTCCAATAATGCTGGCTTGCGAGCGGCTGCCTTGCATGCCCTGGCTAAAGTTGTCTCCATGGTGGAGGGCAGCATGGACGAAAGCATATCACGCGACATATGGAAGCAAGCAAGGAATCACGCGACTTCTGACAAAGGCTTCCTGGTAGTCGTGTCCGCCTGCCGTTGCCTTAAAGCGCTCACCAAACACACTGCTTACTTTCGCAACTCGGCCGATCTTGACAAGTTGGAGAGTACAATCTTCAAGGCTGTCGATTCGTCTTCCACCCAAGTTCGGCATGCTGCCGCAGATTGTTTTGCTGAAGCTTTGGTCCAAGGCTACTCCCCGGTCGGCGGCGGCGAAAATTCGAAGGCCAAGAAGACTAAGCCGAAGCTGAAGCGTGCGTCTACGCACCCCGGAATAGCAAATATCAATGAAGACGATGACGAGCTTCCGTCAAGATCTGCAAGCCCAGCCCCTGGCGGAAAGCGTGTGCAGGATTTGGCCCTGTCTCTGCAAGACATGCTCAAGATATTATCAAGCCAGTATGTCAAACAAATTACATCTAACAAGACACGTGCGGCTATTGGTGTGTGCTATGGGAAGCTCTTTCGTCGTCTTGGGGAACAGTCGGTGTTGGCCAAGTATTTGCAAATTGTCGAGAGTTTCTCGACTGATATCCTGGGCCACCCGACGATAATGAACAATCGCTACCGCCTGTTGTTTTCGAGGCGAATCGTCGATACCGTTCTTCGCGATATTATCGGACGCCAGATTCTCGGCGAATCTGGCCAAATTTCTGCTGCCGAGGCTCTGGTCAACAACATTCTGAAAAATTATCCCCAGGCTCTCGCGGAACGCCCTGAGCCCTCCAAGCAGATGTTGATTGTGGCTCTTCGAGCTGTGTCGTCCCTCATCGCCTCTCTGGGCTCGGCGTCAAATAGGTTTGCCGAATCTTGCCGAGACGGGTTGCTCCAAGTTCTTCAGCATCCCAGCTACTCTGTTCAGGTGTACGCATCCTATTGCATGAAAACGTTTGTTCTGGCCTGTCCCCAGCAGCTGCTACCATGCCTCTCTGTATGCATGAATAGCCTTAGCCGCGAATTATCTCTTCTCAGCAGTGGACGGAACTCTCCGAGACGCTGTCTTGGATTCGCCCATGGTCTGTCGGCCACTCTCAGTGCCAGTCCTGCGCGGCCGCTCTACGGATCTGTCGATATCAATAGTCGCGTTCTAACCACGGCTACAAACTTGCTCAAATCGAGCAGCCAGTCTGAACTGCGCGTTTCCAGTATCCAGATCCAGGTCGCATGGATTATCATTGGCGGCTTAATGTCACTTGGTCCAAACTTTGTCAAGATTCATCTGTCGCAGCTGCTCCTGCTTTGGAAGAATGCGCTGCCAAAACCCCTTGCCAAGGATAATACGTCGGCGAGAAGCTTCCTGGAAGCTTCGTTTCTAACTCATGTGCGAGAGTGTGCCCTCGGCTCCATCATGTCATTCTTGGAGTTTAATAGCCGCTTGTTGACTGTTGATGTTTCCAAGCGAATTTCCGCCATGCTTCAAAGCACGACTGCCTTTTTGAGGACATTGCCCTCCAAGAAGACCACGGAGGATATCTCACAAAGACTGACCCCGGCCCTTCAACTCTACGATCTGGACATGATGGTCCAACGCCGGGTGCTGCAGTGCTACATCAAACTGGTCAACTTGAGCCCCGCTGGCGGAAGCGAGGCTCTCTTGCAATCCAACTTGTTAACTCTGGCCATCTCGCTCTTTGCAGATCCGGAGAACTATACACCTAGCTCCCTGAGCGCATCGATTGCCAATGCAGCTGGTGCCTTTGACTCAATTTGGGGCGTGGGTGACAATACTGGTTTTGGGATCACAGGCCTGGTGTCTGCATTCGATGTCAAGCCTCTACCTGGCCAGCACGAATCGTCAACCGGACCCGAAATCGAGATTGACAGCCCAGAGGATCGTATTGACAAACTGCTAAGGTCTCCCGTGTGCGGAAGTCTCGAGCACGACGCATCCATGCTGTACATTGGAGGCACCATTGGAGGCACCGACGATTCTTCACTTCTCCCCGATCCACCTGCCACAGAAGTAATCAACAATGCCATTCAGCTATTTGCATTTGCTTTCCCCCTCACACCAGCCAAGGTTCAGGAAAGCGTTTTGGAACAAATCAAGACGTTTGCATCTGCTGGTTTGCTTCAAAGGGACCCTGGTCGCAAGGCTGCCATTAATGTTAACGTTGCTCTTGCTGTCCTTTCTAGCATGAAGGTTGCTGTCAAAGAAACCCGATCTCCCTCGGGAAACATCTCAAGCCTGGCCGTTGAGCGCCTATTGCAGGACATAGTTCGAGACTTTGTTCTGGATCAAGATCAGTATGTCCGCAGCCTGGGATACGAGTCAGTGGCACGGCTTTGCAATGTTTACGGCAATGCATTCACCAACCAGGAAATCAAGTATCTTGTCGACACTATTGTTGGCAACCGTGAGCCTAGTGCAAGAGCAGGATGTGCCATGGCTCTTGGGGCCATCCAAACCAAGGTTGGCGGCATGGCTGCTGGTTATCACCTGAAGACAATTCTGGGTATCCTCATGTCTCTTTGCAATGACCCTCACCCCATCGTCCACTATTGGGCCCTGGAAGCTCTATCATTGGCATCAGATGCAGCCGGGCTTAGCTTTGCAGGCTACGTTCCCAGCACGTTGGGAATGCTGGCTCAGCTATATGTGTCGGAAACTCATCACGCAGAGATCTCGTCAGCAATCAGCATGAATCTCGAGATGGGTCTTCACACCGTCGCAGCCGTGTCGAAATGCGTTGATTCACTCATCAATGTATTAGGACCTGATCTTCAGGACTCGAACAAGTCAAGAGACCTAATATTCACACTGGTCAACCAATTCCAAGACGAGGACGATGTCCTTGTTGAGAAGGCAGCTTTGGGTTGCCTGGAGCATCTGTCTCTTTATGCCCCGGGGCAGATGCAGTTCGCCGAGTATGTCAAGCTACTTCAGAAATATCTCAAGTCTGAGAATACGACGCTACGAGACGTCTCTGTGGACGGTCTCCATAACATTATGAAGCGAGAACCACGCGATGTACTAAGGGAAGCCGACGATGGATTTGAGGAGCAGCTATGGCTGGTTCTTGACACTGCACCAAGCCATGAGGGCATTCGAAACATTATTCTCAACTGGATGCATCAGTCATGCATCTCGGAGACCAACGAGTGGCTGCAGAGATTCCAAGCAGTCTTGAAAATGACGAGGGCGAAGAAGGAAGAGCAAGAGGAGGCACGGCCAACAGGTGGACTGCCTGATTTGCGGGATGAAGAGGTTGCCGGCTTTGCAGTCGCTGCCGCTGGCGCCAAGGAGAGCAAAGACAACCCAGCGGCATCCGAGGCCGAACCATTGAGGTGGCAGGTCAGGACGTTTGCCCTTGGCTGCATCAACGACATATTCGCCATGATTGCCAAGGATGTCGCCGCAAATGGAGAATCAGCCGCTCAGCTGGCTCTGCAGAGCAAGGTCGCAGATGTGGTCCGTATGGCCTTCTCTGCGTCCACGTCGAATGTGTTGGAACTACGAATATGGGGGCTCAAGATTATTGGGGCCGTTCTCAAGATGTTTGGCAAGACGCCTGATCCTGATTTTGAGGAAGCAATGCTGCTGGAACAATACCAGGCCCAAATCAGCTCTGCCTTGACGCCGGCGTTCGCGGCTGACTCGTCGCCAGAGCTGGCCTCGGAAGCCGTCAACGTGTGTGCAAGCTTCATATCGATAGGCATCGTCACAGACGTGGACAGGATGGGTCGAATCCTGAAAACTCTTGTCACTGCCTTGGAGAACTTTTCCACCGACAACGACAATGCGGGAATTGGAGAATTAAAGGGCCTGAGTAGCAACGCGCAAGTAATGGTCAAGATATCCGTCTTCTCCGCATGGGCAGAACTGCAGGTGGCGAGCACCGAGCAAAAGTATCTCAAGGACGTCCTGAAGCGTCACATCGGGACTCTCACTCCGCTCTGGTTAGAGTCGCTTCGAGAGTTCGCTCGACTTCGATTTGAGCCAGACATTTCCATGACGCTGGGTCCCCCGTCTCTTTCCGGAAGCTTGGATACAATCTATGCAGCATTGAACCGAGAGACCTTGCTGCGGTTCTACCAGGAGTCCTGGCTCAAGCTTGTTGACGCCATCGCGAGTCTCATTGAACAAGATAGCGAGTTTGTTTTTGATGCGCTCGACGGCAAGGAGTCTCGGGAGGACGGGCCCAACGGCGACTCCAAGAGCCCTGCCATCAACTACAGAGACGAGCCGGTGGCATTCTTCTTTGTTCTCTTTGGCCTGGCCTTTGAGGCATTGGCCATTCGGCCGGGCCAGGCGGACTCGCTCGCCACAAGAGAGCAGGCGTTGGACATACTGGAGGCTCTGAAGAGGATATTGCATCCAAGCGTCTCCGGCCATGCTATTTACAGACCTGACGTCTTTGGCGAAACCATGGACTTGCTCGACCGACTGGTTCTCACCGATGGGCTGGATATCCAGAGCGTCATTGTTGATATCGCGAGAGCACTCTGCGTAACACATCCGTCTGCACGAAGGCAGTCGGAGGATGAAGGCGATCTTTCCGAGGACATTGACCAGCTCTTTGAGCTGACGCGAATCATTGTGCTGGTGTTGTCTGGCTTGCTTCCCAACCTCTCCGAGGGCAACCAGCCTGTCCGGTATCAAATGAATGAAGAAGCCATTGTGCTTGTTCGCAATTCCTTGGACGCTCTGGTTGACGCGGCAGAAGTCTTCCCTTCCATCATCAAGACGGATCTGCACGCATGCATCATTCACATCTTCGCCACCATTCTAGCCACGCCCGTTTGCCAGGAATTGATTGTTCCGCAGTCGCTGGCGATCCTGAAGCGATTCGTTGCCGGTGTTCCTTTGTCGACAAGTAGCGGAGAAGACGGCAACCTGCCGCCGCAAGCTCAGATACAGGGCTGTCTTCGCCGCTTCCTTTCGATATACGTGAATGCGCAAAAGAGAGAGGAGCCGACGTCGTTGGCATGTGTGAAGAATTGCCTGCTGGCCACGACAATCCTGTTTACGAGCGGAAAGAACCAGTTGCCTGCTACCCATCCGCTCGTCGCTCGATACCTCGACGAGATTCTCGACTGCTTGACTGATCGAATGGTAACGTCACTCCTTTCCCATACACTCCCGTACATTCCCGTACATTCTCCCTCCCTTTGCTGACACTCCCTTTTTCTCCAGACTGCCAAGATTGCCGCCAACTGCATCCGATCTTTGCTGCTGCAATCATCGCCAACGTCGGCAGACATGAGCATAGCTCGCCATCTGTTCCCCAGACTGGTCGCATTTGTCACCAACGTGGAGCCCGAGGACCCGGAACGGGCCAGGTCCCTCGTGGCCCATAGTCTCTGTCTCTATGTGGGCACTGTTCCCGAGGACCGCATTCCCGCAGCCATGGGCATGGTCATACCGACCTTGATGACACGGGCGGCCGGGGAAGGCGAAGAGGTGTACCAAGAGACAAGCACGCGGCTCCTGGAGCTGGCGGCCATGAACCAGGCCGGTTTCAGGGCCACGGTTGGCGCCATGAACAGCGGGCAACGGGCCCTGTTGGAGGAAGTCATTCGGTCCGGACAGCAATCGGGCGGCGAGGCCAATATCTCATCTGCCGGAGAGACGGGCCAGCCTAGCATCACACTCAAGCTGAACTTTGGCGGCTAGTCACGCAAACAAACAGACAAACAGACAGAGAGACAGACAGACAGACAGACAGACAACCGCAGAGCAGAGCAGAGCGCATCAAGGCAGCACATGCAGCACATGCAGCACATGCAGCGTGCCCGAGACATGGGTTCCGACCACGGACAAGTGGCTTGACACTGAAGCTTGGCTGGCTGCCGTGTTGACTGTGTTCTGCATGCGTGGCCGTCGGGGTATTGACGTTAAAAGTTACACTGCAGGTGGGCGCACGTGGAATGAGTCATGGACAAACCAACGTTTAATGACGAGAGATCACTAGATGGCATACTAGTATAGGTTCAGGAGGGCATGCGGAGAGTACACTAGAGTTTGATATTGGGTGCATGGCCTCGAGATGAAGACGGAAAAAGTAATTTGATGCATAACATGGCATGTCGTTGATATCCAATCTACCTTGATACAATCACGTAAACGTCACCACGCGCCCGAATCGAATGCCGTCTTGTACAAAAGAGTCTAATCATGGCAGCATGACTTCGTAAAACCTCTATTTAGCAACCATCAACGCCGTGTATATGTCATGACCCAAGACAGCATCATAGTAATCATCCCTCAACACCTGCTCAAAACAATCTACGCCCATGATATCCTACACGCAAAATAGCTCAAGAGTCGGTCCTCTTACGCATGATTTCATCCATTCCTCCTCTTTTTTATCCACCTTTTTTTCCTTTGATCCTATTTGGCCTTTTTTTGTTTTGGCTCTTGTACCTCAAACACCTCTGCGCCTGCGCCTGCGCCTCGCTTGATGAGCCGTCTGAGTGAGATTAATCGTTGCGCGGATTCCATTTTGGACGACGTCAATCAAAGACTTTGATGTGGAGTCGTCCTTGTTATCCAGGAAGGGGGATAAAGGTGTGCAGTTTAGTGGAGTGCAGTGGTATTTACCATCGGCTTCCGAGTCGATGATCCGTTGGCAATGACTGGTCCGTCGAATTTCATCGTGCTCTCGACGGTTTGACGGGGGGGTCTTTGTTCGTTTGGTGGCCTGTCTACTTTGTGTTTGGCATCTTTGTTGGGTCGCACGGGTCCGTTGGCTTCCCTTGACTTTTCGCGTACGTAATGTCTCCATCCTGGCTCCTTGTAGGGCCTGAATCGTTGTGTGCCGGCCATGCCTTCTGATGTCATCCTGGTTGATACCACCCGTCCTTGAAACAGCTTTTGGTCGAGGATACGGACGGCGGCCTGGGCGGCAGTTTCATCTGCCAGGGTAATAAACGCCTGTCCGCGTATTCGTCCTTTGAATTCAACCATGGGAATGTCTATCGACATTACTGCCCATGCGTATTCACCTATTTGATGAAGAATCCAGCTGGCCACCTCGCTTTGGCGTGCTCGGTGCTGTATCGAACTTATCACCACCCTGCACCGTTCGTTTGCGGTGCAGCCTGAGCTCTGATGCCAGTCGCGGGTACCCGTTGCCCCCCTCGGACGAGGCTGGGTTGGCATCGCCGATGGGCCCAGATGGAGGAAGTTTGTGAACCGGGAAGCCCTATATTGGGGGGGGCCACTGCTGTGATACCCTGCGGGCATGAATCCAGGTTCCGCGGGCATCTCATAATAGCCAAGTGTCGGCGCGTAGGTCAGGGTGTGGTTTCCCATGACCGCCGTGGTGTTATAGAATTCCGCCGTGCTTGTGTACGGGTCAAAGACGGGCATGATGGGGTGGCCCATGGCTGCGTCCTGAAGCTGCGGTTGTTGCGGTTGTCCCGACGGCGGCTCCCAGCAACCCGTTGCGCTGTACTGCGCCACTCTGGAGTCGACGAGCTCTTTGATCTTGATAGATTCGGTTCTGTTCTTGTCAGAAGCAATGAGGGCTCGATTGCGGAAATGTTCCTTCTTAAGGCGGGCTACATGTCTTGGTCAACGTCATATCCGACTGCAAATCTTGACCGACACCGAGAGGCATGCAGGAGGAGGAGGGCCGCGGCAGAATTTATCGCACTTACACCAAGCCTTGTTGAAGTTTTGCTCGCCACGAAAACGTATCCAGCCAGACGTGCTAGACTGAAACAGCTCAACATGGTCAACGTCACAGACAACCCGCAGCCAGTCTTTCAAGTCCTGCCACGACGTGGCAAACGGCAACTGTAGGTGTCCCCAATCGTATTAGCTCCCAGAATTGCAATCCGCGAAGCACAGAGTGGACAAGGTGACCCGGGGGGATGGTTGGAAGGGAGGGGGACTCGGGAATGCGGTAGAGGCCGCACCGCTTACTACGTACATTGCAGATTGGCATATAGTAAACTCCAGTCTTCTCTCCTGGCTCGACATCTGCCATTATCACCTTCTTTTCCCACACTCCTTGGCGAGCCATGATTATCCGTGTGTGTGGCGGTCTGGGAATGATATAGCACAAGACAACTAAACTTTTCCGGGAAGCAACAATACTCTGGGAAAATGGGCAAGAGGGCGTAGCTGAGAAAGCCTTGGACGTCCCGAAACTAACAGTCTTGTTGAGGAGGGGCGGAGTGTTGTGAGGTAGTAGAGATCAGCATCCGGGTAGAGACGCAAGGCTCGTGATGGTGATTCGTGCCTCTACTTTCTTGTCGCTTGCGGCGACGTGCGAGTGAAACTGGGTAGAGACAGTCTGTAATTGTGAAGAGATTCGAAAAGTTGTATGAAGAGAGAATTGCCAGTGTGAACGGTGCCAGGAAAAGCAAATATCTAGCGGCAAGGATGGGCGCTGCTGAGTATCCAAGCCACCCTGTCAACAATGAGATATATGAGTTGTGACCCCGACAGATCCGACAACGAACACCAAGGCCAAGGCCATGAAAGAGACTATATAAATGAACATGAGATGAAATATCACTAGTTTCGCGCCCATCATGCCCAACATGGAAGGATACAGCTGAATAGTCCTTTGAGAAGCGGCCAGCTAGCAAATGGATAGAGCTCCTTTGATCCGAGGTCATTGTTGAAACAGGACAGTATGTTCTCGCATGCACCGTCCCGCCGCTACAAACACCAGGAGCCAGGTTGCTGGGTCCTTGGACCCGGCGATTGGCCACCAATCTCTGTCCAAACAGCTACAAAAGAATGTCGGGCAACTTGCTGGCCGGCCGGTGGCTGACTGGCGGTTTGGCCTGGCCATGGGGGCTAGCCTTCACCGGGTAGGTGAAGCTGTGCGTTGGCATCGTCTTTGCTCAAGTCAGGGTCGGGCCAAACGCCCGCTCTGGACTGTCAGGCCCGACCAGATCTTGCGGTGCATATCTGTTTCCGGATTCCAGAACCATCTCCAACTCGGAGCCACTCGCGGCAAGGGATGCACCAGGCTTTTGTTGGCCGATCTGTGGCCCCCGGTTTGTTTCACGCCGAAATATGTATGCACCGCGCATCGAAGCATCCAGTCCCCTGCCCTGATGCCCAAGACACCGACTCTTACCCCCCTGCCCTGACCTTGCCACTTTTGTGCTTAGGTTAAAATCCGGGGTCAACACCACGGGCGGGATGGCCCGCCGAAAAAGATCGGTGGCAAAATGGCTGCGTTGTGGTTGAAACTGAACGGTCCAGCCGGCCTGGCATAGATGCCATACGAACTCGGGCTGCGATTATTTCGAGTCAACTGCGCAGCATTGTGCCGACAAAAACCGCCCCTCTGGAGACGACTGAATCGCCAGATTTGTCGACTGGCATAATAAGCGCGAGGAAAGAGGAAACATGAGAGTTTATTGCCGTTTGTCTTGCAAGTGACGCCACGCTGCAGCTAAGCGGTGGGAAAGGCCAGGGTCTGCTCCGGCCACGATGCTAAGCCTTTGAGAATCCACAAACATTCTTTTCACCTCTCCAACAATACCGGACCACTCTTTAGGGTTGGTTCTTTGTTTTAGACACGGACTTTCAAGATCTGCAGCTCAGCCACTTTGCCATTCCGACACCTGGTCTGCCAATTGATTGGCCGCCCCTCCATTTCAGGTGTATCTGAAGGAAAAGGTATCGTCCAGCCTGGAGACATCATCCGCGATCACAATCGGCCGCCCGGAGACCATACTCTCGGCCGCGTCCCGTCTCGATGCCGGTGCTAAATATGATGCATCCAGCTCGGCTTCGCCTCCCGCAGCCTGCCACGGGCTGGCTTCATTGTCCGCATCCGCCAGAGACAGCAACATGTAATCATGTGAGTCGGACAGCAACAGCTCCAGGGACTCGCCTTTATTATTCAGCCAGTCGACTTGTATCTTGGACACGGGCCTGCATGTCGAGAAATACTCTTCGACATGGAGTGGCGTTGGGCCATGCGACACGGGATCCCACACATAGTACTTTCCCTGCTCTTTATCATCCTGGCTGGATATCAGGAGCGTCTCCCTCACTGAAGGATGCCAGCTAAAGGTTGCCGGTGAATGGAACATCAGGACTGCGCGAAGCTCTGCCGCGGCCAGGTCCCAGATCCACAGGGTGGAAGAATAGTCATCGAGCCTTGTGGCTAGGAGAGTGGAGGAGGCATCAAAGGCAGTCGACGAGCATCCCGGGCGCGCCTCTGTGGATTGTTTGGTATTGTCCGGCAAACTCGGTGGAGATACAGTTTGCGTGGCTCTGAAGAAGGCATGGACATTGCGCCCATCAACTCCACCACTCACTTGTTCCTGCCACACCTGGACGCATAGCTCACGTCAGGGCTGCGGGCTACCGTAAAATAAGTTACTGGGGGGGCGGACGTACCTGAAGTGTCTCTCGTGGGGTGATGGCGGCAGGATGCATGAGCCTCATCATTGATCGCCATGTGCCGGCCTGGAGAACAGCAACTCCTCGGCCATGATTTCCGACTGCACACAACTCTGAGTTGGAGCTGAGCTGGCAGCTCTTGATGCCTGGATGCAAGTCCGGCTCGGAATCAGTAGTAGAGTCCGGCAGCAGACCTGACGCTTCAATTGTTCGGAAATGTTGACCATCCGCGGTGTAGACGAAAAGTCGGCTGCCTTGGGCGGAGGACTCCCACAGGATGATCCATCGTCCATCAGGAGTCCACTTGACAGCTTGGGCATCCAGACTATCCGGGAACCAGGACCTTGTAACCCGGCGCGTTAATGGATGGTGTATACTGACCATGTCCTTGCCACCCACCCTCGTCAACATGAGTAGATGTCCGGTGTCGGGGCGAAACGAGAAGCTTCTCGAGGCCGAGGATGGGTGATGGAACTTGGGATTGGTAATCTCGACAGCCTTGGATGTGTCGAGGTCAAAAACAGTAAACTTCAAGCCCAGAGGTGCACACGCCACCACTTCGCCATCACGGGCTCCAAATTGAATCAAGGGCAGCTTGCCGCGGCCCGGAGCAGCAGGGTTCTGCACCGTGGCATGGAATGAAGAGTCGCATGCCGCAAATATGTAAAGGCAGTCGCCCGCAGAGACAAGAATCTTGGATGAAGAAGAAGACCAAGTGAGACTGCTGACGGGCGCAGCGAGGTCTGAAGGTAGTTGCACAACATGGACGGTCTGCAAGGTTTCAGTTGACCGAACAATGATGGTGGATGATGTTGGGACCGCCACAAGGCGCCCATCTGGACTGGGCTTGCAGAGAGGGGAGCCTGGTGACAATCACAACCCGCGTTAGCTGCCAGGCTTGCCATCTCTCAATCGTTGACGCAGGGTTTTCCCACCTTGGAAGAGACGAGTGTGATGCATTGGGGGCAGCACGGAAGCCTGCATGCCTGCCGCCATGGCCAGTGTTTGGTTGGGGCCGGCACCGTGGATGTAAAGGGCTGTCTGCATGCAAGTACAGGCATGTGAGTGCTGTTTCAGGCTAAATATGCCGCATAGTCGACTTCTAAAGTTTTCAGATGCTGTCACGGGCCCGTACAGCGGCTTATACGCAAGCGTGATGTGAAGCTGACGGGCGAGACTGTAATCGCAGGCGAGACTGGGCAGTCAGTCAACTTGGGGGCGGGCCGTGCCCAGTCCAGAGTCGGAGAAAGCGCACTTGGGCGTGGAAAGGGTAGGGATATTGTTCCCAGGTGCAAGAGGAATGCTTGGTTGGCGCTGCGGTGCAGATGCTAGGCAGGTGAAGCTGAAGCAAGCAGCAAGGCGGCCATGTTGAAACCCGCGAGTAGAAACAATGGAGTGTGGGTTTTGATATTTACTTATTTTCCTGTTTGGGCCTAGGCGCTGTGACATCGCTAATCGCCACTCTCCGGCGGGCCGCTTTTACTCCCCCCTACTCGTAAGAGAGGACGAAGATGAGGTCTCGGGGCACTGTCTTGGCTCAATGCTCAGGACGTTGTGGGCTCGTCAAACGCTTTTTTCAGCGTCTTTAACCCGCTGGGCCTGCTGCATCCCCCGCGTCTTCCGCGCCATAGACACTTTGGTTCGCTGGGAGGACATGGGAAATTTCGACGCCACCAAAGCCCCAGCTTTCGACATTCAAGGTAGTAGGTACCTACTATTAGGTCTCAGTACCTACCTCGATACCTCCGCTGAGTCATCTGTTCCCTTGGAGACGTACCCATCCAACATCATCCATCCCCTCTCGCCCTGTTTCTATCCCGTAGGCGCTATATTATTATTGTTGTCTTTAATTTATTCTGTATTTTGATTCGCAGTGCCCAGCCGTTCAGATCATTCAGCATGGAAGGCGGGGTGAACTGTTGACGGCACAACCTTTGGACCTTGTCATTCGTCACTTTGACCATTGACTGACTTCTGTCACGCCGGAAAGCCGGCCAACACCGTTTCAACTTGGGCCAGCAATCCTCGAGCCGCAATCAGACATGCTATTCTCCAGGATGCAAGCCACCAGCAGGGCGGTTTCCTCTGCGGTGCCGCGAGTTGGTCGTTGCGACAGGGCACTGGTGTCATGGCTGTCCTGCTACTCGCCACGACGACAGCTTGGAACATCAGCCATCGCCCATGAGAATGCCCCCGCAGCACCAGTGTCATCAAATGCCCCGGCATCACTGTCACGCCGGGATCAAATTCGCAACGCAAAGCCCTTTTCGGATTTCCTGACAGACACATTCCATCGACAACATGACTACTTGAGAATCTCCGTCACAGAGAGGTGCAACCTGCGATGTGTATACTGCATGCCAGAGGAAGGCGTTCCCCTGTCTCCCAACCGGGAGCTCCTCACCACGCCAGAAATCGTCATGCTGTCATCCATATTTGTCTCTCAGGGCGTAAACAAGATTCGTCTCACAGGTGGTGAGCCTACTGTGCGGCGGGACATAGTCTCTCTCATGCAGCAAATCGGTGCTTTGCGCGCCGACGGCTTGAAGGAGCTATGCCTCACAACAAACGGCATATCTCTGCATAGGAAATTGGACAGCATGGCCGAGGCAGGCCTCACGGGTATCAATCTGAGTCTGGACACCCTGGACCCATGGCAGTTCCAGATCATGACTCGAAGAAAGGGCTTTGATGCCGTACAAAAGAGCATCAACAGAATTCTGGACATGAACAAGACGGGGGCGGGTATCAAACTGAAAATCAACTGTGTGGTGATGCGCGGAATAAACGACGGCGAGATCATCTCTTTTGTTGAAATGACAAGGGAACAGGACCTCGAAGTACGATTTATCGAGTACATGCCATTTGACGGAAATAAGTGGAACAAGGGCAAAATGCTGAGCTATGATGAGATGCTGCATCTCATCAAAGAGCGGTTCCCTGGATTGCAAAAGGTCAAGGATGACAAAAACGACACAAGCAAAACCTGGCATGTGCCCGGGTTTGCTGGCAGGATTGGTTTCATCACCAGCATGACGCACAATTTCTGCGGCACGTGCAACCGGCTGCGCATCACAGGCGATGGAAACCTAAAGGTTTGTCTCTTTGGAAACGCAGAGGTTTCTTTGAGAGACGTGCTGCGGAAATCAAACAATGGAGAGCCCATTGATGAAGAGGCATACCAGACAATGAAGCAAATCGAAATGGATCGGAAGAAGGGCCACCTGGGCCCGGACCAGCTTCCGCCCAACGAAGCTGAGTTGTTGAGTATTATCGGCATGGCTGTCAAAAGGAAGAAGGCCAAGCATGCTGGTCTCGGGACTTTGGAGCACATGAAAAATCGGCCCATGATACTGATAGGTGGGTAACTGGACCTTTTTTTCTCACGCATACATTTTGTCACGGCGCTTTTCATGAGGAAATTCCTCAATGTCGTTTGGACGGCGGATTGCTCTGCTGTTTGGAGTGGGTCGACCATGTCAACGTAGGTATGCCAACATGCATATTAACAAGACGCGATTTGGCTCGCTTGTAACTTTCCCGTGCTCTTCGACATGGTACCGCCTGGGGGCGTCAATTGCTGAGCACTGCCTACACTAGATCCCATTCCGGCATCGCTACATGGTCAAACGCCACCCAAAGTCCCTCGTCTCCTTGGGAGCACTGGAGTTCCCGGACAGGCGCTTCACAGCGTATACAGGCATGGTTCACCTCGCCATGCGCGGTTATTTTCGAGCTCGCGGCACTACAGAAAAAATGATGAGCACAATGAGAAGGGAGTCCGCCTCACGCATGTTTCAGACACTGGATCGGCACATATGGTCTCGATATCAGGGAAGACGGTGACATGTCGCATAGCTACAGCTGCATGCACGGTCCGGTTCTCAAACAAGACGGCGGTAGCGCTTATTCAGGACAACCAGATGAAGAAGGGCGACGTGCTCGGCGTGGCGCGCGTTGCCGGCATCATGGCAGCCAAGCGAACGCCAGACCTGATACCGCTATGCCATCCGATCGCGATATCCCACGTCACAATTCAGCTTGAGCCAGGACAGGCGGGCGACAGCATCGAGATTCGGGCAACGGTTACATGTGACGGCAAAACCGGGGTCGAGATGGAGGCAATGACGGCAGCTTCAACGGCCGCACTAACAGTGTATGATATGTGCAAGGCGGTGGACAAGGGCATGGTGATTGGCGGTTTGCGGGTGGTGTTGAAGGATGGTGGCAAAAGCGGACGGTGGGAAATGGATTGAAGGGCCCTCGTCTGGGGTACGACTTGCAACGAGAAGCGGAGAGGCTACATTGCTTCGATACGCATGTGTGTGGTCCGTAGATGCTTGCACTCACGCAGACAATGCACAGAGAGCAGATGTCAGGCTCAGACCGATCGACCCCGCCCTGGATAGTCGTCGTGTTTGTAAATCCCCCCTCCCAATCCCAATGGGCTGCAGAAGCTGGCGTACTATAAATATCGTGGGTCGGGTCAACATGGGGCAACGACTTTAGTCTTGTATGTATGGCGTGCATGTGTGTGATATACTATAGTAATCTGCACGGCCACAGAACTTGTATGTACAGTGGTTAAGTTGGATGTTTCATCCACACCGAAGCGCGATGCAATGGAGCAAAGATGCTTCACCGCTCTCAAAAGCCAGGCCAGTCGAGGAGCCTCGGATCACCATTGGCTCTTGAAGCCTTTGAAGCTCAGAGCGAGCCAGAGGGACTACTCTGAGGCTTTTTGCCACTGCTGAACTCTGATCGGGCTGGCGGTGAAACAACGAATCAAGGTGGGAATCTCGGTGCCTGCGGAAGCACAGAGTTTACCTGAGCTACAGGCGGCGCGTCGTGTCCAAGGCGCATCTTGCGGGACGTGGCTCATGCTCAGTGTTGGCCATGACTGCCGACTGACGGTCTCAACCAACCTGATAATGAATATGAAGCACAGCAAGACTCGAGGCGGTCGGTGCCGCCCAAGCTCGGGGCCTCCGTCCAAACTTGGATGCAGGTGGAACTGTGAGCCTTAAGCAGCATAGCGGCGGGGGTCGCTTCGGCCGTTGCGGCCTGTCGGGGGTGGCGACGGGTGACGGGAGGCAAATGGCAGTACTGACCTGACTAAGGCTATGGGTAAGTATGTGTACATACATGGCTCTGTAGGGCAGACTTGCGTCGGATTGCAATTATCCAGTGCCAATCAGCATCCGATCAGCATCCGATGACACTTTGGCATTCTCGCAGAGCGGCGGGGAGCAATAACACACAAGTCGTACAAGATGCGTCTGTGGTTATTAGGGGTCCTGGCCCCGCTCGAGATTGGGCTCGACAGTGACGGCGGACCGCCGCTTGCAGGGGAGGCCCTTGGTTAATGCGCGGCCAATCACGTGTTGACGATAAGCAGCAATACACTGGGGCCAGGGTGGAGACCGAGGATTGTATGTTAGCAACGGATTGACAAGAACTCCAAGCTGAAGGCAAGTGAGGAGGTGGAGGGGAGCGGAGGCACAAATGAATCAGTGAGATGGAACGAACCGTGGAAAAAAAAGTTTGGGGCGCATCTGAATATGCGGAGGTGTGCTCTAACGTCTAATGTGCATGTGCATGCATGGGGGGAATCACCGCCGTCACGTCATATTGGTCCTCGTCGCTTCGTGCACTGCGCTGTGATACGGCTGCTCAGCGCTCTAGTGGTTGCAAGGCATCCACTGTCCAGCCAGGACCGCACTGTAATATTCTACACATCATCAGTACATAAATCTGGCAATCTCCCGCTCAGGCCTGAGCACACATGACCTGTGAACGACGGGCGGCAGGGGAAAAGAAAAGAAGAAAAAAGAAAAAGAAAACGCACGAGCCATCCATACAATAGCTGCTGACCCTCGTCCGTGTTCGTTTGCGCATGGCATGCAGGCCTGACACAAGTTGTCGGAAGGGATCCTATCCTTTGTGACAGGCATCCAGATGTCGTCTGGTGGGTGGTCCAGGACCGACCCCCCCCCCCTTTGCTTCCCTGGCACCAAAATCTCCACCGCAAAGCTGGAGCTACGGAGATGGGTCGCTCCAAGGCAGAGTTCACGGCGAAGTGTCGCCGCCGCGCCATCTCTATAAACAGAAGGACCATGGCAGATGGCGCGGAACTTTGTCATTTTTAGAAGATTGGTACTGCTCAAACTTTGGCCGAGTCCGTGGAAGTAGTCGTTTCGTTTGCAAGGTCGCCACCGGGCAAGCAGACGGTGGGCGACGGAGGAAATCACGGTGTTGAGGTGTTGGAATCACAGGGACGCAGGACGCCTGTGCTCCGAGACCATGTATGTCCTGTCTGTACTCGGTTGTACGGAGTGCAGATGCACAGTTGGGGGCCAGTCATGTAGCAGACAGCATGTGCGTGCTCCCTCTGATCGAGATGGAAACTGCCCGAGACGGGGCCTGGGCCTAGCAGAGCTGGAGCTGGAGTGGTCGCGTCGTCTACTGGGCTCGGCGCAGCAATCGCTGACAGTGTCTGGTGCACAAGCGTGCACACTATGACGAGTGATGGACGCTCCCACCATCTCACACTGCAAGGAGGAAAGAGCGTCTCAGATGAGGCATTCGAAAGCCGCTAGTCGCACGATGTCAATCCAAGGTGGCTTGGTGCCACAGATGCCCACAGACCGATTCCACATACCGCCCGCCATCTCTGACTCTCGAGTCTTGACAGCCTTGGCGGATACCTTGTCGCTTTATTTCCACAAGGGCCGCCAACAAGGTTGTCGTAGCGCGGCGCTTCCCCGTCCTTGCTCGCAGGCTGCGAGATGTTGGGCCATGAAATGGGCGGCGGCAACGTGCTTGGTGGTTTTCTTCCGCGCAGAGTGATGGCACGGAGCACTCACTCACATGATGGATAGTGGTAATAGCATCATCCCAGACCGATAACACTGATGAAGGGACCAGGGCTGGCTCGTGGAAACCGGGGGACCACTCAGAGTCGGGCGGGGATCTAAAGGCCACACAGGGCCACACAGGGCCACACAGGGCCACACAGGGCCACACAGGGCCACACAGGGCCACACAGGGCCGCAGCCAGCCCAGGGCCTGCTAAACCCCTGCCCACCGCCGCGACTTGCAAGCCGTCGGGTTTTGGGACTTGACTCGCAAGCGCCACCCACTTGACCACTTGCCCCAAGGTGCCTTCATTATTAGTCTGCGCTCCGCCAATTGCCGCCCCAAGATAACAAACTCCCTAGTCAGCCAGCCTGTCGTGCATCTCCTGCATCCCGCTTCTCTCGGGTCGGCGCATCCGACTGCTCTGCTCTAGATAACCAGCTGCCCTCCCGCCATTGCTGGTCCTGCGTCCTTTGCGAATGCCCTCACGACTTTCCGGGACACCAGCACACAGTTGTGTACAGAAACGCGAAATTCTACAGCCAAAGCACTTCTGCAGCAAAGCACGGACCGCAGTCACCAACGGAGCTGCCGTTTCTTCACACAAAATCCCCTCCTCCCCGACGAGCCGCGACACACAAGTGTTCCTGCCCTTGGCTCTCAGGATCCCGCCATGGCAGCCCAGCTCATCATGCCCACCCTTCCTACAGACGAGCCTCACTCACGGCACTTTCTCCCCAACCAGCGACGGCCTCAGCACACGCGCTCCCACTCCTACCAAGTCCCCCAAGGACTTCAGATCTCGCCACTCGACACCTCGGGCATGCCTCAGAACCAAATCTACTCTACCCCTCCTTCCCCCAAAGGCCAGCACTATCGTGATGGGGGCCGCCCCATGTACATGCCTGCTGTCCTGCGGCCATGCGACGAGTTTCCCTCCCGCAAGGTCACGAGATGCAAGACGGCAGGCTCTACCTCCTCGACCGACTCCGACTCAACCCTGGCACGGGCTAATGCGACCCTCATGAGCATTCCCGGCCTGTCTCTACTAGGTCAGCGACTTTCGCGCCGGTATACTGGCGAGACCAGCAGCAAGACGCTAGACGGAGAGTGGAAGCTGGATTCGTTCCCCGAAGTGACGAGCTTGCCCACCCGCGCTCACTGGAAGGTATGTTTGCTTTTGTCGCCTCTTTCCCCATCCCCGGGGGAAGGCCAGACCATGTTGCCTAGGTAGAGGAAACTCCCTTTGGCTAATTGCAAAACTCCAGCCTGACATTGAATCCACCGTGTGTGACGATCCAACCTGCAAGCGCAACTTCAACTACTTTGTCCGCCGCCACCACTGCCGCAAATGCGGCAACATCTTTTGCGACTTGCACTCGAGCGCCGTCCTCCCCCTCGATCAAAACGCCAGCTTCAACCCGCGTGCCAGTCCCTCGCGCACCTGCAACCACTGCTTCGAAGAGGCCAAAACCCTCCACAGCAGAAAGAACAGCCAGTCCTCGAGCTCCACAGGCTCGGATGCCACGCCTCCAACTCCCATGAACGCTCCGCCCGCCCCAGGCGTCACACCTCCTCACAAGCCCGAGGTGGCCGCGAGCGTTCCACGCGACTGGAACTGGAGTACTTTCTAAGCACGCACCATCAAACACCTTTTCTCTCTCGCTCAAAGCGAGCTCATTAGATTGTCATTTGACAATGTGGTCTTTTCCTTTACGACTCGACGGAATCAGAATCGCAATATACCCGCTATAGACATCTGTGCGCCTGCTCGATCTGAGAGGCGTCTGTTACTTTTTTACACTGCGTTGCGTTATATACTTGCATGAAGGTTTTTTTCTTTTTTCTTTTTTTGCCTCTGGACAAACTCGACAACAGTACCGCCCTCTCAGCATCACGTTTCACGGAGAGTTGACAAGGCTGGGAAGTTTTTAAGTTTTTTTATTTTACTTTGCAGCGGTTTTATTTTTTTTAATAGCGTGGAGTTCGGAAAGGAATTTAATGGCCCCAGTGGATTTTCTGGGGTTGGTCTAGCTATCTTTGCCGGTCATTGTCCATTTTTTCGTTGCTGGACCATGACGGTCCGGCTGATTTGGAGGGGATACCCCTGGATATGAGCCATGTCCTCAATTAGACATTGCATACGGAGTAGTAATCAACATGAATCTTGGTAATTTATCCGACTTGTGGTCATTTATTGATGGTAAAATGCAAGCGTGTCCTGGGGTCGGTTTAAAGCGACGGGAAAGCGCCTACTCGGCGACATGGATGATGCGCTCAAGTGATGACCTGGCGCTGTGTTCGTAATTCGCACGTGATACCGCCTGTCAATGAGTCGGGTAAATATCCTGCAAGTCAAGAGTGCAGGACAACTTGTCAACCTTGGGAACCTACCTAGGTAGGTACTTTATCTAGCAAACGCCAGCAAAGTCACGACAAACACCTGGCACGCTAATACTGAACAAGATGTGCATTTTTCCTAATCGACCCAGTCCGCTTGTAAAAATAACAACACGCTACCTCCTTCGTCATCATTACGCAAATGCCCGAAATGATTTGAAACCCCCGATATATACATGTACAAAAAGCAAGGTCTAGTGAGACCCTTTTTTTATAAAAGGTCGTCTCATCCTGCACGTAGACAATGACAGTCCCCTGGAAGAATGTCAAGAATATGAGAGGAAAAGATAAGAAAAGACATCCCTGGTTCCCGCTAATGCCGAGAGGACACGAGATGGGGGTGACGACCGGGCGGCGGCGGGAAGCAGAGGGTCAAGGATAAAAATGGCTCGGCTTGACGAAGCGAGCCTACATCAGCTCCATCCTTGGGCCTTGTTTTTCAATCATTTATTTTTGGTCCATGTCAAGATGGTTTTATCCTCGCGCCTTACACCCTTCTTCTGGTGCGGCCATTGGCCTTCTTTGACACGGACTCGCCCTCCTCCTCGACAGCCTCAGTGTGGCCATTGGCATGGCCATTCACCATGTTCTCGCCTCCATAGACCTCTCTCTCAATACCGCGGGCGGCATCCCATCCAGCCTTTTCGGCAAGCGTCACATTGCTAAGGCGGCGGTCGGCCTTGCCAGGAATCTTGCTGTTGGCGGTGCTTCGCTTGAGGTAGCTGGCAATGAAGAAGCTGACAAAAAGGTACGTCAGAGGCGCGAGGTACAAGACATTCAGCCAGATGGCAAAGGTCTCGTTGGCGGTATGGATGCAGGGCTGGGCCACGTAGGAGGTCTCGGTGATGAGGGCAGATTCCTTGACGGCTCCCGAGGCGACAGAGTCCGGGGCAGCCGAGCCGAATATGAACTTCTTGAGCGAGTCCAAGGCACCGGTGGCAGCGGGCATGGCAGAATCGGCCGGGGCGGTTGTTGCATCAACAGCCCCAGTGGCAATTTTGGTGACAGCAATTGGAGCAACGTAGGCGATGAAGGAGTGCACAATGGCGAACGAAGCACCCACAACAAACTGGGTGATTTGCATCGTCGTCAGGGTACGCTTGACAACCATGGGGACCTTGATGGAAAAGGCAGTCAGGGTGTAGTAGGTGTACATCAAGGCGTGGATGAAGGAGTTGAAGAGAACAAAGACCCAAATGGGAGACGACATGTAGCGCATGCCAGCCCACATGCAGAGCATGGCGCCGGCGTGGTGGTAGGTCTGGAGGGTAGAGCTGAACTTGCCCTTGGCAAGAATGATGAAGGTATCCAACACCTCGTAGAACTTGCTCAGGTAAAAGATCCAGCCGTAGTAGTTGAGGCCCTCGTTCCAAATTCGCCCCATCTGAGTGTTGCTGGGCTGGCTGCCGTCGAGGCCGGCGAGGAGAGCATTAGGGTCCGCGCTGTCCCAGCGTGCAGAGGTGTCGTTGAAATAAAGGGAGCTTCCAAGGCCAGGAGGGCCATGAATACGGCACAGGCTGTCGGCCGTGGCAGCAGCACCGCCCGGTCCAAAGGGGTTGGGGACACTTCGCCGCATGCCGCCCAGCATGCCCCAGAAGGTCCAGGCCGAGTAGACGGCGAGGAGGACATTGTGCAAAACCACAAAGGCGAAGAACGGCCTGGTTTTGCTCATGGCCCACGGCTTCTTGTTGCGGGAGGCATTGAACTTGTTCAAGGCCTTGGCGGTGACGGCATAGAGCGCAGCAATGGTCAGAGGGACCTTGGGGTCAAGCGCCGCTTGGTAGATGCTGTCGGATATGTTGAAGGGTCGCATGATGGAGATGGCTGTTGGTGCCGGTGACAAGGGCGTGGGCTCGTTGCTCGGGGGGAAGCTGAACAGGCTGGCATCTGGCATTGCCGCCATGAGATAGCCTTGCGCTGCAGACATGTTGAATGATATCTGCTGCGTCTCCGGGTGGGAAAGCTCGTCTCGTGTAGGAGTGTCGTGTGCCCGCCTGTGCTCGAGTACCCAGGTATTCAACCACGTAATCGATGACGTGAACCACGGCCTGCCTGCAAAAAGTGTGCAACAGAGAATCAACCCTTGAAGAAGAGAAGAATTGAAAATGTGCAATTGGGATCGAGGTCAAACTGCAAGGCGAGAAAAGGAGGGGAGAATTTATTTTCAATGGCTTCCAAGTTGGGATGCTGTCGCTGCCCTGGGGCCACCCCCAATGCCCTTGTTTGGGGAAGAAGTGGCACCGGAGGACGGCGGAGGGGGGTACATCTATCAACTCTTTACCGGCCTGGGCAATCTTTGACGTCTTGCAAGGAAAGAAGCCCTGGCGCCAGGTGGCGGTAGCTTGTCCATCATGCGCGCATCAGCCGTCGTCGTCGTCATCATCCATCCGTACCATCATCATCACCGACCAACGAATTGCATTATTTCACATGATGCCGCATTATTTTCGCATCGCGCGTTGAGGGCACGATACCATCTTCTTCACCTGCCTCCGAAGTGGGGTGCGTCTACGAAAGCCCAGATCTTGCAGAACAGCCACACCCAAAGAAAAAGGTTGTTGAGCTGCGCGGAGCCCCACGACGCCGCAGCCCTTTGTCTCTCATCCTCGGCACCTAACTCGACTGCGACAGTACACGGGAACACAGGAAGAAATGTTGCAGAATGTGACTGCCGTGGTCCGAACGGCCATTGTATTGATGAATTTATAACAGCAGTCTTTTCGCGGATGTTTCGTCCAAGTCGCCATCTATGGAACATGGAAACCATATTAGAAGAAGCCCATTGCGTCTTGGCGAGATCCAAGGCGAATCCTTCACATGGGCGCTTTCTCAACCGCATGTCAGCCAGGGACTGCCGCGGTCAAACGACGTGTTCATGGCTGGTACAATAGTCAACTCCATGTTGCCTCTTCATTATTATCATCCACCCGTCGCTCAATCTGCCTGACTTTGCGTAAAGTTGGTCCCTGACACGGCGTGCATGTACCGGCCTGGCCCCACCCCTAAAGTACCTTTCGGCAAATATATCCACCACGGTGCTCGTATGCATAAACTATCGCGTAGCAGGTACCCCCTCCGCCGTGGTACTGGTTCGGCTTTTTTTTGTTGGGGATGGCCACAATTAAACGATCCAGGCCACACGCCCATGCAGTTGGTTCATGGAAGCTAGTGTGGCTGTTCTTCAAGATGGAGCCTCACCTTCTGTTTTGTGCCAAGTGACCAGTACTCGAATCAACCCAAGTCGCTTATTACCTTATTGTCCGCAAGACTCCCGGCTCCGTAGAATAAGTAATAAGTATGCTCCGCTCTTGGCCGAGGGGGGGTCGCCCCCTCACTGGGTCGCCGCGAACAACAAGGACCCCTTTTGCTCTCAACAATTTCGGCCCCAGACTCGCAAGCCAAGCACATGAGCCAAGGCATTGCGTTGCATTGCAACTCGCCGGCTGACAATCTCTCCTTTGCCACAGCACTTCTAGAAGCCCACCTTTATTCGCGGGGATGACGCTTCCCAATCGCATTGGATACGGCTTTGGGCACTGCTTGTACTTTGTGCTCCCTAGTGCAGTGCCATGATGAATGAAGCTTATGCCAGCCAACCACTCCATCCATGTCGTTGTTGTTGGTCAACAGACAGACTGTTACAAGTCACATTATTGATTCTTCAAATAAGTCTCGAGGTGTGCGAATTAATCGATGCTGTTTATAGTCTATGGAAAAAAAAAAAAAAAAAAAAAAAAAGACAGGCCATCTAGCCTCGTACTAGAGCTAGTACAGACAGACTACAATCTTGACAACAAAATAAATACAAACCACTCGGGTTCCATCCTTCCATGCATGTACCATTCACGAAGCAATTCCATCATTGGACCAATCTGTTCCTGCAGACTATGCCATGCGTTTAAGCCTTCAAGGTACCCGACAACCAGCGGTTGAGGAAGTCGAGAGATGCCTCGGGCTGGTCAAAGGGGGTCATGTGACCGGCCTTGTATATCTGGAGGAATGACAGGTTGCCGTGTGACTTGAGGTTGCCGTAGTCCTTGGCCTCCTTGCCGGAGCCGACCTTGACACCCTTGCTCTTGGCCTCGGAGAAGCCCTTGTGGCCAGACCACTCCAGCTTGTTGGTCCAGGCCTGGTTGCCGAGCCAGTTGCAAATAAAGTCAGCATCACCGGCATAGATGAGGACGGGGATCTCATCCAAGATCTGAGGAACAAGTCGGAAGTAGGGCTTCATCCAGTCACCCTGCAGCAAAAAGTTGCGGTTGATGTCAAAGTTGCAGCTGTCGTAGCTGCTGACCTCGACGCCAAGAGCCTCCATGACGTCGGCCTTGTTCAACCACTGAGTGATGTACTCGAGCTCATCGTAGCAAAGACTGTTACCCTTGCATTCACGACGGATATCGTACGGGTTGCGACCGGTGCGCTGGTAAGGTCCAATCAGGGCATTGTTGCAGTAAATGCTGGCGGGGACGCAAGACCAGACGCTCTCAGAGTCATAGCAAGACTTGATCAAGGACTGGCAACGAGGCAGAGAGCTGTCAAGGCTGCGACACTGGCTCTCGTCGAGAACAGCGGGGTAGCCACCCTCACCACAAGCCATGGGGCGGTAGTGCTCGTACTGAGTATAGCCGTCAGTCAAACCATTGCCTATAAGGACGCTCTTGAGGTTGATGTTTCGGTCCTTGTGCGACAAAATCTCAGAGGTGAAGACAGGGATGTAGTGTCCGCCGTACGACTCTCCGGCAATGTGGAAGTCCTGCTTGGCGTACTCTGGGAACTGATGAAAGAAGAGGGTAAGAAGGGCATAGACATCCTTGCCAGCAGCAACGGTGTTGCTGACAGAGCCACTTCCGTACGAGTAGCCAACGTTAACGGGCTGATCGAGGAAGATGACGGAGGCATTGGCATTCCATGAGTACGGATTGTGGACAACCTGAAGCTTGTCATTGATAGTGGCCGGGCCAAGCTCCATGAAGAGGCCGGTGAGCGAGGAGCATCCTGGGCCACCGTTGAGCCAGAGGACTACGGGATCGTTCTTCGGGTCATTGCGCGATTCAAAGAACCCTGGTTTGCGTGGTTAGCACACGATTCCGTGCCAAATGCGACAGCAATCATCAACTTACAGTAGAACAAGTGCTTATCCTTCTCATTATCATCAAGGTAACCACTGTACTGCTTCACCTTGTCGACTCCGAGCTTGGAAGGATCCACCTTCTTGGCTCGGAGACTGAAGTTGTCAATCTTGCCACCGACCTTGCGATGAGACTCGCCCTGGTCATTCTTCACCCACATCTTCTGGATATCGGCGCCGTGTACGACGTGGTCCCATTTGCTGTCGGCGATGCGCGAGTGCTTCTTGGGCTTGACGTTGGTGAGGTGCTTCTTGAAGGCATCAACGGCATCGGGTGCGAGCATGGAGACTTCATCCCAGATGGCCTTGGCCTCGGAGGTGGCCTCTCCGTAGGCCTCCTTCAAGGGCTTGGTCCAGGAGTCGAAGTCAATGTTGCCAACCTTGTTGAAGTCGAGGCCGAAGGTTGATTTGGGGTTGCCGAGGACCTTTTGGTCCTGGAAGCCGACGGCGGACGAGGCGGCGCCCAAGACGAGGGCAGAGGTAGACAGCCGCATGATTGACTATGCAGGTGTCCGTGTTTAATAATGGCAGCGTACGATGCAGACTATGATAATGATTTGGGGGGGTGGAGGAACAACGATGTTGATGATGTTTACGGGGATGGTAAGAAGAGGTCCGAGGAGCTGTGAGGAGTTGGGAGTGACACACTGGGTCACGGGCGGCAGGACGAATGCATGACGAGGCAACCACGTTGAACGCAGGGAACTGAGACGCGGAGCTCAGCAACGGACTCGACCTGTCCGATGACTAACAGTGATATATGGGTTGCACATGGTTATCTGTTAATGCTTGATAAAGGTGGGGCGGAGAACATGGCAGGGAAGCTGCGAGCTGCAGGGCCTCGCGTGCCTCGCCTCCGGATCAAGTACCCGCTAATGTCTGGAGGGTGTGGAGGTCAGCTGGGTTGTTGGTTGGAGCAGGTTGGAGCAGGTTGGCGCTTTGGACCAGACAGCAACCAATCCGGCACTGGATCAGCTGTACTCCGTACGATGCATACAGTATAAAGTGGAGAGCTTTTGCACAACTCAATCATTGTACCAAAACAAAGCGTGGACAGGTCAGGAATAGTTGAACCAAGTGCGGGTACCTGATCTATTGCAATGTAAGAAAAGTGACTATTCTATGTCTGTCTATTGTAGAAAGAAAAACAGAGGAGGAAATCCCCAAAAAACTAAGCCCAAACAGTACAGGATTGCAGGGGAAAAAAAGGCCTTTTACTTTGCGTCCCCAACTCCGGCGCCAACTACCTAGGCGCTTAAGTAGCTATATTCAGTGACATCTAGGTCGATGGCTCAGCGCACTGGGCGCCAGTGGCAGCGTCGACGCAGACTTCAGTAAAGAATGTCTCGCCGCCCGACTGATAGAATCCCTCGCCGCAGGAGCCGCCAATGTTGCAAAAGGTGCTGTCGCCGCACTTGGGGCCGTTCTTGGGGAACTGGGAGTCAGGCTTGCTGTTGCAGGTGCCAAGCTTGACGCACACATTGGCAGTGAAGGTGCCGATGTCGCTGGGGCCGCAGATGAAGCCAGGGAGGCAGTCGGCATTGGTGGTGCACTGGGGAGTGGCGGCGCAGGAGCCGAGAGCCACGGTAGCGGCGATGATGGCAGACTTGAAGAGGAGACCGACCATTTTGACTGATTGTTTATTTGCGGGTGTGTGTTGTTGGTGTATGTCTGAGCTGCTGATTGCAAGAGATGGCGGCCGTGTCTGAATAGGAAGAAACGAGCAGAGTAGTGCTGGGCTGATGGGCTGCTGGGCTGCTGGGCTGCTGGGCTGCTGGGGAGTGTTTTGAATGCGTTGCTGATGAGTGAGGATGGCTGTTGATGATTTCCATTTCGACCGGGAGATGCAGCTTTATTTATATATGAAATCGAGGCTCATGCCATGAACGGCTGTGTGTGCCCATGTGTTGGGTTTGTGGTTGCCTGGGCCGTCACCACCTCGCTGCTTCCGAGCTGGCAACTTGCTTCTCGGAACAGACTTGCACCGATGGCTTCACGGCAATGGCAGTGGCTGGCCCGGATGGCCATGCGACCGAAGGGGCTATGGGCATCGCAGAGGCGCTCGTGGCGTCTCGACTCTTTCCGGGGAACACTTGGCTGAGGTGCGAGCATTCTTGGTTTCTGCTTGCTGCCAACGGTAATTACTCCAAGGCCATGTATTTCACGGTATTATATCGCTGGTGTCTCGAGCAGCTTCGCCTTTCCGCTTTGCTGCAGCATGTCGTCACGCGTTGCACGTGGAGGTTGGAATCTCCCAAAAGATGGCAAGCTTCGGGAATCCGGGGTACGCATCATGGAGATGCTGCAAACATGAAGATTGAATCCAGGTCCATCACCAGGGGCACAGCCTTATGCGAGCTCCAGGCGCTTCTTGTCTTCTTGTCGCATGCCCGGCCCGTCCGACACGTGCGGGTTAACAGAGGCCGAGACCTGCGAGGCTGGTTTTCTGGAACTGTTCCATGCCGCACAACCACAGCTTGCAACTGCTGGCGGTTATGCCGGTGGCTGAGGCTTTGCATGCGAAAGGTCAAAAAGGTGGCATCTGGCTCCAAGCAAAGGACCTCTGGCTTGGTGGCTCAAGCCACATGCACGCACCATCTCCGGCTCTCGCCAGCATGCATCGACATGATATGAGGGCCATATTCATGACCATCGGTGGCTATGCCATGCCATGGCTAAATATATGCATCTCAATGGAATCGGTCCGTTGGCGTCGGTGAAATTGATCAGGACATTGATCGGGAGGAGTAGTCTTTGACTCGGATTTCGGGACAACTAGAGTGCCAGTATGCATGTTCAATTCCATCCTTTCCCCAAGACATACATCATGTCGAGCTTCTAGAACAGGGTCTCTGCGCTTTTCTTGGAGTAGTATTCATCTGCAAAGAGTTCTGGTGGGCACAAAGGGCAACTCTCACCATTTGCCACTTCCTTTTCCTACATCCTCTCCCTCCTTCGTTCTGCCTCCGCCACGGGGTCGTATGCGCAACTTGGCGGAGCGGAGCTGTAATACCTCTGTGTCGACTATGACGGGCTGCTACTATTAATAGCTGCAACATCAAGCATGGAGCCGAGATACCATACTCCCACGGTAGTTGGCAAGCCTTTATTGAAGTTTATTGTACACCTTTGCGGCCCACGTAGTAAGTTCTATTCGTTCTAGAAGTTGCTGCACTATGCTTCGTTTCCTGCTGCTGCTGCCGCTGCCTCCTTTTCCTTGGCCTTTTCGGCCTTCTTGGCAGCTATTTGCTGCTCTTTGAGCAGCTTCTTCTTTGCGTTCTTGCTCAGCTCGCCTGTGCCGGTGCTGTCTTCTCCAGGGGCAGCACCATCAACCACTTTGGTGACTGGTACTACAAGGTCTGCACGGGGAACGCGGGGGTTGCCCTTCCATTCGAGAGGGCGGACAGCCATGAATTCGTCCACGACAGCATCGCTGACTTTTGACCGCCGCTCCTGGAAAGTGGCAACATATTTCTGAAGGTGTTCGATACAAATCGCTTTCAGCTGTACAATTTTTTAGTGTGTGTGCTTTGGCTACCAGGCAATGAGACTGTACCTCTCCTGTCAGCAATTTGCCGCTGTTGTACTCGTCCTTGATTCGTTTGAGCTCCTGTGCGTCTGTTAGCCAGGCGTGGCCAGGGCTGGGGGGAGCTATTGGGGCAGGCCTACTTCATCGTCTTCCAGGAAGAATGTAAGATACTGGTACGCAACGTCGACATCGGCATTTCCGCCCTTCTCCCGGTGCTCCTCAAGAGTCTCACGGCCTCCAGAAAATGCATACCTATACTACCGTTAGTATACAGACGCAGTGGCCACATGGCCATGTTGCGTCGGGTGCTCACTTGTTGATCTTGTTCTTAATCTGCTTGGCAGTATCGCTGAGGAAAATGGCCGAGTTGTCGTCACTGGCCGACATTTTTGACCCAGGTCCTTGCAAGGCATCCAAGAATCGCATATGAATCAAGGCCGGCTTGGCGAATTTGAGACCCTGTGCGCAGTCTCTTGTCAATCGGAAGTAAGGGTCTTGATCGATAGCGCACGGAATCAAGCAGGGAATAGAGCTGGTCTTCTTCTCGTCGGCGCCAAAGATGTGGGGGAAAGAAGAGGCAAATGAGGTCGCGCCTTGAATGCTAGCAAAGTGGATTTTGCCAATGTTTGAGCTACTGTCGTCAGCCGTTTTCTTCAGAGCCTTTATTTATTTATTTTTGCTTCTTACTTCCCCTTTCAAGAGTGGAAGTGTACTTGAGGTTGGGATAGGGGGTCTCTCACCTGCCATCGAACCCAAAAATTGCCTTGGCAGTATTGTATGTGACTCTCTTGGCGAAGCGGACAATGTTCTTGTAAAAGGCACCTCCAACATAGGCAAAGTCGGAGAAGATGAAGGTCTTTTTGGGGTCAAAGCCGGCGGCAATGATGTCCATAGCATTGGTCCTGCTGTAACCCATGACCTCCTCTACGGTTCTCTTCTCAGAGAAGAGATACTTCTCGTCTGGTTACTGTTAGTAATGTGTCTTGTGCGCCTTTGCGGTTGCTCCGAGACTCACCATCTGTCAACATGACAATCAGGGGTACGTCCAGCGTTTCTTGCAGCCATCTAAACATGAAACGTCAGTCTTTGGCTCTGCTGTAATGCATTCCCTCCAGCGTATACACACTTTACAAAGTCAAACACTTGAGTGTGTCCAATGTGCATGCTGTCGCTGCTAGGTCCACGACCAGTATACAAGTAGAAAGGCTCATTCTGGAAGAAAAGGTCAGTCAGCCATCCATGCGACAAAATATCCCGGCCTCAGTTGACAAATCCAACCTTTTCATAACGGTCAAGAATCATGTTCAAATCACGGTGGCTGAAGAAAATTCCGCGGCGCATGAACCGGTGAGGCTTGTGGCCCGTAACCTGCTCCCAGCGCTCTAGCAGTGCTTCATCGATCTTGCTGGTACCAAACTCGTCAATGAGCTTGGTGTAGTCGATGGCCTTGACCTTGCCATCTTCACCAACCTCGCCAGACACTGACCAGGGGTTGATGTCCTGCTTGGAAGATTTGGCCTCCGCAGAAGCAGCCTCGTCGGCAGGAACTTGGTCGAGGGGCACCGAAGCAGATGCCATTGCTGCTGGAGGATTCGACTGCGTGGTGAATTGTGTCAAGGAGGCAATCCGGCGTCCGGCTCAAGGGGAGGGGTCAGATGCGAGCGGCAATGCTGCAACAGTCTCCAGAATTATATGCGTGACTGGATGGTCTGTGACTCAACAGTGAAATAGGCCATGCAACAACTGAGCAGAGTCACTCGTCTGATGGAGTCCCAAGGGTGAAGGGTGGGGGGATGCAAGGCGGGGCTGTTGGAAGAATTTCGTTTAGGTGGCATGGCGGGGTCGCAAAAAAATACACGACCAAGCAGCGTTTTGCCTGCCTGGGCATGTCACAGAGAGAGACTGGATGCATACAGCAGAGGTTGCCCCGCCATCGACATCATCCTGATCAAGGTCTCCATTTCACCAACCCTTCCGGCCGACCTTTCTTGCACTTCACACTCTGCTGCTTTCCTTGCCCGGCAACGGCGACATTGGGCGTTTGTCGTTTCTCATCGTTTTTTCCTATCCAAGCCAGCGAGATAAATTGCCCGCCATGTCTCGCCAGATCAACCAACCATCCAACCAGATCAAGCTTACAAATGTCTCGCTCGTGCGTCTAAAGAAGGCCAAGAAGCGCTTCGAGATCGCCTGCTACAAGAACAAGGTTATGGAATATCGATCAGGTATCGAAACAGACCTCGACAACGTCCTCCAGATTCCCAACGTCTTCCTCAACGTGTCCAAGGGCCAGACCGCGCCCAAGGAAGACCTGGAGAAGGCTTTTGGCAAAGGCAAATCCACCAACGACATTGTTTTGGAAATCTTGAAAAAGGGCGAACTGCAAGTCGGCGATAAGGAAAGAGCGGCACAGCTAGAACGCGTGCATAACGAGGTTGTCGGCTTGGTGGCGAGTAAACTGGTCGATCCCCGCACAAAACGAGTCTACACGTTTGGCATGATTGAAAAGGCCTTGGATATGCTGAGCTCGCAGGCGCATAGCACGGACAAGGACAAGAGCGCCCCTACCAGCGGTGCGGGAACTCCAGCTACGGGAGACGATGGCGAAGCCAAGGCTAGAACAAAGGAGCATAGCTGGACTGGGGTGGTGACAACAAAGAGTGCCAAGAGTCAGGCCTTGGAGGCCATGAAGGCCCTTATTGCCTACCAACCCATTCCCGTGGCCAGAGCACGCATGAGGTTGAGGATATCTTGCCCGACCAATGTCCTGAAGCAGGCTATCAAGGTCGCCAAGGGTGCTGCGAAAGAAGAAGACGGCGGTGAGCAAAAGGCCCCAGGCACAGTGAAGGATAAGATTCTGGGATATGTAGAGCAGGTGGAGAGTCAAGACGTTATGGGCTCAGAGTGGGAAGTTGTAGGGTTTGTTGAGCCCGGTGCCTTCAAAGCTCTGTCAGACTTTATCAGCAATGAGACCAAGGGACAAGGAAGGGTGGAAGTCTTGGATATGGCCGTTACGCATGAAGATTAATTCTCAGCTTCGAATAAATCAATGACGAATGATACCCCAGTTAAGTCCTATCCAGAAAAGTTGCCAGCAGCTTTGGCTATTCTGTCGGCTACGTAATGTGCAGTTATCAACATTTCCGAACAAGGTAATACCTAGTAAGAAACGGTGCGTCTGCATTTTCGAACTGGCCACTCTAAGAAGACTTTTTCTGGTCCTTTTTTTTTTCTGTTCTTTCTTTCGTCTTTGGCATTGAAAAGTCCTCACTGGCGTCTTCCGCCTTGTAGCACAGCAGGCCCAGTCACAGTCAAGGATCGGCAGAACAACAGGCAAAGGCCAAGTTTGAAGTAACATGTGAAATATTTGTTTGAATGCTTTTGATTCATGATCTCTGATCTAGAGTACAGCCATTGACCAAGCTGTATGCCCGAAAGCAAACCTCCTTTTCAAAAATTGCGCACAAAGATGGAATAAACCCAGTCCGTCACGCCTTTCCACACCCGTCCCAATGCAGTGATCATAGTCGTTAAAGACCACGGCGAATAACTTAACCACCCTTCTTCTTGGAGACACCGACAGTTCGGCCACGGCGACCAGTGGTCTTGGTGTGCTGACCACGGACACGGAGACCCCAGTAGTGACGAAGACCACGGTGAGCGCGGATCTTCTTCAAGCGTTCCAAGTCATCACGCAACTTGGAGTCTACACCGTTGGCCAAAATCTGAGAGTCCTTGCCGTCGACAATGTCGCGCTGTCTGTTGAGGAACCAGGCGGGGATCTTGTACTGGGTAGGGTTCTGGATGATGGTGACAATTCGCTCCAGCTCTTCGGAGGTGAGTTCTCCGGCACTAATGAGACCACAACGTTTAGCTCCACTGTTCACCCAAGTGTTGCCTCTCGTTTCCCGGGGTGTGGGAGAAGGGGTTTCAATCGTACCGCTTGTTCAAGTCGACATCAGCCTTCTTGCAGACCAAGTTGGAGTATCGGCGACCGACACCCTTGATCTTGGTCAAGGCGTACATAACCTTTTGCTTGCCGTCAACATTGGTGTTCAGAAGACGCAAGATCTATGTGCCCAATATTGTTAGCCTCTAGATTCCCCCAAGGTTGAAGAGAAAATATGTTCGCTGGCGTTGTTGCATGACTTCGCGCGGCCGTTGTCCCAACGACAAATAAAAAGTTCCGGCTGCAATCGAAGAGCAATCGCCAGTCGAGGAAAGGGCAGTGCGTTACTTACGAACTGGAAGTTCGTCTTCTCTCCCGAAACGAGCGACATGATGGGCAACTGTATTGGTCGTTGCCGTGTGCTCGGTGATGGTCGATGGATTCGGGTTGAAGGGAAGAGAGGGCGGAGATTTGGTCTGCGCTCGCTTAACGAGGTGGAAATTTCGACCCTGTGGGGACAAGAGTAGGGCAAGGTGTGGTGCACCCACCAAAATCGACCTCTCACGAATGTGCGCACGTGATCAATAAACGATTGGTGGAAAGGGCAAGCGTAATTGGGTGAGGTCGCTTGGGTGAATTGTTTTCCCGAAGAAGGTTACCCATGGACTGGGGTACTCCCCAACTCTTCGCCTTGATCAAACTCACAGAATCACAGCAATCAAGAGTAATAATAAAGCTTGAGGAGCCACTCAGCTAATGTTTGCGAGCTCATAGTCACCCCAAATACTGCTGACATCTGATCCGACGTTGGCAATGCTCTTGAATTTACGCTCCCTCTCTGCTGCTGACTCTCCATGGTAAGTTTTCATTCTCGTAGGTCAATTCCATTCGTCTTTTGCCATTGCTCGGCCAATCCATCCAAAGGACTGACCTTGAGCCGGATACCGTCACCTCGGTGCTTGAGTATAAGACAAGAAGAAATCTTTACAACGTTTTTTGAGTACGAGACCCTCAGTGATTTCACCAAATGGGGGCTTTCGTAATTTATCTGTTGTTACAATGTTGCTATCCATTGCAGTTCGTCTGAGTCCCCTAGACCCCTGATACCTCTCGCCGACAGCGGGAAGTGTCTCGCCTTATGATACAAGCCTAGGCGAGATACATTGTTGATAGCATTAGCAGAAAAGTATAAGTAGTATGACATTTTCTTGTGAAGCAAGGGGAGGACCAGTAACAACACAATTGGGAAGTTCACCTACTACATTCACCAACTATGCGCCAGAGTTGCAGAGCAATGACCATTACTCCTAGCACGTGAATGAGCCCTTCCCTTGCATTCGTGCAATGCTATGAATCTGCCAATCATTCCCCATCCCTAAACTCCGAAGTACGAGAAAGCCCGGTCTGCCCCATCTTCATACATTGCCAGTAGATTAGTTTCCGTTTCATAAGCCCACATTGTCAAACTTGGGGTTTCTATTGATGGTAAGTACAAACGACAAGGCATGAGTTCATATCCATGTGCGTACTTCTCGTGGCAGGGTAAGCTTGCTAGTCAAAAGTTCCCAAAGACATGCGCGATCGATTTCCACTCCGTGGGAATTGCTCTTTGGTTGGATGTTGAATACATGAACATCTTGAAGACCGCGCAGGAGCAATAGTTCATCCAAGCCCAGAATGTCTGACATACGAATACTTCGGTAAGCGAGCGGAAAGTATGAGCGCATGATGTTTGCACGCTCGTTCAGGTTTTGCAATGTCGACTTGGAAATATTTAGCGTCAGGGACTCCAGCTTGAGCAGTTGCGGAAGTAATTTAAACGTGTTTGCCGATTCTGGGCCGCACCAGTGAACTGCAACATGTCGGACATGGTCTGTGAAGTGTGTATTGTTTTTCAGATGCGCGAGAAGCTCACAGGCACATCGGAATCGGAATTTTTTCTTGCGGAAGAAGATTCTATAGAATTCTTCCCCCAGGGCAGCACCTAGTAAAGTGGGCAACGTTTTCATTTGGGAGGTCTGAAATACATTGTCTCTCTCGAATCTAGGGCATCTGCAGCTTGGTGTTTTCCCAGCTGGTACAACTACGGGCGTTCGAAAAGTATTGTCGACAATGACATCGAGGGTTCTGGCTCGAATCTCGACTGGCATCTTTAGAAACGGGAACCCTTCGGTAGAGTCTGGTCTGTCTGTGGCAACTTGTAAGCCGCTCGTCATGCACTTTTGGTACGTTGCGGCCATCTCTCACCTGCAATCTCTAGAATCTCAGTGCACATTTCGATGATATCAACACACGTCTTGACCTCTGCTGGGTCCTTTTTGAGGATGTTAGCACATTTCGTGATGGTATTTGCCACCGCTGCCCTGCGTCGCGGGCTTAGGCGGACCAAACGCCCGAGCTCCTCGACGTCGAGACTGCCGACGTGATAGCTATCAAGGCCTTCGAGAAGCGTCTGGATGTTTCTGGAAAGCTGGTAGCGAGTCGGGATTGCCTTTGTTTTCAGCACAAAGAAGGATTTGGAAGACATGTTATCCAAGTGGCTTCGTGGACCTGTAGTCTTCATTGGCATCGGTTGCTCGTACAATGGTGACAAGAGCACTCTGCACGTGGGAGAGTCAACATTGTTGCCCACGTCAAGGCTCTATGGCTTCCTGAGAGCATTTTGATTCTGGTGGAGACTGTTTACAGCTGGTTTCGAAACGGTAGGTGCAGTGAACGTTGAATGGGTCAGTCGTGACAGGTGGCAGACGTGGACGCCCGTCACTCGGCGGCACCTGGAACAGTGACACATCGTGCTAAGCAGGTACCTACCTAGGTACTTTAGGTGCCTAAGGTAGTTCCTTCCGTTTACACCAGACGCATTTATTGAGCCCGTGACCATCTTAAGGAGGTGCCGCGAATTATCCTTCCCAGTATTAATCGAGTCCTTTGGATGGTGCATCTATCGACAAAGTAATGAAAAGAGCTCGTTTGGTTCTCCATAAAGAAGTCAAGTATACATACAATCACAGGCAGAAATTTGGGGGGGTTGGACGGTGCGCGTCAGTGGAGGTATTATTATGACCTATCCGAAGGAGTAAACCCTTCCCTATCTACGCGAGTGATGGAAACATGGTTAATGAACCATGAAATAAAACAAACAACGCCGGCAAGTCATCTACCCATGACCGCCGATTAACCATATATGCCAGATGCCCAGTATGTGCCAATGCTTGATGCACCCAAGTAGCGATGACCCGTCATCCCGTGTAATTCATGCTCATCCGTGTATAGTATATAAGCACACTTTTATGTAACTCTGCGCAACGGCAGTGCTGTCCATTGCGTAGGTGTGTTGCAAAAGGCCAAAGGGATTGTGGCCAGAAGAGCGATAAAGGTAGCTGTTGCGGTTGCCTTCTATGAGAATACCGTGAAACCTCTAATTCCTCTAAACTCGACCCATTTTTCTTCTATGCAAAAAAAAAAAGAAGAAGAAAAGGTATGGTGAGATGTATTGTAAAAAATTAAAAAAAAATGAAAGGGAAAAGGTAAAGGGGGGGGAAGCTCGATGTCTCCTGCCCGAGGTGTTGGGGATGTTGAGATGTTGGCGCGCTCATTCGCCTCTTTCGCACTCTTCACTCTCGGAACGAGTCGCGGTCCGATGAGCCTGCTGTAAGTCAGGGGCTGATGTCTGTCCTGTTGATATCCAGACTGGGAGCACGCGTGCAACACGGGCTGACACCAATAAAGCTGGCACTCTCAATCTGGCTTGGGTCGCTGGCGCCAAAGGTCATGCTAAACTGGCTGAGCATCTCCTGGTGCTTGAGATTTTGCAGCGTAAGAGGGCGTTGGCTGGGGTGGAGTTTCTTGTCTTTTCTGTTCCGCTTGGATTCCTTATCTGAATCGTCCTTTTCGCGACGGCCGAAGGTGAAGCTTCTGGCAAACTTGCTGCTGGTGGTAGACTTGTGCAGCGAGGATGTCTCGCTCGTCGTGGTTGTGGTGGTGTTGCTCTCGGTCTGCGAGATGGTGTCTGAGCTCTCAGACTTGCGCAAGGCACGACGAAATCGGTCCCGGATAGCCATTGCTCGTGTACACTGGGCTTTTTTCGAGTATGTACAGTGAGGAGAAGAGCAATTGACGGCTCTGTTGCAGGATACAATGAGTAACTTGGGTCGCAGTGCGAGAAGGATGATCTGGGGAGGCTCGACAGAAACGGCGGAGGTCAGGGGGGGCAGATCTATTGCTGTTATAGAGGGAAATCTGGGTGATGTAACGCCTCTTTAGGAGGGGCGCCCGCAGGAACCGTTGTCATTTTCGCGCATTGCAGCATGGTGGCGACCAACTCTCCCGGTCCATCTCGGTCATGGATGCAGATTGTGCATGTGGAGTGCGGAGACAGCAGGGGGGACTTGGTTCGGAGTCCAGTGGCGCAATCGAAATTGCTGGGGGCTCTGAACTACAGATAGCATTGAGAAAAAGTCACTCATGTAGTCATTCGACAGCAGTAAAGACCTGGAGGCCTTCTGGGGCTCTGGCGAGCACTAGACCGTTTGCAGTGGATCCAAGCACCAGGCCGCCAAGTTCCACGGGCTCCCATAGGCCTGGGCATCCTTCTCTTGGGGCTTCTGTGGGAACTTTGGCACCGCCATGGAGACTGCCCCAGGTCTAGACAAAACCGGGAAGGCCGGGCACCCGCTTGAAGAGAGCTGGACTGACACCTGCGGGTTATTATGTCTGGTGCACTCGGCCTCATTCATCGCTTTGCACCGGACGTGGACAGCTCGGGGCTCGAGGTATTGAACCGCAACGTTCCCGGCTTGCTGGAATGTTTTTCTTTCAGCGACCTCAGCTTCGGCGGTGAATAGACCTGCCTCAGTGCATCCGTCCTGGGAACTCGTTTTCCGAATTCACGACAAGCAGTGGCGACAAACGCTTCCAATTCGGCGTTTCCTTGTCCCAAAGAATAAATTAGGCCACACGAAGCGCTTGGGAGCCTCAGCGCGCTCTGTACACTTGCTTGCTTGGCTGGCCACCCAAGGGCCATCCAGTATCAGCTGGGGCAATCAGGGTATTATCCCAGGTTGCACTTGCCAATGGTGGTGTGTTTGCTGCCCAGGCATCTTGGTCGATCGGCATGCACCATGGAATTCTAGATGGACTACGGAGTATGCTCAAGCCGATTTGCCGGTCGCCGCTCTTCTGCTGAGTGTGGCTTCGACGGACATGCCGGTTGGACGGATAGGGTTGCCGATGCAGAACAGCAGACGGCACAAGTCGGGATGCATTGTGCAACCGTAATAAAGGGCATGTGCTCTGAGGGCCGCCGTCTGCCGTCGGAACATTTGGTGGCTGTCCTTGAGTCAAGTTGTAGTCGCCAGACAGCCTCTCTGGGGCTCCGTAATGGAACATTGGACGGAGTCCACGACTGAGGCTGGACGGAGGGTGCCAGAGAAGTGGGCTGCTAGACTCCATGTCTCCCAGGTACGTACCTAGGGTACTTCTGACGACGTCATTTGCCTTCTTTTGAGCAGCGTCCTCCCGGCCCGACTTGACAGTCACACACCCTCTTGTCTTGGCTTTGGCCCCTCGCGGTTCCGAGACCCAAGCCAGGTCGTTTCTTTGTGACCAGCGACCAGTGGCCGACTCATTGGTTCGCGGTCTGGTTGCCCAATAAAGAAAAGACCGAACCTTGACCAGCAGCAATTGGGGAAGCCCAAGGCAAACGAGGTGGTGTAGTCATGTCCGCCCTGGCGGATGGCAGACCAACGCCGACAATGAAAGACGATTGGCTCTCCAGGATTCCGCATCAGTTCCATTCCCGTCATGTGTCCGTCCAGCATAGATGACCAATCTTTGTACTATGCATCATGGCTTGTTTGAGACGAGAGTGGACAGGGCATTATTACCTTGGCATCCATTGAGAAACGTCCAACGTTCCAGACGGGGGCACGAGGCCATATTCCAGTAGATCGGCCATGGTCTGTGGATCCAGAATGCGAGCAATCGTTGAGGGAATACCGACCGCATGGTCCGATGAAGCACACACAGACAATACTGCACAGGTTCGGTACAGTAATGTGGTTGATTAGCGCTTTGATATTTGTTCGAGCACATTGCTTGCTGCGCTTGGTGATCTGAGCTTGATATGCTGGGATTCACGTCGTCGGTGACCAGGGTCTGACATTGGATCATGACGGCAGCTGCCTAAAGTATCTGGAAATGTGTACGGGGTAGGATTGGGCCATGTCTGATGTGAGCAAACGCTCACCATCACCATGAGCAGCACAACCACTCGGAGTGGACACATTTGACGCGGTTGCCTAATAATTAATGTCGTGTTCTATGTTTAGATTGGTAGACACAGGCAATACGTACTTAAGTAGCTCCTGCAGTCTTGGTTGGCGCCCTGAAACCTCGCCAAATTTGTCTGGCACACACGCCTGGTGGCTGGAAGGCATCTGCGCAAAACCCCATGGGATGAATAACATGTCTATATCGATTATATACATCATATCGTCGCCGCGGAACCCTCTCCGTTTCAAAAAATAGAGGCAAATGTATTCATTTTCATGTTTGCCAGAACTTCTCGCCCCGACCCTAGGAATGCAAGGGTGTAGGGTAGGTGCAGATGACCAGCTATTATTACGCTACTCTGATTGGCAGCTAACCCTATGTGCCCCATAATTATATTTCCATGGGCCTGGAAACAACGGCGCATGGTGCAAGTCCAGGTCTCCAAGTACTGAGTACTTTTGGTGCAGAGCTGGGCTCTATCACCCTCAGGTTTCCTGTACTAGCGCCCCCGGCCTCCAGGAGCTCTCCCAATCGAGATCAATGTCGTGACCTCAGACCGTGACCAGTGACCACCAACCAGGTCCCGTGGCAGTTTTACCTAATCAGAATGTGCACCTACGCAGGGATTGCAAACCGGCCGTCTTGATGGACTCATTTGTTGCACCGCGGTGACGTCTCGTCCCCGAGACTCCTATTTGCACGACGAAGCTGGCTGCAGTGCGGCAGTGCCCAACTCTGCGCGCAGCTGTGTCAGGCCCGAGAGCAGCTCCCAAGCTGCCAGGTTGATCGAGTAGATTGTTCCCATCAACCATCGACATCCAGCATGGCTCGCGCACAAAGTAGTGATGGCGAGGACAGGAAAGCCGACCAGGCGCCCGGGTCGCCAGAATCATCGCCAACGCGGAGAGAACCAGAAGCCGATGATGGCTCTCGACGTGGTCGGACAGGAAGAACGCCAGCGGCTCGGTTAGGCTACGAGGTGAATGAATCATCGCCTCTTCTCAGCAGCGACGAATCGGACCCCGACGATGCAGAAAGACCAACTCCTGCCCTAGGGCAATTTGACGACTCCCAGAAAACAAAGGGCCTGTGGTATATGATTATGCTCACCGTCAGCATTGCTGGCCTGCAGCTTGCATGGGCGGTCGAGCTGTCCAACGGATCGCCATATCTGCTCTCCCTCGGCCTCAGCAAGTCGCTCATGGCTCTGGTGTGGATCGCTGGACCGCTGACAGGCACCCTCGTTGTGCCATATGTCGGAGTCGTGAGTGACAACTGCCGCCTGCGATGGGGCAAACGTCGGCCATTCATGGTGGGCGGCACCATCGCCACAGTGATTGGGCTTTTGTTCCTGGCTTGGACCCGGGAAATCGTGGGAGGCTTTCTGGGATTATTCGGTGCCGACCCCCAATCCGAAGGAGTCAAGGTTGCCATCATCATCGCCGCCGTCATAGGGATATATGTGCTTGATATTGCCATCAATACCGTCCAAGCAGCCATCCGGGCCTTCATCGTGGACTGCGCGCCTGCTCATCAGCAGGAAGAGGCAAACTCCATGGCGAGCCGGGTCACCGGCATTGGCAACATTGTAGGATACCTCGCCGGATACATCAATCTCCCCACATACCTGTGGTTTCTCGGAAACAACCAGTTCAAGATTCTCTGCGCCCTTGCCAGCATCGGACTGTCAATTACAATTGCACTCAGCACTGCCATTATTCACGAGAGGGACCCTCGTGCGGACGGGTCACGGATCAAGAAGACCCCAAACATTGTCTCCTTCTTCCTCAACATCTTCAAGTCGATTAAGCGCCTGCCACCACAAACAAAGCGCGTCTGCGAAGTCCAATTCTGTGCGTGGGTTGGTTTCTTCCCGCTGCTCTTCTACACGTCTTCGTATATCGGAGAGATTTACGTGCAGCCGTACTTGGAAGAGAATCCCAACATGACACCGCAAGAGCTAGACGCTCTCTACGAACAGGCCACCCGAATCGGAACATTTGCGTTGCTAATCAACGCCATTGTGAGCCTGCTCACAAACGTATTCTTGCCCTTTTTTATAGCACCCAGCTTCGACAGCCAGCCGGTTTCTGTTAACCAACACACCGGACAAGCCGCCACAACCAAGGCAACTGGCCCGCCCCGACGGTCATATCTTGATTATCTGAGAATACCAGGCTTCACACTGAAACGGGCTTGGCTCGGGTCGTTGCTGCTGTTCGCAGTATGCATGTTCTGTACGGTCCTTGTCCGATCTGTTGCCGTGGCCACGGCTCTGGTAGGGTTGGTTGGCATCACTTGGGCCATGACGCTCTGGGCTCCGTGGGCAATAATAAGCGCCGAGATCAGTAGAAGAGACGTTATTGCTCGTGCCAAGAAGCTTCAGAACATGGCACCACGCGGGGCTAATGATGGCGAGTCGCCAGAGTCTAGTGGAAACTCTCAAGATATGGACATCGAAATGGCTGACGAGGCCGAAGAGACGGACCAAGCCGGCGTCATACTGGGAATCCACAACATGGCCATTGCCATACCCCAAATGATTGCCACATTGGGATCGAGCGTCGTGTTCAAATTCTTGCAGAAACCACGGGGCACGCCCGGCGACCACAGTTTTGGCATTGTCATGGCCCTCGGAGGCATATGTGTCTTGGGATCGTGCATCTTTGCCATTCAAATCAAAGATGATTCGGGTGCTACAGAGGAAATTGCCCACGAGGAGGAGGAGGCTCGGGGTGCCTTGTTGACTGGTGAGCATGCAGAGGAGGTACCGGCAACTTAGATGTGGTCTTCCAATATGTACATGTTGAGGGGAGGAGCTATACACGGCCGTAGCATTGGAGCTGGCGCACACGCTTTTTCTTCTCGGGGCAGACTTGGATATGTTTGGATAAACAGACTGCAGTGAACTTGATTCTTTTCTAATAATACTCCCTGTCAATGCACATTTCTCGTCATGTTGCCCCTGACCAAAACACCATCGAGTGATAACAAGTGAGAAACAGCCCATCTAGCGACAACCTTTGCACATGTACCTGCGGAAGCCAGACTCATTGCCATTTCGGAAACACCGCCGAGTAAAAGAAGAAGAAGACAACAGTTGCAACATTAGCCATGCGTATGAGTGGCTTCAGCCGTGCACGTGCCCAGGCGAACCCTGGTCTCAGCAGGAACAGGCCCGCGGGAATGGTCATAGCCCGTTACACCGTTCCAGAAGTAGCACCACTTGGTCTGGTGCTCGTCGCAGTAGATGTAGTGGCACGAGTTTGAATTGAAGCCCGGCGGCGGATCACCTGGGAGGACGCTTGAGAGACGAGCGGCACGAGTGGCCATTTGCTGCGGAACGTGCTGATGGTTGCTTGTGACGGTTGGCAAGGGACCCTGGTAGTCTGGGAGAAGGGCAGCCGCAGAGAGCGTGGCAAGGCAGAGAGCGAGCGTGTGGTAAAGCATTTTGGAAAGATACACGTAGAGAAATATAATACTTGGGTAAGTGTTTGACGAGAAGGGGGAGGGGGGAATAGGAACGAGGGGTTGAAGGGGTGAAGAGCTTCTTGGTTTGTAGGGCGAGGAATGGACCAAGAAACACCGGGAAGGAGGCTCGCTCGACAACTGCTGCAGTTGCCAAGAGCGATTCTGGGTCTGGCGCTTGCGAGGCAGGAACCGCCGCTGGATGCCACGTGAAGAGTGTAACATGGCGTGATACGATTTTTCGCGTCGACGACGGTGTTATTTACGATGCCCCCTCGGCGACCGTTTTGCTCCCCTTCACTGCATCGCCTTGAGACCAGCCTTGAACCACAGGGTCAGGGTCAAGCCTACGCCGACGGCCCAGAACAGGCTGCGCAGGCCGGCGAGTTTTCGGTTCTCGCCCAGCTGGATGTAGGCGAAGACGTAGACGAGCCGGACAACGAGGTACCCGATGCTCAGGTAGTTGATGGTGCTGACGGGGAGGCCGGCCTGGTTGGCAGCGAGGACGCCGCCGATGAAGAGACCCAGGGACTCGAAGCCGTTCTCCGAGGCGCCCTTTGCGCGGAGAATACGTTGCTGGAGCTGAAGAAGGGGTTAGCTTGAAGGGGGGGAAAAGCCGAAGCCGAAGCCGACGACGACGACGAAGACGACGACGCTGGACAGGGAGAAACGTGCAGGCTTGGGAATGGCCTCGCTCTTGAAGACGGCGTCGCGGAGACCCCTGGGGTTTGCGTTATCGTAGGCCTTGCCGGCGCAGGAGACAGCGTAGGTGTGAGGGCCGAGACATGTGGCGATGAAGACGGCGGGGATCTGTGCAGGCAGCGTGAGCTCAAGGTCAAGAGTGTTTTGGCGCGACGGTCGGCGAACCGGCTGGGGCAGGCAACGGCGCACGCACGGTGAAGTAGGAGAGGTTGCTGGACGGGTCGAAGCCAAGGAGGGAGGTCATGGTGGGCAATGGCGGGCAATGGCAGCTCTGGGAGAAGACGACACAAACGAGGTGGTCCGAGATGGAGGCAAAATGGAAAGGGAGCCAGGCAACGCGACGAGCCGACGACTTATTAAATAATGAACAAGGGGTCCGGCAATACGTCCGTCGCGACGGTGCGTGCGTGCAGCGAACCCCTTGGTGCCGAGGTCCGCCCTTGCTGCCTCAATACAGAGGAACAATACCGAGCACAATAGGCCACATTTCGTCAAGTCGCGATGTGATGGGTCAACATTCATTGGTGGACCTAGCATCAGGAATTCTGGGTTTGAAATACTTACTGTAGGTAACAGGGGGGCAACTAAACGCGCAGCAGTCACTCATGTCCCACTTTAATAGCAAAAAGGTACCTGGCTACAGATCGATTTTACTAAGTCCGGCAGGACAGCGTATGCGCTGCCAGATTGACAATTAAAATATAAGCGCCGCAGGCCAGGACAGAGTTTTATATGCCTTTTTTATTTTTAGGGAAGCGAGGGCTTGCCCGAGCGGACATGTTAGTAATAGAGAGCCCCCTAAGCAATTCACGCGAGCTGCGCATTTAATTTTTGACTGCGCGTTTAGTTGCCCGTAACAGGGGTATAGTGCCCTGGGTATGGGGGCCAGGGGTCCCGTTTCTCAACTCGACCAATGATACGTCATTTTAAAGTGTGAGTGGCTGCAAGGGTAGGTGGACACGTTTTTACCAAGCAAATACCAGATTGCAGCTTTATTCCAATTTCGTTACAACAAACCCTTAACTTATTGCCGTGTAATTGGTCAAAGGCCCTTGTCACTACCTTCCCACTGACCTAGGGCAGCCAAAGAGATGGCTCTGTGTCCACGAGATACCATGGCGATTGGGAGGGACGTCTCACTTTGGACTCGGTACTGCTGCGCCTTGTTGATGTGAGACAACCCCAATCAGTCACGGCAAGCCCATGATTTAATCGAAACTGACAGCCAAAAGCCAAGTCCTTGTCCAATTTATTGATACAGTTGATCGCTCAAGAGGCAAATCACAGCAAAAGCTCATATATATACATTGAAGAGTGAACATGTAGTGGCATCTGCCCGAAAAATCTAACAAGACATTGCATGTAAAAAGATGGGCAATGCCGTCGTCATGCAAGCAGGATCATGATGCTTGGCGTCTTCATAGCTCTCATTGGGGACCTGCCCCGGGTATTTTGTCTCCTTCTTTTTGCTCCAACCGCCGTGCTCGCACCTCGTCTCGCTTTTATTGATGAAACCACAGCATGTTGGTTGATCCTCCGCTTTAGGCAAAAAAGCGTCTGCCCACGACACTGTTGCCTCTTTTGGAATGCCAGCCCTCGCCGTTCCACACCTGGCCGTTCCAGGACTGGTCGTCGTCGTTTGTTGGAGTAGGAGACGGAGACTTGTCACCAGAGTGCTCATCGGGCTTGACGTTCACCTCCTTGGTGTCCTGAGACTGGGTGGGCTGGGGAGTTGGTTGTGGTAGCAAGGGGCTCGATCGACTCTCCGGCTGGCTCCAGAAACCTTTCACCTGTGGCTTATCTGGCCCTTGCTGGTAGACCTTGACGGAGTTGATGACCCAGTATGCCTCGGCAAAGGCCGCAGGGTTGTTGGAAACGTAGTCGTTGCAGGTTGGGGCCAAAGCGGCACATTGCGGGTTCGCGTTCCAGACCTGGGGGAGCCCGGCCCAGTCACCACAAAAGGTGGTGTCAAAGGTAATCTGGTGATCCTTGAAGAAGGAGTCAATCTTGCAAGTTGATCCACCGACGAAGCGAGCAATCGGTTGTCCCCAGGCGGCTGGGTTGGGATTCTGGGACTGAATGTCCTGGGGGATCTTGGATCGAGGAAAGAACCAGACTGTAATGTGATCCGAAGTCCACTCGGTGGCGTAGACGCCGCCTCCGACCGCGTTGAAGCCGTTGCCGTAGGTTTGCACGTCGTCAGCTGCCTGTCCGCAGCCAGACGAAGAGCCAGAGGCACCGCAGTCGGCAGAGACGAGTTTGGTCGAGGCAAGAGAGCCTTGGTTGGAGATGGTGCAGCCAGGGCTCGTGTGAAGGGTAACCGAGTTCTTGGCTTGAGTATTGACACCCTCGAGAATATCAATCTCGCCGCCAGTGGGCCAGTTGGGGCCAAACATCCAGAAGGCCGGCCATACACCGCAGATACTACCAGGCATGTGGGCAATATCTGCTATGAACAAACCATGGTTAAAGACTTGTTTCGAGGCAATACGAACTGATTTGCGGCCACGCGGAGGATTCTTTGTCTTGGTGTCAACGCCCAGGAAGACACCGCCCTTGTCGTAAATAGCAAGACCCTCCTGCTGTGCAGTTTGGCTATTGACGTACTCGACGAAGCCCTTGGTGGGATCCGTGCCCGTGAAGAAGTCGAAGCTGTTGAGAAAGTTGGTCTTGTCAAAGGAAGTAGCGAGATTGTAGCCTGCTTGGGTAGATGCAGCCATAAACAGCGCAGTGCCAGTCAAGGCAGAGAAGCGACTAGAGAAGCGCATGGTGATGATGACGAAAGCGGAGGCTGTCTTGTAAAGCTTGCCCTGAGAGAGCAGCAAGTCGAGTTATCCGAAAGTGATTTCGCTGTGTGACCGGCACGACGGCGTAAGAACAAGAGCAGAAGGCTAAGAAGCCAGGAAAGAAAGTAGAGAGCAGCCCAGTATCAGAGACAGTGCGTATAGTGCTCGAGAGTGTCGGCTGTGAAGGAATATGTGCCTCTTGTTGTTGCTGTTGTCTCCCGGAAGCCGTGAAGCCGAGATTCTAAAGGCGCAGTCGCAATGAAATGAGTATGAGACCACCAGGGAATATCAGTGTCTTGGATAGTTTAAGACAAAAAGAAGAAAAAAGAGACCGGGTAGTGAATATAAAGCCGGATCGAGGGCAATTAAGTGTTAAACCAGGAGACAATGAAAAGGAACAATTGGAAGGCGACAAGTAAAAGTCAAATGACGTCGTTCGCTGTTCAAGAGGGAGGCTGGCGGTCCGAAAGAGGAAAAATATATACACCGAGAAAGTCTGTCACAAATGCTGACCCGCGGCCGAAAGGATTGAACGGCGGGGAACAAAGAAGCATGGAACCGTCAACGGAACCCAGGCACAAGGAAGAGAAAGACGAGGAGTTCAAAACGGGCGACGAGCAGAGACGTGCTCGACGTCGGATGGGGGCGAACATGTCTAAATACACAAGGCCATTCATTGTCTGGGTTGGGCGACGGACGACGGTCGATGGTGTGCAGCATCGGGTGCCATGAGGGACCCCTAGAGCCGTTTCCTGTAATTTATTTCCGACCAGCAGGGTCAGCCGTGGCTCGCAGGTTGCTTCTTGGGGCATCGGCGCCAGGCAGGGGAAACAAGGCCGGGCAGCGGCTCGTGAGCCCTCGGAAGGCAGGGCCGGAGATGGATTTGAGTGAGCATGTCCGATGCATTCCAACGCCTGGCCAGCCGGCCTCATGGCGAGGCGTGAATCTGAGACTCTGGTGTCTTGGGGCTGCAGCCAATCACAGCGCGTGGGAGGGACCTGCAAGGGTCTGAAGGGGCAGGAGCTGCCAGACGCCAAGGCCTCCCTCCCCTGTCCGTGCCTGGCATTGGCGGTCGGGTGGGGCGCCGCTCCTGGCCTCTGTTCACTCGAGCTTCACTGCCTGTTGCTGTTGATTGTGCGCCTGGCTTCTTGCACCAGCCCAGGCGGGCAAGTTGCTTGTCTGAACATCCGATATGACCCAACAGACGCTTTGGCGGACAAACAAGCAAACAAACAAACAAACAAACCAGCAAACAAGCAAATGACTCTTCACCTCTCTTTCTGCCACCCTGGAACGAGACCCAGCTTTCATGCTCTACAGCGAAATCTTGCAAAGGGCTGGCAGATGGGCTCGGATCTCCAGCGGTAATAGTTCAGCCCCCTGCTCGGGCTTCATGACCCTTGGCGCTCCCCGCATCTCCCATTGGGGGGCCGTCAATGGCAATCTGCATCATGCAGCTGCATCATTTTCGACGCATTTCCTGGTTGAAACGGCGAGGAGGCGCGAGGCCGCTCACCATCCGTTTTGTTTCAATGCCTGCCTGCAGCCTTGTGCCACTAGCCGTCGTCCGAACCTGTACGCCCGAGTCGTCAGCAAGAACCAGTGGATGGCGGCAGAATCGCACGCGCTTCGACAAAATCCCCCCTGCTTGGCGAAACAGATGCGGCGACAGAATCTGCCTCGCTTGGCACGGTCGCCTGCACCCCCAATCCCGACGGCGTCGGCGGACGTGTTTGACGATACCCGCTTCCAGAAACACACGGTTAACTCCGTGGCTACCACAGAGTCTCTTTATTGAAACATTACACCGAACAAAACAATGGTGCAACGGCTGAACTCTCATTTTGGGCCTGAAGACGACGAACTGGTGCAACGCAATTGACAAATGAATCGGTGCGCAACGTTGCGTCCAACTGCGTCCAGCATTGCACGGCCCAGTTGCCCTGATGACGTGCCCAGTACGGAGTACGTCTCACGGATCGGGTCTCTGGACTTACAGCAGAAACTCTATCACGACCCCCGGGAATTCGTTAATGGCAGTGCCAAGACTTATCCCGAGACACTATAGTCCCCCAGCCCAACCAAGACAAAAAATGCCAAGAATCAAACATGTCACTGATATTGGCCCTCTGATGGCGCTGTTTGTTGTGTTGCTCAAGTTTGTGTACCATCAACTTGGCTCCATACACTGGTGCAGATATTGCAACCACAAAGACTCGAATCATGTATCGCGAGGTATTGTCAGCGCAATCAGCGTGGAAACACTGCTTGTGCTGGTAGGTATTCGTCAGACTTGGATGGAGCAGGAGTAGCTTGCAACAGAGCCCATGTCACTTGAACCAATTAGAGCCTAATTCCACTGACAAATGTAGATGATCCAAGTCACGGTCTCATCCGCAGAGCCCAGTCAAAGTGCACATTTACATTTCAACTATTTACTCGTTTCAAGGGCCCAGTATCTCTCCTACACTGCGAATGCCGTGTGAGATATCCAACCAGCGTGTGCTCTTTCCACGGGAGACGATGCCAGCATCTATTCAAATACAGCTCCAAGTCTGCTCGTCGCGGCACAGCGCTTCCATCGAGTTGTCAAGCCGCATCATTATGAATTTTGGGACCAAAATGCCCCTTTCAGGAGATAGATATCCTGTAGGTCACCATGTCACCATATCACAGGGCAGCAGGATTTCATGCCCAGATTGAAAAATCCGGTCAATTGCGACGGCTTGCTTCTTTGCCCAGGAGCCCTGAACCGAGGTGCAATAACAGAAGATTTGCTTGTTGGAAGCTATTTTGTTTCGAGGAAAAGGATCCCGTAAAGGCTCGCAGAGATGCCTTGGCGATGTTGAATCGGTGCGTCATGATACTTCCATCTAAGCCCCCGCCGCTTCGGCACGGAGGAGCTGGGCATACGTATCTCTCATGGTCTCGGCCAGGGACCTGTACTTGAAGCCGAGCTCCCTGACGGCCTTGCTCCCGTCAACGGTATACGTGGGCTCGATGACGCCGGGCGTGCCCTCGGGCAGCCGCTGGCGCAGCTCTGGAATCTCGGCCCTGGCCGCGTCCACTGCGGCCTGGTAGCTGAAGTTCTGGCCGACCCAGAACCTCTGTCCGCCGGCGGCGGGAACCTCGTGGCAGAGGATATGCGCGGCCGCGACCTCGCGCACGTCTGCGAAGCCGCCAAAGTCAAAGGGCGGCACCTCCTTGGCCCCCAGCATGCCGTACAGGAGGTGGATGGACTCGCTGAGCGCGCCGGTGCCGGACAGCTCGGTGACGTAGGGGCCGAATATCCACGGAGGCGTGAGCGTGACGAGGTCGAAGCCGGGCTTGTTGGCGGCCACCCAGTCCCAGGCGGCGCGCTCGGCCAGGGCCTTGGAGCCACAGTATGCCACCACGCCCGCGGCGCCGGCCGCCTCGTCAAAGGTGATGGGGTTCCAGTCCTTCTCGCTGTACACGTATCCCGGGCGCTTGCCCTTGGACAGGTCGCAGACGGAGGCGTGGCTCGAAGTCAGCACGACGCGCCGCACGGAGCGGCCCCATTTCTTGGCCGCCTCCAGCACGGCCAGGGAGCCCTGGATCGCGGGCTCCAGCAGGTCCTTGACGTTGTCCTCGGGCGTGAGGACAAAGGGCGACGCCGAGTGCACGACGCCCGTCACGTCCGTCAACGCCTGGCTGTACGACTCAGCCTTTGTCATGTCCGGCACAATGGCGTAGGAGAGCTGCGTCTCGTGCCCCGGGAACTGGGCTGCAATCTTGTTGGCCGACGCCTCGCTCCGCGCTGTCGCACGCACGTTGTATCCTTTGTCCAGGGCCGCTTTCACCAAATGGCCGCCCAAGAAGCCGCTGGCACCGGTGATGAGGAGGGTCTCGGGCATTTTGTCTGGGTTAACCCGGAGCTGTCTAGGCAGAGTATCAGAGGTTAAATCAGAGTATTGTATTGTATGGTTAAGACAGAGTATCAATCACGACGTTGAATCAGAGCATCGGGGTAAACAAGAGCACCGCCAGGAGACGGCGAGACCAAAGGGAGCACGCACATTGAAAATCGAAATCCAGTCCGATCCCATGCCCGGATGATCCGGGAGGACGTATTGCGCAACCAGGCACCATGGCGAGGCTGCGTGCATTCAATATCGCCAAGCCAAGTGGCAGCGGCACGACGGTTTGGCGTCATGTCCCGCCCAATCCCGCGCCTCCCATTCCGCCTCTCGCGCAGTCAGCGGCTGTCAGACTTTTTCGCCGAATGATACCGTGGGCCGAATGATACCGTGGGCTGAGGACTACTTGGCGCCCACGCACGCGTGTTAACGCCGAGTCATGCCGTAGTCATCTTCACATCGGCAGAGGCTCATCGGGGCCCGGAAGGTGGATCCACCAGACATCATTCCCCGGACGTCGTGGGGGACAAGCTGCGGAGGGCAAGAGCGAGCCGTCGTGATGCGCCTGATGCGCCCCAACTTTACCTTGTACTTTGGCCCAGTTCCAGACGTGACAGAAGACGGCCGCCTTGGCATGAGACTCTGTTCTGCCAAGTCCACTGCAATGCAACACAACGCAACACAGTGCAACACAGTGCGTATTCGACACAGGGCTCTTGCATGAAATAAAGCTTGCAAGGCTGCTCTGTTAAATGCCAGCTGCGCCACCCAGCATGGTTCAGCACGACGGCATAAGAGACCGTTCCAGACTGAATCCAGTCTGCGCAAGGGTCAATTACTCACCCAGGAAACATGGCATTCTGCTCCGTGGCCGACATCTGGGGCAAACATGTCGATCACCAAAGCCATACGAAAACACACAAACTTGAACAGTCGTCCACGCAAACGGGAGAGCTGGAACACATCGCACAGGAATACATATATAATGACAACGCCTGTTTGGGCCATCTGACGGCACAACATGCATGACTTGGTGACTTGGTAAATCAGTGACCTGCAAGTTAGGCAAATGAGAAAATATAATCAACAGGAATTAACCAATCCTTTTCCCCTGTTCCAGCCTCCGATTCGCCCCGTGTTGCTTCAACACCGAGCTTCTCTGTTCGTGAAAATCCTTCAATGAATGCACCAATTCTTTGTTTCTTCTTCTTCTTCTTCTTCTTCTTATTCATCGAAAAAAAAAAAAGAAAAGAAAGGGCCAAAAAACGCCAGCTGGGTTTCTGTTCCCTGACGCTTCATCGAGCCCATGCATCAAACCACATGTACGTCGTCATGTGCCATCCACGGTAACAAACGTCGCTCAACAGGGCCGCCGTGCCTGTCTCTTGATGCTCAGTCTGTTGTTGTTTTGCAGGGCGGGTGCCGCCCGTTGCTTTCGTCATCTCGTCTGAGCCTGGTCATGCAGAGCAGAACTGCCACCCCGTCTGCCCCCCTTCGGCTCGTCTCGAAAACGTCCAATCATGCAAAGAATGGGGTATTAGTATGTCATAGTCAAAGCAGTTCGAATAATCGCAATACGCCGGGGACAATGGGCTCTATCCGTCCCCCAAAAATGCTGACCCGTTCCGCGTCGCGCGTCTCCCAAGTGTAAACGCCGCAATGATTCCAATGCGAGTAGAAAATCTCTCGTCGCAAAAAAGGCTTTTCTGTCTTGGCCGTTGCCAGCTTCTCGCCCCCTCGATAGACGTCCATGGGCTCCATAGGCTCCATAGGCGTCCATGGGCGAATGGAGCGGACCAAACGTGTCATGCACCGCTGACAGCGTTTGGTCGCAATCACAGCTTGACCCATTTTCCCGTCAGCTTCCACCAGATTACAGCAACAAAGTCCTCCTTGAAGCGTTCCCAGGGGTTCCTGTTCAGCCAATAGCTGAACTCGCGATAGTGGTACATCTCGCCCCAGCAGTCTCGCCCCCATTCACACCCAGCCATGTTTACGACAAAGTCGCGTTCGTCCTGGTCGTAGTGGAAGCGAGTGTTGTTCTTGCCGCTGCCGTCGCCGCACGCCGCAGGGGGGAAGCTGTTGATTCTTCGCTGGGGCACAAAGGCCGTGTGTTCTCGGACCCAGGCATGATTCTCGTAGAGCGTCTCCAAAGCATCCTGCTCCTTGTGTTCCCAGGCCATGTGCTTCTGTTCATACGAAACTGGGTCCCACCAAATGTCCAAAAGACGTTCGGTCCACGCGCTACGACGCATGAAGAATGACCCCAAGTTGAAGCCGGCGCAGTCCTGCGAGAGCAACAGGTTTACCGAGTTGATGTTACCATCTCCCACTGGGCTCAGCGCAGATTTGTCGAGATAGGAATAGGTGAGCGGGTGGCTAATGTTGAGCGGGTTGTATTCGTTGATATCGCGGTAGACATGGTTCTGCAGATTATTGAAGAGATGATGTTGCAATGAGTACGACGGCTCCATTACATAGGTGTTCAAGTCGAGCCACCAGAACCTAGAGCTGGGTCAATCACGGTTCTCGTGTATTTCGAAGTCGCAGTGCTTGAACATACCATTCCGCATTGGGGTATTTCCTCATGGCGCTCCGGACATAGTCAACCTTTTCCCAGCTCTCTCGCCATTCGTGGGCATACTTCTTTCTAGTCTTCATGTCGACGATTTCGAGGTCGTAGCCCCATCTTGCAACGTATTTTCGTTTGTTTCGCACACTGTCGCGTTCAATAGCCCATTCTCGAGCGCCCTTCCACTCCATGACGCCTCCACCGACATTGGCAGCGAGAATAACAACAAATTTTGAGCCACCTCCGCCCCAATTTGCTCTTCGGTACCAGTACACGAGGGCTACACAAATCAGGAGGTATTAGAGTAGGGACACTTGACGCTGTTGGTAGCCTTGGGACGGCAGGGTGGCAGGGAGGGGGGCCCAAAAAAAACTTACGAGAATGATAAAAGATGTACACACAGAGCAGTAGGATGAAGCAGATGATGAGCCTAATCTTCAGCTTCCTCCCCATGCGGCCAAAGATTGATCGGATTCTTCCAAGTAATGGGATGTTCTGGCCAGGCCACCGCCCCCGAGTCGGCTTGCCCTTGTCACCGTGTCGCGCATCTGTATTGCTCGAGTTGAAGCGGGGAAGACTGCTCGAAATGCGTCGCATGTGGCGGGTGAAGAATCCTTGGTTATGTGTCGCAAACGACGGGTAGCCATTGGAGCTAAGATGTCGCATCTTGGCAGATTCCCAGTGCACTGGAGCGGAGGAGGGAGCGTTGAGCGGACTCGACCTGCCGCTGTTGATATTCAGTCCAGGGCTCGACCAGCCACCACCTGGGACAGGTGATGGACTGCGCGACAGGGACATTGGGGTAGCTGGAGTACCTAAGCACAAGACGGGTGTTAGATTGTCACAGGCACACGTCGGAAGGTAGGCTGCAAGAAATTTTCGAGGCGCACAGGGTAGTTGGGACGTACCAGGAACGGGCGAGAGGGCTGCACTGTTTGCCTGTTTGGGATAAATTTCGAGATGATTGCCCGATTTCTTGTCACTCAGTATGTGGACTCCGGCCGAGGAGCGTCGTCGGTGGTGGGATGGCACAGGCCCGTCGTTGAAGGCGCTCGAGGAGCCGGCCGTCAGCTTTGAGGGAGCCAGCTTGAAGATTCAAAAGTCGCGCGGCCGGTATCGAGAAGAGGTGTCAGCTCAGGGTCTGCCCTGCGAGATGCGCAAGACCGGCGGCCGGGGCCACAGCACTAGGCCGAGAGGGACGCCGCCAGGAATTCAATAAAGGATGCGTGCGAGCAGCGCGGGCATTCGAGAGTCGAGCAGGCCGCCGAAATGCGCGAGTAGCACACGATGGGGCACGGGAAAGGGCACCGTGGCTCTTGCGTGCGTTCCTTGTCCCAAGTGAAGGGGGTTGTTGTGGCAGGAGACGAGGACGTTGTCACAAATCGTTGGTGGTGTCCAAGAGAAGAAAAAAGCCAACAGAAGCCAACGGCTGCGACACTCGCGCGCACCAGCAGTGGGACTCGGGCTAAACGGCAGCCAGGTAGTAGGGACGTGAGAACAGCCCCAGGTATCGCAAGTGGCTTGCTTGCAGTGGACTTTGGAAAATGGCGACATGGATGCTGGGTGCCACATGAGGGTTTGTCAACTTTGGCTTCTTGGTAATAGCAGCCCGGCAGACACAGAGAACCAGGGCTGATGCTGGTTGGCGCAAGAGCAGGTTAGAGGAACAGAGACAAACCCGGGGCTGGGCGACAAGGGTCAATGGTCATTATTGCAGCCAACGGCAAGACATGTGGTTGGCTGGGCCACTATTGCCAATGGAGGGTCCTGAAGTTGTGGCCCTGAACTCCGTACTCCGTAGAGTTTCTCGTATCGCACATGTGGCTACCAGACGCCTGCAGTGGCCACCAGCACCCTGAGCTTGAGAGACCAGCACTGAGGGCCACAGCACAGTCGCCATGCACCTCGTGCTGGGCTCATCCGAGACCCAGACTCTGTCCTCTTGTGCTCCCGTACGGAGTATACTCCTCTGCTCAAACCCGTCACCCCCTTTCGACGGGAAAAAAATAGGCACGTAGTAACTGGTGAACCAGACTGACGGCTCAGGGCACGCCTACTCTATTATTGCTACCGTTGCAATTCTTGGCCCCGGAGCCAAGCTGGGCTTGGGTGCCTCCAAGCAGGCATTCCTCCATGTTACCGTTCGACGCTACTCGGTGCTGTTGGAGTTGCCAACGAGCTAACCGGCGCTGTGGGGCCACGATAAAGACCGGTCTTGCCCGTTTTGACCAGCGCTGACCAGAACGCGAGGTCGAGGTGTGCAGGTGAGTGAGCGGGAATGCAGGAGGCGTTGAACAATTGAGAGACCATGGACGCAAACTGTGCGGCAGCCAGCAAACCAGCCTCGGTGCTTGCTTTGTGCTGCATCATTACAGCACTTGCAACCGCAGTTTCTGGACAGCACTCTTGAGAGAGCAAGATTGCCGTCAAAGACTGAATGAATCATCATCACCTCATCACAGCCACCGTCGGCTATCTCCAGATGCTGCTCAGGGGGTGCGAGCACATCTCCCATGATGTGAAATTAGACTTTCCACCATACGTATGACCTTGCACTGAAGACAAGACCCTCGTCGCCTCGAATGCCAGCTGTCGATAGCCTGGACCAGCCGCCCGTGCAAAGTGGAATTTTTTGCCAAACATTGGAACAGCCACCACCAACAATGCACGGGTTTTCAGTGGTCGGTGTTGGCAGGAGCGACCGTCCCGGTCACTTCCAACAGATCACCGGAGGGCATCACCCATTTTCTGAAGCCCCAGCCTGCTTCCCTTTGGGTGTGGCCCGCCCTCCGCTTCTCTTATTTCTGTCATCCTTCCCCCCTCCCGCATATGTACGATACATAGACTCGCCCACGCTGGCTGCACAATAATTATGCGATGCTGCAGGCGGATGGCGCTCTAGCTCTGCATCAGCACCCGGTCCGACAATGGATCCTCTCGAACCTTCTGCAGGCCGTGGTTCAATAATCTATTGTCAGCGCGAGGAATGTGCAAAAAAATTACTAGCCAAACAGGGGATAGCAAAGCCACTCCAAGCCGGATGTCGTCTCAGATTGGCACTTTGGCCGCCCCCAATGGCTGCTACGGGGGTTCTGCCAAGACTCCAAGGGCGGCCTACAAATGGAGAGTTGCAAATCAGCCCAACGCTAAAGGTGCCCTAGCCCCTTTCCTTGGTACGATACAATCCACAATCTCGTGTGTAATATACTCAGTATGCAATCTCCTTGTTCCCATTGGAAAGGGTCAAGAGGGAGTTGTTTATCTATCCCCTCTTTTATCCTGGCGCTATCAGCTATGAAATGAACGGCTAACGGCCAACGGTCAAGACTCTGGAAAGTTCTCCTTTTCCGGGGTCCTTGACGAATCTTGGCATCTCCTGGGACTTGGGCAGGTGTTTTATTTGCTGGCAACAAGGAACACGGCGCAGAACCACGTGATTTACCAGATTCCGTGCCGTATAACTCAGCACAGCTCACCACGATGATGATGAGGTCCAGGCCAGAAACGGGATGATGACATGCTGTACGGAGTAGACACATATCGTATGTGCGGACTACCTTCGTACAAAAAGCACTTGGGGGCAGCCTTGGAGTGGTCTAGATCAAATCCATATTAAGGGTGACCACCATGCCCACATTCCAGGCCAAAGGTTGTCAATGCGAGTATTAATAGCTCTTGCACACACACACAATACGGATGAGGCTGAAATCGCCTCCAGCCACGGCGCATCTGACAGCGAAATCTACCCGAGATTGAACAGATGATTGAGGTCCGATAGGCGTAATGTTTTTCGCGTGATTAGATATAGATGACACAGAAACAGGGTATATCTCAATCTGCCCTATACACAGGTTCGACCTGTTCTTGTGTGTATTATCCAGTTTGTCGGTGAAGAAGAGTTTGACTTGTTTTGGAGAGCCGTGTTGGTAGTTTAGCGGCCAAGCTGCAGCTACGCTTGAAGACGGAAGTAATAATTCTACTCGGTCCACATGAATAACAACCCTGGGCACCCGCGGCCGACATGTTCAACGTCTTTGTTCAGGGCTGTTGTTTCCTTTGCGTCTTGATCTACCCAACTGGCCAGCCATGCATGAACAATAGTGGGCAAGTAAGCGTGACTGAACTGAGGACTAGTCAGTTCAACCAAGGTCTGGTGTTGTGTACTTGGCTGTACTTGGCGGCGTGCACCGCCAGGTGAGTTATTCGCGGCCACATCAGCACGCTAGCAAAGGTCACCGTGGTCAAATTGCCCTCGACCTGTGAAGTTTTTTTGAGGAGCGACAGACGTCGCCCCTCGTGAACCACACGCTGGTTTAGGGTAGCTCAGGTCGTGTTGTCTGTCCCCTGTAGTCAGACCTGGCCAATTAAACACCCCTGCCACTGAGGCGCCAAGCGACGACCAATAGACTGACACAGCCACAGACTGCAAGCGCCGTGGTCAGACGGAAATATCAAATGTCAACCATCCAGAATCCAGACGCATGGGATGCACTTAGACGCCGACGTCGACACGGGGCCTTTACCTTTTCCTGGTGAATCACGGCGGCCACGATGAAACCGGGAGCCTGCAATGAACAACAAGTGCATGGCATGACGCCAGCAATGTTTGCGGCCACTCGGATGGCCTGGCTCACACCACTGTGCTGCGAGTCTGTGACTTGTCTCATGGCCAGAGGTTGAGGGCGAGAGGGCGAGAGTCTCCCCCATTCTCAGCCATGGGATTTTTCCATGCTCTCTTCCTATTATTCACTCTCGTGCCTAGCTATTGTTTCGTCCTCGTTTGAGCGTCTGGCTGCCGTCTTTCCTTATTGTCGTCGTCTCTCATCTCCTCATCGTCCTGTTTTCGTTCACCAGCTACCTCCCCTTTCGCTCCCCCCCCGACACTTTTACCTACGCCGTCTTGACTTGTTGTTGCGATAATCTCATCTTGAGCACTAGAGCACCATTTGGTCAACCTGCGGCTGGTGTCAGACCACGGCTCTTTCAAAGTCGCACGCCCCCGTTTGGCTGTTCACGGCCTGTTTCCAACGGATGAAGAAAAACGTAGCCAAGAAGCCACGGCCGGTTCGTCCAAGATGGATGCCAGAAGCACAGATATAAGCATTATGCCCCCGCCTCAATACCGCCAAGAGCGCCCGACAGACATCAACACCGCAATAGCCATGGAAGACTGGGAAGACTGGGAAGACGACGACGTCGTCACCCCCATCGATGCAGGGGAACAGATCCAAATATGCCAACCCCCGTTTGATGCATCACCGCCTGTGGCAGTAGCCCAGAACAGCAACACAAGGTCCGTCTACTCGACATCTTTAAGGCTACCGACATCCAAGGTTCGACGCATCCGATCGCGCCAGAGGCAAAAGGCCCAAAACGCCAAAGCCGGCATCCGTCTCATCACCGACATGTCTGTTTTCCGCCGCAACAATCACGTTGCAAATTACATGCGCAGCCCCACGGGCCGCAGCGGGAAATTTGTCGACGCCGCCGCCTTGAAAGCGCTCGAGGGCGAGCCAAACTCGGCTTCAGTCGGGAACTGGAACTGGCTCAAGAGGAGTGGCGGAAAAACGCCCGATTCGGCGGCATCTGCCCAAAAGAAGGGAAACAAAGACCACGAGCTGTCACCGGAGGACAGGCCCATTGTGATTGGAATTTCGCTGCCGTCATATGACATGGTGGGACGAGAAACCAGCCCTCAAACTCACGTGGTACGCCATCTGACAACTTCTTTTCCTGACATGTTGGGTTGACCGCTAATATCAACCAACCCCAAGGCATCCAAGACTCAGGACGCCAACCCACAGAAATCTGTTTGGTCTCCTGACACGCCGGACACGTCATCCTCGTTTGCATCGGGCCGCCGTCCAGCGTCGAGCGTTTACTCACAAGTCACCTTCACCTTGCCCAGGCAAGCTGTACAAGAGGAGACAGCTCCTCCAGTCCCAAAATTACCGTCCAATTATCAGAATGCGGCCCACCAGAGGGTTCTGAGCATTGAGCTTGGAAAGGATCAACAAGACGATGACGACGCTGGCACACCATGCACTCTTTTCGAAGAAGATGGGGTTCCAAGTCCACAGAAGCAGCCCAAGGCGAGAAAGCTTGGTGTCAGCCCCGACAGCGCCGGTTCAAGATCGCATGGGTGGTGGGATCACGTCGTTACGCCGTTTGTCGACAAGAGGATGTCATTCTCGAGTCGGAAACAAGAAACCGGAAACCCAAAGTCCGCGGAGTCTCTCAACTTTCGCAAAGAGCAGCCCACAAATGAGCCGTGGGCAACCCGTGATGCCAAAGAAAAGTCTCCTAAAGCACCGTCTCCCACGCTTACCCCTGTGCTGGCCGCGCAAGCACCAATTGTGCGAGCACCGACACCACGTCGAACACCGCCGCCAACATCAGACACAGGCGCACCAGGAAAACCCCAATCTCCGATAGCAAAGGTGTCCGATCCGGTTGCTGGGTCGAGCACACGACAGATGCCTCATATAGTCATCACCCGTGACAGCGCCAGCACCTTGGACAATCCGCCGCCTTACTCGCCACCCAAGAGGAAACAAGACGGCACATCGATCAGATACCGTGCCGTGTTCCCACCTGGACACCCCCTGAATTCCCAGTTTCCCCCATCACCGCGACCTGCTTCCCCAGGATTGGCCGCCACTATGACCTCCCAGCGAGGGCATTCCCAGGGAGCGCCGCAAGCAGAGGCGATAGACCACATCCCTGTGCTGCTTCGCACGCAGACACCGCCGAGTGCCAGCGAGCCCCTTCCCGTACGAGCAGCGGGAACCTTTGTGCCCCAAGAGCATGCGCACACTGCCACAGGGAGCAGGCACAAGGTCGAACGACAACGGCGCCGACATGAAAAGGAAGACTTTATTGCTCGCCGTCTTGGCGGACTCTGGAGAGGTCGCGGCTGCATGTCCTCAAAGGGCTGCTTCGGTCGAACAGGTCGTGAAGGACGCAAGAGAAGACGAATCTGGATGGCAATCTGGGGAGCCGCGATTTCTCTCATGATTCTCATCACGCTACTGGCAGTGTTGCTCACCCGCCACCACGTGCCCGAGCAGGCGCCGTCTATTTGGGTCAACCTGACAGACTTTCCGCCCATGCCGACAGGCGTCTTGACAGTGGTCGGACCGGACAATACCGTTGCCAAATCCGTTTGCACACTGCCGTCCACGCTCTGGAGCTGCTCGTTACCAAAGGACCAGCAATCGTCAGTGGCGCCGTACAACCCAAATCAGCCAACCCTTATCCTGCAAATCCAGTGGGACAACGGCACTCGGAGGACGTGGAACGTGCCCAACGGAGATGCTCCCACACCCGTCACCCGAAGATCATTCGGAGCGGCAGCGCATGCGTTGGACGTGCTGAAGCGAGCCCAAGCAGCAGCGGGATTCGCCCCCAACCCGGCGCCGCCAAAGTTCAAAGAAGTATGGTTCCTTGGCGAAACCACGGACAACATCAAGTCCGAACAGAAAGGCGGCGAGCCAGCCCCCTTTTTCATCAGTCTCCTCAGGTCGACAAACGACACGGTTCCCACGCCGAGCCTCGCCCGGAGAGACATTAGCCCGAATATTGGAAACACCAGCTTCAGGAACGTCATCCCTCCTCCCGATCTAGAGAGCGACGGCACTTCGGCACCGGCAGTCATGATGCCGAACCCGGTTCAACAGCCGGTTCGGCTCTTTGACCGCGGGCTGCCCACCGAACATTACGCCTTCTACACGTACTTTAAGCGCACCATCTTTCTCAAATCCGTCGATATCCAGAACGGATCGGAGAGCAACATCCCGCTGGACGAGGAGGGCGGATGCCGCAAAACCGAAGCCTCGCATGTCGTAACGTGGGGTGAGACGCGGCTCCATGTGCAGATTTGGACGCGCGCGCTTTCGAGCAACACCTCTGCCCTGATCAAGGCAGATGCGGGCAGGGGGATTGGCGGCACAGGCGAGCTCGTCCGTCCGGGGACCATGCCGTACCCGGTAACCATCACGCAGGATACCCACGGAGGAGACCCGAACAAGAAGTTGGTTTGGGACCGGCCCGTTGACGAACGGTTGCAGGTTTCTACCACGGTGGCACAGGCTTTGGTGAATGACATGGAAATTGGGGGGACATGGATCAACAAGAGAGCCGCTGGGGATGCCAAGTTTGGCGGGTTCGATGGGGGGAGCGGGGGATGCAAGTGCGAGTGGGTGAATTGGGTATAGACTTGGGATGTTGTAGGAGTTGAATAATATAGGGAGAAGACGAGGATTTTGCCTTGGTGTGCGGAATGGAGCATGATGTGTGTGGAATATGTCGGAATACCTTGTCAAGGTGACAGATGCTGTAGAATTAATTGTATGCGTCAAAGATGTATTTGTTATAAGAACCGGACCGATGCTACTGGCATAGATGCGAACTCTCCTCGCCATTTGCTAGGTGCACCTGACGCCACAGGCCCCCAGCCGGTCCCCACCGTCCCCACCGCGGCCCGTCCAAAAATGCGGGGGGAGGGGCGGGGCAGAAGAGGCAAAAACTCCAAAAGGCAACGGCCAACATTTTCCGTCACGACGTCTCACTGTCAACGTCAACCATGCTCCCCCGCCGTCCGCCATGCACCCCCCTGCGACGGCTCTCGTCGCCTCGTGGCCACCTCCACCGAAACCTGGTCACGCTGGCCATTGAATCGTCATGCGACGACACGGCCGTGGCCGTGCTCTCGCACACGGCGGGACGCACGCGGCTGCTCTTCAACGAGCGCGTGTCCTCGGATAACCGCGCGTTCAAGGGCATACACCCCGTGGTGACGGTGCAAGGGCACAACTCGTCGCTGGGCCCGCTGGTGCGCACGGCGCTGCGGCACCTGGGCGGCGCGGCGCCCGACCTGGTCGCCGTGACGCGCGGGCCCGGCATCATGGCCAACCTGTCTGTGGGCCTCAACACGGCCAAGGGCCTGGCGCTGGCCTGGGACGTGCCGCTGGTCGGCGTGCACCACATGCAGGCGCACGCCCTGACGCCGCGGCTGGTATCGGCGATCGGGCACCACGCCGCCGCCGCGGGCCCCGAGTTCCCCTTTCTCTCGCTGCTCGTCTCGGGCGGCCACACTCTGCTCGTGCACTCGGCCGGCCTGACGGACCACCGCATCGTCGCCGCCACAGGCGACATTGCGCTCGGCAACCTGCTCGACCAGGCCGCGCGCGTCGTCCTCCCGCCCGCGGCGCTCGAGGCCAGCCCGGACGTCATGTACGCGCGGCGCCTCGAGGCCTTTGCCTTCCCCGGCGGCGACGGCGACTACGGCTTCTTCCAGCCCGCCGCCGGCCGCGCGCACGAGATGGCGCCCACGCCCACCGGCTACGACTGGGACCTGCCGCTGCCCTTCCGCGACTCGCGCCGCCTCGCCTACTCCTTCTCGAGCATACACACGCGCGTGCACCGCATCGCCGCCGCCAGCCCGGCCATGGGGCTCGACGAGCGCCGCGCCCTGGCCAGGCACACCATGCGCGCCGCCTTCCAGCACCTCTGCTCCCGCCTGGTGCTCGCCCTCGACGACAGGCCCGACCTGCGCCCGGCCGCCCGCACCCTCGTCGTCGCCGGCGGCGTCGCCTGCAACAAGTTCCTCCTGCACGTCCTCCGCCACACCCTCGCCGCCAGGGGGTACCCCGACGTCAACATTGTCGTGCCCCCCCTCGAGCTCTGCACCGACAACGCCGCAATGATTGCTTGGGCCGGCATGGAAATGTTCACCGCGGGGTGGTCCTCCGACTTGGATATCCTGCCCCTGGGCAAGTGGCCCCTGGAGATGGGCGCTGCTGATGGGCGTGGGATCCTGGGCGTGGGAGGATGGCTGCGGAGACAAATTGCCCCTGCCCGCTGATGTGCGTGCATCACTTGCATTTGTACCCGTGTATATTAGGCGTGGCGTGTATGAGCTGGACTCTAACATGTGCGCAACCATACTAATAGATCTCCGGCTGAATCGAGAATGATGCCGTCTTTCCACACGACGAGAATGCAGCCCAATCGCCGACACCAGACACCAGTGAGCCAGTCAATCATTGGCACAAAACACACATTGGAGACACTGGGGTTCTTGAGAATGTGCTGGCCGAAATTGGTCTTGAAACCCAAAGACATTATTCTTATAGGAGTTTGCCTTGTTTATCCTTCCTATCTCTTCGGCTGCTCCAAGGTCAGTGGGAACGTAGTGACAAGGGCTTTGACCATACGGAGTAGAGCAGTCGAAGAGATTGCCAAGCTACAATCGCGCCAATCACACACACGTAAAACCAGTCAATATTGGCGCAAAACACTCAAATTACCTACTCTTGTTTATCCTTGTTATTGTACAAGTTACAATCGCCAGCAAAGCCGGCAGTACAATCCCCGTCCCTCTATTCGCATGCAATCCACCCCCCTTCCACTGGCCTAGTCCAGCTCGCTCGTGACATTGGTAAACTCTCCCTTCTCCAGCTTGGTCTTCCAAAACACGGGGTTCGTGTCCGTGAAGCCATGCTTGACCCATCCCTCCTCCTTGACATGGTACAGGTTGATGAAGCCACCCGAGTAGGCGTCGCGGTGCGTGGCCGCCAAGATGCTTCGTCTGCCCAGCTCCAGCGCGTCCTCGACGCTCAGGTCAAAGTCATACTCGGCGTCCAGCACACCGTACGCAAACGTCTGACCGGAGCCGACGCAGAACAGGTTTCCGGCCAGTCGGGTGCCGTCGCTGTCGACGTAATACAGCGCGGGACCCTCCTCCTTGGTCACGCCGGCGCACATGGTGCCCATGCTGAGTCCCATGCCCTTGTAGCTGTAGACCAGGTTGGCGAGGATCTTGCTGGCCGCGGCGACACTGATGCGACGCTTGTGTCGAAGCTCGTGGAGGCGGCACTGCATGCCGAGCCAGGCCAGCCAGTACTGGCAGTCGGCGGCACCGCCGGCCATGGTGCCCAGGAGAACGCTGTTGATCTCAATGACCTTCTTGACCGTCTGCGAGGCAATCCAGTTGCCAGCTGTGGCGCGGGAGTCGGTGGCGACGATGATGCCGCCTTGGAAGCGGAAGGCGAGTGTTGTCGTGCCGTGAGCAATCTTGATGGGGCAGTCGGGGTTTGATCGGTCGTCCGTGGCAGCTCGGAGCCAAGACGACGGCTGAGGACTCCAGGTTAGTCTACCATTTCACGGCTTCTTTGGAACCCTTTCGCCCGCTCGGGGGGCCGTTGCTGACGAACCTGAGAAATGGGGGGCAGAGCAAATTTGGTCGTCAGAGACGAAGTGGCCTCCATCATCTCCTGTGCCTCATTCTCGAATGCTTCATTCTGCTCATATGCCGGTCGGCTGTATCTAGATACCAGAGTATCCATTGCAAGGACGGAGGCGTTTGGCCGTGGAGCTGCTTCGATTCGTCAAGGGCTTCTTGGTGCCCACTTTGCTTTGCTGGCAGACCACAGGTAGTGATGCTGAGACACAAATAAACAGGCTGGTCAAGCTCTTGGGGATAGTAGCCGTGACGAGGATGGATGGATTCGCGTCGCAATGATGGTGCGGGCCGCCTTGGGATGGAGAGGTCTGGTGCGTTGGAGGCGGTTATGGAAGTTGGAAGTTGGACGTTGGCAGGTCAGGCAGCTTCCGTCTCGCGCGTCACCAGCACAGACAGGCGGCAGAGAGCTGGGAGCAGCTGCACCGGCCAATCAGCGCTTGACGTGGGTCCAAGGTACCTGCATGGCCGATTACGTAACGAAGGGGCCTACGTGGATATTGGTGCCTCGTGGCCTGACCAAGCATGAACGCTCGTTAGGTTGTCTGGCCATGCATGCATCTAGAGGCTTCAAGTCCACCCCATGAGAACAGGCTGCCACCTCAATTATGCTGCCAGCAGCATCATCTCATCACATCTACGCTTCATGCCAAAGCTTGGTCCCCGATACATCATCCAAAGACATGGCAAAAGGCTGTTCAAATTACACTTGGGACCCCAGTGCATGCATGTATCATGAGGGAATCCATAATTAGCAAAGACTATTCAACTAGGATATCAAATCTAACAATGCCGCGATCCCTTCTTCCCTCCCTCAATTTCAATGGTTGCTAGCACAAGTCCCGCCCTCATTCTTTCCAACCCTATTTTTTCGAACCCGAGGTACCTGTAAATTAAAAATTGCTCACAGCCACAACCACAACGGCGCCAGCCCGAAAACACTGCAAGAAGCTGCTTCGCAATATCGTGCTGGGCTAGCCACCTGCATATTCATGTTGGTATTCATACCCCCCCCCCCCCCCCCCAAAAAAAAAAGGTGTTGAGGCTCAGAAATTTACCCAAAATACTGCTGCCCCAACCTAAGGGTTTGGGGTCGTTTCCCGGCTAGCTCGAGACTCTCGTTTGCTCAAGAAGGACCGTCGTATATGGGATTTCGGCGTGTCAGGCGCGTCCGCCTCCGCAGGCTGGAAGCTGCTCTTGAGTGTCACGGTACCGTCGCCCACCGTCAGCTCCTTTGCCGCACCGGATCCAGTCTCGTCCACAAAGTAAATGTGTTCTCCGAGTTCGTCACTGCTTCCAATAAAGTGGTCTCCTTTGGCTTCAATTTTGAATTGAGCATCGGCGTTGCAAGAGACCTTGAATGTCTCCTCAAAGGTCCACTTTCCATTCGACGCCTTGAAATGCTTGGTTTTGCCAATGACCTTTTCCTTTGGTGACAGCATAGACACTAGGATGAAAAGATCAGTTGACGACGGGTAGCCAGCGGCACCCACAATCGTCAAGGTAGCAGTTCCCTTGGGGCCACCACCCGCGGCTGTACTATGAACCGAGGTGGCAATGCTCCTCGTCCTGGTGTGACCGGGGGAGCTGGTCTGCGACATGCCTGCATTCTGAGATGCTTCTGGTGACTCCGAGAGGCCAGTGGCTTTTCTCAGACCTGGTTCCAATCCGGGGCCGCCATCAGGCAATGTGGTGCTGATGACTGGGACCTCTGGATGCTCCGGCAATGTGCCATTTTCCTTGTCCTTCTTTCCGCCAAGGATGCCACGCTTCAAGAAGGATGCACCCCTGCCGACACCATGGCCTACAGCTCCAGCCACAGCGACGCCGCCCTTGATGGGCGCTCCAGCAACGCCGGTAACGATCCTGGTAGGAGCGCCGAGGCCGGAAAAGGTAGATGTGCCCTGGGAGTTTCGTGTGACATAGTCGGGCCGGAAGAGTAGTCGCAAACGAACGGAGCCCGACTTTCCATCGAGGGTGTATTTGGCTTCACTTGCCTTGAATGGCTCCAGAGAGTCCAATTTGATCGCTGCTGCGCCCAACAAGTCTGGCTTGTCGGCGAAATCGTAGTCATAGACGGTGAGATTGAACCTGGCTGCTGTTCGTGAAGGAACGTCAACTTCGAAGAATTCATTCCACGTGGGGTTGAGCGTCTTCTTGATGACTTTGGATTTGTACACCTCATCGTCGTTGAGCTCAAACCTGCAATAGGGGTCACTCTTCCCATTTCGGTCAGCTGACGGTAGTTCCGTGGCATCAAGAACATCGACACGAAGCTTGCCCATGTTGTTGATACTCTCACTGGGATCCAAAGTCATCTTGATAGGGATATACTTGAGGCTGACTTTGACCCAGCCGTCTTTGCCCTCATCAGTCCGCAGTTTGAGCATTGTCGGATTGTTCTACAAATACAAAGTTAGTATGCTGAGGGCCACTTCCCTTGGCTTCGCTATTAACTTACCAAACACTGCTTAAGCGTCTCCATGGTATTTCCACTGAGTTGGGCTAGAGTCTGGTCCTTGTCGTCGCCCTTCTTTCGGGCCTTCAAAGTGAGGCGGGAGAAATCGAGTTCACGGATCACGCAGTCCCCTATTTCGTCAAACTTGTGAGTCCTGCTAGGAGCAGTCGAGGAAACGTAAGAGGGGTAGGCCATGTCGTCTATGAAGACCTCAAGACGGCTTTGACTTTCCGGTAATTCAGCTTCCAGGAGACGGAAGATGAGAAGACCACTCTCATGTTTGAGAAGCTCCTCGGGACTGAGTCGAATCTTTGGAGGACCAGAGTTCTCGGCCGAGGGCCGACCGGCTGTTTCAGGCTCGGCTTTGTTGCTGGTCTCATTCGATTTGATCTTCTCCAGACTCGCTCGTGGTTTGTCCACGCTGACCTTGCCAGCGTTGGAAGAGCGATCAACAGAAGGCCGCGGTGCGTCTCCAGACTCGGCGTCGACAACCTTGCCGTTGGCCTTTTCAGCGATTTTCGCGTCCTCGGCCTTTTCCTTCGCCTTCTCCTCCTCCTCCTCCTCTTCGGGATCCGCAACGTTGAGGCAGGGGTAAAAGGAAGCGGTATAGGTCAGTGTTCCCTTGACAATACCCTTGCCATGCAATCGCAAACCTTCGGTGCGAACCGTCTTCTTTTCATGTACCAGGTATTCGCCATTCTCTGCTTGATGAACGAAATCACCGGCAAAGAGTTCTACTAAACCAAGACTGCGGTCCTTGCCCATCATCTCTGCATCCATCACTTCCAGAGCGAGTCGATCGCGGGGTGAATGGATGGGAACATAAAGAACCTCGTCCCACTCGGGGTTCAGGTCGTTTTTGAAAGTCACAGTCCTTGCTTTGTCAATGCCGGAAAGCAGAACCCGGACATACGGATCTGATTTGCCAAAGGCTTCAAAGTTTCGTAAATCGTTGGCCTTTTGAAAGTGCAGTCGCATGACACCAATCGGAGTTGAGTAACCCCCCGAGCCGATGACGCCCGAGATGGCGACAGGTCGCCACTGAGCCATCATTTTGACACGCCCAGATTGGGTTCCAGACAACTGATACCATTCTTTGCCCTGTTCCATGCAGTCCAGCATCTCATCAAGCTTGATCTGGTACTTTCCGAGGTCAGGATCACTAACAAGGCCACGATCGTCTTTGACGGTGACACCGAGTTTAGCCTTGCGGAGGTCTGTGATGAGAATTTCTTTGGAACCATTGTCCCAGATGGGGTTATTGGTGCGCTTCAGGACCTTGGTCTGGTGGACTGTCTTGCCGTTGAGGAACATAACCGCGTATGGGTTGAGAAGGCCGACCAAACTCTTGGTACCATCCAGATCCTTAGCCTGCTCGACAGTGAAACGAAGAATGCCTTGGTTGGAATCAGGTGGAGGCTCAACCTTGCCGTCAGGCAGCGTCTTGCTTTCAAGAACAGGGAAAAAGCGCAAATCGCAGGATACAACACCACGAGCTTTACCGTCACCAATCACTTCGAGCCGCTCATTCTCATGGATGTTGAGTTCTTCAAGATCTTCCAAGCGGAATGTGGCAACACCAAGCTCCTTGGACTTTCGGAAGTCGTTCTTGTCAAACACTTGGATATCGAGGGTGTCGTTGAAGGAGGTGACGATGAGATAGTGAGTCTCATTCCATCTCGGGTTCGGGTTATCTTCAATGGTCTTGGTTCGAGCGAGTTCCTGACGACGGCTGAAGCTAATTGAAGCATAGGGGTCAACTGATCCCGCAAAGTTGTCCGTGTTTTTAAGACCCTGCGCGCCATGCAGCGTGATCGCAAGAACACCGACCGCTTGGTCAACCGGAGTACCAGCAAGCATCTTGGCAATCTCGATAGGGAAGACGTTGGGCGAATACATCATTGGGGCCAAGTTGCCGTGGATCTGTTCTAGAATGAAGCTCTCGAGACCGGGGATGAAGTTGATGTCGAAACCAAAGTTCTCGCCACCGAGCGGCTTGCAGACGTAGTCAATCGTTGGGCGTTCGAGAAAACACATTTCAATCCTGTTCACATGGGGGAAGGGAATTTGAAGCTTGATCTTGAGTCGCATGATGCCGGAAAATGCCATGTCCTCCACGATAACGTCGAGGCCTTTGCTGATCATGGCCTTGCCGATTCGTATCTCGAGCACGACTTTGGGATTGATCTTGTTCTTTACCTGACGAGCTGTCATGTCGGCCGTGTCATTGGGAGTGAAGCTGAACCTCCAATCCATGATGACGACATCGTCCTCGGACTTGTGATATGTCTTGACATGTTCCATGCGGGGAGGCTTGGAGCCCAGAGTGAAAGTCTTGAGTTTCAAGCTGTCGAGAAAAGCAGGAGTTGCAGAGCTGAGCACTTGATCGACAGAGTTGATAATAGTTTGCGCGAGCACAGGTTGATATATTGGCCAGAACTTGACCATGAATGAGTTGATCCACTCGAGGGATTCGTGGTCGTTCTCCAGGCTCTTGATAGCAAGCTCTCGAGTGATGTCATCGCGGAAGTTGCGGCGAACTCGTCTCAGCGAGGTTCTGTAGTATGTTGCGCTGATGGCCATAATAATCATGACCCAAGCCAGGCCACCACCAAAAACGGCGATGAGCCACGAGGAAATGCAAGCGAAGATGATCAAAGCAGTGTTGTGGTACCAGTCTAGAACGAGTTCATGGACAGTCAGTAAGAGGTGCATATTTTACGCAGCAACACAAAAATGCGGCTGCCGTCGCGCGCAAAAGCTTACCTCCATAGAGGCTGTGAGGAAGTCTGCCTTCCAGCCAGGTGGAATGATCCAAAAGACTCTCTGCGTTGATTGCGCTGTCGCCCCATCCGAGCTTGGGAGCCCAGCCGGTGCGGGAGTAAGGAGCTTCCTGGGAACTGGGAGCTGTGCCAGGGCCGCTTTGGCCGCCATCAGCGCCCTCGGCAATGTCGAGAACGCCGGCCTTGCCAACGTCGGGCAACACCTCGTCGGGGCCGGTGCCATCATCGACATCGGTAATGATTGCACCGCCCTTGGCACGTCTGCTTCTCTGAAGCTCCGGAGGGATATCCTGCGGGTGAGAGAAGAATCGAGTTAGTCAGCGAACGACCAATGACACGACGTGACACGCATTGCTGGCCGTGAAGGCTCACGGTTCGGCAAAGCTGCAGGTCTCCCTGGGCAGGGGGGGGGGGGGGGGGGGCGAGTACTGGCTTACATCGTGAGCCTGTGCTTTCTTCCGCTCCGGAGTGTCATGTGCATCAAAAGTATAGGCCGGGACACCGGCGTTCTTGGATTCTTGCACAATCGTCTTCCCCGCTGCCTCAGAAGAGACGAGATCCTCTTGGGCCGCCTCTATAGCGCCCTGCTGCTTGAGCTCGCGCTCTTGCAAGGCAGACATGTCGCCGGCTGCAGGCGCAAAGCTAAGAGAGCTTCAAAAACAGAATGTCGGAACCAATGTGGGCGTTATTAGCTGGAGAAAGGTCGTCGAGAGGGAATTGCGTCAAAGCCTTCAAATATTTGGCTGGTGTAGGTGGCTAACAAGAAAAGGCATGGTTAGCATGGCAGAGCAAGATGATGACGTGGGGGTGCCAAATTGAGCGCAAGTAAAGAAGACCTTGACGCAGCGCCAGTTGGGGGGTAAGAGCTGGACAAGTATTATATGGGGGACAGCTGGGGCGCGTAAAGCATTCCATCATTCTTGCCTGTGCGCGGGCGCCATGCGCATGACGGTCTGGCGAATACGTACCGCCTCGACAACGACGGCTGTTTGAGGCCGCCGTGAGCTGTGGCAATGGCCAGCGATTGAAGCCTGCAGCCAATTCCGCCGATGCACAGGAGAAAACGGATAAAGCTGAAGGCAGCGACGAAGGAGGGATTGGGAAAAGAAGACACAGAGATGGAGAGGGCCACAAGGAAAAAGGAAAAAGAAAAACAACAAAGCGTGCCAGTGGAAATTGGGCGTGACGGATGAGGAGTCGAACCAGAAGCTGGCTGGGCTTACGGATGGAGCACTCACAACGTCTGGTCGCTACGGATTGAGTTTATGGGAGTTGTGGCTGGGCTAGCCACTGGGATAGAAGGCTGCCTTGACGCGAGCAGACCGCTAGCCTGCTTTAACCAGATGCAGGCGGGCGAGGGTACAGAGGAGGCAAGATGGCAAGATGGCAAGATTGGGGAAGGGCCAAGTCTGGTGGGCTGGCAGAAGTATGCCGGAATACGGAATACATGCGGTCCACGCCACCACACAACCATAGTCACCGCACACTACGGAGTAGATGGTGGAGCTTTCTGGGTAAATGGGAGCCAGGGGCTGGCAGAAAGCATGGAGCGTATGGAGAGTGTGAACAGTGGAAAGATGGGACCTGGAAGCTCCGAGGTGGATCGAATGCAAGCTTGAGCTGTGCAAGGCTGGTGCTCCAGTGGCTCCCGGCTGATCGGATATGGGAGGAGCTTCAACCCTGCAGCTCTGGCTTGGAGCAGAGGGTTGCACAAAGTCCTCAAGTAAAGTAAGTACCTAGGTAGTACTGTACCTATGAACGGAGTACTGGAAACGGTAACCGGGTGCAACGGCCCTGGCGTCAAGCAGCCTGTGCGGATGTGACCAGCGATTGCTCTCCCTCCCATCTGCACACAACCTCTTCATCTGGGTCGCGACAACCTTGATCAACGGCCAAGCCGCTATTCCGCCGCTTGCCCCAGCGGCAATTTCCCTCGCCTACGCCGAGAAGCTGCCCAACCCAAGTGTAGATGTCGACCCCCCGTTCCGTCCGAGAGGCGCAAATGTGTGCGTCTTTACGATAATGATAAGCCATCAGCTCCACCACCACGAGCTCATCTCGACCTCACTGCCCTTGTACTCCATGGACTGCCCCCGGCCCTGCTGAACGACGACGTAATGCCCCATCGACGACGGTCCCTCCCTTGTCCTTGTCTAATCGACCAAGCCCCCCCCATCTTGCCCATGGTAGGCGGGAACGCCGCGGCTGATTGGCCTGCTGGCGCAGCCGGTGGATCCCTCTGTGGCGTCTGCCGCACGCAGCCCAGCTGAAGTTACTCTGCTTCCCATGTTCCCCAAGTCAACCCAGCAGATCAATCGGGGGCCACTGAAGTCGTTCGCTAATATCGATCAGGCTCCTTTCACAGTTTGCCCACCAGGGTGCACAGCGCATTCAGGGTTCACCAAAGACGTGCCAGCTCGTATGATTTCTTCACCGGCTGGCTCAAGCACAGCTATTACACTTACACTGTACTGCCACGCTGCTACCTCGTCCGTTGATTCAGCACAGCATGGGCAACTAATAGCAGCCATGCCAGGCCCTCAGCCACGCAGCTCCTCTTGTCGGCCTGAAATGGAAACAAATGACTGATCATGACGCTCAATTGCTGTCTACTCGCCAGATGTGCTGCATGTCTCGGCACATGAATCATCATAGAGCACAATCACGTACATTGAGTCATCGGTCCGCTCGAATAATGTTGCGACAAATGTCCTATCATGCTGTTGTTCAGCGTGCTTCCCTTGGCATTGCTAGGGTGTTGGCAAATCACGGGGACGCAGTACGACAATGGACATTTTTGCCACCCACGGTGTTGTCTAGTGCTGCGAAAACGCACACATGCATCATCACCCTGCACAGATGGCCGTTTAAACCCAACAGGCACGAACCTGATATTGGACATTGAAAGTGTTCCCCTCGCAAAATTACATCTTGTTTGCACGCTGTAGATCATGCCAGCTGCTTCATCACTTCGTGCCTGGTCCCAACAGATCGGCATTGATAGCTGGCGATCTACTTGTCCGTCCCGGCCGTACATCATCCCTGATCGTCCTGGCCCGAGCATGGAAAGTTGTGCCCTTGTTGTCTTTAGACGCGTACTCGCCCCACTGCGATGATTCTGTCTCGTCAATCGTCATGTAGCCACTGTCACCCTGTCGCAAAACTCCTCATGCTTGATAAATGAGCATGGTGTATCCGTAGATTGGACATGCACCCTGATCAACCGGCAGGGCAAATATTCAATTTATAACAGGACCGAAGCCATCTACAGACATGCAGAGCCCGCACCATGCACTACCTCAGTGTACAGGACTAGAAAGATGACATCGTGAAATCGCCATACTCGGTACCCGGGTTTCGTATGGGTACACCACAGATTCCCTGCAGTCCTTGGTCCAGATGAAAAGCCTACTCCGTACATCTTCACTAGCCAAGTGCAGCACCCAGTCTTGGCAATTTAAATCATTTCAATCTCGCCCATCGCTAGCTAGTATGTAGGCCCGATATAGATCCGTCCATCGCCAAACGCCTAGCTTTGAAAAACCCAAATATACCACCGAGGTATCATGTTACGAAAAAAAATTTGAGAGGAGCAATTGAGCTCAGACAGAGTATTGATCGCTGAGTGAAATGCGAATAACAGGAGTGACCGTAGCATGCAGTAAATAAGGAAAACATGTGAAAGGACCTGTAGTGCTCTTTGAGAGGAGAATATTGCCACAGGGGGATAACCATCAGCCCAACATTGAGTGGAAGTTGTAATGCAAATGGCTCAAAATCCAAACCCATCATGCTGATGGACAGGACACCGGCCCGGGTGATTGACAAACCAGGCCGAGATGCAAGATTTGTGAAATCGACAAAGACACTCAAGGCGAGCCATGGGTATTCCGACCGTGAACTCTTCCAAGCATATCGTGCATTCCGCATCGTCGACGCAGTCCTTTTCTGTTGCTGCGTAGACGTACATGCCCGTTCGACGAGGCATCACCGGCCCGTCTGACGATTCTTCTCCTTCGGGCGGACGAGGACTGCCATATGTGCTATGATCTCTGATGCATTTGTTGATGTGTGCTTCGCGAAGGGTCTCAAATTCTGGTAGCGAGCGAAGCGGGAGCTCTCGGTGGCAAACGGGACACTCGTCCTCCTCTGCAATTTGGGGCGGAGGAGGCAAGGCGCGCTGTCGAGATGACGACGGGGACGACGATGATGCAGCTTCTTCTCCGTAGAGATAGGAGCTGTGTCTGTGTCGTGAAGAGGACGAGGCTACATTGGACGAATCGCCTGCGAGGAACCGCTCCAAATGCGAGGGATGGATATGCGGCGCACTCATATGGTGACTTGATGATGCCAGAGTCGGTGAACTTTGAATCGATGGATTCTGTGACAAGAACCACTGTTAGCACGAGCTTTGTCTCAGTCAAAATGGCCAAGGTGGCAAGGAGACATACCATTGTGATACTCCTTGCCCTGGCGTAGTGATATTGCAAAGGATCACGGCCGTCTCCTGCTGTAAAGACTGAGCCATATCTGTTGGAAGGGTGCATGGTTCTATGCGAGCCGCCCAAACTACTACGAGACCTGTGATGTGGCGGTCGTGGAGATCCGATAGATGGTGTCGGGCTCTCGGGCGGTGCTGTATTGGGATCCGGCACACATGGATTACAGAGCCGTACTCGTTCGCCCCCGGACAAGCCATTTATATCAAAGTAGCCGGCTCCCATGCCGTCCACAAGCAGGCTCGGTGGCATCGACACATCGGACCCTGGCTGCCGGACTATATACTGATGAGGTATGATGATTCTGTGCGGGGAGCAGGTGGCACAGACGACTCGACCACATTTCCTTGGACCTTGGTCAGCTCTTGCACAAGTCGCATTGGTAAGGCGGCGGACGAAGAACAACATCATACCTGCAGTGGTGCTTGCGGACAAAGAAGTTGAACTGGGTATGACAGATGGGACAATACGTAACTTCTGCGTCTGGCTGCCATCTGGGAAGCACAAACTCAGGCGTGACGCCGTCATCGCCCCTTGGCGGATTCAGTGAAGAATCTTGTGATGACCGCCTTCCTGAGGACTCGCGTCGTCTATAAGAAGGAGAGGCATGGTACATTTCCCGAGTGTGCGGCATCATGTGAGATGGTGGCTCCATGCTTTGATGTCCGGCGTCGTGAGCCGACTGGATATGCGTGCGTCGGTATGGAAGTTCGCTGTCTGCCCAGTTGACACTGGCACGCGGCACGCTTCGCACTCGTGCTCGTATTTCTTGCCTGTCTGACCTGTCGGCGGGTTCTTGGTTCTCTCGATGCAGCGGAGGGGACGGGGACGGGGATGGGCTAGAAGGGATGGCAGGGCCGGACTGATCTTGGTCGGCGGACTGATCTGAGTCGTGTGCGGCTGGTGGTACGGGCGACTGGCGGTGGGACGACTCTGCAGATACAGAGTTTAGATCATTCTCAACAGGGGGATCCGAGTGATTCGAGGCTTGTCGAGTACTTCTCCCGTCGTCGGTGGATGGTCGCCGAGGCGCATCGTCGCTGTCATCCATTTGCACCCGTTTCAGTCGATGGGATGTTGTGCACGACCTGATATCACCCAGCAGATATTACGGGCAACCAAGGTGCCAGCTGCTGAGCTGCCTCAGCCTGACACATGCTCCACAATGGCCTGGCCGCCCCTCCCTTGACTCCTCCTGGAGAGTGAGCCACGGAGGCTATCAGGTAGCGCCAGACCCTATTTTAATGTCACAGAGTGACGCTATAGCTCGAGGTCGCATGCACCCCGGTAGTTGCAAGCCATTAACCCCATAACCGACAGCTAGGGCGTCGCTTCCTCTTTTTCTTATGACAGTTTATCATCACGCGCTGGCATTTGCTGACGTGCTGGGTACAGGATTGTCGCAAGATGCAGGAACCACATATTGATACAAAGAGTCGCAAAATGCATGCATGTGCTACAAATGACAAATCAAAAGTCGAGGGTGATCCGGGAGGTGATTTACAACACATGCTGCTTGACCAAACATGGCAAAGTTTGCAGATACTAGCCACAACCTCATACGAGGTGTCATGCCATGTCCATACGTGCAAACCTTGCTTCAAATCTTGCCGAAATCGGTCTTGTCGCATTGTACTATTATCGTTAACTTTCTTTGCTTGTAGCACTTGTGCTGAATCTGGCCGTGGGTGCATGGCTGAAGCGATGATATAATGAAGGTTCACTCGCGCTTGCCCAGAACACGCAGCCGGCGCACAAGAGATTCCACAATGTCAATGTCCTGGCAAGCAACCACGCACGGTCATCTTTTTTAAATGTCCATGTATCATGTGAAATTGTTCAATCACGCCTATCGACCTCTCTAAATGGAGGAAACGCAAAACGGTGGGAGCCTTGTTTCCGTCATCTCGCCGCTCATTATTCGCCCACCTCGCGATCATCATTCCAATGAACAAACGACAACATCTGCCACTTCCATGTTGCATGCCTAATTTTCTTGCCCCAGATATACAGAGGAACCCACAAGATGAGAATGGCTGCAGAAATGCCAGCCATGGCCCCATAGGCATCCTGATAACCACTCTTGTTGATCCAGGGATTCGTCTCAAACGACAACAAGAAGCCGAAGCAGGCTGGATGCTGTTAGTCTCGTCATGCCAGCACTGCAACAAGCGGGCATAACACTTACACTTGAAACCCATGACGGCCAGAGTCACCTCCCCTGCAACTGGCCGATACGCGTCGATCACATACACCAAGCAAATATTCGTAGCTTGGGTGATGGAAAAGTTCACTAGCGGATTTCGTCAGCTTCCAGCCGACCGGGTTAGTCATGAGACGGCCAACTTACAGAGGCCGAGGCCTATGGTTGGGCATATCCAATGCAGCTTGTGCTCGATGCCAACCCCAAACAAAACCAGAGCCAGAGGGGAAGTCATCACAGACACCATGATCACCGGCAGCCGCATCTCGGGCTCTCGAATTCCGCCGTTACGTTTTGTGAGATAGTCGGCGACTAGGTCTCCAAGATGCCCGCCGGCCGGTAGACCGAGAAGTGAACCAACAATGGCGGATACGAAGCATAAACCTACTTGATAGGATTCGAACTGGTACGTTTGTTCAAAGGCCGGGTCTACGTTGGACGTGACGGCTACCAGAAACCCAATGGTAGCCGCCTCGACCAGAGCAGCCCAGAGAACAGGCGGGAGCAAAATCAGCCCAAAGGGGCGAACCATCATTTTTAAGAAGCTTTCCTTGGTCAGGGTGCCGCAGAAGACGTTCAGTGATTGCAGATATGTGTGCTGCTTCAGAGCGGCATTGGAGCCGGCCTCTGCATCGGACGTCGAGGAGACTTGGATTGGAAATCCGTCCGTGGACCCCGAATGTTTTCGCACAGTCTCATCTCGAGGATAGGCGGTTTCGGGGAAGGTAAAGATGATCAAAAGCAGAGCAAATCCAACCAGAGCAGAGCCGACCTGATAGATTGTCCGCCAGTGGTGTTGTATCGTAATCAATCCAGAAATGACTAGACCAATGGCCACGCCGATGGAGAGAAAGCAGGTATACGACGACATGATACGTCCTCTTTGATGTAGGAAGAAGATGTCGGCGATGGAGACTGGCGCAATGGTTTCTGCCGCACCGGCCGCAAACCCCATGAGAATTCGCGCCGCGAGAAAGCCGCCGTAAGACTTGTCGAAGATGAGCCAGAGCGACGTTCCAAAGTAAAGGAGGTAGCTCAGTAGATATACTGGCCGGCGCCCCCATTTGTTAGCCACGGGCACCCAAAAGAGGTTTCCAGTGCCCTGAAGCAGGGAAGTGGTGGTGAAGAAAAAGGCCGTCTTTGGAATGGCCCATGTCATGAGAGAGTTGGTCCGGATGGAGTCGGGAAAGAAGGCGAAGGCGGTGTCAACTATGGCAATGGTTGGACCAGCGGCAAGAAAGTTGCACATGGCCATGGTGAAGCAGAGGACTATGGCAATGTAGTTCTTCTTCCAAGCTGGCCTGGATTCGCACGAGCACACACAAACAAGCGTCAGGGCGCTGCGACGGAGAAATTGGACATGGAGGCTTACCAATTCAACGGGTCGTTGGGGTCTGACGACGGCGTCGGAACCAGAATTATCGTCTTGGTCTCCTGGTGTATCAAGCGAACGTTGCCCAAGGTCTGCTTACGACGCTTCTCTACCTTTGAGCTATGAGGACTACAGCCCTTGGCCTCGGCGGAGACGGTAACCGTCTCATATATGATGGTAGACATGGAGATGGTAGGCCTGCCGACGTTGAAGAGCAGATGGCGCAAAATCGGGCCAACGGGCAAGCCTGACGAAAGGTTGCTGGGTCAATCCGAGGAGGACTCTGGTGGTGGCATTTCGACTTATACATATCGACGACTCCTTGACAGGAAATTCGACAGGCTCACGGTGACAAGCTGGCTGCTCCATGCGGTACACTGTCGGACAAGGCACTCTGGAGAGTCTGGAGCATGGGTAGACAGCCAAGGCTCGGATCTCATGCCGAACAACCAGTCAGAGATGTTCTTTTAGCACCCTGCTACCGGCTTGCTCCAAGAGCTTCTAGCTAGCAGCTGAGGAATGAAAGGCAAGGCAGGGCTGTTGCGAGTGAAACCCTGCGCCGCGCCAAGGCCGGTACTGGGTTGCAACGGTCTTGGGCGAGTATTTTAATGTGTGTGCCACCCTTGGATGCTCACCAAGATGCTGGGGGTTCACGTCGCCATCTTGTGAGTCGCACCGGGCCAAGACATGGATTGGGGGCTGAAACACAACCAACCGTTGCTGCATGTGCGGGGGCGCAGAAGGCCTGTTGTTCTACTCCTTCTTCCCTTTGGATGCACAATCTGGTCTTGATTGAGAAGACTTGGGGGCTTAAAAGGGACAGGGACACGGGCCATACGGCCTTTGACGAGGAAGCAGCACGCACTGTGCATATGTGTGTATGCAAGATAATGCTCGGTGACTACTCCATACACTTGCATGACACCAGACCAGACTCTCTTCAAGACCAGTGCCAGCTGTAGCTGTAGCACCTGTAGCACAGCGGCGGTTAGTGCTATGTGTGCTACCAGGTTTGCACGGAGCACCAGACATGTTGTACTCGGTGGCTGCCCAAAACCCCACGTTGTTGGAAGGCAATGTGGGAACCTGCCGGTCTAAAGGCTTCAGATGTTGATATGGCATCTACCATGTATCCCCGTTGTGCATAACTCATGCAGAAGCTCGCATCTCCAAGAACCCTGGCATTATTAATACCAGATGGTGCGACGGATGCTCGGTTCCTGGCCCTCTGCAGCATGTCCTCTACCACACAAAGTGGGCAATTAAAGTATGTATGTACCCAACACAGGGGCGGTTGGTTGTTTGCACAGCAGACCAGGCAAAGACAGTGATCGGCGCCGGATTCCCCCCACCTCACTCTTTTTGGCTTGAGGCTTGAGGCTGGACGGGCGATCCGGGGCTTGGACCCCCGCAGCCGCGGAACCTGCCTGGGCCGCCTCGAAACAGCAATTGCCGATGCAGGAAGTCTCGAGAGAGGTCAAGCTTGGTGGAGGCGTGCACAAACACGGTCTGGTTATGTCTCGCAGTCGCCCGCTGATTTGGATGGATGGGGGAAGGGAAGGGGAGCAGAATACGTACATGGAGGCGTATAAGACGTCTCCTCGAGATGAGCGATGCCCATCTGTACTCTATCGTATTGTCTGTTACCACCCTTTTTCGGTTGCCTCCCAAGTTTCCAACCAGTTGCTTCAGCGATAAGAGCGACGCCACCCCAGACTCTAACAATAGACTACCATTCAGTAGTTTGTGTGAATCTGGACTAGGAACGAACTCGGGCCTGAATCAACCAAGGCAGGCGTGAAGAGGGACCATGGGGCAATGGGTCTAGAATACACTGCGTGGGCCAGCGAATTTTACCCCTGTTGCCGCCATCTCCGTCTTGGCATCTCGACGATATGATGAGGCGACTGGGCAGGTACATAAACAAAGCCATCCTGCATGCCACAAGGCGACCCTGATAGATCCGTCGTCTTCATCAATTCAATATTATATTGTACCGAGTATTACCAGGCGGTTCGCAGAGAGGTTATTTAGGTCGACGCCAGGCCCGAAAAGCTCAAGAGGGCCACGCAAGCCAAATTCGGGCTAATAATGAGGGCCACAACCCATGTCAGCTTTAGTCTGTGCATGTTGACGATTTGGGACAGACAGGAGAAATGGGCAGTCTGGGATAGTCTTGGATTGTGGGGTGGCTTTTTTTTTTTGTTCTCTTTTCTTTTGTTCCTGCAGAGTAGTTCACCCTGTTCTACCGCGCAACCTCGTATCGTACCGACACAAAAGCGGTTTGTAGAAAGCCGGGGTCGAGCAAACCCTTGCCCTTGCCATTGCGCCCTATTGTGGAGGACAAGAATATCTCGCATCTGGTGCCATCGTCAAAGAGAGCATTGATCCTCCTCTGTGGCCAGGGGTGGTACGTCTGGGATGGGATGAGAAGAGCGAACAATGAATCATGAGACGCGTCCGCTGTAAGCAAAGCTGCTGCCCTGCGCGACTCAGGGCAAGACTGAAGACGCCCCGGGAAGAGGGGGGGGGGGGGTAAGGCGGAGTCTGTAGCCTTGCATGGCCCGGGCCTGCCAGAGCCTCCAGGTGTCTGGTCATCCACCCGCGTGCCGAACCAATTTGCGTCAATGATCGCTGTCGAAGCCGCAGTCAATTGTCAGCATCGCCAGCATTCGTCGTCGATTCAGCATTGCGCCCGAAAATACAGCCATTTTGGAGTATCCTCGAGCCTTCTTGCAGGACTCACAGCAAGTGGCCCTGCTGTCCATCTGTTGGACCGTCTCTGGCGCCTACTTCAGTACGCACGTGGGACCGCCAAACCTTGGATGCCACGAACACGCACCACAGCCCAGACAGTTGCTTTTTTTCAACAGACGCCAATCCGCTGCCGTTGCGGGTGCCATGGTTGAGACACACCAGACTCAACGTTGGCCGCGGTTTGCCCTCCCCCGCCAGACACCAGGCCGTCTTGATTTTAGACATTGGGACTTCCGACATCGCCAAGGCTGTGGCCAAGGCCCCGACAATTCTCTACACTAGCCATCTTCATCCGCATCCATCCATCCATCTACGGAGTATCCATCCATCCATCCATCCCGGCCAGAGTGGCACTCGGGCCGGCATTTGCATCCTTGTCCTATTACCTCCCCGACTTTGGACGGCTGGCCTTCCCATTAACACCAGCGTCTGCCAGTCCATGACTGTCTCGCGGGACCGCAACATTGCACCTCAAAGAGCTTCCAATCTCTCAGGGTTTTGCTCTGGGGTCGCTCTTTTGGCCGCGCAATGACGGGGCCGTCTTCTCTATCACAGATTCTGGATCCCCCGCGACCAGCCTCGGATGATCCTCCACCAGGAGCACCGAGAGCACCACAACTACCAGTGCCTCATCCCAATCTTGTCGCGCCGCCACCGCAGTATCCTGAAGCTTCAAGTTCGCAAGAATATGGTAGGCATGGCTCCCAGGCCATAGCACCGGGGTTGAACCCGCCACAGTTGCCTGTCAATGGGTCGTCCTCTGCGCAACACTCTGCCTCGTCGTCCATGTTCGCGGCCACGACATCGCTGCCGCCTCAGGAGTCGACCTCTGCCACGTCGACGTCGCGTCAGAACCATGGTGGCAACAACCTGTATGCTTGTCGCGATTGTGGACGTTCCTACTCAAGACCCGAGCATCTTGTAAGACACGTCCAAACGCACACGCTAGGCCGACGTTTTGCTTGCGACATTTGCCAAAAATCTTTTGCTCGAAAGGATCTCCTGCGCCGCCATGTGGCCAACCATGAGAACGATTCGCCGCACAAACGCCGCCGCACAAACTCATCACCGGGTGCTGGCCGCGTCTCGCAAGCTTGTCGCCCATGCGCCGTTGCCAGAGTCAAGTGTGACGACTCCAAGCCATGTAGGCGTTGCGTAAATCGCAAGCTCACATGCGTCTTCTCCGAGACTGGCCCCTCATCCAACTTTCATCACCACATACCGCTTAATATCCACGCCACCGCCGCCCCAGATGTTGGCCAGTCTGCCGCCACGGCGCGTAGCGCAGAGTCGGCAAGTTCTTCTTCGCCGGCTTCACACAGCCAGGCTCATTCCGCCCTCGGCGGACCTGCCAATGGCCTGGATGCCGGTAGCAAGACCGCCTCCTACCCACAAACAACGTCATGCAGGCCCGAGGAGAGCCAATTGCCCACGCCAGAAACCGTCATGGATCAAGGTACGTGACCAAGGCCTCACTCGGTAGATTCAAATGCCACGGCTTTTGCTAATCTCACGCTACCCATACCTCCAGCCAATAATGAAACGTTTGTATCCCCGGTATATGAACCGCTGAAAGGAGCCATGGACTTCAGCAACTCCCCATTTTTCGATTTTCTTCGAGATGTGCTGTATGAGCAACCCTTTGACCCTAACAAGATCCCGGCCTCACATGGCATGCCGGTTTTGGATTTTTGCGACAATGCCAATCTCGAACTCACAGAGGTGGATTACGGGATGCTGGATCACTGGAACTTGGACGGCATGGTCGAGGGGACGGTTCCCGTACAAGGGCTAATGTCCCGCCCTGACAATTCTGCCGAAATCAACCAGATGCGGAAGAGCCTGGTCAAGGTTTGGACCGAGTCACCATGGCGCTGGGATCCAAAGTCGAATGACAGCGGGTACAAGGAGCAAGGCTTTTTCGCCGTGTCGACGCAGGATACATCAAGCTCTCAGTTTCAGCATAGCCGAGATCGCCTGGAAAGAGTCGTTGACGAAAAATTGGAGCAATCCGGGCGAGACCGGGTCATGGCCATTCTCCTCTCCCAATGCCGCCAGACGTCGGTCGCCAACCAGGTTGCCGCCTCATTTCCCACTGTGGACGTTTTGGATACCTTGACTCACATGTTCCTCGCTGCGCAAGCTTGCCAAGTCGATTCGTGGATTCATTTTCCTACCTTTAAACTCAAGGATCAGTGGCCGGAATGGATCGCCATGGCCGCCGCGCATGGAGGCGCTTTGACTCCGGCGCCAACGTTGCGGAAATTCGGGTTCGCAGTCATGGAAGCTGTCCGTAAGTGGCGGGACACTATTGCGCCGTGCCCAAGATTTGAGCTAACCTGCGTTGCAGGAATTACAATTCCAGCACGGGTATTACGATTGACCGAAACCCATCCATGATGACGAATTGATGCTAACTATTTGGCAGTTTGAGGAGAACAACACGGCAATCCAGCGGCTGGGCTTGGTTCAATCGTTGATATTGGTCCAAGACCTCGGCCTCTGGAGTGGCAACCGCCGTAGGATGGAGATTGCAGAGTGCCACCTCGTCATTCCAGTCACGGTAGGTCCAGACTCCGGACGCTCGTTTTTGAGGTCGCAGGAGACAAGGGCTAATCTGTCCGACACGAATATAGATGATGCGATATCGAGGCAAGTTCCAGAGAGCAAAGTACCCAGTCATCCATGTCGACGCATCGGATGAAGGACAAGTTCTTGAGGAAAAGTGGAGGACGTGGGTAGAGTGCGAACAGTGGAAACGGTGCGTCGCTATCGGATTGCGTGTGGTAGCAAGGCAGCTGCTGATGATGTTTCCAACTAGGCTCGTCTTCCATTGCCATCTCCGAGAGGCACAAACGTCGATGACGACGCTGACAAACCCGTGTTTGTCTTATGCCGAGCTAACGCTGCCGCTGCCCGAAGCCAGGGAGCTGTGGTTTGCAAAAACAGCACAGGAATGGAAGACGCAATTCCTCGAGAGAAACGCCGGCCACTCCAAGAGACCGCCGTCGGTCGGCGATTTGTTCCACGACGTTCACCTGTTGACGGCAAACCACGGCCGCCTCGACGTTCAGTTGTCCATTTCCGTCTTCCTGCATGCATTCTGGGCCTTGATACTGGAATACCGACAACTCAGCTCGGTGCACAAGTCTCGGTCATATGCCAACAGCCTCGGGGGAAACCCCAGCCTGCTGCTGAGCTCTCGTCATCAGGAACTGGTCAAGGACCTTCAGAGCTTTCACCTCATCGCGGCCGGCTGGCAAGACATGTCTGCGCGGGAGCACCTGCTCCTCAACCTTTTGATGATGAACCTGCATGTGTCGCTCGACGACGTGCAGCTCTTCCTGGGGAAGGAAGGCGAAGACCAGGCACGACGCATCTACCCGGTCTTGCAGCAGTGGGTTGCCAGCTCGGAAGCGCGGTCGGCGGCGTGGTGTGCATCGCAGGTGTTGCGCTACGCCAGGCACTTCCCCCCGGGGCACCTAAAGGACTTTTACGCGGTGGCGGTGCACCACGCCTCCATCATCCTGTGGACATATGGCGTGGTGACGAGGGCAAACCGACGACAGTACGTGTCGTCGCAGCTGGGGGCAGAGCCGACGTACCTGGACAGCGCAGACTCGATTGCGATTCAGCGATTCATAGGGTTCGAACAGGGCCGACCGATGATCAGGGGGCCGGCGGTCCGTGGAACAGCAGCAGCGGAGGCGTCGCTCCACGATCCCCGGGCCTGCATGGACATGACCCAAGAAATTCTGCGGGTGAATTTCACCCAGGCGCAGGAGGCGTTGCCGCCGATTGTTGAGAACCTCATCCAGCTAATCAAGCAGCTGGGCAACGCGGCCTGGGCGGTTGGCCTGGGATGAAGGGCTGCGGCGGAGCATGCATCGCGTCCAGGGCAAGGGCAGTCATAGGGAAGCCTTCATGTGTGCATGACGAGTCATTGCTCACTCGTTGTACTTGTAGGCAGCAATAGAAATGCTTGGGCGCATATGCCAGGTCCAGGCCGTAGTCAGCTCGATCGATGCCTGTCCCCGGACGTACAGTCGTGGCCAAGTGGAGCCTTTGGGGTCTGCCGAAGCCGTGCGGGTCCAGTAGGTGGCTGGGTCAATGTGGTCAATCAGTCATGCTGGCGTAATATGCTACCAGCAGAGCGCTTCCAAAACGCCTCGTTGCCCAACGACGTCTGTCGTGTATATTTTGTCCTCTGCCCCCCGGACATCGACACCGACATCGACACCGACACAGACATCTTCGTCCGTCCCGCACCCCGCAGCCATGGACACTCTGGCGCGGTGGCCCGACATGACGCACCCAGCGCTGGTGGCAACCACGACGGCCCTCGCAACCGCCTCGCTCATGCTCCTTGCCAAGGCGACGCTCTGGCCGGCGCGGCCGCGCGTGCTGCGCAGCCCGCTCAAGACGGTGCTCCCGCGGGCGTCGAGGGAGGAGATCAAGGCAATGGTGTACCGGCCCGATGCGTTCCCCGGCGCGCGGGACGTGGACACGCCGGCACGTCTGCCCCCGGGGCTGGCTGCCCGTGGGTAGCAGAAGCGAACCCAAAGGCTGACGATTTGCAGTACGGCACGATACGCGTATACGAGTTTGGGCCCGAGGAGGGCGAAAAGGTGCTGCTGGTGCACGGCATCAGCACTTCGTGCATGACGCTGGGGCGACTGGCGCACGCCCTGGTATCGCGGGGCTGCCGCGTGATGCTGTTTGTGCGTTGGTGACTCCTTTACGGCCCCCGGGGGGGAGGGTGGGTGGACACTGACACTGGGCTAACGCGGCCACGCAGGACCTGTTTGGGCGCGGCTTCACCGACGGCGTGGGCGATGTCCCGCACGACACGCGGCTGTACACGACGCAGATGCTGCTGGTGCTCGCGTCGTCGCGGCTGGCGTGGACGGGGGCCCCGGGCTTCCGCCTTGTGGGATACTCGCTCGGCGGCGCCATAGCGGTGCCCTTTGCCAATGCCTTTCCGCACATGGTGCGCTCGCTGGTGCTGCTTGCGCCGGCGGGCCTGATTGACGCGGCGTCGTTTGGCGCCGTGAGCCGCTTCGTCTTCTCGAGCGGCCTGGTGCCCGAGCGCATCCTGGCCGTGCTGACGGGCCGCCGGCTGCAGCGGCCCATTGCCTCGTCGCGCCCTGCCGCTGCCGCCGCCGAGGCCGAGGACCTGAGCACCGCCGACAAGCCCACGCCGCTCGAGGCCCGCGTGCTCGACTACGTGCGCTGGATGGTGCGCCACCACGAGGGCTTCGTGCCGGCCTTTATGTCGTGCATCCGCCACGCGCCCCTCACCGAGCAGCACCACGAGTGGAAGGGCCTGGCCAGGCGGCCGCCGCGCACCACGGCCGTCATCTTGGCCGAGACGGACGAGCTGATTAGCGCCGCCGACTACGCCCGTCACGGACTCCCGCTCGCCGGCGGCGACGCACACGTCTTCTGGAGAGTCGTCCCCGGCAGCCACGACTTTGTCATGACCCATCCTGACGCCATTATGAAGGAGCTGGATGACTTTTGGGACACCAAGCCAGCAGCTTGAATAGACCTTGTGCAGACACGTGTGACATTGACATGTATTGCTTTACTTCTAGATGCGGGGTAGAATAGCTAGCGCCTCTGTTTTTCACTCTCAAAGGTATATACCATGATGAAACGATGCCAGCCCTTTTGGTTTTATTTTCCTTCTTCTTCAGAGAGGGGTGGTTCCATTACAAAAAAATATAAAGAGCAGAGTATATCAAGCCCACGCCGCTAAATGGGCATCAAAAGAGAAACAAGGTTATGCAAATATAGTGCCCGTCCCCTCCCTCCCTCGTATTTACCGATCCAAGGCCTGGCTTTGGCACTGCAAACTAGTCAGCATCGAAACAGCATGCACACTCACACGTGGGAGAATTAAAGGCGCCCCTTACCATTTGCCAGTACACGCCCCTCCGCTTAAGTAGCTCGGCGTGGTTGCCTTGCTCCAACAACTTGCCGCCCTCGCCAAGCACAAAGATGACGTCTGCGTTTTGCACCGTCGCCAATCTGTGTGCCACGACAACCATGGTTCGCCCCTGGCCGGCCCGCTCAAACGCCGCCTGCACAAGCTTCTCGCTCTCAGAGTCGAGAGAGCTGGTGGCTTCGTCGAGGAGCAGGATGTCTGGGTTGCGGATAAGGGCACGCGCAATGGCGACGCGTTGCTTCTGTCCGCCCGACAGCGTGACGCCGCGAGAGCCAATGTTGGTGTTGTATCCCTCGGGCAGGGACACGATGAAGTCGTGGATAGAGGCGTCGCGACAGGCCTGGTGCAACTGTTCGTCCGTCACGGTTTGGTCGTTTACCCCCAGCAGGATGTTTTCTCGGAGCGTGCCTGCATGCCAAAGGTTACAAAATGCGCCTCGCCAGCACGGAACCTTGTCTTCTTACCTTGGAACAGCGTCGCTTCCTGGGCAACCAGCGAGAGATGGCGTCTGTACGCGTACACGTTGACATCCCTAACGTCCTTTCCATTGCACAGGATTCGCCCCTTTTCCAAGTCGTAGAACCTACACCTCGTTAGTTCAATCTGTCCGTTGCTATACGCTTCATCATGAACAAACCTCTCCAAGAGCGAGATAATGCTCGTCTTGCCGCAGCCAGATGCACCGACCAAGGCGGCAAACTGGCCCTTTTCAATCGTCAAGCTCAGTCCTTGAAACACGGGTGTCTCCCGAGAGGGATATTTGAAGTGGATGTTGTCCAGCTCAATCTTCATGCCGCCGCTGGAATCCGGGATACCTTCGTTCTCGGCATGCTCGTCGCGCAGCCGCGAGTCGCGCATGTTGAGGATTCTGTTGGAAGCGGCCGTGACCTGCGCGGCGTTGGGGCCAAAACTCAGCCCCTGGCCGGCAGATTCGCCCGCCTGGATAATCGACATGAAGCAGACAAAGAAGTTGAGGATCTGGTATTCACCGCTGAGCAACAGCCGGCCGCCGTAGTAAAAGACGAGAGCCTGACATGCCATGGTGGCGCTGTCCGAGAAGCCAAAGAGCAAACTGACCCATCTGGCCTTTTTAAAGGCCGTCACCACATGGCCTTTGCAGAGGTCTTCGAATCGCTCGCATATCGACTCCTCCAGGGTGAGCGAGGCGACGGTTCTGAATGCGCCAATGGACTCGGAAGCGAACTTGGAGCTCTCTTCAAACACCTCGTTGTTCATCTTGTCGAACTGGATCTCGTACTTGAACCGCCAGAACGACGAGCCGATGAGGATGGGCAGCACAACAGCGCTTGAAACCAGGGCCAGCTTCCACCCAAAGGCAAAGGCAATGGCGATTGCCCCGGTAAGACTAAAGACGGCGACATAGACGCTGGCCATGTTGGCTCCCATGAGCTCTTCCAGTTGCTTGGGGTCGCTGGCGGCACGCGACGTCATGGTCCCCTGTGAGTGGTCCTCTTGGTCGAAGAAGGACGTCTCCTGGTAGAGGATGGCCTCAAAGTACATCTGCTGATACTTGTTGCGGATGATGGACGCCAGGCGGGTGGAGAATAAGAAGCAGAAGAAGTAGGACAGTCCCACGCCAATGGCCAGGATCAGCCATATCAGAGACCAAAAGCTTCCCTCAGACATGAGCTTTGGCTTATCCAGTTCGTACTGGAAAATGACCACCACGTTGGCAAACAGATAGGCCTGAAGAGGGATGGCGGATCCGGCGCAGGCGGCGAACAAAACCGTCAGACACAGGAGATACCAGTGGCTCTTGGACTCGTAAAAGAGGCGGCCAAAGCTCTTGATCAAATTTCGCTGCTTCTCCAGCTTGGTCTCGGCCTTGGCTTCGTTCTCCGATTTGGCCTGGCTCTTCTCGCGCTCCAGGGTGCTGCCGTCGCCATCCATGTTGACGTCATCTTCTGCGGCTTCGTTTTCCGCTCCAAGAGACAGGGCTTGGGCATTGACGAGACCAGCGTACACGCCCTTTTCCATTGCAATGAGGCTCTCGTGTGTTCCGCTCTCCACCACTTTGCCCTTTTTGAGGACAACGATTCGGTCGGCCTTTTTGATGGTTGACAGGCGATGCGCAATGGTGATGGTGGTTCGGTTCATGGCGACTCGATCCAGTGCCGCCTGCACAATTCGTTCGCCGCGCACGTCAATGGCACTGGTGGCCTCGTCCAATATGAGAATCTTGGGCTTGCGGACAATGGACCGCGCAATGGCAATTCGTTGGCGCTGGCCTCCAGACAGTTTGGCACCGCTGTCTCCGACAAGCGTATCATAGCCCTGTCAAGCCAGGTTTCAGTCAGCAAGAAGTGTATTCACAAAAGTCACATTCACGTCGGTTTTTGGCGTACCTGGGGGAGTTTGTCGATGAACTCGTCGGCAAATGCTTCTTTGCAGGCTTCCCTGACCAGTTCGCGCTTCTTCTCTTCTGCTTCATGCTCCCACGCAGAACCAACCAAGCCATTGGCAACGTTTTTGTAGATGGTATCGTTAAAGAGGAATGGCTCTTGCTGAACAAGACCAATCTGCGAGCGCCACCACTTCAGTTCAATATCATCCAATGAGTGGCCGCAAGTCGAAACCGTGCCACCCAGTTTGATAGGGGGGCCAGTCTCCTCGGGCTCAGCCTGCGTCTCCTCGGGCTCGTCCTCGTCAGATTCGGATCCCTTCTTCTTTTTCTTCTTTTCCACCGCCTTGGCAACGACATACTGGTCCTTTAGACTATACCACCTCTCGATGAGGCCCACGATGGTGCTCTTTCCAGAACCAGAGGGGCCAACAATGGCCGTAATCTTTCCGGCCTCGATGCGCAAGTCCAGCTCGTCGAGAATCTTGACATGAGGCCGACTGGGATAGGCAAACGTCACATTATCCAGCACAATATCCTCGGTGGCGGAGACTTGGTCGTCCTTCAGATGTCCTTTATTCGGGACAGGGGCGTCGATGACGGTGAAAAACTGGCACGCGGCTACCGTGGCTTTGCTCACAGCCAGCAGAGGCGTCGATGTTCTCTCCAGAGAGAAGACGACCATCATGACGGAGAACAAAACGCTAGGATGGGGTCAGTTGACTGCGGCTCCCCAAGAGTATCCATATCCAACGTACATTACAATGGTACTCAAATTACCTCTAGAGTCTTCAACAAAAGACTTGATGCCGAACCAAAAAGCAAGACTAAAGGCAGCAAATGCCCCAAAGAACTGAGTTTCCACAATGTCAGCATGCTCACTCAAATGCTCCCGACAATCTAAATTTCTTGACAAACATACAATCAATCCAAACTGAAGCGCAATGAATGGGGCCATGTACTGGGCATGTTTTTTCGTCTCTTCGACAAATCCCGCGTACTTTTTGGCAATGCGAGATTCGGCGCCGCAGGCCATAATCATCCGAATGCTGGCCATGGCCTCGCTGGCGACGGCTGCGGCCTTTCCCTCAGCCTGCGTTGTTATCCCATGGTTAGAAATGATGCCAGTCCGATTCTCGGGGTTGCAATTCAACATGTTTTACCTTTGTTACTCTGGTGTTTCCCTTGACAATAAACGGTAGCAGCACGGCGACTGTCATGGTAATGAATACAATGGCGGAGGCCGTAACGAGAGTCAACAGCCAGTTATAGGTGAATGCAATGATGATGGCGGCAATGATGGTGGCTGTAAACTCTACAAAGACGCCCAGCTTCTCTGAAATTCCCAGTTGAAGCGTGTTGCTGGTGCTGGTGATTGTTGTGGTGGCATAGCCGGGAGGCATCGAATCCAAGACATGGATGCTTTGAGCAAACAGGGCTCGGAGATAGTGTAGACGGATAGCCGAAGATATTCTAATTCCAATCATGCGGAAACACAGCTTTTCGCGTCAAAAAAAAAACGGGCCAGTCAGTCATGGCGAACTCGTCAGGTGTTGCGGTTGGTCCATGAAATTACCTTGTTGATATAGCCTAGCCCAAGACGCCCGATGAATAGCGCAAACATGTAAAGTCTGGTATGCGTTAGATGGTTTAGCCAAGTTTTGCATGCATGTATATAGGGTCAGGGTCCCCGTACGCGAGTTGATTCAACATGGACTGAAATCCATCCTTGCTAAGGCCAGTACCGCCGGCGGAGAAGTTTGAAAAGCTGCTAAAGTTGCCAACAAACTTGCCTTAAGGATGGTCTCAGCACTCGTGTCCCACGGACGACATGGAGCTTTGTCTATGTTTCCGTCAGGGGGTCTCACCAAAGACAACGTTCATCAAGGGCAGAGTGATGCCAGCGCCTATGGACGCCAGGACGCCTGCTGCGTAGGCAACAAAGTCCCATTTAGATGCATACTTGAATACTCTCTGTCGCGGTACAGGGGAGAATCAGTAAAAAAGAAATAAAAAAAGTACAATCGCTGTAGGGAAACAAAGCACAAACCAAGTAGTCGTTGAATGTTGCGGTTCGCTCTGGGCGAGGCTTTGCGTCCTCGGCCGCGTCAGGCTCGGCCTGGTGCTTCTCCTGCTTCTCGTCGTCTGGAGTAGTTGGGGCCGAGGCAGCGAGAGGCTTTTCGGCCACGAAGCCTTCTTCTGTGACGGCAGCGGTCATGCTGGCGATGCTCGGTGATGCGACGAGGCCATCCGTGATGAGGAGAGAAGACGACAACCATAGCGAGGTGAGAGCGCATGCAAGCTGCACGATATTTCAACGTCAGCAACAAGGGCGGTTTAACAAGGTTGACGCCACCCTTGGCAGAGGAGCATTTGGCGTTGCTGGTGAAGGCGCACTCGTTTACCCTTTCTGGACAAGATGCCATCAAGCATGTCATTTGGGTCCGACGATGTGCAGGGGCTGGCTGGGCCAAGGAAAACTAGCTTCAGGCTTCGAGGCATCGGCTGCAGGAGCTACTCCGCCAGAAATGGGAGCTGGTGTGGACCAGACATTGAACAAGGTCAGATGCCCCCCCGGTTACGGTGTCCAGTGCAGTGCATCCCAGGCCCAGGCGGCCCAGTGGCTGCGACGCCATTTCGAGTCAACAATGTTGGCCTCGGGAGCCGCCAGCGCAGGATGAGACCAAGTACGGTATGACAGGCAGTTTGGCCCGTGTCAAGGACTCAAGTGCCTCTCGGCGTGGGGCTTATACGCCGGATGCCACCACCCAGTTGGCCCGGGAAAGCAAGTCCCTAAAATTTGAACCAGACCCTCATCTTCAGTGGACTGTGTCAACCCACTTGGGAAGCCGGAAGCAGAGACACGCCTTGCCGATGGTTCATGAGGGCTGCGCCAACAAGCTGCCGTACGGAGTACAATCAGGGGACCCATCTACCGCCCCACGTCTCTGGAACGGGCCCCAACTACCCAAGTAGGTACCTAGGTAAATTACTCCGTACAGAAGCCTACATATGCATTGTGCTGTGCAAAATTGCACTTTGAATAAATGGCCGCGCGTGGCCTGTCGACGCCACCACTGGCGGCTGCACGAGGCCTCCCAGAAACCGGCCGACTTGGTGGTGAGTTCCAGCGACCAGGCAGCACCTCTCAATCCCCAGCATGGAAACTGGCACGCACTCCGAAATGGCATGTACATAATAATAATAATACTGGAGCTGTGTGTGAGGGCGCCCAAGTTGGATCTCTAGACACCAATGGCAACAGCCCAACACACCACCACGCCGTGCAGGTCAGCGCTGAACTCGGTGGTTTCAAGGCGTCTGGTGGCCGGCCCCCTACCCGGGGCCCTCCAAGACCCCGAGATTCCGACTTGGTTGCCCCACCTTCCATTATCAATCCGGCACCACTCCACCGCCGGCTTACCCTAAACCAATGGTGAGTCAGAACAATAATACCAAACTCATCCCAAGTTCGGTTGACTGGGACCGTATTACATGTAGGCAGGCAATCGTATCATGCTGCCTGCGGTACGGAGTATCAATTTACGGATCGTCGCGTGCCTGCTAAGTTCTCAAGACTGTTGAACAAAAGAGCCACTTCCCTCCGTCTATTCATACCTCCCCTTCCATATCCTGTCACGCGGCGAGACTGTGAACAAACAGCTTCCGCATCATGACTGCTGTTGGTCAAGAGGCGGGCACAGCCGATGTTTGACTGCGAGGTGTGTTATGCAAGTGAATCAAGGTTGGCATGGCAATTGCTTTGTGAAGAAACCAGCTGGAAACTTGACTCGACTTTGGGGAACGGGGGGGCGAACTGTCGACACGGTCCGTCTTGCACCATGGATAATGATGCGTCCATTACTTGACACATAAACAGCGTGCTAGATTTTCCTGTGAAATGGCCACTGATACAAGATCCAACGATATCCGTGGAGAGAGCGCATATTACCATGTTGCTCTGTTTCCATCCTGCACCGTCTACAGGGTGAACCCATATGCTGCCTACCCTACGCCAGTAAACGCACGACAACGCTCCATGTAATCGACCCCAGTCAACCACATTTGCAAGGCTGTACCATGGCAATACATTACAAAAGGCCAACCTACACAGCGGCAATGGTCATCAAAACCATGCGAGAGCCCAACCGCGCTCTCACGTAGATTGTAATCAGCCTGACTTGGGCAAAAGTGTACATGTACACGTTGCTCTGGCATTGGATCACCAGATTCATGTCCCAGGTAGGCAAATTGCAAACAATATCGAGACAAACATTATCGGCATCACGTTTCAAAATGGCACCGGATGTATCAGATCCAACCCAGCCCAGCTGAGGATGTGTTCTGCACCGCCCTATGTGCTAGTACGTGCCCGACAAGACCAAGCATCTACTTGATCGGACCCGGAGTGCAGTTACGAATAGTCCCAAGATGGAAACATCCACATCCTGGTATAGGCAGAAGATGGGCGACGCCGCGAGACGCAAAAATGGCTGACTAGCTGGCCAGCTAATACGGGCACAATTTTACCTGCTTGGATATTGCCCTTGGGGAGAGTGGCTTAGTTCCTGATCCAAGCTGGCTTCATCTGCTGGTTCACCAATCACCTCTGCAATTCATCAACGGGTTCATCGAGCACGGACGCCGTTCTTTATTCTATGCCGGGATGCCCTGACCTCCATCAACCTGGGGATGCGGGTCGGCTTTGGGAGAGGCTCCTTTCCAGTATACTAAGCAAGAAGCCTGGGGTCGGATAGACTTTATGTTTTCAAGTGAAGGGCAGGGATGGAGTGATATGGTGATGGGTATGAAGTGATTGCCTGTCTCAGGGGGAAAGAAGACAGCAGTGCTCATTTGAAAGGCATATTTTCCTTGAACTGTTTGGTAGTGCAAGACAAGAGTAAACGAATGAGATGTACAAGACCAAACATGCTGCGAGGAAACGCTTCACTGGCAGATGCGGTATAGCCATCTATGGAGGGCGGCAGCAAGTTGGCGAGAATTGACGCATCTGCCATCTCATCGGAACGGTTCTAGCAATCTCACAGATAGCAACACCAAGGCTGTTAGTGGTGGCATCTGTGATTTGGCCCACGCCCAGGCCAGGCTTGGCCAGCAATGCAGAGCCTCACCTGCTACCCGCTCTCCCTTGAGCCGGAGCTGAAAAACCAAAGGCTCTGCATCGAGCCGGAACAGTTTGCCTGGACCACGTTGATGGCCTATATTTGGCTGCTCGATGCAGCCTATTCGGGATCCAGAATGCAGTATTGCTTCTGCAGCCTCCCCCTTAATGCCACCCGTACTCCGTGAGAGAGAACGACTGGTTAAACAGATTGCTGCAAACATGTTCGCAGTGCATGCGGGTGAGGATTTAGATAATGGCTGCTGTTGTATTAATCGCAGTGATCAAAGTGTCAGAGAGCACAACTTGGCTCAGAATGACGCCTCTAGGAATGTCATGGGTACTTGCGTTGCAACAGTCAAATCTCAAATCATTGCCGTTACTGGCAAGCTGACGAAGAAAATTTTGGTGCCGAAATGCATTAACCAGGAACAGGCTGTAAAGTACGGCAACGCCTGCATGTTGAGGGAATGGCACAAGCAAGGGCAAGCGATGACAACAGCAGCGTGGTGGCCTCTGTCAAGAATTGTGATGGCGTTTGTGAATCAAATGTTCAGTTGGTGGTTGTGCAGAAAGGGGCGGGAACCTGCCTCTTTTTTCGCTTTTATTCGAGGCTGTGACTGGAGTCTCAGCGAGAGAGGCACCAGACGCATGGCTTTGCGTCGTCCGTGTGCCCGCTATTGAGGCCCAGGCTATTACATATTATTACATAACCTCCAGAGGGACGGTCCGCGGATGGGCACACGAGGGCCAGGGAACCCCCTCTGTGCGGAAGCCTGGGCCATTGACTGTAGGCAGGCGTGGGATGGGTGGTGAAGGCTCAATACATACATACAACAGATTGCTGTCAAAGATGGCATGGGAGGTGTCTGGTCGTCCCTTCTCAGTGGTACAGTAGCACTCGTACATAGCAGGGCCGTGGTCTCCAGAGCGGAGCCGGATAGTGGGGGCGTACGTAATACGAGGTGCCTGCTCCAAGCCATGCCGGTCTGTGCCTGTGCCTGGGCTTGTGCCTGGCAAAGTCAGCAGGACCTGACACACTCATCGTCAGTCTGTGCTTTTGCTCGCAACAAAATACGAGCCTCAACTACGACTCTGGCATGTTGGCGGATGCAACCATCTTGCAAGCTGTAGGGGCACAGAACAGAGGACAGAGTACATATGCTATCTGGTTGGTGTTTTCCATCGAGCCTGTACAACTGATCAAGCGGCTTGCCCCGGCCTGATGCAGATATTCCAGCAACCAAGATGATGGGCAGCCAATCTACGGACGTTGAGACGGCTCCCCCTTGGCGTGCTGCATGCACGGTGCATACATGCCATTGTCCATTGTCGTTTGCTTGACGATGAATCATTTGAGGATTTACACACCACGCACAGAATAGGTAAGCGACTTGACATGGATTCATCTTGACCGAAATTTGTTGGACAGGCACGAATAAGTTGGACATGACACCCGAAAACGCCGTTACGCAAGAGATTCCGACCATGAGCAAGACTGCGGCGACGACTCCGTAGCCTCTTTGATAGTAATTGTCATACCTCTCCAACAACGGTTACTGGCCCCCTGGGGCTCCCGGGCCGCAGGACCACATCTGTGCAAGCGCACTGTTCAGCAATGCAGAAAAACGACGTCGTCTGTACATAAAGTATGTATTGTATGTACGTACATGCAGCTGGACCGAGTATTCGGCAGTGACAATCCCGAAGCGAGAAGTAATTTACTCGCCCAACAGGTCAAGCATCGCCAATGAAATATGACAGTAGTGGGTTTTTATTTTATTTTTTTACATGGTTGACCCAAGCCGGCTGTTGGCAAACCACTTTTCCGGGACCAAGCGTGCATAACGACCTTGGTCAATCATGCACAGCTGTTTTTCTTTGGATATTGCTTTTTTCCCTTCGGGCTACACGGGGAAGAGTGCGTTGCATGTCGCCCGCCCGCCACCAGCGAATTAAATCACCTGCTCTGGACTTGAAGGGTATCGGCTCTTTCTGATGTGACACAGACGTGGTGCGCAATGACACTCCGTGGCCGCTCCTTCCTTCTTCTCATCCCTTGTCTTGCGCACCTGCGGGTGACGACTGAGACATGACATGGAGCATCTGCTGGAAGAAGGGGCGGTCGCGACTCGGGGGCCGCTGATGTACCCTTGAAAAGCACAAGGGGAGCAGAAAATAAAGAAGGGGAAGAAAAGGCGAGGGAAAAGTTCAGGACATGGGGATGCGGATGCGGATGCGGAGCGGATGCGAGAGGAGGCAGGGACATTTTTCTCGGCCGGTCCCCCACCTCGGTTCCTGAAAGTTTGTCTGTGATTGCCCTCTTTACTTCGCCACGTTGTGTTTTCAAAAAGTGAAACTTTGTTCCCAAGCCTCACGTATCTGAGATTTGTCCTAGCTTCTAAACCACGTCTAATATCACAGACACGCATTCTACTCTCCGCGCTGCACATGTCACAACCTCTGCCTCGGTGATACCTCGCATCTTTTTATTATCCAAACACACAAAGCCGAACGTCGACGGTCTTCTCACGGTGCAAACCATTTCAACAACTATACATCCCCGCAGCTGTTTCATTGAAGCATCGCCGTGGGAAGAAAAAAGGGAACAGACGCAACGGTAGTTGTCAAGTTATCCTTCAAACTGCCAGCAACACCCCCTACTGCTGCCACTCACAACGTCATTTGGGACAAAACCAGGCACATCTCGGAGCAGGGGAGAAGGACGGGACAAATAACCTTTGCATCGTCTCCGTTTTCTTTCTCGATGCTATTTCGACCCTCCAAAGTATAAAACTGCCAAGGTTTGGGTGACGCCACTGCACCGCAAAGCCTTATTACGCTACATTAGCTTCGACACTGCTCATCAGGTCAAGACCGATCTGGCCTTGGTCCAGGGCCCCCAGGCTTGAAACACCTCGTGCACCACCAGCCATATCTCCGCCAAGGGCAAACAAGACCATCGTTGGAAGCTGGTCATCTTGAAAGCTTGGAACCCTGCACCAACTTCGTCTGTTGCACAAGGCCATTCCGCCAATCGATTTTTACCGGGCTTGCCTGGCTGCTTGGGTTATTATTACCCTCTTCCCAAAGTACTTATATCAAGCCATGGCTTGCTCGATTCCTTCTTCCGTTGACACGGACCATCAATACAGTCAACACACGGCCTATTTCCCATGTAGGAGGGACATGATTCGGCACCTCGAAGCCGGCACGTCGTTGAATCAGTCAAAGGCGAGAAAGCAGCAATCCGAGGCCAAGGACAAAGAGATGCGTCACGATATGCGCCCAATGCCCCAAACGAGTGTGGGGTGGAAGACGGCTCTGGGCGAGATCAAAAGAGAATATATGAATCGACGGTTCAGACAGTGTTCTACACGCTGTCAAGAGATGCTTGATCACGGTGACCAGCTTGTAAGTCTCCCGTCTCACCAACTGCCTGCCAACTTTGTACATGTCACCGTCACGCAGCCTGCCTTGTCAATAGTTGACCGAGTATACTTATGCGGTACCCTTAGAAACAAGCTCATCCGGTACACTTTGTCTACCTTCGCTACTACGCAGCCACAGCGCTTGAAATGCAGGCTTGCGAAGTTCACCATTCGTCTCCTGGCCGCCTCAGTCTTCTCAAACAAGCGTACGACCATCTCAGTGCTGCTTGTACACTCACCCAACAAATTGATCAGGACATGAGGCGTTCGTCGTCACGACTCCCGCTGCCCTTCTCCAGCTCTCATTCCTCATCCGGTTCCAACGCGTCCGGATCAACAGCTTCCACGAGAATGTCCTCACCAGCTCCGTCCCTGAGTTCAATAGACGGAAGCTCGTACAAGAGAAATAGTCCACCGGCCAGACCCAAGAAGCGCGTGGTCTTTTGTGAAGAGCTCCTGTTGGAACCCGTTATCCGCCCCGACTCTCCTACTCTTGGCTTTGATGAATGGCTCGGCCGGTCCTCACCGGAACCCTTCTATCCCGAATCCATCCTCAAGAACGTCAAGCCTTCGCCTCCAACAGCTATTCCTACTCACCTCGAACCGTCAAGCCCGAACCCAAGTGACGCGGAAGACTCGGACCCCTTTTTCCATACCCGGTCCATCCACCAGTTCTGCACCATCCTCGGCGGAATCCGTCGCCAAATCACCTCTCACTTGACCACTCTCGATATCGAAATCGCTGCATGCCAAGTCCCCAGTGCTCCCATATTCACCAGCCAGGAGATGCGAGCGCTAGATGTCAAGGCCCGAATTGGGCGGTTACGAGCATGTGGCTGGAAACGCGTCCGGTTCGATGCCCAGCGCTATGAGAGGCTTCGAGAGGACGCACTTGCAGACATGGTCATCTGAAGCCGGTGATTACTGAGGACCAAACGCTGCACATAATGAGACAGAGGGCAAGAGCGAACGCCCTGAGATGACACTTTTTGTGATATTCCCCTGTAACTATTCATGTCTATATTTTCCCGGATGCTTGCTTTTCTAGGGTACGGAGACGGCGTATGGAAGGGTTGGGTTGGGTTGCTGCTTCTTGTATTTATTATGACGTGGCATGGATCAAATGTAATGACAGGAGGACCTTGTAATACACCAATATTTCCGTCAATATCTTGTGCCTTGAATTTTCCGTCATGAGCAAAACCGGAATTAATACGCACTAGAAAATAGTGGTGTTGACCAGGTGCGCAGGCGGCTTCACAGGACTTCAGCTAATGTCTCATGAGCATGACTTTGCATCGCCAATACACACATGTACACATTTAGGAGATGAATGCCTTTTATTAGGCCCCACAATTACTGGTCTGCTACACTGATTCATCGTCAAATTAAACATGAGACCCGACCCTGGTGTTTCTTCCCCAGCAACCTGACACAAATCAATAGTCACCTTTTTCTCTTTTTAATCAAAGAGCTGCAAAAATATGCAAAAGCAAGTGATTTTCCAACAAACACGGAGACGGCGTTGAGCGAGTTTCCCAAAAGGCGAAAAAGAAATGAGCATTCTCTCCGACAACCGCCGGTATCAAGCGGGCATATGGCCTGAGCATTTAGTGTGAATGGAAAATACGACAGGAAAAGAAGAAAACAAAAACGTCCAATTCCGAGATTCTTCAGTGTGAAAATGGTAGCCGGTTTTGGTATCACCGCAAATTACGCATTGCTGAAACTGCGCCTTCTGCTCTCCTTCTCCAGCTCCTCCTCGACCTGGAGAGTCTCCTGCTTCTGTTTGGCCTCACGGAGGGCAAACATTCCCAAGGCATGTAACCTGGAGCCACCAGCCTTGCTCTCGCTTGCTCCACCCTGTACGTCACCCATATCCGACTCGGCTGGGTCCTCTTCGTGCTCTCTGAGCTTGGCGATGCGGTTCTGCAGCTTGACAATTTCGATGGCGCGGCGAAGGCGTGCTCTTCTTCGGTAGGCCTCGAGCTCGGGAAGCAAGTTGTGGTCGGTGGCGTTCTTACCGCTCAGCCAGATGTGCTCCAAGGCTTGCTGTTGAGGTGTGAGCAAGATAAAGAATGAACAACATGACAAACTGGGGGTGACGAGTCATACCTTGCTGGTCCATCGCTTTTCAGGATCCGGGACGATAAGTCCCAAGATGAAATCCTTGGCGTCCTGACTCACGTCCTTCCAGTAGCGCTCGTGGAATGGAACTGGCGCCGCAGTGCATTCGCGCAGCAGGTCGCGAAGATTCTCACTGCGGAATGGAGAGTATCCGCAAAGCAAAGTGTATGTTATAACGCCCATAGACCACATGTCTACCGGCTTGCCATGGCCCTTTTGCTCCATGACCTCGGGTGCGGCGTAACCGAAAGATCCAGCCATGGTCTTCAAGGTCTCTTCCTTGCTGTCCAACGTCTTGGCGATGCCAAAGTCAGCAAGCACAAGATCTGAATCTGGCTCTCGTGTGACGTAGAGTAGATTCTCCGGCTTCAGGTCTATTGAGAAACGAGTCAGCCAATGGAATCCCAGAACAGTTACATTAGGCAGCAGGTCAAGGTCACAAACCTCTATGGACAACATCGTTGTCGTGGAGGTAGTCGACAGCAGTCATGATCTGCTTGATGGTTTGAGAAGCGTCAAGCTCGGTAAACTTTCCCTGGTCGCAAATTCGATCGAAGAGCTCTCCGCCGGTTGCCAGCTGTGTAACGATGTAGAACTTGTCCTATTCGTCTTTTATTAGCCCACCAGCTCTCTGATTCCCGGCACAGAAAAGGTGGAAGCTTACACGAGACTCAAACCAATCGACAAATTCTACTATATGTGGGTGCTGCAGCCTCTGGAGCATACCCAGCTCATCATACACCATCTTCTCGTTTCCCCTGACATTTTTCTTCAGAATGATCTTGACGGCCACCTTGCCCGTGGGACCATCTGCTTCACGAACAACGCCATAGGTACCGGCGCCGAGTGTCCGGCCGAATCTGTATTTGGATCTGTTGCCAACCGCAAACAAGCGCTGTTAGACAAAATGACGGCCATGGTGGTGCAACATGCACTGCGGGGTCAGAGCGTACTTTTTGTCGTAGCTCTCGGGCTGGCCGTGGAGCCGGTTCAGCATTCCTGCGACTGAAGAACAGGTTTCGTGTTAGAAAAGGCGATGGCAGAATACACGATATGGCGAATCCAGATGAAGAGAGGCGGTCAAAAAATAATTTGATTGCTTCTTTTTCCTCCTTTCCGGGTTTGAATACAGTTTGGGCAAAGCCTGGACGTCAAGGCTACTTACAGCTCATGATTTCGGATGGCGGGGTATCGCGAAGCCCCGAAGATGCACCTCAGTTCGACTTGGAGAGGATCAGGGGAATTGCGCCTGCCTCCGGGCTTATTATAACCAAAGATTTCGGAGAGTCGAAAGGCAGTGCAGAAAGGGCCGAGAGGTTTTGCCTGCTTCCTTTGGGGACTGCAGGTTGTGATCAGACAAGGGGAGCTCAGGCAGTAGATTGTGGAATTTGATCAGACGACAGAAGCTGAAATAAATACGACCAGCATTTGAGCACTTGAGCACATGAGAAAGCCAGAGCCCCTCATCTGGCGGCGCTTTCCCAGGATCAATCGTGCGGGACTCAGGGATTGCTACCTTCAGTGGAGCGTTACGAGTGGAGGGAGCCAAGGAGCTGCCAGGATGCCAAACTTGGTCCTGGGGGTTTCTGGTGTGGCTGGTCGGCACTGGGGAGAGCCAGAAATGAGAGCACTTGACAGTGGCTGAGCATGGCGCCGCCTGGATTCAGAAGACAGTTTGCCCTCACCCAGGCGACCAATTGACTGTTATCGACCTCTGGAGGCTTGATTGCTTCACTCTGAATTATTAGCCTTCCAGGCCGATATTGTCTGTTGCCACGACTTGACCGATGCTGGGAAATTAGGTGACGTTATACCTTTGTTTGCCATGGCACAGTACCAGCAGCGTCGTTGCCAGACTTCCTCAGCCATGAGGGCAGGCCGTGGCATAATACTTTGATGGCCTGGATGTTTCCGGCCCAAGACTTCCAGTCAGCCCTACGCCGTGCCCAGCGGCCGCTACCCAATGGCGGCCTCCATTATTGGCGGCGCCCAAGACAAAGTGAACCACTTGGGTGGCTACTGTGGCTAATTCGGGCAACCAATATGCGTGCTGGTCACTGTGGGCGAAGGGAGTTGAAGCAACTGTTTATTCAGTGCCAAGGGAATGGAAGACGCACATACTTCACCTCGACGTTGAACAATGTTCTCGCCCCAAGGCCGATGCCACCAATCGCCCAACAATAATGTACAATGTGTGAGTCTGGTCCGGGCCGCAAGACCGGCCACCAACCCAATCAATCAACAGTGGTGCTGTGTTAATGGCTCGGCGACTTGACGTCTCACCAGTCTCACGCAGAGGTTAGGTACCTAATTGCAGTACTTGCCTGTCTGGTTGACTCGAGCGAGTACCTAAAGTACCTACTTTACCTAAGTAGGTACCTACAGTACCTAAAGTAAGTACTTAGGTAGGCAAGTAGGTGCCTAGCCCGGGCTACGAGCCAATAGAATGTCAAGTCTGGTGTCAGCAACATTTCCGTGCGCTGGGATTAACGCAGGGCTGCCACTTGTGTCTGGTGCCTACAGTACAGTTTAGAAGCTGTACAGCCCCTCTGTTCTTCAAGTTCCCTGTGCAGAGCACAGTACAGAGGACGGCTGGCTCCCTCCACCCAGACAATTGTGTCTTGGTGCAGCTTCATCAGTCCGCCTTGACATCTTCCACTTCCAGCACCCACTCTCCGCATCGCGAACATGGCAACATACATGAGAGAGAAGCGCGTGGCCAAGGAGCGCCAAAAGGTATGTGATTTCGTGCTCGGCGGGCTGCCCCCGGCCAGCCAGACGTGCTCGTTGGAGGAAGCCGTTATGCTCACACCCGCAATCACCCCGTAGATCGAAAAGTTTGGACTGCCACCAGGCATCGAGCTCGTCGACGGCGACAGTTTGAAGGAATGGGCCTTCGATATTCGTGTCCTCGACACAAACCCGCTTTATCAGAACCAGATCTACCGCCTGAAGTTCGCATTTCCACAATCATATCCCATCGGTAATTCTGCCCATACCCACACCGTCAGTGGCATATGCTTTGCATGGCCCGGCGGCTCCCGACCGACTGCTGACGATCCTTCTCGACAGAACCACCCGAAGTCACTTTCGACATAAGACCCAACCGCCCCGTGCCTATGCACCCTCACATCTATTCCAATGGCTTCATATGCCTTGACTTACTTGACACACAGGGATGGAGTCCCGTGCAAAGCGCAGAAAGTGTGTGCATGAGCATCCAGAGTATGCTCACCAGCAACTCCAAAAATGAGCGGCCACCAGGGGACGAAGAGTTCGTTCGCGGAAACCGCCTGCGACCTCGAGATATCGAATTTTTGTACCACGACAACACCGTATAACCCAAGATAGAGGCGAATTAGTTAGCGTCAGAAGTCATGGCAGCCATTTGCTGTGATAGTTGACCCATGCGAAGCCAATTTGTGGCTTCAAGCGTTGGCCAACGTTTCATTTCCAGCCCTACAGCAAGCGACGGGCGTATGTTTTGACCCTTGGGAAACCGAATGCAGACGTTCTCTTTATTCATGATGCGTAGAGAGGCACGGCAGGTGTGGATGGGTTGGCGCAATACATGGATGAGTTTGGTTCGCATGCTCTGTCACTGTTGAGGGGGCTACATGGTCAGGCAGCATTCATAGCACCCGACTACCCTTCCTCCAACGGGTCGATGGGCGTATTCGGGTGGATAAATACATACACTATGTAGCAAAAATGAAAGAGTCAAATTCCAAGCCGAGTTCTTTGGTGTTGCGCAAATATCTTTTCTCCATGGAAAGCCATCGTCGATGACGTCGGTCTCTCAGGTGCTTAGTGGCCTGGCCCCCTGTCCCTCGTTTCTGGGAACAGTTATGGGGGGGCCACGGCTGCGTTGGCGTGGGGTGCCTGGCGCCCGCCTGTAAACGATGCCCTCACCGCCCTGGTCCAGTGAGGGGACTAACAGGCAGAATTCACAGCTCTTGGGCTTTTCGGCGTCACCAAGCTTGAGGCCTCCTCGCCTCCACCAAGACTGGAGCTCACGACTTGCGCCGCCCAGCTTCCTGTTCTTGCTACGTGAGCCGCCATGGCTCCTCGCACTGAATTTAGCACGGAGCAGGTCCGGAACAAGGCCCGCAAGGACCTGCTCTACCTGCTCGAAGGCGTAAGTAGCAGCCTCCCACTTCACCCGTGAGCTCCTCATCATCTGTCAGGTTGCTCATCCTAGCAGGTGCGCGGCAAGAAGAATCTCGTTTTCGACAAAAGCTTGGTTGGTCCTGTTGGAGCCATAGTCAAGGTCAACACATTGCAAGAATACGGAGTCGACAAGTTCTTCATATTGGAGAATGATAATGTCGATGCAAGCCAGCATAATGTAATATTCATAGCAAGAGGAGAATGTGGCCGTCATGCCGAGAAGATAGCCAGTATGCCGCCCGCCCACCTCCCCCTTTATCACGTCAAGTTTTGCGCCGGTGTATGAAAACTTTACTTGATTAACCCGCTTGCTCTCTCTCCAGACCAGATAAAACGAGTACGACGCCAGAGCCAGACAAGCCATGAATTCCACATCTTTTGGGTCCCTCGCCGCACGTTGGTGTCGGACCAGCTCCTAGAAGAGGCAGGCGTGCTGGGGGATGCGAGTATCTCGGAGCTCCCGCTGTTCTTCTTTCCGCTGGAGAGAGATGTTCTATCACTAGAGCTGGACGACTCCTTCAAGGACCTGTATCTCTCCAAAGATGTGACGCCCACGTATCTCCTGGCAAAAGCCTTGATGCAAGTACAGCAAAGTCACGGGCTATTTCCTCGAATAATTGGAAAAGGCGACAACGCCAAAAGGGTATCTGAACTCTTGGTCCGCATGCGCCAAGAACTACTCGCCGGCGAAGATACGGGCGACTCGACCAACACTGCTTTAAGCCCCAGCTCGACCAACGAAAGCCTCATTATAATCGACCGTGAGGTTGACTTTGTTACCCCACTTCTCACACAGCTGACCTACGAAGGCCTCATAGACGAGGTATTCGAAATTCAGAACAACCAAACAAAAGTAGACACAACAATCGTTGGTGCCCCGGCTCGGTCGTCGGCCGCCACTACGCAGGGACGGAAGGAAACGGTTCTATTGGATTCGAGCGACCAACTGTACAATCAATTACGAGACGCCAACTTTGCAATTGTTGGCGGCTTGCTCAACAAGGTTGCCCGGAGGTTGCAGCAGGTCCAGTCTGATTACGAAACCAAACACAAAACGAAATCACTGGCTGAGCTCAAAGAGTTTGTGAGTCAGCTTCCTGGATATCAACAAGAGCATCGTAGTGTCCGAATACACACTGGTATGGCCGAGGAGATCATCAAGCGCACTAGAACCGATGAATTCAAGGGCCTGTTGGAAGTGCAGCAGAATCTCGCTGCTGGTGCAGATCCTTCCTCCCAGTTTGATGCGGTAGAAGAGCTCATAGCGCGCGATGCGCCTCTACGTGAGACTCTAAGGCTCTTGTGCATTTATTCCTGTATATCGGGGGGGATCAAGCCAAAAGAATACGATCAGTTCCGAAAGCTCATCTTGCATGGCTACGGATATCAGCATCTCCTGACGCTCCACAACCTGGAGAAGTTACAGCTCTTCCTTTCTCGGTCTTCCCCTCTTGCTGGGATGATTCCTATGACGGGCAATGCTAGCGCCACGGGCACCAAAACAAACTACACATCTCTACGGAAACAGCTGCGACTCATTGTAGATGAGGTCCAAGAAGACGACCCCAACGATATTGCTTACGTGTACAGCGGATATGCTCCCCTATCCATCCGGCTAGTTCAATGCGTCCTGCAGAAGCAATATTTGATGTCGTTCACGAAAGGTGCGAGTGCCGCAAATGCCGGTGCTATGGCAGCAGGGGCGGCAACTCAAGGCTGGCATGGCTTCGACGAGGTGGTCAAGCATGCTCGCGGCCAGACGTTTTATGAAGTCCAGAAGGGCGAGGACAAGGCGGTAAAGGCTCGAGCGCTCCTCTCGGGAACCGGTGCGAAGCAAACTGTGTTTGTTGTTTTTTTGGGTGGCATCACCTTCACTGAAATCGCGGCCCTTCGCTTCATAGCCAAGCAGGAGGATGGTATGTCTGCATTTTTCTTGGCCATTGAGTAACGAATGCTCTGACGAATCGTATAGGACGACGGAATATTGTCATTTGCACCACATCGATCATTAACGGCAACAAGATAATGGACGCTGCAATTGAGACTGGTTCATTCGGGAAGGAACCGACGACGCCCGTCTTGCAAAGCGAGCACAATTGAAATAAGCGGCACGCATACGATACCTCGTTAAGAACAATTCGGATCGATAAGGCGCAGTAATAATTCAAGACTAGATGGCAGACAATCCATCAGGAGCTGATGGGCTACTTTGATGTTTCCTGACCAAGTGCCAATTTGGGTCTGGCGTCACCAAGGCCCACAAGTTCCTACGATGCGATTCGAGAGGGGCGGCGGGCTCACGTGACCTTCAAACCTGGCGATGTTTCCGGGGGTTCGTTGAGGGGCGTAACGGACTGACGGCTTCAATTCTTCGTTGAGCCTTCCTTGTGTTTATTTATATCATCCCTGGTACTTATTGGAAGGGGCACTTCTCTCCTCCCACTATTAAATCATACATTCAGACCACTCTCGAACTTGCCGACTTTCTCAAACAAACTCATGCACTGCTATTAAAGCCGCCCAGTTAGTGACTTCGGTGTGCTTACATCTCAGTTTTCCGGTAAGGTGCCTCATGACTAACACCGTCAAACAGGCACATTGACAGCGATATTCAAGCGGTGGCGTCACATAATGGCAGTATCAGAGGCATCATCTCTATGACTCTAATTGCGAACCATTCCGCGATCGACTGCGCCCCTGGCCTCGGCAATATATTGTGGTCTGATGTCAGTGCGAACTTCAATGGGCGATGGCTTAATGCAACACTGCCATGGAGATGAATGTAAAAAGCCGTCCAACAAGGGGCAAGGCGCCCGTAGATGTCGGCTTTGACAATCGCGGCAATACGTATTCCTCGAGATCACTCAACTCATCAACATCTCACTCAACATCCAGTAAGCCAACAGTTGAATCGACTCATCTGGATGCGGTCAGTCAATCACCGGATTCTCTCTCAGATGATGAAGCAGAATGTGCGGTGAACTCATTGGGCGAGTTCGATAGCATCGAGGTCCGTTTGGATGACAATGAAGAAGATGACGACGGCGATGATGATGACGACGACGACGTGGAAGAGCAGCCATCCTCGGTGGATGGGCACGCAGCGTGAGTTGTCGGCAACCCATGGATCGACGGGGTTTCCACGCAGCAACTTGGCTAACCAACACGGAACAATAGAGCGCCACAGGCAGATGGCCGCCGTAAGATGTTGCGAGTTCTCGTCGACGATGTAGCGGTCGACTCTTTCGGCTCGTCAATGTCTGCCGTCACGGAGCCGTCAGAAGACTCATCTCTGTCAATTGTCTCGAGCAAAGCTACAACTCCGGCAGAGGTAGACTTCACAAGATTCCAGCGAGATGACAAATTGAGCCATCGACTCGCACCGAAACCGTACCACCATAGCTACGAACGGCTAAATTTTACTGTCCGACCCAAATCGTCCATCCCTACGGATATTCCTTCTTACCAATACGCCGCAGAATGCCTTGACGCCGCAGAATCTTGTCGTCTAAACCCGTATGCCTTGCACCCTGAAGAGTACCTCCTGTTGCGATACCACATTTCACACAGCCAAGTCACGACCTATCTAAATGTGCGAAACGCCATCTTGCGTATCTGGTTGCAAAAGCCTTGGAACAACGTGACAAGGCAAGAAGCCGTTGGTTGTGCCAACGCCAGGTGGTTTGATGCGGCCAATGTCTGTTACGACTGGCTTATTCGGAGAGGATACATCAATTACGGATGTGCCAAGTTTTCCGAGCCAGTCACGTCGAAGAGTAGACCATTCAACGGTGGAAGGCGGAGGAAAGTTGCTGTCATCGGTGCTGGTATATCGGGCTTGGCGTGCGCTAGACAGTTGGAAAATCTCTTCAAACAATATGCGGAAAGGTTTCATGACATGGGAGAAGAGATTCCGCAGGTGGTTCTCCTCGAGGGACGAAGTCGCGTTGGTGGAAGGGTGTATTCTCGAGAGTTCAAGACAAAGCTCAACCACAATCAAAGGCCAGAGTTCGAAGGCAAAAGACATACAGCGGAGATGGGGGGCATGATTATAACCGGCTTTGATCGTGGCAATCCCATCAACGTCCTAGTTCGAGGGCAACTCGGCCTGCCGTATCATGTTCTGACGGCAGAAACAACCATTTATGACAGCAACGGTAAACCTGTAGACCCAGTTCGAGACGAATTAGTGGAAAAGCTTTATAACGATTGCCTGGACCGAGTAAGTGAGTACAAGTTCAAAGCACAGCCTTCGAAATTGATTGAGGGGAACCACGATCTGCTCGACGAGGGCCGCGACAGCCCAGGGGATGGCAGCAAAACCATAATGCAGGCCGAAGAAGCCGCCGCCGCTCTCCCGCATGCTCTATCAGTTTCAGAGCAGAGCGTCCCGGAGAAGGTCAACCTCGTTCCCGTGTCGGCAGACAAGCTGACTGGCCGCGTTCACAACCAGCCTGGTGTTCCGGCATCAGAAAAGGTTGCGGAAAAGGCAAGGACCATGGGTTGGACTCTCAAGCCTGGAGCCGACGAAGACTTTGATCTGAATCTTCAAGAGGCCGTCGCACGAGAAGGGGCAACACTGGGATCAGTTCTTGACCAAGGAATCTCCCGCTACAAGCACTTGATTGATCTAACACCACAAGACTACCGTCTGATCAACTGGCACATTGCGAATCTGGAGTACAGCAATGCTACCAATCTGCATAACCTGAGTCTCACATTATGGGACATTGACGCCGGAAATGAATGGGAGGGGAGTCACACCATGATCATTGGCGGCTACCAAAGTATGGCTCGTGGATTGCTACAGTGCCCTACGCCTCTTTACTTGACCACCAATTTTGCCGTCAAGTCCATCAGATACACCAGCACAAGCTGTGATGGTCCGGCAGTAATCGAGTCGGAAGATGGCCAGATGGTTCATGCCGACAATGTTGTCTGCACCATACCACTGGGCGTCCTCAAGCAAGGAAACGTTGAATTTGAACCGCCACTGCCACCCTGGAAATCTGGCGCAATAGAACGCCTTGGGTTTGGAATCCTGAACAAGGTTGTGCTTGTGTATAATGAGATATTCTGGGACGCCGACCGGCACATCTTTGGGGTTTTACGAAACTGCCAAAACCGACACAGCACGTCGCAAATGGACTATGGTCTGAACCGAGGCCGCTTTTTCCAGTGGTTCAATGTTACCAACACGACGGGACTTCCATGCCTCATTGCCCTGATGGCTGGGGACGCGGGCTTCGAAACAGAACGTTCCAGCAATGACAGCCTCATCGAAGAAGCCACCGACATCCTCCGTGGCGTGTTTGGAAACAAGGTTCCATATCCAGTCGAGTCTGTCGTCACTCGATGGGGTTCGGATCGGTTTGCGAGAGGAAGCTATTCATCTACAGCGCCGGGAATGCAGCCTGATGACTACGACAGCATGTCCCGGCCAATTGGCAATCTCAGCTTTGCCGGAGAACACACAATCGGCACACATCCAGCCACTGTTCATGGGGCATACCTGTCTGGCCTACGAGCGGCGTCCGAGGTTCTAGAGGGTATGCTTGGTCCCATTGAGGTTCCCACACCACTCATCCTGCCAAAGGACTCACTGCTGTTGCAAAAGCGCAAGGAGGCGGCCAAGGACCCCCGCCAAGCGCGCCTGGAAGCCTACGAACTAGAAATTTGGGACTACATCCGGAGGACAATCGGGGAGCGGCCGCCGCGCCCCAGCAAAGTTCAAGGGAACGCCTACCTCCTCTACAGCAAGGCGCACTTTGAAGAAGCCCGGAAACGATGCGAAGAGATGCGCAAGCCAGGCAAGACGCGCAGCATCCCCAACGAAGTGCGCATGCTGACGTCAAGAATGTGGAAGGAAACCACGCCAGAGGAACGCCAGCCGTACGAAGAACAGGCCGCGGAGCAGAAGCGGGTGTACACCGAAGCTCTCCAGGCCTTTGAAAAAGTGGCACAGGAATGGGACCAGAAGGCCATATCTCTGAGGGCCGAGTACGAAAGAGAATATCCTAGCGTGCCCAGCGAGGAGGAGTTGCGTGAAGATCAGGGCACACCGAACAAGTATCGACGTGCAAAACAAGTCAGTTATGCCGAAGACCGTGAGGCTGACTGACGCGAGGGGTGTACAATATGTTTATAGCCGTGTGTACATGTGTCATTTCCCCTAGGTAGTTGGCGTCATGCTTGGGAGAAGGCTGCTTTTCCTGGCCCTCTTTTTTATTTATTCATCGGGAGGGGTGCATTGCTTTTAGGAGTCTGGTGCACAGCTTGTTTTTCTGAGCGGCGGTGGCAGTTGGCATTGCATGGGATTGGGTAGTTGGTGACTTTTCAAACACGACGGAAACACGTTTGGCCTTTATGAATATACAAATTTATACGGAGTACTCCGTACATAGATGCATGTTTATGCATGTATCCCTGCAGAATGTGCATGCATGCATGTGCCTTGTATAGATTGGGGCACCATGCATGCCAATGTGGCATTGTTAGATTGCCCCAGATGACAGCAGACAGTTGCAAGGGCCCAGATCAATGTTGCATGTTTTGAAATCAGAAAACGCCCGGTTTATTTTTCCATATTTTTTACATAGCCATCCTCTTACCACAAACGGACAAATGCTCTAGCACGTGCAGCTCTTACTGGGTGTTTTAGACAAATATCAAAACAACTCGCCCCCTACTCAATCATGTCAATGTCATCGGCCCCAAAAACATGGGCAGCTTCGCTGGCAGCCGGACCGTCGGTTGCAGCAGCAGAAGCGTTGCCGCCGCCTCCAAAGTAATCTGCCATTTCGGCATCGAGCTCCTCCTGCGTCTTCTTTCCACGCGGGTTGCCGCGAGCACCAGAGCCAGCCTCATTGTTGGCACCTTCCCGGCGAGCACCTGGACGACGGCCGCCGCGATTGCGCCTTGGCACAGGGCTCCTCGAGCGACCCCCGGGAATATACCTGTCGATTCCCTTGCGTGCCGCGTCCTCTTCCTCCAGTCTGCGCCGAGGAGACGTGGAGCGTGCGCCGCTGGCAGGGGTAGAGATTCGCTCCGCCAAGGGACGGCCGGGCATGACTGCGGTGTCAAACGGATTCCGTGAAGGCAGCAATGCGAGGCGAATTGGTTGACCTGAGTACGAGTGGTTAGGCATGCGATCCCCCCGGGACACGCGAGAATGGCTTCACCTACCATTGGCGTTTGCCCCGTCAAACTGTTTGATTGCTTCCTCGGCATCTTCCTTCTGCTCATATGTGACATATGCGACGCCTTCTGAGCGTCCCGCGCGGTCGTATCGCAGTGTCAGCTTCGTGACACGGCCAATTCTAGCAAAAAGTTCCTGAAACTGTTAGATGGGACCGCAAGGCTTGGGCAGGGTTGCAGACGTGTGTCTATACTCAAAGGTGCCAAGCGACATACATCTAGGTCTTCTTCTGTGAGGTCGTAGTGGATATTCTCGACGCGGATTTTGTATCCTTTGTTCTCACTGTAGAGCGTCTTGTCAGCATCAAGCCCAAGCCACTTGACCCGGACGCAGGCTTCTTGACATACCTGACTGGGGATTCGCGTCGGCGTCGAGGTCCAGGGCGACGGCGAGATTCTGGGAAATGATGAGTCTTTGGCGGCAGAGTTTTCACCGCATCCTTTGATTCTTACCGCTATCATCGTATCGGTCGTGCACCCACTCGCTGCAGCACAGCACACATTAGCCTGGCGTGAGGGGGGATTCGACGCAGAAGCCGGGGGGGGGGGGGCAAGACGCACCTGTCTAAATTTCGGCGGTCATCACGGGTTGACTGTTGGAGGGAGTACAAGAGTTGGTTAGCGCTGGGTCTAGGAGCAAGTTATGCTGGCCGCATCGTCAAGGAGCTGCATGCATCGATCCGACAGAGTGAATGGCTGGCCAAGCCAACTGAGCAGTCGTGAGGAGAGGAGGATAATGCAACCTGGCAGGGTGAGCAGGCGACTCTGAACAAAAGGGTGGTGGTGATGGCGGTGTCCTGCTACCTTTTTTACCCCGTCTCGGGGATAGTCATTACGGTCGCGACGGCGGTTATCTCGGCCGCCGCGTCGTGATCGGGGGCCACTGGTGCGCTGGATGGCATATATCAGCTTGGTCCGGTCTGAGGGCTGCAGATGGCCAAGAGTTTGGAGGCAGAGGCGTACCTTTTCGGCAATGATCTCGTCGAGGCCACGGTCCATGTTTCCAGGCATTCTTGGGCAGGGTTATGGTGCTACAGCACAGGCAATGGGAGCTGTTCTGTGTCTGAGTTGGAGGGCGAGCCGAGGGGTGAGGGCTCTGGACGAGTTTGGAGGAGTTGAGACAGCTTGAGCCGGCGTCGGTGCTGGGCGAGGTTGATGATGCCAGTCTGGTGGGGACCAGGGACTGGACACTGGGACTGGGACTGGGACTGGGACTGGGACTGGGGACTGGGAACTGGGGCCAGCCTCTGACTAAGAATTCCAGAGGCACTTGCCGTCAATGCTCTGGTCGAACCGCACTGTGCCGCAGGCGTATTAAGGAGTCAGTCAGGGTCAGGATCAGACCATCAGACCATCAGACCAGGGAGCCTGGACTCTGAATTTATTAATTCAATCGCATGAAGCCGTTCCTCTTGCATATTAATTGCCATTCACCCCGGGCAAGGGGACACTAGAACAACGTCTTGAACCAGTCCATTCAGCTCAACTGAATAGCAGTTGCCTTTGACTTTTAATTGTAAAATCCAGCAACATGCATCTTTGAGATGTGCCAAAGGCGCGGTCCGGCAATTTTCCGCCCAAACCGTCGCTCTAAGCCCAATTGGGATTCTGTGTCAAACAGGCAGGCTCCCTGTTGGCCTCTTGTCTGCAGTTCGTATCGCGAACCAGAGCCAAGAGCCCGTCAGGAAACACCCTCTTCTGCCCCCTGTCGACATCGACGTCCATTCCGCTCGGTGTCGTCGTTGCCGTCGCCGCCGCCGCCACCATCCTCCCTCTCTTCGCATACTGCTTTCTCTCCTCAGATTTGTTCGACGGCGCAGCAATTCGTCGGGTGCTGAAGCGGGCTGCACTGCTGTTGCCGCTGCTCCCTGTTGCTCCTGCTGCTCCTGCTGCTCCTGCTGCTCCCTGCTGCTGTTCCCACTGCTGCCTCTCGACTGATGCCCCTGTCTTGAAATTTCGGCCGCTCCCCCATCGTCGCAACTCGCCATCGCATCGCAGATTTCCCTCGAAAACACTAGTCAAGACGAAACGGCCGCTATACCCGCTCTGCGAATTCAAACCCTAATCCTCAGGCTCCATGGCTCGACCCATGGGGTCAGTCCGTCTCAAGAAGACCAATCCCTTGACCCTCCTTCTTGGCTTCGTTCTTTGCGTCTTCATTCTATTCTTCCTCGTCTCCCCTTCAAGTACAGCCGCGTCGAAAAATTGGTCGTCCGTCACGGCTCAGCATCATCTTTCGCCGCCCACATCGCCGTACAAAAAGTCGGGCTCCAAATCCGGCTTACAGGCGGGACCCCCGCCAGTCGTTCGCTACAACCTGAACAATGTTACCGTTTCCGCGAACCCCATTGAGAACCAGGAGCATGTCCTGATTCTGACGCCCATGGCACGCTTCTACCAGGAGTACTGGGACAACTTGCTCCGCCTCAGCTATCCGCACGAGCTCATCACCCTGGGCTTCATCCTGCCCAAGACCAAGGAAGGCAACGCCGCCACGGCCGCCCTGCAGCAGCAGATCCAGAAGACGCAGAAGCGCGGCCCGGAGAAGGACCGCTTCAAGAGCATCATCATTTTGCGCCAGGACTTTGAACCCGCCCTTGAGTCGCAGGACGAATCCGAGCGCCACAAGATGGCCAACCAAAAGGCCAGGAGGGCAGTCATGGCCAAGGCCCGCAACTCGCTCCTCTTCACTACTCTGGGCCCGGCCACTTCGTGGGTGCTATGGCTGGATTCAGACGTTGTCGAGAGCCCCCGGAGCTTGATTCAGGATCTTGCCAAACACAACAAGGACGTCATTGTCCCCAACTGCTTCCAGCGTTACTATAACAGCGACAAGAAGAGGATGGACGAGCGACCATACGATTATAACAGCTGGCAGGACAGCGACATTGCCATGCAGATGGGGGCCAAGATGGGGCCCGATGACATCCTGCTCGAGGGATATGCCGAAATGGCCACGTACCGTACTCTGATGGCGCACATGGCCACCGACGGCGGCGAGCAGAACCTCGCCATCCCGCTTGACGGCGTCGGAGGCACCGCTTTGTTGGTCAAGGCCGACGTGCACCGCGACGGCGCCATGTTCCCCCCATTTGCATTTTACCACCTCATCGAGACGGAGGGATTTGCCAAGATGGCCAAGAGACTAGGTTGGCAGCCATACGGTCTCCCCAACTACAAGGTAGGCAGTGTCGTTTGGCCAATGGAATAAAGGGACAAACTAACGCCCGGATTAGGTCTATCACTATAACGAATAAAAGACGGCAGACGGGTCAAAGATGCATGGGGCAGAAGAAACGAGCCAAGTTTAAACCAAGCCGGGGAAGCGCATAGACGGGTATCCATGACGGAATTCCAACAAAGGTACCTTTGACGATGGTATGCAGGGTCATCCCGATGCGTCGGGAAGAGACACCAAAACCAATTTGTTTAAAAAATAAAATAAAAAAGGGAACAAGAGGGTTGAAACACTTCATCCCGTTGGCCAACTCTGGGTCCCAGTTGGCGGCGTGGCGGCGTTCATGTAGCATCTAGTTTTCGGAATCATCACCATGAGGACACGGGAAAGGACACGGAAGACAAGGCCAAGTCGACCAATGTCTCCTTTTTATGCCTTGGCTTCTTCAGTCTGGACAGGGGGTATAAAGAGCAGTGGACCCGGTTGTGAAGGGGACACTTGTTCATCTAGACACTGTCGTCCCCTATTTTCTTGTTTCATCTTGACTGTTTTTTCTTAAACCCTTGTTTCTCCTTTATTCTCTTTTTTGTAATGTCTGTAAGATATATGGATGGCACGTGGAGGGAAAGTGAGGGCGAGTTGGGTATTAGACGAGACAGTAAAAGAATTCGATTCTTGAAAAAAAAAACAAGAAGAAAAAAACACGTATAATAACGAAACAAGGTAAAGAGTATCCACAACGCCAAAATAAAATAAAAAAGACAAGATTCACGGCCCGTCGTATCTGCCCCCGTCGTCGGCGCACCAGCACTCCACCAGCCTCCGGGTGCCGACGACGTCGCCGCCCCTCAGCAGCGCAGCCACGTCGACGTTGAGCGGGCTGTCCGTCTCGGGACAGCTCAGGAGCATCCTCACCGCGCGCAGGCACTCGAGCACGCTGTACGCGGGGGTCCACGCGTCCTTGAGCAGATCAAGGCATATCTCGCCCGTCTGCAGCGCAATGTTGGGATGAACAATGGGCGTGACGAAGCGCAGCTTGGGCGGCTGAAGGGGGTACGTCGGCGGGACCGAGATGGAAATGAGCCAGCGGCCCTCTGGGGACAACAAGGGGTCAGCGAAACAAAGGGCTGCTGCGCCAAAGGAAAGGGTCTCACCGTCGTAGCCTGCGCCGACGCCGCGGCCGTTCATGACCCCCTCCCATTCAAGCAGGTTGTCGTCGCTCACGGGACCCAGGCGCTCGATGCCCCCCTCGTCGCGCTGCTCCTTCCGCCATGCGTCCATCTCCTTGATGAGCCGCTTCGCCGCCGTCTTGGCCGAGCTGCCGCCGCCGCCGCCGCTGGGCGATTTGGTACGCGGCATTGCTTGCGCCGTGCGTGGGTTTCGGGTGGGTGGGAGGGTGTGTAGTGGATGGAGCACGGGCGGCAGTAATTGCCAGAGTCGCAGTGCCGAGTTGCCGATGCTTGTGTTTTGTTTGCCAGAGTCGCTGTTCCGAGCTGCGGATGCCTCTCTGCCTTTGTAGTTGGGGCTGCGCAAGCTTTCAATGTTTGGTGACGACGACCTGCAAAGAGCTGCCGACGGGACAGGGATTCGGCGGGCAGAGCCGAGGCTGCGAGTGGCTGGCGGACCGTCTCCTAATACGGTCCAGTGGGGAAGCAACATCATATGAAGTGCAAGTGATGCGTATAGCGACACCATCCACGTGACCAACACTCTTCGGGCCACCGCGCCTTGCAAATCGTCCCCTGTAGCAAAAGAGCAAAAGAGCAAAAGAGCAAAAGAGCAAAAGAGCAAAAGAGCAAAAGAGCAAAAGAGCAAAAGAGCAAAAGAGCAAAAGAGCAAAAGAGCAAAAGAGCAAAAGAGCAAAAGAGCAAAAGAGCAAAAGAGCAAAAGTGGCATAGTTTAGTCTTGGTGACGCTCTCATCCACGCAATTAAACGTTTCCAATTACAAGTATTACTAACAATGGCCATGGTGCTGACGGACATAACAAACACTCTCAACTGCATCTTCTCACTTCTTCTTCTTCTTTCCCGCAACCTGCTTCCTCTTCACCGGCGACGACGACTTCTTCTTGCTCTTGACGCGTTCAGGTGACTCCTCGACGACAATCATTGAATTCCTCCTTCTCCTCCCCCTGGATTTACTGGCCGGCTCCCGAATCGGCGCTTCATTGCGACCATCACTGCTGCTCTCCTGGCTGCTTGCGCTCTCGGCCTCGCTGGTTTCCTCGTCGTAGGCAGTCCGCCTGGACCCGTGGCGGCCCCTAGCTGCAGCAGGAGTCACCCCGCCTCCACGCTGCTCGTACGCGCTCTCAAAGGGACCAGACCCATGTCGTCTAACAGAGGCGGCCGCAGCGCCTGCTGGGTAGGGCGCGCGCGGACCCGCCGTTTGGTATTGAAATGGGTCGATCTGGGACATCCGAGAGCCGCCGAGCATTGACGCCTCGTCGCGCGGGGAGCCTCTTGACGAACGTGGCTGGCTGGCAGAAGGTGGCCGGGAAGAGCTGTAGTCGTACTCATCGCGAGCTCTACTGACGTGTGACGAGCTTGTCCCAGACCGAGGTCGCGAACGGCTCGCAGAAGGAGGCGGAAAGTACCCCATGGGCGGGTATCCCTGCCGGTCACGACCGTCTGGCGGTTGGTCACCGGCTGATGTTTGACGAGGAGCCGACTTTCTTCTAGAGGAAAATTCTGTTGATGATGATGGCGACAACTTCTTGCGTGAGACGGATCCAAGTTGCGTAAGTGGTACGGCGATCCGTTGCTCTCTGGGCTTCTTTTTTCGGTCGCTTCCGCTACCCGATTGTCGCTTCTTCTTGCGTCTCGCCCTCTCCTCCTCCTCCATTCGCTGTCGCCGCTGTGCAAGGGCTTCGATTTCGTCCTTTTTGAGATGGACGGTAGCCTGACCAGTGGCTTGAGCGTGGTCAATTCGCCGCATTGCCGATTGAACCAGCACCTCTTCTCTCTCCTCCGGGCTGAGACCTGACAAATCCAGAAAGTCACTGTCCTCGCTATCGTCGTCGTCGTCATCATCATCACTGTCACTCTCGTTTGAAGTAGAATCCCCCCCATCATCGTCTCCCGTATTACCATACGGCCGGCGGAGTTGCGTTCCGCTGTCCCTATCACCCAAGTCTGTCCCCGTAAATTGAAGAGAGTCGCTCACAAAGCGAGTACTCCGCCGCATGGCCAAGCCAAGGCCTTGTGCATCCGTGCCATCCCCTTCCGTATCCAACTCTTGGACTCTTGGGTCACCGCCCCAAGAGCTGTAATGCGCAGCATCCCCATCCGTTTTCCTCCGCCCGCGCCTCGATGGTCTTCCCCATTGGGGCGCAAATTTGGGAGCTCGCGGCCGACCACCTAGACCGCCTCCCCTGAAAAAGCCTCATCGATGGGCTTGTCCAAAAGTGCGGCGTGACCGAGAATGGTCACGCCGGTAGCGCCAATCAGCCAGAGCAGGGTCGAGAATGGCGAGGCAATCAGACCCAGGGGAACGGCGATAATGAGCAGACCCGTGTACAGCTGCGACGAGGTGGCACGGAAAGTGCCAATCTCGAGGTCGCGGCCGTCCAGACGTCCAATGAACCACATGCCGACAACCACGAGGATGATATCGAACAGCAGGAGCCAGTTGGTGAGGAGGGCGTACAGACTCAGCATGCAGAAGACGACGGCATAGTTGCTGGAGAAGTGGCTCAGGTTGTAGTTGACGCGCGACTGCATCTCACCAAAGTTGGTAGGCTTGGAGAATCGCTTGAAGTCGAAGAACTCGGAGACGGGACGCAGGTTGGAGAATCGACCCGTCAACGGACCAGAGCTGAAGCCCTGGAAACGCTCTCCAAAGTTGAAGCGCGACGTCAGGGCGTCGAGGGGAATCTGAATGCGAGCCATTGCGACTGGAAGTGTGGTTGAAGACTGGCGAGGATAGAAAGTCGGCGTCCAAGCACGAGTGTGATGTAGAGAGATGAAGGTATTTTCGGCGGATGCCCAGTAGGTGTCACTGTTTGAGGGCAACGTCAGCCGCCATAGCTCCACTCTGTGTTGTCAATCCGCATGTGGCTCGGATACAAAGAGGCCAAGTTGTCCCCAAACCCATGGGCGCACGCAGGCAGCTGCAGGTTCGAGGAGGGCATAGGATATTAAAAAGACGGCAACACGCGGCATATTGCGTGCATGTGCCCAAGGGGCAGAATGGACACGACGAGCTGAATCAAGGGGAGGGGCGGATACGCACATACCAAGGGATTCTAGGTCGAGTCCGCAAGGGAAGAATGTGGCTGTCCAAGGAGACACGAGACGAGTGGTGATTGTGAAGTAGGGAAAAAACGTTTGCAGTCAAAGGTTCAATTTTTTTTTTCTTGGTTCCTTGATCCACTGCGCAAGGGAGTAATTGCTAGGTCCTTGTACCTGTCAGGGGCGAGAAAACAGGCGAAGTCTTCTTCCCCTTGCCAGCTGTCTACGACTAGGGTGGGCTGTTCGAATGCCAGATTTGAACCCCACAGCGACGACGCCCTGATGTTAAAAAGCACCAGGTTAGTCAGCAGCAAGCTGGCTTCGGTTCACGTTTGCAGCCTGGTCACAGAGTTCAAGGTCAGCCGTCGAGCCGCTTCGCAATGCTGGCCGCTTTCGTCTGCCAGTTGGAACGGATTTGAACGCACCTGGACCTCCGAGCCTGGCTCAGCCAGATCTAAGCGCACGGGCCACCCAAATACGTGTGCAAGAGTAAGACGGCCCGCATCCTCTGAGCCGCAACAATGTATTTGGTGTATCTGGGGGACGAAGAGGGGGGAATTGGGAAAGAGGGAAAAGGGGGGAAGAGGAGGATGCAGGAAGAAGAATATGTATGTACAGATCTTTCATGGACAAAGTAAAATAATGATCAAAGACATGTACGAGTTTTTTTTTCCTTTTTGCCAGGTACATTTTCGCTTGCCTCACCGACATGAAAAACCCGCCCTGATGCCTGCCGCCACCCACATCGGCCTTCTCATCCGTCACCGTTGCCCAATCAGCCTCCAACAAGTGCCGTATCCGTTTGGCCGTCTCGACAACCTTCTCCGATCCCATCGCCAGGATTCGTGGTCCAGCTTGGGCTGTGGCCGTCGGCCTGATGTAATGCCTGCTGGCACCGGCACCGCAGCGAGCTCGTGTGTAGATTCCTGCCCAAGAGCACAGCGCACAGCAGGAGCCAGCAGGCATGCAGGTCAGTGGATCTGCTGAGACCCGACCCATCAGCGGCCTACATTTTGGTCATCATCCAGGGGGGGACTTGCGTGTTCGCGAATTGCTACTATTCAAACACGGTAAAAGTAGTCATATTGTCCCAACGTGCCACACCACACTCTACCTAGGTGCCTATCAAGATGCTACATGACCAATATGAAAAATAAATAAAATACTCCCTTGCGTGGCTACCATGATCCTCCCGTTCGGAACCACTCAGGACGGGTATATGAGCATTACACGTCAGCACCTCCACCGCCGCGGCCGCTACCATCAACAGTAAGAAAAAAGAGACAGCAGGGGGAAATCAAACACGAGAGACGATGCAGCGCACGATTCGGCTCACACCTCGAAAAAGTAGTCGTCGTCTAGCCCTGCTCGGCTGGGCACAGCTCCCGCGCCTGGCGGAGGTCCCTCAAACGCCGAGTCCATCCGGACGTTGAGCAGCCGGATCTTCAGGCCGTAATCGCTGACCAGCTCAATCAGCTTGCTCGTCTCCGCCGTGATTGGGGCCTGGTTGAGCAGCATCAGCAGACCATCGAGCCACTCGGATGCTAAGCTGTGGCTCGTGGGCCACAGCATCAACATTGGGTACTCCTCCGTCTCGCCGTGCCTGTTACTTTCGGCCGCGTAAATGGTAATCTTGGTCGTCGTCTTGGAGTGGCCCAGCAGGTCTTGGACCGTTGAGCCACTGCCGTTGCTCCTGCTGTCGTCGGCTGCAGAGACGTTGGAGCCCACGGAACTGACGGTGCCCAAGTCGACCTTGTTGGTCAACGCGTCCAGGCCGGGGTCTTGGGCCATTTGTTCTTCAAAATCTGCATAGTGCAGATACCGGCGGTTGTGCGATAGCTTGGCAAAACGCCACGACAAGGCGGCCTTGTCGGCTGCTGCATCTTGGTGCTCCTGCTTGTGTGACGCTGGCTTGCAGAACCACGACCCTTGCAGCAGACACCGCACGCGCTGCTCCTTGACGAATTGTAGAGCCTCCTGCCTCAGTGTCTCGCGGACTTGGTATAGGTGCTGGCCCCAGGTGTCGTCAAATGAGAGCTCCAGCAGCTGCATCTGCAACTCCCGGAGCTGGTTGATGTCGTACTCGAGCATGTCGTCCTCTACCTCGAGAATGTCTTTTGTTCGGGGCGCTCTGTCAACTACTTGGTCAATGAGGATGCGGACGAGCTCCGCCACCTTGTCAAAGTCGTCCGACTCGGCGCCAGTTGCCTTCCATATGCGAAAGAATCCAAGTAAGCCCGCCGTGTGCAAGCGTGACCACTGAAGCAGCAATGGCCGGAACAGTCTGTCGTGGTCCTTGGGCTCTAGTCCCTGATACCGGTTGCTGTCCTCGAGCTCGACCCTGTCCACTTCGAAATGGTGGTATAGAATCATGGTCACTGCCAGGCTGGCTCTTGCCACAGGACATCTTTCTTGAAAGGGCCTTGTGGCCTGCTCGAGGAGCAGCTTTTGAAACCCGTCGTCGTGCTTCCTCACGTAGTCTGTCAGGTCCATCATGCCCAGGTATCCCGTGATATCAAAGTCATGTGTGGGAGACTCTGCTTCAAAGCCAAGCCTCCTCCACTTCTCGGGATTGTGCTTTCGGTTGTCCTTCTTGCCGGATTCCGAGGCGTCATCCTTGGACTGCTGGCCGCTGACGGCTCGATCCGGCGCGCTGGCCAGGTGTAATCCTTTCAATGCTCGTCTGTGTTCCGGCCGCTCCAAATCGACCTTGACCTCTCGCCACTTGCGCAGCAGCACCTTGGTAAGCGATTGAAACTCCAGCACGGGATGCGCCAAGTCTTGTATTGAGGAGCTCTGCATGAGCTGATACACGGCCTTGATCAAGCCCAAGTCCTGGAGGTGCTTGACGAGCTTTGCCCAATCTTCGCCGTGGCTCCCTGTGCCGTTTGCGTTTGCGTTTCCATTGGGTTGGCTGGAGCGGCTCGAGATGGAATCACGGATCAGGGCATTCACCAGCATGAGAGCGTTGGCGCACAGCGCATGGTCGGCGCTTTGCAGCTGTTGAATGACCAGCTCAAAGAACTGAGGGTATACGGCAATGGCAGGGCGCAGGGCTCGGAAGCCAAAGGCTCCTGCGGGAGGGCCAACTGGGCTATCAGGTTGCCTCGATTGGGAGTGGCTGACGAGGGCAACAAGAATCGACATGGCTCCGCGGAGGATATTAACCAGGGGATTGATGACGATGAGCTCCACGATGCGTTCCACAAAGGCGCTGGCCGAGGGGCCTTGGAAGATGTCCCAGCCCATGTCGACTTCGAGAAGGCGCGTCAGGCTCTGCAGCGAGTAGGCCAGTGTGTTGCCGCCAGAGTCCATGATGAGGTTCCGCAGGACGACGAGACCGCCAGAGGATATGAAGACGTCGGCAAAGGAAGGGTCGTTGATGGAGGACTGCAGCTTGAAGACGGCCATTTTGCGCGCCGCGTCCTCGTCGCTCGACAGCCGCGCCAGAAGCGCAGGTATGTCTGCCTGGTCCATTGCGGGCGGCGAATTGTTTCGTGTATCGAGAGGTATCAAGGTATAACTGTGGCCGACGGTTTGGTCTTCTGCCGCCGGGCGGAATGTGTCGCAGTCGTCGTGTTAGTCCTCGTCAAACCATTGTTTGCCGGCGTCAAAGGCAGAACAGCGGCCTGGCACGGCGACCGTCCCAAGTCCGGAATCTCTTGTTCGAGGCGAGGCGGTCGGGTGGTGTTTTCGTCTTGCACAATCACACACAGAGAAGTAGCTTCGACGGGTTTCGCAGCCGCCAAAAGGGGAAGCAGCAGTCAATCACTGCCAGACTAGAGTCCCGCACCACCAGCTCTTCGACGCCGCCTGCACCGCGCGAGTGGTGGATGCGCCGCACGGATCCCTGTCAGGCAGGACATTAGCCTGTGGCAGCCGTATCGTCAACGGGAACGGGCTGGTGTGTTTCAACGCCCGTGGCAAACAGGGCTGTGGTGCAAGGGCGGCATTGCTTTGGTTGCAGGGTTGCATCACAATACATACAATACATACCATCTCTCAGGTCCGAGGCTATTTACCTCTCAAGTATGGGAAGCTGCGATGAATGCTGGTGCAATTCGCATCCCGCGTTCCGCATCAGCCAGCCTTGACAGCTGTAGTCAAAAGCCTGCGCCCCTTATTTTCGGGGGCCTAAAGCCATGAGGTCAGTCAGTAATAGCAGCCAGGTCAATTTCAGTGTTTTATTAGAGCATGCGCCTGGAACCATCCAAAAGCCGCCATGCGCCCACCAGATTAGATGACACACGTATTATTTTTTGCAGTAAGTTGATAATGCCACGTAATCAGTATAAAATACCACCCTGTAAGTTCAAAATCTCGCCATGCCTTGGCACACTGGGCGTAATAAAACAAAGTATCCCGCCAAGCACCCAGGTACCTAAAAGTACCGAGCCTCCAGCCCCATTACAAATCAGCCACGCACGTGACGCAGCCTCTCGTGGCGCAAGGCTCAAGATCCAACACCCAAAGGCTCAAAAGCTCCCAAGACAGCATCCAAACCCATCGCAACCCGCGTTCCCCAGAACTTCTCCTCAAACATGGCCAATTTCCTAGCCTCAATTTTCGGCACCGAGCTGGACAAAGTCAACTGCTCATTCTACTTTGTACGTCTTTCCCCTGGCTCGAATCGTCGACGATACTAACCGTGTGACCAGAAAATAGGTGCATGTCGCCACGGCGATCGCTGCTCCCGCAAACATGTCAAACCGTCCTACTCCCAGACGATCCTCATGCCGAACCTGTACCAGAACCCGGCGCACGACCCCAAGAACCGAATGAACCCCTCGCAGCTGCAGAATCACTTTGACGCCTTCTACGAGGACATTTGGTGCGAGCTGTGCAAGTACGGCGAGCTAGAGGAGCTGGTTGTCTGTGACAACAACAACGATCGTGCGTGACCCTCTATCCCCCCCCCTCTTCTGCATCCTGTATCAAAGGCTCTTACTGACCGGGTGCGACGCAGACCTTATCGGCAACGTGTACGCGCGCTTCAAATATGAAGACTCGGCCCAAAAGGCATGCGACGAGCTGAATTCCCGCTGGTACGCTGGCCGGCCCATCTACTGCGAACTTAGCCCCGTGACCGACTTCCGCGAGGCCTGCTGCCGTCTCAACTCGGGCGAGGGCTGTGTCCGCGGCGGCTTCTGCAATTTCATCCACCGCAAGAATCCGAGCGAGGAGCTGGACCGGGACTTGACGCTTAGCACCAAGAAGTGGCTCAAGGTTCGGGGAAGAGATGAGCGGAGCATGAGCAGATCGCCTTCGCCAGAACCGTCCAAGAGACGATGATTGATTTGTCATTTCTCTTCCTGTCTTTTGCTGAACGCGTGTGGGAAATTGGGAAAGAGCCCCGGGTGGTGGTGGCTGGGGAGAGAAGGGAGGGGGGTTGATTTGTGCTTTTTTGAGGCAGCGCAGACACTTGTATTACATGAAATGGCGTTAAAAAGGGACGGGTATACATTTCAGGGTTATTCATCTCAATTGATATTACGCTGACGATTTGTGGTTATGTACATCCAGATGATAAATCCAATCGGAAGATTCCTCACTAGGCAGAATCCTTCCTACTTCTGTTGCTATGCCGGTGTTGAAGCCTCCTCCTTTGTTTCTTCCATTGCCGCCCATGTTGCCCACACGTGCGACCAAGTAAATCATGTATAGCCTCTCCCGCCCTTTTATTGTCATGTATAGCCAGTTTCCCCCTCCCGACTTGCTCACAGAATGCGCCCGTATCGCAGTGTTTATCTGCAGACCAAAAAGCCCGAGAACGCCGTAACTCATTTATTTAGTAATCGTGGTAGTGACCAAAACGTTGTACGCGCATCTCTAAGGCTTTGCGTCAGCGGTCGGTAAATCCTTCTTCATGTCGTCGGCAAAGTCGATCAACGCCCCCTCGGCAGGCTTTCCTGTTGAGTTCAGCATTTGTTCAATCTCGGCAGGCTTCTTGTCGCCTGCTGGTCGCGTTGGTGCATCGCCACCGCCCATGTCGATGAGGTCTCCCTCTTGGTCATCGGCTTCCCTTCGTGGGGGAATGGCGAGGTCAGCATTCAGCTTCTGTCCATCCACCACAGGGTAAATCGACAAGACTTGTTTGGTTTGCTCTGCGGGGGATAGCGTGGGGTCCCTGTTCACCATGTGTTAGTGCACCATTGCATGGCATCATCTCGGTATTGTGTACGTACACGGCAGTGTGGATGATCCATTCGAGATCATCTCCAACATTGTCGTCGCTCTTGATCCGTCGAAACAGACGCGGATGCCAATCAACGCCATCCTGAGCCCGGGCAGCGGCCTCCTCGCGTTGTCTGTCTTCGATTTTGGTCTTTTCGTCGGTGGCTACTTCGTGATTCCTCTCGTTGACTGCCTTGGCAGTGGACGCCCAAAGCCTTTGCGACTCCCGCTCTTCCTGCTCGGCCATCGGTCTGACCTTGGGTGAACTTGGCTTGGCCGTGGTTGCATTGAAGAACATATCCTTGTGTCCAGTCTGCTACTCGCATTAGCCAATGCTCCGAATTTCTCGGGGCATTCCCAGTTCAGGACTCACCTGCACGTGTTTGATGAACATCTCGTCACTCCACAACCCTGACAGCTCATACAAAACTTCGCCAGTGCTTTCCCTCTTGATGACGCCTCCGATAGCGTTGTAGGTGCCGCTAACCCAGCCTTTCGTCTTGAAATCGATATCCGCGACCAAGTCCAACTCGGGGCATCGCACAAAGCTGTGGTCGCCAAGCTCGTACTTCATCTTGCCAAATAAAATTCCTCGAGCGTACATGTTTGGCTGGGTCAAGATGCTGAAGATGTCTTGTTAGCGTACATGTTCAAATCCTGGGACTCTTTCTGGGGCACGCACTATTGCTCTCCAATCGCCTTGTTCTTTCCCTTGTTCAGGAAGCTAAGATAGGCGACACCCTCCATCATACTAGCAGCAGAGTTTCCGAGGAATTTACTTCGCGGCTTCAATGTACCGTCGATTCGAATGTGATGTTCCGGTGCCATGTAGAAGTAGCTCGACTTGGGTGGGTGGTGAGATGTTTGCTCAGAAATGTAATATGCTCGCTTTTTATTTTCCAGATCCCAATAGCAAGTGAAGATTTCGCCGAGAATCGGGTTCAGCGGCTTTTTGACACCTCTGTTGTCCTTGTTAGCGATGGCCGTTATTTCCACTTCCATTATTTTGCCCCAACAAATATACGATGCGGGGTTGCAGGGCAACTGACGAGGGTCTGATATGCCATCCACTGAGGTAAAACTTGACGACGGAAACAAATCTTTCGACGGGATCTTCTATGTCGGGAATATGGAGGAGCATTTCGGGATGACACATGAAGCTGCGAAAGTCGGTCAGCAACGGGCGTGATGGGCGTGGCATAGGCCACCGCTCGTCAAGACGGCAAAGGGCGGTTTACATACTTGGTTATTCTTTCAAGCATGCTTCGGGGTTCGAGTATAAAGGTAGGCAAGACAACTCGGCTAAGATCGGCGCCTGGCCGTAATTGCGAGATGATGTGTGAGAGGACTACAGGACAAGTCTGTTAGCGGAGCAGATGGACCCGAGGAAGCCTCGGAGCCGGCGCAGACTATGCACTATTCCATATTGAGGCTACAAGCTCAGCCATGGGCAGAATTGGAACAAATCTCTGCGGGCTTCAAGGTCGAGTGTTGAGCTTACCATTGCCCTGATCGGGCTCCATGACTTGGGTATCTTGGTCATTTTCCCCGATCCTCCCTTCGTCGGCAGAGGAGTGGCCGCTGCCTTCGGGTTGTGAAAACCAGTTAGTCAGCATGGCGTTTTAGCAGAACAGGCAAAAGGAGAAGAACAAGAGGTGTCGAATATGTAGGGAAGAAAGTTGAAAGTGAAGGACCAAGTTGGCTGACGACACTTGTTGAAAAAGGTTCGCGCAGGCACCAAGAGGTCAAAGGCTTTTTTTTGGCGGGGAGGGGGCCTGTGAAGGGCGCTGGTTCGCTGCTGAGCGGCTCCAACAAGACTCGGCCTTGGGGAAGATTGGAAGAGTCGGTCGGCGCGCCAGAGTGCGCCACTGGACCAGGTGCCAGATGCTGTTGGAGCTTGGGCCGTTGGTGTGACGCAACAGAGAAGCTGAAGGTGGGGGAGGGAGGGGTGAATGACAGCAGGGCAGAGGCGAGTAAGACGGCGCAGATGACCATGGGCAAAGTCACGGAATCATGCAAAGTATATAAATAAGCAACCTGAAAGAACTCACTGGCGGCAGTCGAGGCACGACGTCGGCCTGGCACCGAGACCAGACCACCTAGTCCACTCAAAACCATGACGATTGACAAAGCGAGCCAAGGATTGTTGGCAAGCAGGTTCCGCCAGGGCGGGCGCTTTGTGGTGTGGCTTGGAGCTTGAAGAAGAGTAGAGCTGAAGCTGTCCAGGTCCTTGTCGCAGTTCCCGTTAGTGCAAAGATGCCAAGGACTATACTGGCGCTGCCCTTTGAGCACGATCAAACGGCTCGTCTTTGAGGTGACAGCGGATGTGCGCAAGTACGCCAGTCCGTCTTCTGAAAGCAAATGCGCGTAAGCTGGATCTGTGTACCCAAATTCATGCAGCAGAGCGAGTGGCAAAGAAGCAATTTCGAGTACCTTTGTGAGACGCGTCTCTTGTCCGTCACCGTACCTCGACCAGACAGATACCTGGAATAACTCCAACAAATGTCGCACAATTCCCCGCCGGCCTGGAGACGAGCAGCTCCCTGTGTGTCCAACGTTTGCTGATCAGAGGCAGCAAAAGGTCAGTCAAAGTGTGGCTGATGGGCTGCGTGGGCCAAGGAGGCGGGTTTCCTGTGGTAGCTTATTCTCAAGCTTCCCCAGTTACAAATCTCGGCCGGGCCACGTGTAAAAGCCGTTCGGTCGATCTGTCTATGTCGTTTGTCGGTAAGGAGCGGGCAAGGCGTGAAACAATTTGCTGGAGCAGCTGAAGGTGCGTCGCAAACCAGGCCTGTTTCGCGCAGATGGTCCGATGGTGAGCTCGATCTAGGGGCAAGTGGCGAGAACGGTAACAAAGGGCGATGGTGCTCCGGGGGGGGGATTGAGAATCAAAAGGTGACTTGTGTGCAGGTGTTTAATAGGATAAAAGAAAGACAAAGGGGAGAGGAGAGAATGGATTTCATGCACATGGGCAGAGCCCAAATAAGAAGAAAGAAAATTGTTGAAAGACGCTGGCCTTTCGGGCAGGGTTTAGCGTCCAGGGTTGGGGGAGATGCAGTCAAGGGTCAAATCGGTAGAACTTGATTGTTCCAATGTACGGAGTATAAACATGACGCTATTGCCTATTGCCTAGGGAGACGGGACTGGACAGGACACAGGGCTGTCCAGTGTCGGTTTGTGCCAAATGGATGACGAGTGCATGTACCTGACTTGTCCACGTCGTCGTGCAATTCGACCAGTGCTCTACAGGGCGGCGAATTTCCCACGCACACGCCCACCACAGTGTTAATACTTGACTGCTTCCAAGTTGCTCGTGCTGCCTCTCCCGCCGGCCTCTTGTTTCGGGTGTCTTGGTCAGAGGTCAAATGCTCGACTTCGGAGTGGCCAATTTTGGTCCGATGTCGTTCAGCAACCCCGGATTCATGGGTGAGTGAGCCCTATCAGGCCCTCAACAGTCTTGGTGGATACATGCTCAGGGGCATGGAGCCTGTAGCGTGATAATAAGGCTGGAGGAGAGAGTGCAGTGGCGCTGAACTTGGCAGGTGCAAGGGTGTGGTGCACTAGAAAACACAGCTCGACACGGCATTTGCCATCCAGCGTTGAGCACTTGAGCCCGTCATCTCTGCCGCCTTGACCCATCTGAGAGCCGCGTGTGAACTGCACCTGCCATATACCGCCACTGAGACTGTATGATGCCTAGTATGTAAGTGCATCCCCGGGTGACCGAGAACCAGCCCGCCATGTGAGACATCACCTAGCCGCGGGTGTTGGACCCGGGCAATATTGTCTTGCAGTCTCAATGTCGACAAGAGGGGCGATGCCTGACAGCAAGATCCAAGACAAAATACGCGCAACCACGTCATGGTCTAACCCCAAAACTACGTAATCATGAATTTTGTGCGTGGGCAGTGTGTCGCGTGTTCACCACTTCACATCTGTTGCATGCGCCCAGCCTGTTCTGATGCCCTGTCTCGGGCAAGGTAGCCTTGGGTAGGACATTAATAATAATAAAAGTCCAAGATTTAAAGTGTCGGGCATTCTTGCCGCTTGGCTACATTGAACAAGCAGGAACAAAAAAAAGTAGTATTTGCCTGATGCAACGGCTATTCATGTCCAAATGCTCCGCTTCAACGCCTGGCTGACCCGTCCGTCTCAAAAATGAGCAACTCAATGGGCCAATGCTGACTTGTTCTCGAAAACCGTTTGCCCCTCTCTTTTGGCTGATAAATACCATGTAGTCTTGAGCAACAACACTCCTTTTCTCCATCTCTCAACGTCTCTTCTTCTTGTTCCTCCATTTTGTGGCTGCAAAGTACACCACAGCAATACGTCATTCCAAAACGATACTTACTCGTGCATGCGGCCTTGGGGGTACATGCTCATCTCTCAATTTATGATGCCGGCCTTCTTTCGCACCACTTACTCACCAATTGGAACCAGGTTGGTGGACCAGCTTCTCACCTCAATCGAGACGAGATTCTCGAGGACCCTTTGGCGGGTGCTGGAAGACACTTGCAGAGCATGTCCCGATCTATACAGCACTGTCAGTACCCGTGTTTGTTCTCGTGACTAAATGTCAAATGTCTCGGCTTACCTGTCTCCTGCTCAAACATGATCGATATATCGTCGTGTTCGCCAGGAAGATCTGGAAGATCAAGACACACAAAGGCCATGTCGTCGTAGTCTGCGTCCTTGTCCGCCGGTAGACGAGGCAGGGGAAACTTGGCGTCTACAAACCTGATTCCGGATTTGCTTCCTCTCTGAAAGGTCTCGTAAACGTCTGTGCCCTTGAGAACGAAATTCATGCAGTGGCCGTGATGAAAATCTTCAAAAAATGCCAGTAACTGCAGTTGTTTGTCCTCCAGCTTCACAACTTGAATCCTTGTAAAACCTGCCTCCCATTTCTTGTGAATAGGAACAACCATGCGTCTTCTCGCGATGGCAAATGTTACTGCAAGAGCATCGAAAATGACTTCAAATCCGGTTATTGCGGTTTGGAAATCGTGAAGATCTTTCAGATTGTTAAACTCGTACGAGCGTATGGTTTGGTTTCCTTTGAGAATCTGCAAGGCATCTGCTAGGTTTCCGGGAAGCTCCTTCGGCACTTGTGCCTCTGACACCGACATTGTGATATCCTGCTGAGGTTGGCGCATGACCCGCAGTATCTTTGCATTCGACACCTCCAGCCGCATGCGCAATTCACCGGGGGCCACGTTCAACCTGTCCGCAACCGTACCGTTTTGATACTCCAGGACAATCTTGAGCCTGTCTGCCAGCACCGTAGGGGGTAGGTCTCCTTCGGAGCTGAACTCGTCGTTGACAACTCTGGCCGCTTTCCAGGGAATGCGGCTGAAAGGGGCAAGGCCGGTTGGTTCGCGGAGACTCTGCGCTATCGTAAAGCTCTTGAGGGGCGCATCGGCAACAACTCTCTCGTCATGATTCAGCGCCGTTCCCGTTAGAAGCGAATGGAACTTGACCCTCTCCTTCTCATCGCCAAACACGAATATCATTCTTCCCTTTTGCCGTCCATTGACAAACTTGATTGATATGGCTGGAGCGTCCCCGTCGGCCCGGAAGAAGCTGAATTGCACTGGTAATGGCGGGGGAAAGCTGTGATGCACGCCGCTGGGGGTTCGCGTCCGAGGTCCCGTCACCACGGCGATCCGGAAGCCGCAATGCCAACTCCGCGGACCTGCTGGCCCATTCTCCTTGTGTATCTTTTCGAACAGTGCAGCATCGCAGAGAGACACGGCTTCCTTGGGGAACACGCGCGACTGGGGGTCTGCATCGAGGTACTGGAAAGACCGCAGGCTGTTTCGGAAAACAACCAATTCGTCGCTCCGGGGGAGCAGGGTCGCTTGTATCTTGGATGAGAAATCGTACATGTTCCACAGCATCCTGTAGTCGTTTTGGTTCATCTGGGCAATCAGCAAAAAGCCTCGGGGCAATCGAACTTCTACGCAACAAGTGCCGTTCTGCCATCGAAGATCCTCCCACACTGGGCCAGCGCTCTTACTATCCTGGATGGTCAACTGTACACTCCCGTTCTGACTGGCAATAACAAATACCATTTTTGTGCTCTTTTGGGGCCGGACAATGGAGAGAATACATGGCAAGAAGATTCTCTGAGATTCCCGTCCTTGCTCCATCAAAAATACATCCGTCATTACGCGGCCATAGCTGAAGTGTTCGGCAGTGTCGCCGAGTGGGAAAGCACCAAGGAGCTGCAGCATAGACGTTGGATGCTGCGTTGCCGTCAGGCTAGATGAGAAATTCCCCGACAATAGGGCATTGAGGTCCTGACTAAGGGCAGGGTAATCTAGCCATATTGACTTGTCCATGGTTTGTGGTAGGAAGGGCTCCTCTGGCGGAAGAAACCCGTTTCGTTTCATGGACTGGGACAGCTTTTTCAATGCCGAGACAAGTGCATTTGCCACTCCCGCAACCTCTGCATCCGGCATAAGGCGCTTGCCATCCATAATCTCCGGTATGGCCTCCTGGCAAAGCCAATAACCCTTGGCCAGGTTTGAATAGGCCTGCTGCCTATCCAGGTCGTTTTGCATCTGAAGCTCCGAGGAACTTGGCCGTTCTCGTATGGCAGATTCTAGGCCCATTCTGCCCTTCAAGAACCACCACAGAGCCGCACGTGCGCAATCGCGAGGGGCGCATGACAACAGCGGGCGCACCGTTTCGGCATGTAACCTGAAGAGCTCAAACAAATGCTTGGTGCCCACGACAAAGGCTTTCAAGGAGTCTTCTCCCGCTGCGTCTATTGCATCGTGAAGTCTGACCGACGCTGACCTCGCAGCCATTGGGGGGGGAGGCACAGACAGCGGTCCGTTGTGTGACGCTCCGCTGGGTCGTCGCAAGGGGAGGCTCGTCTGGGAAGGGTTCGATGGCGGATATGCGCTGGAGGCGTTGGAAGTTATGGAGCCGGCTGGGCTATAATCGAAGGCCGGCTTTTTCATTTGTACTTCGGGTGAAGACGAGTACTGGCGGGAGGAATCGGGAGAATCGTCCACATAAGAGACCGGAGGACGAGCGCCGTCCTCCCATTCGTGCTGGGACGCTGAGCTCGCCGTTCTAGCGGCAAGCGCGAAAGCTTTGCCCTCTGCCTCGCGCATCTGGGCTTGGTGCGTTTCAATGAAAGATCTTCGCTTCTCATCACGCCTGCCAGATCCCTCAAGGTACCTGGCTGAGGCACCGTGCCCAGGAACCAAGGTGTTGCCGGTTCTTTGGTCGTTGACGCTGGGCGGCCTGAGGGACGTATTCGGCACGCTTTTCTCCTCCTCTTGGGGCTCATAAATAGATGAGTAGCCTGTTTGAGTTCGCGAGAGGGGTTTGGGGCGGAAATCGTCGTCGAAACCTCCAGGGCCACCACCTGCTGCAAGAGGGTTTCCTGCCGAAACTGCTGAGTTGGGCCTCGGAGACCGATGTACAGGAGGCGGCGGCGGTCTGGATCTCCTGTTCCTCCCGATTTCCATGGTTGGAACCTCGGACTCGTCGCCTCCCTCACCGATTATTTCTGGGTACGAGTCGGCGAAGCGCACAAACAGGCCCTTCTTGTTTGGGCGAGGACTTAATTTCGGTGATTTCGACTCTATTCTTCCAGGGGCCATGGGACGGTTCTGCTGGGCCTGGCGGTTCACGGCCAAGGCCTGCGGATAGCGTGATATGGTGGTGTCAAGCTTAGCAAGCTTGGGCAACGACAACGGCGGTGGAGGAGGTGCGTGTGTGACTTCGAGCTTATCGGCGGAGCTGTGTAAGAAGGCATCGAGGGTGGCGGCTGAGTTGTCCTGCGACTTCTTGTCCTTGCCAAACAGCTTTCCTATGATGCGTCCCCTCCTGGACGACCGCCCCTCGTCGATGGATGGCGGCTCGTTCTCCATGGCGTTGGTGCTGGCGTTGCGACAGACTTCATTGACATTGGAGGGTTGTATGGCTCGACGTGGCTGGCAGGACCGCCCGTCCACCAGGTCCTAATGAGGCCGACAGGAACCGGAGGGGCTTATAAGCCCAGTGCACCGTACGTGCCTTTGCCGCCGTTATTCTGAGAGGAGCAGAAGGACAAAGAGGTCGAGAGCGAGAGCGAGAGCTGGCGTTGAAGGGGGGCACAAGCGACACCGATGCTGCTGGAGCCAAGGTGTAGCTGACCAGGCGCCTTTGTTAGCAGCAGCATGTGGGGGAACAAGCAAAGTTGTCTGGTGTGTGACCAGAAGCTCTGCTCTGCAGGGAGCGGGTGTGTGGATTCAGTGGTGGTTGGTACTGGAGCAGCCAGGTACTTATCGTAAGCACAATGCTCCGTATTACAGCGCAACTGTCAATTTGTACTGGGCCAGTCCGGGGTCCAGCAGCGTCGTCAGCCAGGGGACGGCCCAAAATAGACGGTCGGTCGAGTGGGTGGCCAAGGTGACGTCGAGAGAACGCGGCAAGTGTCAAGGACGAATGCGGCCTGGACAGAGGCAAAGGCAAATGCAAACGGGAGAGGGAGAGGGGAGGGGAAACAGATGCGCGCAGAGAAGCGGAAGGAAATATCGTCAGCTGCTGCCGGTCTGCGAAGACCACACAAGACGACGTCAGGGCAGACAGCAAGGGGCTCAGGGAATACGAAATAAGCAGATGGTCACCATGGTCAAGGACGACTCAAGGGACTAGAGATGCTCGAGTGGTTTGGGAGGGTGATGAAGGACGAGGTGCGGGACCATTGGTCCAAGCTCGCTTGGGGTTCCAGGACCACAAGGGAATGTGGAGGTACCCGGCAGGCGGAGTTCGTATTGACAGGTACCTCGGTACGTGGCGCTGGACGGGCTATGCCCTTTGCGACCCCTGAGACGTTCCACTTGGACGTGCGGGCCCTGAGTGGCGCCAAAGTCCATCATGATAGCTCGGTGTTGGCGTGTTGGCGAGAACAGAGTACATACAGTACTTATGAAGGCGCCGAGTACATTATTGGGTAGGTACTTACTCATTGTCCAAGCGTGGAGCAGCACCGCCGTCGCGGCTATATTCGGTAGACATTTGCTTAAGTATCCCGTCCCTATTCACCATATACTTTACCAGGTACTTTACTTACCTAGGTACCTTAGGTAGGTACCTAGGTACTTAGTAGGTATTTGCCATGGACGCAATGTCTGCAGTCCGCGGCAGTGCGCCATGACACCAGACCGAGTACTTCTGTGCCCAGGCACCTGATTTAGGTCCCAAGCATGTGCCGATGCGTCACCGCTACCGGGCGTGTTTTGTTCTGCAATACGGGCCATTCATAGCCCGGGCACCCGAGAACCTAGGGTAGGTAGGGTTGGTAGGGTACCTATAGGTACCTAGGTAGGTAGGGCAGGTACCTTGGGCAAGGTAGCCGGGCAACGAATACAACACTTGCCTTTTCCATGTACCTCCTTACGCAGACATGGCAGGCCCAACAGACCAGTCATGGTTGGTCGATGGGCAGGCGTTGGATGGCCGACTTGGCGCAAGACTGACACTCGCTCTGAGTTTGAAGATTTCATGTGCTTGTTTGCTTGGCCCTGGCTAGCAAAGGCCAGCGCTAAACCCAATGCGATGACAAGCGCTTGCGCTGATCTATTTTGGGCCCTGGCCCGCCGACACTGGGCTTGCCCAAGACATACATACTTCAGCAATTGACGCACTTGGTGGATGCCGCCCACATCTTTGTCGGGAGTGTCTCGTGCCACAGGCCTCAATTCGGAGGCCAAGAGGTCTTGCTGAGACTTGGGTCCAAAACCAAAACGCACAATGCCAACAAAGCGGCAACATGTCTGCTGCCTGCCTCTATTGTCCGAGAAGAGAAAAAACCGAAAAAAAAAAAGATGGACCAACAACCGTCTGTTCCATCGCATAAGCTGCATCACCCAACACTTGGTTTCAAGGGCTCAACCGCGCATGTGACTCTCTGCACCGGGGGAAGGGGCCGCATGTTTATGCTGGTAGCCAATGTTCCAGCTAGAAGCACCAGTTTCAAGTACACGTGCCTATGCAAGTTTGCATAGTAAGTGGCTGGTCTCCCAGATGACACATGCCAACTTGGTCCCAGGTGCTGCGTAGTCAAAGGGAGGCAGATGTACGCCGTGCGCTTCCGCTCGCCGAGGCGTCCAGACTTGTTCATGAAATGCGCCTCAAATGATATTACAGGCAGGGCAGCTTCCCCCAAGGGATGCCAAGGGGCACAGGCCACAAAGGTGGAATGCACCAAGATTTGGCGGAATCTGGAGAGACGTGCTCCTTAACCGAGCCAAGCCATATTTTGGCTCAAGACTTTGCCCTCTTCTTTGCTTTTCGGCAGCCGGTACGGAGTACAATTCTGTGCTTCTGTACGGAGTATAAATGGTTGACAGACTCGTCCGGCACTGCCGTGGGCAAGCGGCCCCTGCCCCGGCTCCGGGCGGGATGCTGCCCCACAGCCCAGGAAAAATTTAATCGATAGACAGAAGACTGCTTAATAACCCGCTATCAGCCTCCCCCCTAGACTGACTCCCTACGTACATTGATGGGACAGGGTGGGCGCTTTGTTCTACCCCATTCCAGCTCTTGACGACTCCAGCCAGACGCGACATGTAGAACGGCCTCTCTCGGGCATGCTTTCTACCTTGCTCAAGAGAATCATGGCTACCCCAGTCAAGCACGTCCCTATCCCCCGTCGGGGAGTCGACTACCGAGGCAAGATTGTTCTTGCGCCCATGGTGCGCTCAGGCGAGCTGCCATCGAGACTTCTGGCCCTTCACTACGGGGCGCATCTCGTCTGGGGTAAGTTGGCTGTTTTCTTCTTTTCGTTCCTTCTATTATTGGGTGTATGGGCATGGAAAGAAAGCTAACTGGTATCATAAAGGTCCCGAAACCATTGATCGCGCCATGATAGGCACGACTCGGCGATTCAACGAGGAAACAAGAACCATTGAATGGACCAGATCGTCCTCCCAGGGCCACAAGGAACCACCCCCCGACGCCAAAGAAAGCATAATATACAGAGTATTCCCGGAGAGAGAAGCGGGCAGGCTCATTTTCCAAATCGGAACCGCCGACCCCGATCGCGCAGTCGAGGCAGCGCGCCTCGTGGCCGCCGACGTGGCCGGCATCGATGTCAACGCGGGCTGTCCCAAGCCCTTCAGCACCAGCGGCGGCATGGGTGCGGCGCTGCTGCGGACGCCAGACAAGCTGGTTGCGATTCTCGAGGCCCTCGTGAAAAACATCACGCCCGAATACGAAATCGGCATCAGCGTCAAGATTCGCATCCTAGAAACGCCCGCCGAGACGGAGGCCCTTGTCAGGAGGCTCGTCGCGACCGGCATCACCGGGTTGACCGTCCACTGTCGCACGACACCCATGAGACCCAGGGAGCGAGCTATCCGTGGCCAGCTGCGCATGGTTGCCGACATTTGCCGCGAAGCGGGCGTGGCCTGCCTTATGAACGGCGACGTCGAGAACCGCGACCAGGGCCTCAGGCTGGCAGAGGAGTATGGTGCCGACGGGGCCATGATTGCCGTCGCAGCCGAAAAGAACCCCAGTTGCTTCCGGAGCGAGGTAGACGGCGGCCTTTTGCGCTGGGAACCCGTCGTGGAGCAGTACATCAGGTACTCCATGGAAATCAACAACCGCTTCAGTAATACAAAGTACCTTCTGGCGCAAATGGTTCCCGGCAAAGCAAAGTTCTACACGGCCGTCCAGCAGTCCAGGTGCTACGCGGACATTTGCAAGACTCTGGGATTGGAGCGCCTCCTCGAGCTGGCGCAGGACTGCGATGTAAAGAGGGGACTGGACAAGCCCAGGGAGAAGGTGTCCAAGAAGGCTAGGAAGAACGCCAGCGCCTTGGCTGCGGGGGGCCACATGGGTGAAACGAGGACTCAGGGCCAGCATCGAAAAGCACTCTCTGACAGAAACATCGGGTCGAATGCCAAACCCGAGCCTGCGGCAGTGGCCACTGCGGTTTGAGGCTACTGAGACGAGGACACAAAAGCATTGATGCCGCGGTATTTGGCACATCCTTCACGGAGTTTGGGGGTTTGAATTTGAAGAAGCATAGGAGGCGACATGGTTTAGCATATAAAGGACTAAATGCGTACTTGTCACATACAAGACGCCGGGAAAAGGGCACATGGATTTTCACCTACCATACATTTAGACTTACCAAATACACAGCTCTGCACATGACCATTATCAATGAAGCCGAAAAAAGAGTGCCAAGGATAAATGTGTCGGGAACAAAAGAAACCCCTTGCTTGTTCAAGTTCATCTCTTCTCTATATGATGGTAGTACATCTGACAAGGGCCCGTGAGCCAGGCCACCCTTTTAATTTACCCGTGTCTATTTTCCCTGCTTCACCCAGCCCTCGACGGCTTCCCTTGCATCAGTGACCTTGTCGTCGACATACTGTACACCCACCTGGCTATGCACCTTGGCAAAGCTGACGCCCTTCTTGATACCCTCGCGAATGTTGACATGCGTGTCGGCAACAGCAGGGAAGCGTTTCTCGTACTTCCACGACAAGTCGGATATGTTCCTCATGGTGACGGGCAGAACGGTCCACCCGGCGCCGACGCCAAAGGCCAGGGGCACGGTGCTCCTGAACAGCACGTTGCGGTTGCGCGTGATGATGCTGCCGGCCATGGCGGCGACCAGCACGTAGATGGTGCCGGGCATGAGTTTCTCGCCAGACTCACGCGGGGGTGCGAGCGAGGCAATGGTGTTGGTGAAGGACTGCTCCAGGTTGAAGGCAGAGTCCATGGTCTCGTTGACCTTGTTTTCAGCGCAGACGGCGAAGCGGTACAGGGCCATGCGGACCTTTCCAATTTCAACGGCCAGACGGTCCGTCGGCGAGGGTCCTCGGGGCTTCTTCTCCTTTTTGGGCTCCTCGGCGGAAGGCTGTGAGGGTGGGAGATGCTTGATGGCGGCGGCCGGGGCGGGTGCGTCATTTGCCGCGGGGGCGTCCAAGTCGTCGTAGATGGGTTTCTTCTGTACTCGTGTCAGCCGATTCTGGAGCTCTTTTGCGCCAGTCTGATGATTCGGGGATGGTCTACGGACCTTGTCCACGGGTCCTTCGGCCAGGACAGTCGCAGGAGCAAAGGCCAATCCGCCCAGAGCGATGGTCGCCAACGGCGCCAGGGAGCGCTGCAAACCGGCGGTTAGTGGTCTGACTAGTTTATCGCCATGGTGCGGAAGAAGCCTCACCCGTTGTAGCAGCACTCTTGCAGCCATTGTCTACTCAATTGGCGAACCGTCGAGCGGTATTCAAGGTTGTCGTCGGACCCGCCTATGCTTTGTCGAGTTGGTTTGCAAGGTGGATCGGTTCCTGCTTCGTCCGAAAGATGGCACGTGACCGGGCGACGTCAGTTTTGGGTGCAAGGAAGAGGCGTCAATTGGGCTACTGCTATTCGGGCGGCCAAAATTGCTATCCGGGCGACCCCCAGCCGACCCCAGGCCGAATTGGGTAAAGCGGGACGTTAGCCACACCCCGCTGTGTGTTTTGCCCACAGATGCATGGGACCCGCACTTTCAAAATAAATAGCATTATATTTTTCTTAACAGCGCCTACGCCGGCAGGCCCTAATTCGCTTAAAAACGCGATTTCTAGTGCTTTTATTCAAGGTGTTCGCTTTCAGGCCTGAATTTTTTTCCGGGGGCCGCTGTAAAAATAAGGCAAAAAATTGTGTAATTTGGCGATATTTTGTAGTGTTGTGTTTAAAAGAGAGGCTGCTGGGCGCGCCCGCGATGCTGTATATTACTTACCTAGGTAGGCGGCAGCTTTCCATGGTACTTTTATTTGCCACGCTAATACATACAAAAATATGTATAAGGGTGTGGTAGTTGTGGGAGTGGCCCTAATTGAAAGGTGGGGCGGTCGCCTCGATAGCAATTTTGGCCGCCCGAATAGCAGTAGCCGTCAATTGACAAAGCCATGTGCGTGGCACGAAACGCCGCATTTGGGCCTTGATCCAGATAGGGTATGCTGGAATTATTTCCACAGATTATTTCGAGATGTGGCTCGTAAGAGATGTGTTTCTGTGTGGTTTACTCCATAATAGAGTGTCAGGTAGGTAATAAGTTATAACTACATGCCAGGCATCTGGTTGATCATGGGCGGTGGCGCTGCTCACTGCCTCTTTCCGGGTTCCGAATATGCCTCAAGAGAATACCCTAGTAATATGTAGACAAATAGATCGTCTGGCAGGCCTGACACTGAGTGACAGCATGTGCAGTGCTGGAGGGGGGGCTTGGCGGCGTGGAGAAGAGAAAGCACGGAGATGATGAATGACCAATGGTGCGGGCACATGGATTTCCCAAAACGTCGTTTCTGAGAGCGATCGCGGTTCAGCGGAAGAGGGATAGACAGGCGCGCCCGAGCCGCGGCAGTCGCTTCCAAGCCTCTTGGGCGAATCTCTGTGGCAAACACGGCCGGGCCAAGGAGGTCAAACTGATGGACCAGACGTCATGTGCAAGTATAATTAATAATTAATAATGCAGCAGCAGCAGCCAAGAGCCTATGGATGGAAGCAGAGCCATTGACACCGGCTCGGCCAGCTCTTGGCCCAGCTCGAACCGGCCGGCCGACGGACGGCGCCGCCCCGTTTCGGTGCGACACTGGGAGGACTTTGGTCGTGTCGATTTGTGGAGCCAGGTGCCACCCAAATCTGCGCCAGGGCGCCATGATGCTCCCTGGGTAGCACTACAGCAGGTGCTGAGCGCCTGTCGTGCTCATCAACGGACTGTTGGTGACAGGGGGGCGTCATGGCCGCAGACTCCATTGCGCCGCCGCTGTCTGGTATCCTCCTACCCCCATGGCGGCCAGAAAGGCTTGCATCAGCGCCGTGCTTTTTTCTCTTCCTGTCCATGTTCCTGTCCCATCTCCCATCTCCCATCTGCCGATTGCAGCATCCTCTTCATCCCCCCCTCTCCCATTTCTTTTGTATATACCTGCGTCTGCCGTCTGCAATTTCACTTCGCATGTTTTCCAATTCCGTGACCGTCTCTCATCGCCCAGCATGCTCAGCTCCCGAGGCCATCGTCGGCTCTGGATCTGCACCAGATGCGTCAGTCGCGTGACCCGGCCAAAGAAAACGACTGCTTCGTCGACCCTTGGACAACGACGCTGGGAGACGACGGCTGCCGTCCAGGCTTCGCGCTTCTTCAGCCCGGCCGACCACCATGCTAGCTCCCGACACGACGATGCAGTCCTTCGCGACCTCTTCGATGCCCCGTCTGGCGGCCTCTCGTTTCCGAGCTTCAGTCTCAAGAAGAGCCAGGGCCTCTTCAAAAACCGCTACCTCACGAGCCCCGATGGCTTCTTTGTGTTTGCGCAAAAGAACCTGGAAAAGGCGACTCGCCTTGTGCAGAGAGTTCTCGGCGCCTCAACCACGCAAGAATACCAGGGCATCGTCAAGGATCTCGACCGCCTGAGCGATCTGCTTTGCCGTGTCCTTGACCTGTCCGACTTTGTCCGCATGACACACCCCGACGTACGATTTCAGCAGGCTGCAGCTGGTGCGTGGTCAATGGTGTATCAATACATGAACCAGCTGAACACCATGACGGGTTTGAACGATCAGCTGGGCGAAGCCCTCTCCCGCCCCGACGTTACCTCTGCCTGGTCGGACGAAGAAAAGACGGTTGCCGAGTTGTTAAAGCTGGATTTTATGAAGTCTGCCGTCAACTTGCCCAAAAAGGCTAGAGATCGATTCGTCGACCTCTCATCCCGCATCAGCGATGTCGGCTCGGCCTTTGTGCAAGACATGGAACCCGAGATTAAAGAAGTCACACTGCCGTCACATAGGTTTTACGGATTATATCCCGGCCTGGCCGCCACGCTCAAGGTCCGCTCTCAGATATCCATTGCCACGACGGGAACCGAGGCCGCCGCCGCTCTGCAGAGCGTATATGATGAAGAGACCCGCAGGGAGATTTACTTGGCACAGCGGACAGCATCACGTAGCACAATCGAGAACCTGGAGTCAATGCTCAAGCTCCGCGCCGAATTGGCCAAGCTCGCCGGCTTCGAAAGCCACGGGCACATGGCTCTCAAGGACAGGATGATGGCCAAGACTCCCGCATCCGTCATGAAGTTCCTCCTCGCCTTGCGCAACCACAACGCACCAACCATCCAGCAGGAACTCTTGCAACTCACGGAAAAGAAGCGGGAGCGTCTCGCCATGCCCGACGTCGACCTGCAGCCCTGGGACAGGGACTTTTACATGGAGAAGATACGCGCCGAGGCTCGCTCCCGCGTCCGTCACGAAGACCAGCTCACGGCCTTCTTCTCCGTCGGCACTGTCATGCAGGGTCTGTCGCGGCTCTTTGATCGCCTCTATGGCGTGCGTTTTGTCCCACGCGAGGCGCTGCCCGGAGAGGTGTGGCACCCGGACGTTAAAAGGCTGGATGTCATTTCAGACGACGGAGAACAGCTCGCCGTCTTGTACTGCGACTTGTTCTACCGCCCTCAGAAATCCCCCAACCCGGCCCATTTTACTGTTCGATGCTCTCGCGAGATCCTTGCCGACGAACTCAACGAAGCAGCTGAGGACATGGTCTCGGCCACGCCCATCTTTGACTCCCCCGAGTCGGCAGCCAACGACGGCATGGAGACATGTCACACCGACGGCAAACTCAAACAGCTGCCCACCATCGCCTTGGTCTGCGACTTCCCCAAGAGCGATTCGGCCCGCGAGCCCGCCTTCCTGTCCTACTACTCGGTGGAAACGCTCTTCCACGAAATGGGCCACGCCATCCACTCCATTCTGGCTCGGACGTGCTTCCAAAACGTGTCTGGAACCCGCTGCGCCACCGACTTTGCCGAGCTGCCCTCAACCCTCATGGAGCACTTTGCCGCCGATCCCACTGTTCTCTCCCTCTTTGCGCGCCACTGGAAGACGGACCGCCCCCTCCCCTACGACCTGGTGCGGGAGCGCATCGCCCTGTCCAAGCGGTTCGAGGGAATCGACACGGAGCACCAGATCCTTCTCGCCATGGTCGATCAAGCCTACCACTCTCCCCAGGTCAAGAGCCTGTCCTTTGACTCGACCCGCGTCTTTCATGACATGCAGCACCAGTTTGCTCACGGGCCCAAGGATCCTCCCGAGACTTGCTGGCAAGGCTTCTTTGGACACTTGCACTCGTACGGAAGCACATACTACAGCTACCTCTTTGACCGAGTCCTCGCAGAACGCGTGTGGCGGGTCGTCTTCAAGGGCGGCGAGAACCAGGCGGCGATTAGCAGGGAGAATGGCGAGCGCGTCAAGCAAAACTTGCTGAAATGGGGCGGGGGCAGGAACCCGTGGACTTGTCTCGCGGACACGTTGCAAGATGAGCGGCTTGCCGCAGGTGACGAGGAGTCCATGGCGCTCGTGGGGAGTTGGGGTATAAAGGATCATCATCATCAAACATGACGACATGTACTACATTGGTATAATTCTGCTAGAATCACGTTACGAGTCGCTTGACGCGCATCATTAAAGAGGTGGGCTTGGCATGGATTGATTGTACAATGCGAGGGAGGACCATCGCATCATGGCAGGACAAAGGCGTTGCGGTCATAGGTTAATCTAGGGAAAACTGCATCTTTTGCATTAAAAGGGGGAAATCAAGGGCATATACCAACTCTCATCATGCAACATGACAAAAGAGCTCAAAATACAGCCACGGCTGATGAACAAGCAAGCAGCATTGGGAATCAAATCATATTCTCATAAGCAAAAAAGTGCCTCGCACCATTTTACACAAGGGTATATATTATCCTTCACAACAAAAAAACATGCGCCTTCAATAAATGGAGAGTCCGGTGCGCTCTTGTCGCAGTCAAAAAAGTGGCAAAACACAATCCCAACCTACACTCTGTTGGTGGCGGTTTGCTGTATTGCTGTCAGTGGCTGTCTCATGGTGAGGTGTGACAAGGACAGCTTCCTGCCATTTGACAACATGGGATCGTTCTCGTTCTCGTTTTCGTACATGCCAAAATTGGTCTTTGCCGTTTCCAGCGGTGTAACAAAGGATTCGGCGTACTCATCGTCCGGCCGATGTTCGGTGGCGATTCCAGACTCCTCCATGCCAAGGCTGTTATATGCAAACCTAGTAGCAGCATTTAGTCGGCCAAGTTGGACGTCTTCGTCTTCATCGTCGTGATCAAAAGCCGACACTTCGCCAAGCGACCTGTCTAGTGAAGGAGAATCGCTTTGATCCATGTTGTTGTAGGCCATGCTTCTGTTCAGTATCTGAATCTGACGTCCTAGACTCCTCACTTGAGCTTCCAGTGCCTCACGTGCTGAGCGCTCCGTTTCAACAATGGACATGAGGTTCGTGTAATGCTCAACGGGGACAGATTCACCGCGAAGCTTTAATGACGCATCCGTGGCTCGTGCCGTGGCCAATAGCCCTAGCAGAGGTTCGCCATCGGCTGATGAGAAGATGGTTGCTCGAGGAGTCGCTTCATGAACATCTCCAAACGTCATCTTGGATGCATCAGAATGCCGAGTAGAGGGTCGGCTCGTGCTCCGTCGTGGCTCGTCTAGAGGGCCAACATCATTCGACTGCACATGTCGAGAATCTTTGACGCGGTCCGACGTTCGAGCTTGGCCTTGCCGCGATCCTCCTGGCAAGCGAGGCGGTGTAGTCGATGGTTGACGAAGGGCCGGGATGCTCTGCCCGAGTTGAAGAACAATACCTTCCAGTCGGCTCATGCGTGCCTCCAGGCTACTAACCCTGCTTTCCAAATGAAGGCTATCAGTGGGTTCGGCAGGATCCTCCATTTGGATAAGAGTTGGTGGCGCCTGTCCCTTTATCGATGTTGGTTCCACTGGGGTGATGAGTTGGTCGGCCGCCTTGACCGGTTGCTCAGTAGGCGATGCGGCTTCCTCAACGTCATCAGAGAGCAATTGCCTCATTTCCTCATCGGCTGTGGTGGACGTCGGCGACATGAAAGGAGCAACATAACTTTCCCTCCAGTACCGGATTTCGGCACTGCGACGGCGAATGACACCCTGAGACGTCAGGTCAAAACTGGGCATGACTGACAAACTCCTCGAGCGACGCTTCAGACCACGGGCATCACTCGAGATTGCGCGGCCAATCTCACTGGGGTCATCACCCATACCAACTACGCGAATTGCTCGGTCCTGAGAGCTGGCAGGTCGCGGAGAGAGACCTGCGAGTTTTGACCCTCCAGCCCATCTAGGGCTAGGCAAATGCGTTGCAGGCGCGAAATCTTGAAGAGCCTTGAGAGATAGTGCTGCGTCTGCTGTGAGAGAATTACGAGCACTCCTGATGGCCATGACATCGTCGGGACCGATTGAATGAGACCGAAGGGCTCGGTCGTACTCGGTTATTGGCATGGACAGTGAGCGTTTTGGATCACCATCTGTTTGGTTCTCCCGCTCAAACGTGGAACCCTAACAGCGTTTCTGTCAACGTCCACCTCTCCTGAGGCAAATAAATTCAGATCGGCATGTACTCACGCTTATGTGTTGCTCATCTGGAAGGTTGCGGGAGGTATGGGACGCTTTCCCGTTTGACAATCGAGACTTTTCTTTGCTCTCGGCATTCTTCTTTCGACCAAACAACTTGCTAAATGCTGACCTGATGGTCGACTTTTTCCGTTGGGGATTGGCGGCGGCTTTGCTGCTTCTGCTGCTGGTCTGGTCTGGGCTTCCTGTGAGCCGGTGAGAGTGGGGGTCTGATGATTCCCGCATCGTGGATCTATGTGCAGGAGCCGGCGACGGAATCAGCGGCTCCATGTTGCCAGGTAGAGTCGTCCTCGCCTGGCTTGCTCGCGGGGTGTGGTTCTTGACGGCGCTGGGGCCTTGGAAGTTCAAGGGGGTCTCGTTTGGCGCTTCGTGGCTACTGGCAGCAATCATGATGGTCTGATCACGCATAGGAAAGTCATCGTCCATGGGGCTGGGGATAGGGATCGGGCCAGATATATGACCGCGGATAGACTTGGGCGAAGGTCGAGAAATGTGGTCACTGCCACCACCAGCCGGCTTCCACGGCATGGCGTTGGAATGAGCGGCTTAGCTGAAGCGGCCCGGAACGAGAAACAAAGTGAGCTGGTATATGTTCAGTCGAGGTCCGTGTAAGCCGAACAGGCAGACGGACCAACTGGAGAATAACAGGAGGGTGGCGAGAGAGAAGTATAACAGAACGGGCGGCGCTGTCGGTTTAAATCGACAATTGACAATCAACGGGGAGCTCCTACCTTTGCCACATGATACAAAGGTTCAGACGGCAAAGGTCGAGAAGAAGGAAAAAGGAAGAAGAGCGAGCGGCGCCAGCGGACAAAGGTGAGTCGATCAACAGAGCCGAGGTCAGAAAGTAATAAAAAGCCAAATGGATTTGAGCAGCGGCATGAACGATTGTTTCAAGCAAGAAGGTAAAATCTACACGAGGCAGGCGAGAAGCCGTCGAGTCATGGCGGATGGATTAAGCCACGGCCAGGACAAGCGAGGCACGGCTGTGCCTGACGACAGGCTACGGTTGAAGGACAAGGAGTGTAGTCGGAAAGAGGGGAGCAGAAGACAGGACGACGAGCGATGCAGCTACCAGTAGATATACATACATACCTTACATACATAAAGTATGCAGCATGGGCTATTATGTCGCTGGATGAATTGGAGTGAAAGGGGAGGGGGGGCGGGTGACAGTCGGGGACGACGAGGGAAGGCGCGGAGGAGATGCAGGCAGACCAAGCTGCCATGATTACAGGCACAACAAGCAAGGTGAAGAGCAGAGGTGAAACATTGGCTGCCGCGTCTCAAGGCCAGGCACGTCAGGTCGGACATGTTTAGAGGCCGCCTGGAGACAGGGTCGACGGCATTAGAGCCAACGCCAGTGGAGCTGCAGGAGTCGCATCGCATCACAGATGTGCAAAATACAACACGTCGTCGCTGCAGAGAGGTGGATGTGTGGGCTTAGGGGCTTGGGGGCTTGGGGCGGCGCTTGCTTGGGGTCAGGCTGATTGGTGTCTGGTGCCAATGCTGAGGGTGAGGGTGAGAGCGACGGTGAGAAGGAGCGAGCGACAAAAGGGGAAAGCGAGAGGTCTGGTGCATGCCAACGGACCAGGGAGAGATCAACAGTGTCAGAAGGTGTTGTGAGCTGGTGCGCAGAGGCATGGAACCTTGGGATGCGTACGATACCTCAATACTCGGCGACAACCTACGCAATGAATACTGTCAGACGGGTCTACGGGCTGCAACAAGAGGGGCAGATGCATTTGTGGGCATGCCAGGGCAACAATCAGGCAAATAGCCACTCTGGCCCACCGTGCCGTCTGGAGAACGGGGGGAGCCGCAGAAGGGTGGGGAAGAAGAGAGCAGCCCCAATGTTGACAGTCATGGCCGCGCCGAGCACAATAACAGAATCATGCACACACAGAGGCGCGACGACAAGTGGTAACGGCAAGCCATGTTATTATTATTATTATTATTATTATTATTATTATTATTATTATTATTATTATTATTATTATTATTATTATTATTATTATTATTGTTGTTGTTGTTGTCGTTATTGTTGTCGTTATTGTTGTTGTTATTGTTGTTATTGTCGTCGTCGTCGTCGTCGTCGTCGTTATTAGGTTAGTTAACTGATGATGCATCCAGCGCAGGCACAAGCTCGGCCATCCAATGCCGCCACGTCTGGCCCTGACGACTCGCTCTCAAGAAAACATGAATCAGCACATCCAATGCAACACGCGCACACAAAGGTTCCAGAGCGCCGTGCCGCATGCCGCTCTGCGCACCTTGGGGGCTGTGTGCCAAGCTGTTGTCCCTCGTCGCATTGGACGGAATGCAGAGCCATGAATCCCCCGGCAGCAAAATTCTCCATCGTCTTTACAAACAGTCTACTGTGCTTAGATCAGCAGACGACTCTTTTCAATCCGGCCGCTGTTGCTTTGATCGCCGACTTGTCCAAAGCGGCGCCGCCTCCTGTTGAAGCCGGGAAACAGACGGGGTCTCCGTGTCCATCCAGTCTTTCGACAGTTGAGTGGGATAACAACGACGGCCCATTGCGGAAAGCTAGCGTCCATGCAAAGTCTCAGGCCCGGCCATGGTCGTCATTGGCCCTGACGGCGCAACACGTAATATGGACATGCGCCCAAACTCTGCTCACTCGCATATGTATGCATGTCTCTCCGGTTGTGCAAAGAAGCCCGACCGACCCTCTGGGTCCCGAAAGGTCCAATCCCACCCACCATGACCCCTGCAAGCAGCAGGGACCCAAATAGGCTACGGGGGCCGGTAATTTGGCTCCGACGACGAGAAGGCTCCCCTGACGACTACATCATCGATTGTCGACGCAGTCGAGTGGATGATGGTGCTGAGCACATGCACGGAGTACGTCTACCAGACTGGTCGTCTCCAGCGGCACATGAGGCCATTGCACGATTCGGGGAAGGATATGGAGACCAACAATTAGCTCCAAGGCAGGCGCGCGACCCCTTGCTCTCCGGTGCTGGGTCGCATTTATTAACAGCCAACTGACTCGGTGTATCACATTTACGCCCACAGACTCGCGGGAGTGGAAAATATGCGAATGAAGCGGCTGTGCCTTGGGTCTGTTGCGCTCGACGTCTCAGATGGATAATTCATGATTTGCTCAGGCCGCGTTCGCGCGCAGCTGTTCATACCTGTGATTGCAGCATGTGGCCGCCGTCTCTCTCATTCTCTTCGTGTCTGTTCGTTTTGACGCCCTGTTTATTCAAATCAAGTGTTTGCACGCATGGGAATGCGGGTTGTATATATGTATTCTTGGTCCCGCAAAGTTACTTTTGCCCAAGAGTGTGCTGTCCCCAAACGGCAAGTGACCCATCTGGATTCGGATCCTGATTGGGCGCTCTGCACTCCCGGCCTGGTCGGCTCCGTGCTTGATTCAGTTCCGGTCCCATGTCCATGTCAATAAGACACCAAGAGTATTATAGATGGGCGAGTGCCAGGCAAAAATTTGGTTGCATGGCCAAACCACATCTCCCAAACCCATGCATTGCGCATCGGCGCTACCCAATATTTCTTATCCAGATGCACGGGGCCGGGGTCTTCTGCATCTGTCCAGACGCAGGCCGGCCGTGGACTGTGCTGAGCAAAGAAGCAGCACAAGCGGCCATTGCTTTGACCAGCATCTTTTGAACAAGAGCCGTGTCTCTTCCCCGCTTCTTGGCTTCAGCAGCAATACTCCCGCGAAACACGGCAGAGCCGGTCGCGGACCCTCGGAGATGCGAGGCCGAAACATGCACTATTGTTTGACACCTGCAAGATGGGATTGTATGCCTTGTTTCCCCCCAGAGGAGGACGATCCGCTTCACAGGCGGTGTGTGAGGTTCAAGCACGCAAGCCCCGGTCACGTTGCTCCAAAAAACACCAGACGGCTTGCTGTATTTGCTGTCTTGTTCGCCGTCACTGGAATGTTACCGCCGGGTTGGAATGTGGGCAGGAGGGGGCCCGTCCAGATCGGTGTGTGGCGGTGACAGCCAGGCATGCCGAGATAATGCAACCCATCGTCATACTATCAGCACCAAGCTTTGTCTCCCAAGAATTCTCCACCCGTTCCGAGAACCTTCTTCGTCCCCTCCCTTTCCCCCCCACCACGAGACGGCTGTCACACGTCCAGTTCCACCATCAACACCACCACCTGAAACCAGAACCCAGGGGATCCCCTCGTCCCGCTTGGCAACAAACCCCTGCCAAGGAACTCATCACATCGACCGAATTTTCGTACATGCGCCTGTGGTTCATCACATAAACCTGCCTCTTTCCCAATTGGGACGGCATTTCCATGCCCGTGGTCTAGGTGAGTCTAGAGCGCCTGCTTCCCCGACACGCCAATGCTGCGCGGTGGCGGGGAGAGGTCCTTTTAGGTGCCAACGGATGATACGTCGGGGTATCGAAGGTCGGCGTTATCTTCGAGAAACTCCATCCACTTTTTCAGAAAACTACTGCCCCTTTTTAGACGATTAGTGCGGTTCACGGATACGAAAACCGACGAGGTGGCCCATTCGGGGTCTGGCCACATGAACAGACATTGGGGGGGGGGTTCCCTTACCTCTTTGCCGTCTCCGAGTCGCCAATGACGGTCAGCGATCGCCTCGGTCGAGTCATGGCCACTGCGAGGGGTTAATGGCGCCGTGTGAGACGTTTTGCTAAAATGAAAAGCAAAGAGTAGAGTTTTGGTCTTGGCCTCACCGTTCAGCCGTCTCTTCTCGCCCAGGAACCCGACCTCTCCGTCGGGGTTGCTCCGGACGAGACTGACAATGACGGCCTCCTTCTCGCGGCCCTGGAAGCCATCCACACTTCCAAGTTCTATACCGGGAAACCGCGCCTTCAACGACGCAAGCACGCCGAGCTTGGTGTCCGCCAGTTAGTCCCCTATAAGTAATCACTAGTTGCAAGAGAAACTGTGTACCTGGGCATTGTACGGCGTGACAACGGCAATGTCCTCTGGGCGAAGGCCCGCGTCAACCAATTCCCCCACGTGCCGTTTTACCAAGGCCGCCTCCATGGCGTTGCTCTTGCTCTCACTGTGCAAGCTGCCTCTGCCTTTCTTGGGAGCATCCTTGTCGTCGTCCTCGTTCTTCTCGGGAAAATCGCCGCCCTGCGTATCGATAAAAATGACGGGTTCGCTGGTATTTTCGTTGTCTTGAACCTCGTACTCCAAGTCCTTGAGCAGTCGTGTCTTGACGGCATCCGCAGCCACGAGCTGGGACCCGTAGAGCTCATCTGAAGGAAAGCGCATAATGTTCTCGTGCATGCGATACTGCGTGGTAAGCATGCGCTTGACACTCGGGCCATGGAGCGCCAGCAAACGATCAAACAGCGTCGTCTCGAGCGTCATGCCCTTGATAGTCGGCGCCGCGTCGTCCTTACCCTTTGCATTTATGCGTGTGTTGAGCGACTTTATCGTCGGGGGTAGTTGTAAATGGTCGCCTGCGCAAACAGCCTTCTTGGCAGACAGCAGCGGCACCCAGCACTGCGCCTCGAGGGCCTGGCTGGCCTCGTCTATGACGACGACGTCGAATTCCTGGTTCCGTAGCTGGAAGCCGCCTGCGCCGTGGAGCGTAGCCAGAACGACCTTGCTCCCGCCGACAAGGTTGCTGACGCACCTGCGCTCGCGCTCGCGGTACTCTTTGCGCAGTTCCTTCAGGTCGGCGTAGATTTGCCGCCGCTCCTTGCCGCTCCTGGTCTTTTTGATGGAGGCCTGCTTCGAATCCATCTCCGCCCTGACATCCTTGACAATGGCGCCTGCCTCGGACGTGTTTGTCAGAACGTCAAGGGAGTGTTTGAGCACAGAGGGGAGGAGACGCGCCGGGTGGCCGAGTCGCAGAATAGGGACCTTGTGCGGTGCGAGCCGCTCGACAATGTTGTCGACGGAGATGTTGGACGGGCCGCATACCAGGATCCGTTGCTGCCGTTTAACCAGCTGCAGAATGAGCTCTATTAGAGTGTGCGTTTTACCCGTCTGGCACAATGTCAGTTTGTGTGGCACCGCGCGTCTAGATTGTGCAACACACCCCTGGAGGACCGTGTATGAGAGCAATCTCCCTCGAGGCGAGGGCGAATCTAATGGCGTCCTTTTGCGATTCGTTGAGCGTGGGATCGAACCATTGCATCTCCCCGACGTGATCCTGCAGCACGGGCGACGGGCTCGAGAGACCAAAGAGCACTCTTATAAAGCTCGAGTACTCCGCCTCGCTCATCCTCTGCAGCTTGTCCATGGTCTGGTTCATTCTACCACGTGTCAGCGAATCTCGCCTCCTGAGACGTGTAAAAATCGCCTCACCGTCTGTACGTCACCTCGTCGGCCAGCTTGACCAGCCACACTCGTCCCGACAAGGAAACCTCATCTCTGCCCTCGTCCAGGGCCACGTTGACGTAGGCCCTCTGCACCTTGGTCACGACTCCCCTCGAGCCCTTCTTCTCGAGTTCCTTGACCTCTCGCTTCTTGGCGCTGCCCGCGGGCTGCTCTGCCACGAGCACCAAGTCGCCCGTCCGCACTCCGTGCTCGGGTAGTTCGCCCGTGGCGGACGTGGCACCGTCCGGACTCAGCTCCAGAACAGTCTTGCCGCCGAGTCCCGTCCGCTGCGACGAAACCACCAGGTTCGTAATGGCCAGGCCGGCGCGCTGCAACCCCGTAGGGCTGTGGTTGGAAATGAGCTGGCTGGTTTCGTCGACTTCGATCTGCAGCTCCCTGTCCAGCAGAGCGAGCTGGGTGCTTGCAAACGAGGCAATGTCGACCTCCTTGGGCATTTTGGCGTGTGTGCTACCGGCTTGGCACGGCCATTGAACTACAAGAGTGGTGGAAGACGGCCTTTATTTTCTGTCGATTGATGATGATGCACCTGATGAGGTGAAATGTTCCCACACCCCACCTTGACACCCTCCCTGCCTGACAGCTGCATCATTCAGCCCCCACCACCAGCCAGTACAATCAACTCAGTCTTCGCCAGACGCGTCAATGAAGTTAAAAAAAAAAAAAAAAAAGGTATCAAGATGCCGTATTCGTACAACCCGTATCTAATAATGCAAAACCCGCCCCCCTCCGTAACACTGCCAACTAAATTCGGACAAGATGCAATTTTTCACAGCCCCCCATCGGGCGGGTGAATAACAATTACAACCACCAGCGAAACCAACATGATGGCCAGCGCAACCAGCGCAATCAATATAACCGTGCCCCTGCTGGCTGGGAATTTGCCCTTAATCACCCACTCTTGTCCGTGAAAGTACCTTCTGGCTCCCAGCAACAGCGTAAGAATACTAATACCGAGAAAGGCCGAGCCCAGGGGCTTGCCCAGGCGGCGAAGGGTAGCGCTTTCAGAGTTGGTAGTCCCGTCGGATATGGTGGTGTTGAGGCGGAAGAGCTGCGTCACGGCGACTCCAATGGACGCAAAGGCCAGCGAGGTGCGTAGCCATGCGAGAAATGTTCGTTCTGGCAACAAGCACGATTAGCCCAAAAAAAAAAAAAGGTGCACTGGCCTGCTGGGGTTCGGGCGCTCAGGGGGGATGCTGTACCTAGTGCAAGATGGTCTCGCGCAACACTTCCCTTGTTCTCGAGCTCGATGGACTGGAAGATGCCCAGCTTCTGTCTCAGCCACGACTTGGGCTTCTCATGGGCGCCGTCATGCCCGTCGTGCCCGTCATGCCCGTTCTGGCCATTTGCCTCTGGCGGCGGCGGCGGCTCCGTCGTGGCCGGGCGCGAGGCGCGTGACGGGCGCTGGTAGATGGATCGTGCAGAGCGGTTCGTGTCGGCCATGTAGAGGGCCTGGTAGTTCTGTCCGGATCCCCGAGACACGATGCCCGTCGTTTCGTCGGGCGCCGCCTCGTCCTCGGAAATGGCCTGCGACGACAGCTGTCGTCCCAGCTGCACCGGGTCTGTGCCCATAGAGTCTGCTCGATCGCGGCCGTTCTGCCGCGTCAACCCCGGCAGTTAGCAAAGGCTCGAATCTTGTCGGCTGCGGTTGTCGATTTTGTGAGACAAGGGTGACAACGACTTGTTTTACCCACCTCGAGAATCTCGTTGATGCGCTCGCTCGTCGACGGACGTCGGAACGAGACGCTGGGCGAGCGAGCACCGGGCCAACCAACGCCTCCGCCTTGCCCCCTCTGCGCCGGCGTTGGCGAGCTTGCTTTATCGCCCATGAGCTCTGCCAAGGACTTGCGCTTGCCGCCTCTTGAGACAAGTGAAGTTTCTCATGAGCCGCCTGGAATTTCTTGGTTGGCGACGGTTGTGATTGGCGAGTTGGTGGACTGAAGCTTGCAGAATGAGCTACGGGGGTGCATGACGTGCTTCGAGAGCCACTTGGCGTGCGGCTGCGCAGGCTCTTTGGGGGCCGGTTCCACGGCGTTGTTTTGCCCGGCACAGACCGATCTTCATCAGCAGGCGGGGATCTGGCCTCCTTTCCCAGCTAGCAACGTTATTTCTTAGCTCGGCATGATGGCGCTGGCACATGACCTGCACACGACGACAAGGCCTTTCTCTTGTTGCCCGCACGTTGCCCGCACACTGTTACATTTACTCATGCCACGAGTCCAATTGGGCTTTTGAACAAATCCAACAGCCTGTGACGGCTTGCATCTGCCAATGGCGAGGCAAACACTACCATGTAAAGTGCGACAGGGATGGACTGGTTCAACAATGGCATTTTGTCAAGGCGGCAAAGTTATTAATTCCGAGGCAGCAAATCATCATGTTTCTATCAAAATCGTCTTGTATAATACCACGGCCCCTAGGCGCTGGCCGGATGTGCTCCAAATGGAGTGGCAAGGCACAACTGCGAACGGCATCTCGACATCAACTGCGGCGCCCGTACCCCATAAACCCTCCACCCTGTTCATGTCCACGTAGCCAAGATACGGCAGGGCGTTTCCAGCACATGTCAACCCAGGCTGTAGCCTGCGCAGCGACTCCTGATACACAGAGCAAACCTCTTGCTCCAGCTTCTGGAAACTAGCAGGCCCTGCTGCTGCATCGCGCCCAGCGTAGGCCAAGGTGGTGTAGACAACATTCGAGTCGCCCGCGCTCGCAACCATGTGCCAGCCTTGCCAGCCTTGCCAGCCGTCTGTGCCAATGGTCGGGAGATGCATCAGCTCGGCACAGCTCTCCTCGATACCATTCAGGCCGTTGTGGGCATGCCACTCGACAAGAGCGTCCCTAGGCAGACTTTCCATCTCGGCAGCAAATACCGGCGGGATGCAAGAGCCGGCTTCATTTTGCTGACGCAGCGTGTAGACGGACCAGTCCGGAACAGGGGAGCAAGATGTCTTTGTCTTGGTGCCCCCCAGCGACTGGTATCGCGGGTTATACTTGAGATCCCAGGGATCGGGTCCATCGTCCTGGTCGTCCTGGTCATCGGGCGAACCATGCGCGAGCCTCCAAGCATTTCCAGCCAGTTTGGCGCTCTCGCAAGCATCCTTGTCGCTCTTTTGCCGACAAAGGTAGGCCACGGCGCTGCTCCAGCATTGTACCTTCATCTCAGAAGCAATCCTCCAGAGGTGCTGCAACGAGAGCACGACTTGCTCGGCCAGCAACGTTTCTGACGCGCACGGCAGAGCCATGGATGCTGGCACAAGCGGTATCTGCCCTGCAATGTGCACCGAGTTCAACCCCGTAGGCTCGCCATCGCTCAAGACACATGTTTCAATGGCCTGGCTGTACGGACCAATGTTGGCAGGGGCCCAGTAGGACCTGGATTGAACATGGAGTCCGTTTCTCACAGACTTGGTATTTGCAACGGCTGTCGTGACGTACATGACGATATTTCGGTCCCGTGGTAGAAGCCCTCCGCCCGAGATTGTAATCCTAGAGGGGGGATTGGGCTTTGAGAAGAGTTTGCCATACTCGCTGTTGAGCTTGGGAAAGTCTGCCATGTCGCGAAGAACAATGACGACGCTTGTGATATCGCCCGCCTGCAGCCCGTTTGTCGACAGGAGTGATTTGATCTTGCCAGCCACATTGGTGATTTCATGCTGGATAGATGACCCCGTGGCCGATGAATCTGCAACAACCGCCCAGTGCAAGTTGCCCAAGTCGGCTCTAGCTCGTGCCGTGCCCGATTTCTTCACAAGACCTGACGAGTCGAAGCCATCCCCTTGTGCGGCAGAAGACGGCTGGGTCAGTGAATCTGCAACAGACCGAAATCTCGCATCCAGCAACGCGGGCTCACGGACCGGGAGCTGCGGTTTCTGCTCTTGCGCCGCCTTGTCCTCGAGTCTTGCGCCTCGCAGCATCAACCAAGTAGATCCTCCGCCTTCGTTGACTAGTTGCCGCCCGTCATCAGGAATAAGAATGCGTTGTTTGAAGAGAGCTCGCGGACCATCTAGAACGAGCGTCTCAAACTCGCCGCCCTCGCCGAGCGAGGCGCCCTCGGCGGCACCAAACTTCCTCAGCGAAGCCTTCATCCTGCCCACGCCAGTTTCGCTCGACACCCTCTCCCAGAGGTGACTCTCGTCCAAGCCCGCACTTGCAACCTTGATAATCCTGGCCTCCAGGCCGGCGGCAGCCATGTCCCTCAACAGCTGGGCGTCGTCGGCAGACGCTCCCCGCACCGAGGACGGCAGGGTTGGATACTTCCACAGGTATGAGAGGGGAGTGAGTCCCAGCCGCAGGGCAACTGACTCGACTCTTGTCCGCTGATATGTCGACAATATTGCGCCTGAGCAGATTGCATTCGCTTCTGGATGACAGGCCATGACGGCCCTCAGCAGGGGTATCATAGACTCGGTCTCGTCGCCGGCGGCAGGAGCCGAAGCCTCTCCGGCCCCAGAGGTACAGTCGTAGTCTCGTTCATGACGAAGTGCACTGCCGAGAATGGGCTGGCGATACAGCGGCAGGCCCGTGGCGGCGGCATAAAGAGGGATGACTTCGTGCCCGACGGTCTGGTACATGAAGCTATTCAGGTCTCTCTGCCCAGAGGCAGACGGGGCTTCGCCGCCATCTGTCGTCGTAGATGATGCCGTGTCTACGGGCTGGTCGGGATCAATGACACGGATGGCGGTTGAGTCGTGGCCGTCGCCGACGGGGAAGAGATTCGCCAAGGCAACAATGCGGTGGCCATGATGGATGCAATGCAGCAGACTGTAGAAGCTGTCCTTGCCGCCTGATATCAGGGCTATCACGTTGAGGCGCTCATCAGACATGACACGAGCTGGCGAGGCGTGGGCATGACGCTGGTGATTGACGGTCATGGGCTGCACAAATTGCAATTCATCTATCCTGTGCTGTCGCGAGTGGATCCTCACGTGTTTTGTGTGTTTGCGGTCCACGGGCATGAAATGAGGCCATTTTCAATGGACTCAGTGTGCATTTACACGACGGTGTGCGAGGCGCAAAAGTGACTTGTTGGTTGGATAGTCATGATAGCTTATGCCCATATGCGCATGACGGCAATAGAGTGGCATAGGACCAGACTATGCCTGCCGAAATGCGACACATCTCTCCATCAGCATGTCACAGCCATGTCGTCCTCAGCCAACACGCCTTTTGCGCAAAGAATCAAGAACGATGTTTCCTGACTGCACAGATGGTATCAGGGAAACATAACCACTGAAACGTAATAATGGGATGGGACACCACGGTTGTGATGGGGGGCGTCCACGCCATGGTTCATCTGCTCAGTCAGCCGCAAGATTGATTTTGACAGCCATCAAAGAGCCGTGCGATTCAGGCCCGGTTGCCATGTTGGCGGCTGAAACAGTGGCCTCGGCTGGTCCTTCCCCATGTCCGTTTTGCAAAGCCTTTTTGGCAATTTGGCAACGGCGTATCGAGAGGCAGCGAGTCAGTGAATCCGCACCGCCAGAACAACTGGTGGCTGTTGGGCTATTGACAATGATGGCACTCAGACGGTCATTTTAAAAATAAAATAAAAATGGAGCGAGCGTCTCAGTTTCAAATGTTGCCGGAAACTCCCATTATTGTTGGCACAATCATAACAATACCGACCCATCCCAAAGTACCAACACAAAAAAAAAAAAAAAAAAAAAAAATCTAACAGCCGGGGGGGCCGGCAAAAAGGAAACAAGAAAAGAAAAAAGAAAAAAGGTGCCGTGTGGTGCAACTGCCGATGTGACCAGTACTCTGTAACGTGCTTGACAAGGTAAGGCAGTGTGGGAATCGACAGGCAAAAGAAAGGAAAGGGTTGGGAAAAATAAAGCCAGACCGTGCAAGACATTGTCGATGGGTCCATTGCGGGCACCGGGGAAGCTGGGGGCGGCTGTGCCGAGCTGGCCAACATGTCTGTCATACTCGGCACCATCCAATACATTGCAAGTACTCCGTACAATAATTGAAGTCGAAGCAGGGTCTGGAGGGCAAAGGCGCACGCATTGACCCCTGATCCTCCTGCCTGGGAAGTTGAAGAGCGCAAAGAGCAGCAGCAGCACACCCCTCCAGGCCTGTACACATGTACATACTGTATGCACATACTTTACTTTACCGATATGGATGCATGCACTTGAAGGAAGTAGCGGCTGTGCACGGAGTACTCAACATGACCGGAATCAAGTTCCGCCAAATGTGACCTGTCCTTGGCTTGGGGCCGGCACACGCTCAAAACACCACGAGGAAAGTACCAAGGCAAGTTGCCCAGCCATCACTCATGCCGTCCTTGTCAGCTACACAAAAGCATGGAAGGAGACACACACACTCGCCGTTGGAGGGGACACAGGAACGTGGGAGGTCACTCCCGGGCTGACATTGCCGAGACCAACTGACAGATTCAGGGCATGTGAGAACAGAAGAGAAGGGCAGACACCCCCGGAGGACTTCTAGAAGACGCTTCTGATTTGCCATGGTGCCGTTGGGTTGCAGCCACACAACGCGACGGCGGCAGTAGCAGGAGTACATATCCCAAGCTAAGGCCATGGTTTGCCACAGGCCAATATTACCTCATGGTGCCGGACGGAGTAGATCCCGTCTAATTACGTAGAACTCAAGTACATACTTGCCACAGTACCTGGGGCTTGTAGAGCTTCGGCCGATACGAGACTCCGTCATGGCCGCCTGTGGAGAAGGTCATCAAATTTGCCAGCGCCATGAATAGCCACGCCGTTGACCCCATTTCCAAGAAACAAACCGCACGACGGGGACCGGGAAAACAAGCCCGTGTTGGCTACTTCTTTTGCGCCGTTGCTTTTATTATCAGCTTTGGGCTCCTCCGAGTCTTTTTGGCCGCACCTTGTATTATTGTCATGCCGCAAAGACAAGGCAGCCGCGTGGAAAGGAGAAATTAGGAAATTACAGCATCGCCGTGGTTAAAGCGAGCATGGGTTGTCATTCTACGGAGTACTAGCACAGGCCCTCCCTCCATGCCCCCGCTTTAAAGCTGCCAGGGGCATGGGGGCATGGCGGCAAGGTGTCGTCAGTAAAGTATTAATGGCGATCAGCCATTGTGGTCAATGTGTGGTGCTGTGTGGTGCTGTGTGGTGCTGTGTGGTGCCGTCTGGAGCCATCACTGTCAACCAGATGTTGATGGTACCAGACCAGCACTAGTACGGATATGAGCCCTTGCATCCTCGCCCACCGCGAGCTTCTACTCCACCGGTACGGCCCTCTCCTACGCGGTCGGGGAGGCCCCGCCCAACAGCCTGGAATCCACACGCAATTGACAGTGCATCATCATCATCTGCCTGGAGTTTCCTGACAGTTGCCAAATGCTACCCCCCAGACCGCCGTGGTGGGGCGACAAGGACCACAGGGAGGTCCTGGCTTTCAACGCCGGCAATGCCTCCTTCATCTCGACTAGTATGGTCAACATGGTGCATAGCAACTCGCGGGTCTAAGACGGAAGAAGGTTAATTGTCATGTCCCAATTGGCCTTTTTGATGAGCCCAACACTTGCGGACCACCCCTGTGGATTTATCTGCCAATACACAATGAGTCGTGGTTTGTTGAAACAAGGAGCTGTTGGCGTGAACTACTGGCTCGTTCGCCCGTCCGTCCGTCCGTCCGTTCGTTCGTTGCAATCCCCCAGGGTCTTGAATCTTGCTGGCCAACAAGGTTGCGTTGCCAGAGCGCAGATGAATGGATGACGGGCTATGCTCATCCTTGTTTCTCAGCATTGTACGGCCCTTGTTCCCTTGGGCCGGCAGCTTCTCTGTATATTGTGCGGGAGCTTTTGCGGTACGGGCCATGGCCTGGGAGAAACCAAGCCCAACCAACGGAAACGCAAGGACTCGCCAGAGGTCACAAGAGGTTTTCACAAAAGGTCACCCGAGATCAATAGAGATAGGACTTTGTGTGATTTGGTGGCGGTGGAGTCAAATTTGTTGTCAATATTGCAATAAAGTCCTAATCATGTACACTCATGTACGAACAAATGTGACGTGCCAAGTTGTCTGGTGAGTAGTGACCAGCACATGGACATCACCAACCAGCTGACGGGGTAAATGATAGCAGAGCAACGCTCAAACTAGGGACAGGAAATAGAAAGAATAGAAAGGCAAAGAGAAAGAAGGAAAATTTGTCGAGATGCACAGGCAAAACAAAACATAGCCACTGCTGCTCCCCCATTGCGTCCTCAGTGCTTCGGAACCATCAATGGCTCTTTTCGACTTGTAAAGGATTACAACGAGCGTAAAGAAGGCGACAAAAAACCTGCCACAACCCCGCCCACGGACGTCGTCCTAAACATCCTGGGCAAATTGCAAAAAACCACGCGCGCCAGTTCCTTTTGATCCAATAAACCCAACTAGTCCAGCCTAAAGCATTCTGTAAATATATATATATATATAATATAATATATAAAATCAACTTTTTTCTTTTGGTCATGATGCAGCGTCGAACCAAACACTTCGTCCTCCTGAGAAGCAGTGCCAACAGGTTGTGTTGAAATTGATACAAGAATCGAAAGTGAAAATGCAGGTCATAAAACGCTTGTTGCTGCGCAAATGTGTTCTGTTGTCTCCAGCCGTCTACCGAGATGTACCCTAGCTGACCAATCACACAAACAACCGTGTCTTGGTAGCGACGAAGAAGTGCTTGAAATAAAAATGTTTGAGAATAATGTTGACGCGACCTGGAAGCAGATCGGCATCAACCCAAGTTTAATCGAAACGCTTGCGCTTCTTCTTGCCATTGTCACTGGCTTCTTCTGATGACAGCTCACTCGCGCTTCCCGGCACCTCGGAGGCGATTTGAAAGAGAACTTTGCCGTAGTTGGCGTACTCGTCCACGGGCGGGGGGGCAGCGATGCCACCCTCGTATGCCGAGGCATCGGCGTTGTCAATCATGTTCATGACAATGGCACCACCACTGGCGTGAGTGCGGGCATGTTGGGCGAGGTTATCACTTCGAGAGAACTTCTTGCCACACTCGTTGCATTCAAATGGCTTTTCTTGCGTGTGCAGAGATCGATAGTGGCGTTTCAAGTGTTCTTGGCGACGGAATCGTCGGTTGCAAAGATCGCAGACAAATGTCTTGGAAGGGTCCTCAGTCAGCGACTGTTTGCGGCCACGGCGAGTGGGAGGAGCAGGCTTGGGAGCGGATGGGGTATCAGCTCCGCCAGATGAGTCGGTGTCAGAAGGAGCGGGAGAGGCGGCTTGGTCCGACTGCTCCTCCACCTCAGTGGTCTGGTTGTCGGCAGCGGCAGCGGCAGTATTCATGATGGACTCCACAGGTCGGTCGTCCTTCTTGTTGCTCTTCTTCTGGCGCTTGTCCTTGTGGCAGTCTTCAACTGCGTCGACGCTGGACGGGGGGCTGGGAGGAGAAGGGAACTGGAAGTTATCGTTCTCGTCGAAACTGAAGTCCTCGTCGCCAATGAAGCTGCCGTGGCCCAAAGACACGACCGACGATCCGGTGCAGGCACGAGGTCTGGAGGCTTCTCCTGACTTGACAAGATTGGACAGGTCGTCCTCAGACTCAAAGTCGGAGAATTCTTCAAACGCAGGCAGACCGCTGGCAATGGCGGGGCTGAAGTCAAACGTGGGTTGGGAGAGCACACAGATGTCAAGTGAGGAGACCTGGCTTGGAGTCCCAGCGTCCTCTTCAAGGCCGTCGAGGCTGTATTCTGGTGCCAAGGTCGGGTTGGAATTAACAGAAACGGTCAAATTCCGAGGATCGCAGAAATCGATGTCGTTTTCAGAGGAGACGGACCTGGCGTAAGGTGCAGGCGAAGGCGACAGAGATGGGCAAGAAATGTTTGACAGGTCGGTTGTGGTGCTGCTAAGCGAGTGAACCCTGGAAGGCTGAGAGTGAATGAAGACTGCCAAAAAAAAGCCAATTAGACACGGGACGCTCAATGCAAAACACACAATGGCATCAACCAATCAACAGCAACCAAAGAATACAAGACATGCAAGTGACCTAAGAAAAACGGATGGGAATTGAGATGGATTGCGTAGCCTTGAGGTTTTTCTTACCAGGTGTCATTGGGGGTGAATCACAACTAGCCCAGTCCAGGATTGAGCTCTCGATTGATTCAAATCCAGACTTTGCACTAGTAAAGCCATCCAGACCCGAAAACATTGGGTTCAACGGAGTCTGGAGTACATCGCAGCTCTTGGGGCTGCCCATGGCACTACCAGACGTAGATAGCGGTGGTGTAGAAGGGAAGTACGGGTTGTCACTGAATTCCGTTTCCATCATGATGGCTGGCTTGCAGTGTGTAGGTGGAGGTGAGCCCGTCGGAGTCAACATGGCCGAACCGTTGTTGAACAGTGTTGGCGGCTGTGAACAGGATGACCCAGGTCTAGAGTAAACGGGCGAGACTGGAGCCACAGCTTGATACATGCCCAACTTCTGCTGGGCAAAGTTGGTCTTGTTCAAGACGGCATGTCGTTGTTGCACCGCCTGGGGTAGCAAAGTTGAGTCCATTTTGAAATAATCTGAGAAAACGAGCATTAGCCTCACGCGGTGTCGACTAGTTCAAGCACACCTCTTCGTGTAGATGCGTACCAAAAGCGCCCCAATTCGTTTTTTTTTCTTCTATCGTCTTTTTTTTGGGGTAGTTTCGTTGTCCGTTTCTGTATTAAGTAATTGGCTATATAGTCTTTTGTTTCGTGTGCTTTCGTTTCGTAATTCGATTAAGTATTGTATTATACACAAGTAAGAGCTGGAAAGGCTTGGGCCTTTGGAGGCAGCGCCGTGACTCTTCGATTCTTCAACAAGGAGTGGACGACAGACAACTTGACCCAATCAAGAGGCTGACTGTTGTTTAGTGACTCGGCAAAGCTGGGTATGTTGTACACGGCAACTCTTCATCCGGTCTTGCAGCAGAAGACAGGCAGATGACAAGAGGAGATCCAGAGGGCAAGTGCGTTTTGTAATGAGAGGACTGGAATCTCGGAGTGTACGAGATGTTCCAAGCTAATGGAGAGGCACGAGTTCACAGGAATAAAAAAGAAGGAAGAACCGAGAGGTTATTGAGAAAAAATGAACACATCAAAAAGCACGAGATCCAACCAGGTTGTCGATCAACGAAAAAACCAGGCTCGAGGTGGTGACGGGGTCCGTGAGGCATAAGTACAAAGTCAAGCCCGAGATCAGAGTCGCCAGCGTCGCCAACCATCCAAAGAGTCGACCTACGCCAGAAGGTGTGGTCCAAGTGGGAACCTTTCAAAGTTGCCTCCAAGCCTGTCTCACTCGCGAAGTTGACAGGGGTGGCCAGAGAGCGGGCCAGACACTAGGATCCGTCGCGCGGGCACGGCGGCACAGTTTTGCTACCCATCAACACACCCCTGTCGGCGGGAGTGTCTGGGGTGAGCAGATTGAAGACGAAGAGAGCATGGGAGCCCCAGCTCGTACCGGCACGTAGTCGAGAGAGGGTGTGTGGGCACCTGCGAAGGGTGGCCAGTACTTTGTACCTGGGCTTGAGCCAACACCAACGTGGGTTCCGCCGTGTGTGTGTTGTACCTCTGCGTCCTGGGAACAGAGGGTACCGTGGAGAAGAGGTGTGGGTGACAGAGGAGGAACGATGGGTGGTGCTGTTGGTGCCAAGGGCCAGTGGGCGTGTATTAGGACATGACAATTGGGCGTGTGGATGCCAATCCTTTTTTGCTTCGACCTCTGGCACGCAGAGTGCGTGGGACGTGCGGATGGGATGAGTCGATGAGGTTCAGAGTTGATCGACGTGTACCTCTGGCTCTTGGCCGCTCGAGGGATTTCGCGAGACGGATCTCACCGACCACCACTGGAGATGGTAGACTTGGAACTGGAGCCGCAAGAGGACTGACATTACTCGGATCAATGCAGTATTATGCTTAGGTTGCGTATACATACATTGTATAATGTCGGGTCATGGACTCGTGGCTCCCGAGGTCAGCACGACGGTACGATACTCCGTACAGTAGTATGTATGTATGTATCAATGTGTGTTGACGGGAGGGCTTACTCGAGACGTGGATGCGACCAAGGGCTGAGTGGCCGGCCTTGGGGGCATTGGATTGGGGATGGATGGATGGCGTCGGAAGACCTCACAAGTCGTCGAGATGTTGGAAACACCAGAAACAGCGCCGAGGCCTGCTCTGTACAGACAGCCATGCCCCAGCTCGAGCATATGAATGGACCCATGACAGCCTGGCGGCCGGCCAATCAGTATGCTCACAACGGTCGCCATCGAGATTCGCCACAGCCGTCTCGCTGGTGAGGTTGCCACCACGGATGGGCTTCCTCAGCCAGTTGCTCTAGTGTTCCAGTGGACAGAACAGAACCAACATGGCGCAGCCACTACGACGGATTCTCATTCTAATTCTGGAGCAACCCATTGCTTATCCTGGCAGGGACTGACCAGCCATCCCCGGACATGCAGAAGTGCAAGCTCCGCTTCCAATCTACTCGCCTTCAGAGGCTAAGCCCAGTATTAACTGCTTGGGTCTTAACTCAGGTACAGTACTCCGTACTCCAGACGAAGCCTCGACAGTCGCACGAGCACCCAGGTCCCAGGTTCCCATAATGCGGCGCTCCAGCTTTCTGCCAATGGTTGGTGCTAACCCAAGTCGAGGTGCCTGAAAACCCAGAATGGCCCCAGGTCAAGCATTGGATTCAGGGATGGAATGAATGCTGGTGATAGGGCCGTCGGGTTGTGGTTGTTGCTGTTGTTGCTGGTGCTGTTCCTGCTGCTGCTGCTGCTGCCTGCTGCTGTTGTTGCCATTGTTGTTGTGGTTTGAGAGCATGTCCAAATGGCCACAGTGTCACTTTCACCCAGCTGTGCCCACCACATCAAGGTGGATGGCATGTGCTCTAAACCTTCGACTGCAAATGGCCCTCAGCCACCTGGGTCACCCACTTCATTCAGGTTTGTGCACGTCTGTGTGTGTGATGTTCTTGTGCGCGCTCCCGCCCCATCGCCCGCCACTCACCAACGCGCACAACCACGCAAGACCAAATGCAGGCGGCCTCTCTGTGCCTGGCTGCACATATTTGCTTTCTTGTTCTGGTTTTGTGCCCACTTGCACAGAGGGCTTGTCACAGGCCCTGCATAACCCTGCATTGTGATAGGACCGTCCGAGCAACCATCCAGCGTGCACAAAGCCGCCGTCTCTGCTTCTCAAGCACGTCTGGTGGCCCTCCAAAGCGCCCGAGGGATTGAGCAGATGGCCTCTGGGCCCAGCGATTGGAGCGTCTCGCAACTGCACGCCGAGCAACGTCTGGATGCTTTGAGCCCATGCTCGCCCCGTGCCCAAGGGTCACTGATGCCGTTGCTACTTGGTTTGGTTTGCGATGGTGTGTGATGGTCACAAACGAAGCGTCATGATTTCGGCCAATGCAAGGCACTGGCAGTATGTCAGTCTAGCTCAGACTATCTTGGAAGAGTTGGCCAGGTGCCAAATTCGGCCATGGACCGACCTCGCGTTTCTAGACCTGCCCTGCGTGCGGGTAACTGGCGTTTATCAAGTCTCCATGCAGCGGCTTCATGATGGCTATGGAGAGTGGTGGCTGCATCAGTTCGGCGCTTCCTTCTTCATCAAGCCCGAATCATGGACCGACATCATCATCCATGTGGCAGATGATGGGCCAGTGAACAAGGGCTGAGCCAGCAGGGCCATCACCAACCCTTCAAGGTACAGTATGCAGATTCAACTGAGAATTGCGGGGTGATACTTGGGTGGAGGGATTTGCGCACCAGCGATCTGCGTCATCTTGAACAGTCTGATGTTGTCGTCCTATCATGAGTGGTTCTCGCATGTCATGTCGTTGTTTCCCTTTGTCAAGCCGGGACTTGGTGGGTTGTGCGCCTTGCATTGGCTTGTAGCATGCGAGCCCGAATGTGCATCGCAGCAAACCCAGAGCTAATGAACATAAAATTGGAGCGTAGCCGATCATGGCTGGGCGGGCAGTGGGGCATATTCCATTTTATGCGCACATCTCGACGTGCTCGTCGTCATCGCTCGTTTCACAGTGGTTCGGTTCCAGGCACTTTGTGCAAATAGTCCATTCTCAGGTTGGCTAGCGCCACCGCGTGCATTAAGCCAGGAGAGGGGGGGGATTCATTAGTTGTGCCATTCGCCAGCTGCATGCACTTGCATCTATTGTCAGGGTGGACCGAGGGCAGTGCAGGTTGTGCGATACGAGAGACATGCGCAAAAAAAGAATGTCTTTGTACAACCGAGGTGACGAAAAATTTTTCAGCAGAGCAGGCGGGCGAAGGCGAGAAGCATCGAGCTGGTACTGCAGCGAGCTGATCAGACTGCTCGGGACCACGAACCCACAATCTGGCTCGGCACCAGAACATATGGGTGATGTGCTTTGTTCTTGGTAGGCCGTTCTTTATAGCGCTTAAATGCTTCTTCCTAGTGCCACGGCGGTCCACCTGTGGGTGCCGCTAAATTGGCTGCTGGGACGCTCCTACAAAACACCAGACGTGGTTACTACGGAGTGATTGCCTCCTCTGGCCTTGTCCTCTCAGACAGCCTGACATCCACAATGACGCCAGGTTTGGTTCGGATTCTCGCTTGATGCTCAATGATCCAAGCCATCAAAGCGTTGTGGCCAACACTGCCCACTTCGCAAAATACTACTAGTTGAACCACATTTACGCCAACCAAAACAGAAAACAACTTCAAGCCTCCTTGTGGGTGGCCGACTCATTATCCACCGTGAACTGTTGCATACTGGCTGGGCTTCACACTTGATCCAGCTGAGATCATCATCCATTCCATCTGGCGGACGGGATAGTGGGCAGTTCAATAATAGTAACACGAGTTGACTCGCGGCCAGTCGAGTCGCGTCGGCCGGTTGACGCCCACAAAATGCAGGGCAACTGACATATCCACCACCTCTGAAGAAGAAGTAAAGGCAACCTGGCCGTGCTGGTCCAGCTCCTTGCTTTGTTAGGGAATCAAAAGAAGTTCTTCCAAGACTCTTTTGTGTGATTGGCGACCTCCACCAACAGTATTATTTGTCCTTGCATGAGTCTGCAGCTTTGCCTGATGCAGCAGCGACGCGTACACATATGTATGTGAGGGGACAGTCTAGGCGTTATCAGCGTCATTGCATATCAGCAAGAGCCCTCCAGACGATGAAGACAGATCTTAAGGGTCTGTGTGCATGTGCGTCAATGCCATGGCAATAAGCCCCGGTCAGACAGTACTTTATATATCCTGCTTGAAATTCCGCACCCGAAGTACAATGTACTTGGTAAGATGTCTGCGTGTCTGGTATTATATCAAACATGCAATACATCGCCAGAGGGCGCGGCTTCCACTAGTTGAGGTAGCGAACCAATTTCCAGGCCAATAATACAATATTCGACATGGCGAGCCGGGCTTTGTGGCGTAGAATCTGCCCAAGCCTCTCCTCTGTGTTCTCAGTGGTCAGCAATATGTAGCTCAATGAGCAGCAATCGGTCGTCGACGAAAACGGTCTGAAGTTGCAGTCCATTGACACACACCCGTCCTGTCAAGCGGTGGAGTTGGTGGATGAAGCGCTAGCGATATGAAACGCACTCGAAAACTGGACTGGTTCGAGGACGAAAGTGCCAACGGGCGCTCCATGGTACCATCTCTGACGATTGGCTGCGTGCCTTGGATGGTACTGCGTTGACTGACGGAGCTTGGTGTTCCAGTTGACCCACCATACAATCCGCCGTGGTCCCACACCAGTGCTGTTCTGTACCGGCCGAGTCGTAGCCAAATCCCATGAATTTTCCGCCGAAGCTACAGGCTGGCGAGGAGGATCAAGGCGCTGCTGGTATGGGCAAGACCAGACGAATGGTCGCCTGCCTCCGTCGCTTTGTGAAAAAGTTATCAATGGCAAGCCGACTTATGCTGGAAACTAGAGGACGCGTGTTCAGTCCTACTGGCCAAAACTGGGGCCTCTGAACCTGAAACCTTAGCGTTGCATAAAACTTTCCATATCGGTGCCTGGACAATTGGCACACTCATGTCTGTACTTAGATGTATGAAGTAGTACCCGTAGGTACCTAGGTAGGTAATAAGGTATGCATTGTGCAGAAGCACAGAGTGCATGCAACTTTAGGCACTCTCTGCAAGGTACCAATCGTGCGTGGCCCGTCTTGCAGCGTCCATTGTTCATGGCGACACACGGGCTGCATGAGCTTCGGGGCGAGAGTCCAATGCCAAGGCCCACCAACAAAAACAGAACTTGGTTCTCGGGGTCCAAAACCCGGCTTGCACAACCCTCTGTGCCTAACCAGAAAAGCTCATGGCCTGGACATCTAGAACACTGTGCTAGTTGACACAGTTTGTGGGTGCTCACCGTACTGTGCTCACTCAGGCGCATCGCTTGATAGTTTCGGCCCTGGCTTTGTCGTCATTTGCATGGTTCAGTGGACTGTGGGAGAGACCATCATGGGACATGGAATATTCCATCAATTTCATCACCTATCGTACGGCACCTGACCAGCAGAGGAAACGCCGCAGAAGGCCTGATGGCTGCTTCTCGCCGCCTAAATGACATGCTTCCCTATTTTCTCCCAAATAGTCGCCGTGGTTGTCGTATCAGGTACAGCCAAATGGCCGGGGTTTACATACCCGTCGACTCTTCGCACATGGAAACTAACGAATGGGCTGATCTGATGGCGGCCAAATATTGCCCCCATCGTCACGAACCAGTCGCCAGGCTGGCGAGGCCATGTCTGCTACCGCTGCAGACGCAGGGACATGCGATGGGAACGATGTTGGCTCTTCCCATCTCCTTCCACGCATGGTGCTGGCCGCAAGTCCAATCGGCCAAGTCAGATCTGCTCTATAGCTGGCCTGTACTACCACTGCCTCCGTAATAAGCGGGCCGCTCGACTTTTCTCGAGAACCTTCCAAGCCAGCGGCAGGTGGACCAAACATGTAATCAGGTACAATCTTGTATGCGCGTTTTTGAGGCTCCAAGCACCACTAATCTCTATTACCAAAGGACATGGGACATCGGGCATCCGCAGGCGACCGCAAGCGAGCATCTGCGGCCATCTTCATCACACCTTGTCCTGCAAAGTTTGTAGTCAGTGCCATGTCGCTCACTGCATCATCATCATCATCATCATCATCAAGGTCGTCATCATCGCACATAATCAACCTTTCTCTCCGACGAATGGCGCAGGGAACTTGTCTGTGAACCTCGACGCCATTCTGCAGGTACCAACGAGGGCGTACAGTACATGAGGTGCGTATGTATGTACACTTGGTGCGGAGAAGCTCCATCCGCGAATGCAGGTACGAACAGGCCGGTCAGGCTGGCGATTGGCCTAGCAGGGAGCTCAAGCACGTCTTTAGCAGCGGGCAATCTTTGGAGCTCCCCGCTAACATACATAATAAGCTGCATATCGACAACTCCATTCTCCCCAATCTAGCGCCACCGCAAAGTCAACTCCACCGCTCATGTTCGAAATCTAGCCAGCGTGATCCAGCGTGATTTCGTTGATCCCACTCCAGAAAGTCGGCCGTATCGAGCTCCCAAATACTCCGTACCAACCATGAGCTAGAGAAAAGAAGGGTCCAGTGCGGCGGAGTTCCAGTCAATCAACCCTGAGGGGCTCCGGCACCCCAAGTGGACATGTAGAACCCGTCCATGCTCTGAGACACGGAGAAGGCACAGGCACAGGCCCAGGCATCAAGTATCCAGCCCGCTGGTTTCGGGGAGCCGGACTGAATGGACCCTGGCACTCCAGTCATCCAACACCCTACCCTACCTAGCGCCTCAAGTTTGCTTCAGCGTCCAGGGTGCTGGCAGAATGTTACTTTTATGGCCTAGTTCTTATTGGCATTCGCCACCGACAGAGTGGTTGGGCTGTCGTATAATATTCCCTTCTAGGCTCAATTGAGTTGGGCTCGTTGGAACGTTGCCGCAATGCACGTGTGTGTGCCAGGGAACAAATTACCTGTAGGTGTCGGGGTTCCATCGTCACCCGCCATCGTCCTCTGAAGATAGGACCAGGAAGAGCCGAGTGAAGTGCCCAGCCAGGTATCTCGCCAAAGTCGGGCGATCGGATGTCCAAGTATCAAGCGGCCCTGTTCGCCTTCCAAAATCTTTCCAAGAAGAAGCGTACAATCGCGACCCTGGCCCGGATAAATGCGACAGAGACCCGGCAAAGTTGGCAATCTCTCGATGGGCTTTTTTTTTTTTTTTGGCAAATTAAACTTGGCGACGCTCATAAAGAGTGTTTGACACAGCCAGTCCATCAACCACTCTCCGGCTTGGATCATCATCCGAAGCGCATACAATCTTCACCACCATCCAGAAGCGGAATGAGCTGCGGTGCTCAAAAAGAGGGCCTACAGTCGGGTGGGCGGTGGGCGGTGGGCGGCGGACGGACTGCCAACTGAGTACTTTGTACCATGGCGGAAACAAAAAGCAATGCAGTGTCTAGCATGGGTCAAGCCAACGGCCCGGAAGCCAGCCGTATCTCCAAGCCCAATCCCATGGTTGAAGGCAAGAGCCTTGTCGACCGGGGCCTGGGCTTGATAGAGCCTGGGATAACTTCCCTGGTCATCAAGGCTTATGTACAACAATTCATCCCCAGATTTACCACTAAATTGCCTGGTGGCTAATTGTGGTGGGGACGGATATGTACAATTGGTATGATTCTGGAAGATCCCCAATCTGGTAAGTGTGTCATGCAAATTGGACTAGTCGCAGTAAAAACATGCTCCAGGCCTGCATACCGACAGACAGAGGTGGCCTATAATCTCGGCTGTAATTCATCTTCCGCGAGATGAACGGGTGGGTATTAACCGAGCGAACTGGTGGTCCACGACGGCCGCGGCATCAATGTCACTCATCATCCTCTGTGCTCGTGCGCCGTCATCCAACAACTCCCGAGCCTCTCTTGCCAACACTATGCGAAATGTGTCAATTTCAACAATCGTGCCAGATCTCTCTTCAGCGCGTTAAGCTTGGCTCTCAAAACCAACAGCAGCCAGCGACCAACAAACATTGTACAACCTCTTTCTCAAACGGCGCTTCCTTAGAATCTGGGCTCAACAAGCCTCAGCCTGGGAAGTGCCAAGATTCTTCTAGCGCAAGGGCTAAAGAAGCCTGGCTGGCAATCCTTCGAGAAAGCAACTAGATAGATCCACCGCATTTCCTTCTGAAATCCTCTGAATGATCCGTCGTGCTCGCCAGGTTCAAGGATGTGTGCTACTTGGGTTGTACCTAAACATGCACGCAGGATAACAACCATCCCATGTCACATTGACTTGGAGAGCGGAAATTATTCGGCACTGAGAATACCAATCTGCGTTGCCACATTACTCTTGAGGTGGTCTCCAACCCAGATACATGACACGCAATGGGACTCTGCAAACCAACTGCCGATTTGAAATACACAGACGGCGTTTCCCAAGGAGATGGCGCAGCATTGTAGAGTCATTGATATGTCATGAATGCATGGCTACGGATGAATCAGGGAAGCCATGTTTCCCTGTAAATAAATACGTAGGTATCCAAGCGGGCCCCTGGTACGGCATCGCAACTAAAGGTTAGGCACCACCCGTGGCCAGGAAAACTAAACTCTACCTACTCTCGCGTCTATGACAGCACGGACTTTCTCCCTAGGCCTTTTGTGCTCTTTCGCGTCAAAGGTGTTCCTGCCACTTGGGCTCCAAAAAGCCTAAAATACGGCCCAAAAGCAATCATGTCCAAGGGCCATGAATATCAGGCGTCGTCCTTTGATCTTTCCGCCAGCAATGACCAGTCTACTCTCTGCTCAACACGGACTACAAGATGCAGAAACGAGTCGAATCATATTGGTCGATACGGTACGGAGTACAATGAGAGTCTATTCCAACCAACAACATGCATGTCTCACTCGCTTGGAAAACGGTGGGCACAGTGACCAAAGCCTCTTTTGGGCAACCATACGGAGTACTGTCCAAGCATCACAAATGCTATTAGGGAGAAATCAGGATGCACGTTCTATCAGCTTTACTGTCCAAGGAGCAGGCTCCGCCCTGTAGGAGCCAGAAGCTTACATCGATCTTCTAGTGATCGTTTTTGATCACTCACATCCCACGATGTATCAACAGACGTGATGGGGACAGCGGAGTAAGATGTCCGACAGATTGCCGTCTCTCCCCTCTCGACTCTCGACAGACACTCGTTGACTTTCTTTTCAAGCTGCATTTCTTTTTTCCCCTGCTCTCCCTTTTTTTTTCTGGCCATCGTCTGCCCAATGTACCTGTGTTTAATTCTCTTGCGGTTCCTATTCCAGTAAGTAAAAGCCAACTAGGCTGAGCAGTGCCGTGTCCCAACTACCGAAGCACTTATGCTTCGCATCATGTTTGATATCAATCAGCCAGCGGCAAGGGACTAGATTTTCCGTCTCTTGGTGGCCGATCATGTCTAGGGACGAAGTCTTGGCATAGGCACGACAGAAAGGACGACGTCTCAAGACAGACAGCAAATCAATCCATCACGACGGTCTAGATGCGAGCTACATGTCAAATTGTGGACATGTACATACATTGCACACATGTATGTATTCTTCCGTTCACATCTTGTCTTGTAAGGGTCCAGCAACAAGGCATGGGAAAGCTCCGAAACAAGACAAGGGCTAGTCTCTTTGCTTCTTTTGGCTCTCATTCTTTTTGTTGGCTGTTGGGTGCAGGTTTTTGTTTTTGGCTGTTTGATGGATCTTGCTGGCAGTTGCTTTTGCAGCATGGCGTCTCCAACATTGGTGCTTGCGTCAGTCTTTTTGACCAGAGCAAGCTGTCCTCTGCTACTCATACTTGGGCGGCTTGGGCAGCACATACGTTTCAGTCCATACCTCGTGCGCAAGATGGCAAGCGGACCGTTTGGCTGTTGTTTATCAGTTCCCAAGACGACCCAAGACGAGACTCAGATGTACGCCCCTCGCTAGCGATTGGCATCATCGTCTCGACCAATCGGTTTGCGGAAGCTCCAGCTCTATTGCATTTACGCTTTTTGTGAGCAACTTGTTTGTTTCCTACTTGCGCGCCAGCTTCCCGTCGTTTGGTCGACCCCTCCATCAGAGACGGCAAAGAACGAGGGGTGTGACGCGAGGGGGCAACTGGGGAGGAGGGGCAAAAAGTCGACTCCCTTGATGTTGCAGGCTGCGAGAGCCACATGGTGCAGCATTGGGAGGCGTGATGGCGTTTTTACTGGTCCTGCCATTGCTGAGCTCGGGTGGGTGGAATTTGATCCGTGCCATATGCAACTGGCCTCTTTCCCCGCATATTGATTGCTTGTTGATGGATGAGATAATAGTGCGATCGGACTGCGGAACGTGCACACCTTGGGCGCCTGGAAGCCGTGCCAGCCTCCATTCGATTGTTCAACTACAGATCTGAAGGGCGCCATATGCTGCTGAGTCGAGTTTCGGAACCTGCAGGGCCCAACATGACGACATGACAGAGCAACAGTTGCTGCAACTGTTGCTCTGTCATGTCGTCACTGGGAGTCCCAAAATTTCGAGCCACGGCGGGGAATTGGCGCACAAGGGAGTTTGCCTACTATCAAGTACATGTCATGGCTTGTCGCAGAAGGTTCCGTCTCTGGCACGAACTCGAGCGCGCGACTGTCCGCGGGGGGGGTCAGAGTTGAATGGCATGGCTTGAAAGCTAGCCCACGCGGTGGGTTGGCACAAGTTTCCAAGCGCAAAAAGGTTTGCAGTGCGTCTTGCAGTTTACTTGGTGCAGGCACACGCGATTTCACAGGCACAAACTGCCATAGATGGCATTATCAGACGTCATTGCATTGACTAGCCTTGGTGACCAAGTCGGGTTACAGCCGTTGGCGTCATGCTCATCTGGGTAGACATGATGGCACCCGCCCGCCAATCCATGCATCTTGGCCTCGTCCAGCTTGGGAAATAAATTTTCTGATGGGTCCCTTCTCCGCCAAGCCGTAGGGTATGATGTGTACTCCGTAAGTTGGTACCCAGTCCACCACATTGAGTTTATGCTGCCTTGCTTTTTCCAATGCAAGTTTGCAGAGTCTCGGCCCGCTTTGACAATCGGGATGATGGAGGGTAAATACCATGGCGCAAGTCAAGGCGCTACGCCGCACGCGCGAAAGGCTGAATGAAGGCGTTGCTGTCCAGCTCGACGCCACCGTAAAGGTTAGGAGCCAATTTTCATCTATCATCCTAGAGAGGGGAGGGGCACACACGCGCACTCCATGTGTGATGAATCCTGGAAGCAGACAAACATGAAGTAAAACCAGAGGCAATGAAAATGGACACGGCTATAGGGTAGCCTTGCGTGGCAACACACAGCAACACACACGTCATCAGCGCGGGTGTGGCCGAGAAGTGCCGCCCCACCCCCAGCCACGCTACCCAACCTCCAGACTTTATGCGCGGTGGAAAAGGCATCTCTAGATGCTGCGGAAATGTACGACCCAGCCTCCCTGTTTAGCAAGTCGTCGACGCATGAATATACCATCTTGGCCAGGTGCAGCCAATCAGACGCAAAAGCCAATGAAGTTGACACTGCCATATGAAATTGCCAAGGAAGCAAAAACCGGGCATCCATGGTGCGCTCAAGGCTGGGAATGGCGGTGCCCAAGGCGACGACGGGCTTGATATAGTCCATGGAAGCTTCGACGCCGTCTGCTTTTTGTCTTTTCCTGACCTGCCATTCTTGTGCGAATCATTTCCATGGCCCCCTGACGATTAGACTCTGCTGCGTAAAAAACAGAGTCGAGAAGACGCAGGAGCACAACAAGACCAAGACCAAGACCAAGACCAACACCAACACCAACACCATGAGGGGGAGCATGGCCAGCGCCGCCGCGGCAGCAATTGCAGCATCCGGCTTCCTCCAGCCGGCATGGGCACAGACATGGAGCTCGTGCAATCCCCTACAAAGCAGTATGTTGTCCCCTCCCCCTCGCGCCGGGCGGTGATGCGTGCTAACGAGCCGTCCGTCCGTCGCAGCACAATGCCCCCCCGATAGTGCGCTGGGCATGACGGTAAACGTCGACTTCCGCAAGGGCGCCGTCAACTCGTTCGCGGCGTCGGGGTCACCGACGTACAACGGCGACGGCGTCTCCTTTTCCGTCGCCCGGGGCGGAGACGCGCCGCAGCTCGCGTCCCTCTTCTACATCATGTTTGGCCGCGTCGAAATCACCATGAAGGCGGCGCCCGGGGCAGGCATCGTCTCGTCCCTCGTGCTCGAGTCCGACGACCTGGACGAAATCGACGTCGAGTGGCTGGGCTCCAACCCGGACGAGATACAGTCCAACTACTTTGGCAAGGGCCAGACGACCACGTACAACCGGGGCCAGTTCCACTCGGTCGGCGGCACGCAGGCCGGCTTCATCAAGTACACGGTGGACTGGACCAAGGACCGCATCGTGTGGATGGCGGGCGACAAGGTAGTGCGCGAGCTCAAGGCCTCCGACGCCGAGGCGAACCAGTACCCGCAGACGCCCATGCAGGTCAAGTTTGGCGCCTGGGCAGGCGGCGACCCCAACACCAACGGGCCTGGGACGGTGCAATGGGCCCGCGGGCCGACCGACTACTCCAAGGGCCCCTTCACCATGCTCGTCCAGAGCCTGGTCATCGCTGACTACTCCACGGGCAAGGAGTACAGGTACAGGGACACGTCGGGGTCGTGGGAGTCCATCGAGGCCGTCGACGGCGCCATCAACGCCAACTACAACAAGGCCAACGCCCTCACCGTCACCGCCACTGCCGTCGCCGTCGCCTCGCGGCCCACGTTGACGGGCTTCGTGTCCGTCCCCGTCGGCGGCATAGGCAAGGACGGCAGCTCGGCCACCGTCACCCAGACCGGCTGGCCCTGGGTTGCCGGCGCGAGCCCTACCGGCGGCACCATCCCCAGCGGCTGGTACATGACGCCCAGCGGCAAGATTATGCGCAACTCGGCCGCCGCCGTGCGACAGTCGACCTCGCTTGCCCTGGCCATTCTCGCACCCCTCGCACTCGGCGTCTGGACCTTTGCCCACCGTCTGTGGTAGGCAAAGCGTTGCAACGCCCGTCATTTTACTCGCGTGTTTAATGCCAGGTTTGGCATGTTTGCGGAAACCTACTTCTCACAATACTAGCCCGGCGTTTGACATTTCAGCACACCATCCTGGATATCTTGTTTCTTCATTTCTTCCTTCATAATGAGGCGTTGGCATGGTCCGAAATCGGCAAAATGGATTTACATGCATAGTTTGGTTGGATAATTTGTTTGGCAGTCGAGGTCGAAACCCTCATGCAGCATAGCATGCATACCTTTTTTTTTGGGGGGGGGGGAACTAGATTGGCATCGCGATTAGAGCACGCATCAACCTCGAGAGCGCCAGGAAAGGCGCTTACTAGACAATGGAACTTCAAAATGTATAATAGCTAGAACGACTGCACGTGGAAAATATGAAGCACAGTACTCAACAATTGACAGAGATGACACACTCCCCCCGTGACCCATTTTGATACCATCACTCACTCCAGTGCACCATGTAACATGATCAAACTTTCACAATTGCCTCGTTCTTCCACAAGTATGGCCAGAGGCTAAGTAAAGCGAAATTTCATTGTTTCTGTTTGCACTTTGTCAAAGGAAACCATGTCATCTAAAAAAAGCCCAAATCATCGAACCATCACCATCCTTCAAGCCCTCATCTCACCCTCCGTCAGCCAGCCCCTGGCCTGGCCCTGCCTCAACCGCGTCCCGTCCCCGCTGGCCTTCGATACATGCCTTGATATATGTATGCCCATCAGAATGTACCAGACGCCAAAACATACGACTCGTCTGTCTTAAACGCCCCCCCCCCCCCCCCCCCCCCCCCCCCCAACAGTTGCATCGCAGCACGCCCATCTTGCCAGCTTTACCACCCGCCATTGCGCCGCTTTTCCTGGTTCGCCGTTCCAATGCTCCATCATATAAATAAACATCCTGCGCCTCGGTTGTCAATAATGATGTGGTTAGTCTTTGAATGCGTGTAGTAGAAGTTGCCGTTCGACAAGGTCGAGGCACTTCAGTCTCTTTTTTTTATACTCTCTTTTTTATATCGTTTCAAGAATCAAAAAAGTAAACGGAAGCGTCGATAAACATGTTGGACAAGGTATAGCAATGCAAAAAATCCATTTAAAACTCCCAGTCGTCCGAGTCCTCGACCGACTTGATGGCCCACCTGAACTTGTCTCGAAGAGTCTTGGAGAAGAACTTCTCGATTGGCACGTCAAACTTCTTTGAGAAGACAACAGTAAGACGGGGATCGATGTAGTTCTGTCACGAGTCAGCACATGTAAATCAACCAACCTCCTGGGCGCGCCCCAAACTTACAATCTTGGACGTGCCAAGGGCAACCTCCTTGTTTCCATCGCGATCTTCGGCTTGCGTCTCGAGAATCTTGACTCGGTCATCGAGCTTCTCGATAGCCTTCATGAATTTTTCAACAGTTGCCCCTCTGCCCTCTGCCTCGACCTTGTTCGTCTTGTTCTCCTTCTTAAACTTGGCTTCAAGCTCTTTGACAGCTTGAAGGCGCTCCTTGAGCTCCTTGTCCGGCATTGGCTTCTCCCCGTTAGCTTTGAGTTTCTCGTTGTCCTTCTCAAACTTCTTGGTGATCTTGGTGCGTTGCTCCTCAATCAGGAACTGCTGATGCTCCTGAATCCAAGCCTCGTCAATATCGTCGTCGAGCTCAAACCAGCTGGCGCCCTTCTTCTTCTTTTGAGTGGGATCGAGGTCAAGGATCATCTTCTTGGTACGCCATTTCTGATATCGCAAACCTTTGATCTGAAAATACATTAGTCTCCAACGGCATGAATACGGGCCATCGCCCTCTGCTTACCCGATCACTCATTTTCTGCATTTGCTGTTCATGCCCGGCACCAACGGTTCGCTTGTGGTTGCAGAGAATAGCGACCTTGCGGTTGCAATCGTTGTAGAGCTTAACCTTTTCAGCGATGGTTCCCTTTGATCTAGGGTCCGAGGACAGCTCTTTCAACAGTGTTGACATGGTGTACGAGGCATTGTATGTACGGAAGACCTTGGCCGTCAAACCCGTCATGTAGCTATTGAGATGCTTGTTGAGTTGTGAAGTCTGCATAACTGGCATCAGCAAGGACGAACGGGGATAGATCAAGACAGAAACCTTTGGCGTGCGTTGTACACTTACAGTTAGACGGTCAAAAAGGTCATCTCCATCAGTCTTTGGGGCCTTCTTGAACAATTTCAAATTCTTAAAGACTTGGGGCTCAACGTGGGCAGTCTCATTGTAGCGGATGCTGTCCTTGCCCAGAAAGTCAAAAGTAACTTTGTCAGGTGGTTCAAGGGTGATGTGCTCATATTTCAACGAGCAGCAGCCGACGGTATCAGCCTCGTTCTCGGTATCTTTCTCGTTTCCGGCTCTGAGAGCGAGCTTGTCAATCAAATACATGGCCGTGGCGCGTTGGCGATCAGCCATGACCTCGCTCTTAAGCTCCCGTGTATAATCTTTGCGGATCTTGCCAATGTATTTCTTCAGCTCACGAGCCTTTTCGAACTTTTTGAAATCACTTTGGCCCTTGACGTCACTGGCAGCGCCAAGCATCACGTACTTATAGGCGCCGTTGATGTTTTCTTGCCACATGGCAAGCCAAGTGGCCTTCTGATCGTGCTGCACAGCCTTCCATTTATGTCCGGCAGGAGGCTCCGGAACTTTAGCGTTCTTGCCACAGTTGATCGTAATTTGTTCTGGAAGAACTCGCGTCTTGACGCGACCAGTCTTGGGATGCTCACCACGGCCACGGAAGAGACTCGGTGGTTCCACTCTGAAGTTGCCCACCTTTTGTTTTCTGCCGTCCCACATGCAGTAGAGATAGGGCGCTTCAAAGGCATCTTTTTTGGCTTTGGCGGCTTCCTTTTCTTCCTTTGACAGGTTTTTCGTCTTGTTTGCCTCCGTTTTAGCAAGCCAATGGTCGTAAATCTTGGTGAAGTCACACTTGTCCAAGCTCTTGACTTGAATCTTGTTTCCCTCCTTGTCCCAGGCCCCGTATTTCTTCACAAACTCTGAGAAATCATTGAAGAAGTTCTTGCGGAAGACTGGATTGTCCAAGTGATGCGAGGAGGCAGGTGTCATCATGGCAACCCAGAACGTGGTGACCTCTTCGGCCTCTTTACTCAAAGTGATAGGTTTACCGTCGTACATGAGCTTGACATTCTTTGGAAGTGGCTCGTACTCTGGAGCAAAGAGAACGCCATTGTGCTCAAGTGTCTGCCACTTGATGCTGTCATCCTCGGGTTTTGGTGCATTCCACCATTCAAACTCCTCCTCGTCTTCTTCACTGGTTTCCTTGGGCTTGGCCTTTTTGTTGTCTTTAGCTGAAGGGGTGTCCTTGCCCTTGGCCGGTGTCGTCTTGCCCTTTGCTTTGGTCTTCTTTGCAATTGGGACATCAGAGTCAGACTCCTCCTTCTTGACACCGTTAGACTTGCGTTTGGCCGAAGCGCCATTTGACTGGCGCTTCTTGGCAGCCGACTTGGCCAAGGGTTCGTCATCGGACTCGTCTTTTATGCTTTTCCGTGCAGTTGACTTGGTCGGCTTTTTGTTCTTCGCGCCAATAGCCTCTGACTCTTTGGCTGCCTTCTTCTCTATGTCTGCCTTTTTCTTAGCCAACTGGACGCCCAGAGGCTGCTCATCATCAGATGATTCAGCGACCTTAGATGTTGACTTCCTCTTTGCCTTCACCTTACTGATGGGTTCATCGTCAGAATCGGAGTCGGCATGTTTGGCAGTCGCTTTCGCACGTTTCGCCTAGTGACACAAGTGTTAAAATTTTTGATGCGCTTGGAGGGGATCCATCTGGGGGGGGGGGAAGGGCTCAACTTACCAGCGGCTCGCCATCGCTATCGGATTCATCCCTGTAGCTGACTTTGGAGATGGATGAACGCGATTTACGTTTGTTCAAACCGTTTGGAGCATCGATATCCATAGTGTCATCAGCGAGGCCATTTCTCACTGCGATGCCAGCCATGCCGCTAGAAGCTTTAGGCTGTGAACGGTCCAGAGCATTGTCCTCGGCGCGTGACACTCTGGCGGATGAGACTGTTTAATGTAGACATTAGCATCGAGCAATCGCTGCGCAAACTGCCTTGAAAGCGTCAGGCACCAGCGGAAATTGGCTGTCAATAGGCTGGCAAAGGTCGCGCAGGTCACCAGGCATCATCGAGTGAAAGAGAAAAGTGCAGAATGAACATCAAATCGATGAAAGAGAAAACTCACCGTGTCCATTTGGTCTGGCGAGAGGCCTGTCATCATCGGAACTGTCAGAGCTCATCTTTGCGGTTGCTAAGTCACGTCACGGGTCAGCTACAAAGGATCGCGCCAGGAACAGCTCTTAGCATCAACGTACAGGATGTAAGTGTGTGCGAAATCGTGCAAGTGGAACAGAAATCAGAGATTTGAAATAGACCAACGCACACGTGGTCACCCCTCAACGCCCAGTGAAGGAGAAGAGGGAAAAAAAGTCAACCTCCCAGGGCAGATTGCTGAAATAATGCAGGATCAAATGTTAAATCGAAGGCATCGTGTTTTGTTAGTAGGCCCCGAGGGTACGCCCAGCAGCCACGGATGAGGTCACGTGATAGAACTTAGCCGTCATTTTGCCGGGAAAATAGCGATGGAGCAAAACCAGCGACCGGCATTCACCTCACCCGATTTATCACGAACCACCCCCCCCCCCCGAAATCAATTGATCCGTACATCGCGATCAATTGGGTCACCGTTGGCCAGAGGCTAGTTTCGTCTTCTCACAATTGCCACGATGTTGTCAAGGGCGGCCCGTCCGGCTCTCCGTGCTGCGGTTGCAGCTCCTGCGCGGTAAGTTTAGGAGATTGCATAGCCCCAAGATTTTGTACCGGCTAGCGGAGCGACTCGCAGCAGAATACAGCACCAAGACAGCCGCGAAAAGGGCAATCCATTGCTTTGCACTTATGGAACAGACAATTTGGATGACTGTTGGGGGGTAGAAGTCGTTTTGCTGACAAGACTTGTGTGCTTAGAGCTACCGCTGCCAGCCCCAATGGAGCTGCCACCTACGCTACCCTTCGTGAAATCGAAGGCCGTCTCAAGTCGATTCGCAACATTCAGAAGATCACCAGCACCATGAAGATTGTTGCTTCGACCAAGCTCACCCGAGCCCAACGAACCATGGCCGAGTCTCGCAAGTATGGTGAGACTGCCAACGAGGTCTTCGCGGCCGCCGAGACTACTGTTCCGGAAACCGAGCAGAAGAAGTCGCTCATCATCGTCTGCTCTTCCGACAAGGGCCTTTGCGGCGGTGTTCACTCCGGTCTGAGCCGACGCATTCGTGCTGAGGCCAATACCGCCGAGCAGCCTTTTGACCTTGTCATCATCGGTGAGAAGTGCAAGGCTCAGCTTCAGCGAACCAACGCCGCTGGCATCCAGCTCTCCTTTGCCGGTGTTGGCAAGGACATCCCCACCTTTGCCGATGCTCAAGCCATTGCCGACCAAATCGTTTTGCTGTCCACTGAGTACACCGACGTCAAGATCCTGTACAACAAGTTCATCAACGCTCAGAGCTACGAACCTACCTTTATTGAGGCATTTTCCGAGGAGGCCATTTCCCAGTCCCGTATGTTGATATTTGAAATTCTCAGCAAAAGAAGCTGCGAGACGAGCTAACCTTTTCCTTCCGCAGCCAATATTTCCGCTTTTGAGGTCGATGAGGAAGCTCTGGAAAACCTCCGCGAGTACAGCCTTGCCAACAACCTGTACTGGGCTCTGGCCGAAGGCCACGCCTGCGAGATCTCTGCCCGACGAAACGCCATGGACGTAAGTGATGGATCAAGCATGGACCGCCCGCATTTTCCAAAACAACGCTAACTGTTGCACTTAGAATGCCTCCAAGAACGCCGGTGAGATGATTGGCAAGTACCAGATTCTCTACAACCGTACCCGACAGGCTGTCATTACCGGAGAACTGGTCGAAATTATTACTGGTGCCACCGCCTCGGAGGACATGTAAAAAGCTCGATAGAGAAGTGAGAATTGCAACGTCCCGAGTCGAAAGACGCTATATTCCCTTTGTAACAAAGCTAGAGGTTACCCGCCCGTTTGATGGGGGTGTTTCCGCAGTGTATCAAAGCCTTTAAATATACTCCCTTAGTAGATCAGAGCAGTGATTGCAGTGCATAGGTGAAGACTAGTTCTAGCTTTCCCACTGCCTCGCTGATGCACCACCCGCAATGCGAGGGCCTTGCCCGTGTGTGATTGATTCATGCGTGCCACTGATTTGTTCAACCGAACCTTTTGGATCTGGAAGTTTGCCATGTATCACGCAGTTCTTTATTTGAGGCTTGTATACGGCACGCGTGGTCCATGGATGTCTAAAAATTGACTCTTGCGGCTTCTTTCGCGACCTTGATTCCGGCAACTCGCAGATCAGTCGCCAACATTCCGAGCCACCTCTTCACTGCTGACTAACAGATGCTTCCTTTTATAAAAGAGGAGAAACATGAAATGGGGTTGTTCTCTACAGTGATGCTTCGGTCTGCTACGCACAGCCATTCATTAGCCTGCACCTCCAGCTCTGGGCCACTGGAGCCTTACTAATTGGGAACCTCGGACCTCGTCGACTCTTCGGTCCCGAGTCCGCTCGCCAGTGACAAAGTAGCTGCGTATTTTGGAACACTATCGAACCCCTCTACCATAATGCCTTCCGACAGCGGCAAAGCCACAAAAGTTGGCATTCTGTCCATGGGTGACATGGGCGTTGGCATAGCCAAGTTGCTGAGAGCTCGCGGGTTCCCAACCGCAACCAACTGTCAGGGCAGGAGGTACGTTGATAGCCGTCGTATTCCTGCACGCATCCCGCACCAACTAACCCCCGTGCTAGCCGGGATACCATAGAAAGAGCCAAAGCTGCCAGTGTTGAAATCGTGTCATCAGACATTGATCTGGTGAATCAGTGCGGGATTATTCTTTCTGTCGTGCCGCCACGTGATGCAGAAGCTACCGCTCAGCGAATAGCGGATGCCTTGTCTGGTGTCTCGGCAGACAATTCTATTCTGTTTGTAGATTTGAACGCTGTTTCTCCGTCAACGGCCAAGGGCTTGGCGGACATGTTTGAGAGGACCAGAGTCTCAGTCAAGTTCATCGATGGATGTATTCTGGGCGCGCCGCCCCGTCCAAGAGCAACCGCTGGTTCCGCAACAGACTCCCTCAGGAACAGCGATCAAGATCCGGAATGGAGGCGTCCGAGTATTCCCGTTTCTGGACCGTGGGACCTGTCTTCACTCCATGATGGCGAGCAGCTCGCTAGTGTACTTAATTTCCGCACCATTTCACCAGTCATTGGCGCAGCCAGTGGCTTGAAAATGTGTTTTGCTGCAATATCCAAGGGTTTCACTGCACTGGCTACACAGTCTTTCACCACCGCTCATAGACTTGGAGTTGCAGACGAGCTGAGGAGGGAAATGAGTGAAATATTGCCCAACCATTTGGCTACTGCGGAGCGGAGCATACCAGATATGCCGCCCAAGGCTTACAGATGGGTTAAAGAAATGGAAGAAATTTCGGATACGATGCATGAGGAAGGAGGGTGGACGAAGGAACTGTTTCAGGGCATAGCTGGCGTATACAGAGCTGTGGCAGAGGACGCGGTGCTTGGAAAAGAGAAGATTGGTAAGAGAGTGAGGGGCACCAGTGTTGAGGATGTGGCTGCTGCCATGGGAGAAGGGTTGGAGAGAAAGAGGAAGAAGACAGAGTAGACTGCAATGGGACGATGTACGTGATTGTGTAACCATGTTCATCTTCGGGTAGGCGGGGGTTGACTGCCCAACCGGGTGGCCTAATATTGTGAAGGCTGCATGTTTGTCATTACAGGTTCAAAGTATTAAAAGTACATTGCGATTCTCTCGCATAATACATCCATACTCTGGCGACGCTTACACCAAAAGTATTGTTCCAGCATCAGCCAAGCCCCCTGCGCCCAAGAACTTGAAAAACTTCCCCGGCTTGACTTCGGAGTTTTGGACGAAAATTCTAGAGCCAGGGACGCTTAGCTTCGATTCATGGCATGAGGGTGAGTCGGCGTCTGCTCGGCCAGAAAGATAGATTCCTTGACTTGACAAGGCTCCGAAGTGATTCGCAACCAAGTATCCATTAGTCGCATTATTGGCAGTCTCGGATGTTTTCGTGCTTGATGGAACTCCAAAGACAATACCAGTGACATCGCAAGCCGTTGTTTCCGGAGTGGCCATGGCGGGAATAAAGAACTGGATGGAGGCACCCGGAGGTGCAAACCCGGAGTTATCCATGGTCTCTAAGAATTTTTTCATTTCTTCCTCTTCTGAGAGGGCAAAGTGTGTCTGCTGAGGATCGAGAGACAAAAGACCCTTCTTGGGGCCCCAGCCGCCGCCGCCGCTCACTAGATGGACACATCGTTAGAATTGAGACGTTTGCCGGTGTGTCATTTGTACTCACAAACTTGGTAGAAGCGGCTTCCACGCTGGTGCATCTGTTGGAGATAGTTTGCGGCTGACTCGACATCCTTTCGCTGCACAGTTTTACCTCTCAATATGTCCTCTGGGTCAGGAGCCTGTACTTCATCCGCATCCAGTGTCTCCGGCGTAACCATGGCCCAAACTCCCATGGGTCCTTGGTAGCTCTCGGTCACTGCTCTATGTTTGAACATGGCATTTACGGAGTCTTCCAGTTCTGTCGAGGCTGGTGTTGAGTTGCCATCGACCTCGATGCCTCGCACAATGTTACCAAAGCTCTGTGTTATCCTTCGAGCGCGGGTTACTGGCGACACGGGTGCCCATAAGCCAAGGTCGGCAACCGACTGTGTTGGCTGATCAAACGCAATTCCAACATGTTGCCACTGTTTCTCATTCCTCTCCTCCAGCTCTGGTTGTCCTTGAGAGACGTTGTAACGGCTGCCGAGGAGTGTGGAAGCTCTATGGTTGTGAAACGTTGTTCGTGTCAGGGGTAGTGTGAGAGTCGATGCCCCCAAGCCAAAAGTCAAAGCAGCCACAGAATCTTTGCCCGCCTTCTCTCTTGACGACTCTGGCTGCCACAGCTGCGGCATCAAGGTGTCAAGATGGCCTCGCAAGACTGAGATGCCCTGTAAAGGGGAAGCCTCACCCAAGGCCGGCGCGATGTCATCAACGACAGCGCACAAGAGGTGAAAGCTATCAATACTGGCAGAAGCAGAAAGAAGCTTTACTAAGCTTGAGGTAAAGTGACGGTCATCGAGTTCTTTGGCTAAATTTGGGGTTGCTAGCACAACGGCTGCGTTATGGCTGCTAGAGTTTTCCAATACGGCATTGCCACGCAGCTTGGACAAGAGATCGTCAGGCTTATCCTATAGGGGGTTAGTGATGAGAATTGAGCCCTTTTTTCATCCAAATCCAATTGTCTGGCGCACCTTGGGCAGTGAGAAATAGGAGAAGCGCGTTTGATCGACTGCCTTCGAGGTTGATAGTTGTCGTCGTGATGCAGCGCGGCACCTGGGTGCACAGCTCGGTGGCATAAAACGTCGCGCACAACGCGCCATGTTTAAAGATTACAATGTAAGCCTAATGAGACACTGTAATAAGTCATCTGATTGAGCTTCAAAATGAGGTCAAAATTCTTCGCAGAACCACGTATGCTAGTCCAATTGACTGCGTTTACTTCAAATCATGGCCCTCATAGCAAATAAATGTGTGGCGGTGGAGATGTGGCTGAAGCTGCCTCAAACTCCCGCCCACCTTGGCCGCACCGCCACATCTTGGACCCCTCCTCATCCCACCGTGACCAGCCTGAGTGACTCAAAATTTCAATAGCATATCGAGACTGCCAGATGCTCCAAAGTTGAGTCATCAGTGCTTCTATACAAACTTTGGGCGTTCAGTTCTTTCTTCCTGATATTGTGGAAGCCCACAGGTATCGGGCTTCGATCAATTTTCAGTACGACGTTCAGACTCGCAGTCCGAGCACTTCGGGTGCGCTCAGTTTCCCCAAGACGACCCTTGACTACAACTGTGCGAGCCGCCATGGCAAGCAATATCACGCGAGATGGCCCTGGTAATAATGCTTATACTCCTGATATCATATAAAACATCAGCTAACTCACACACGCAGTTGGGGCCAGTGAGGGAATCGAAGTACGATCCAACGACCCCGCCATCGAATTGATACGAAGTGAATACAGAAGAACTAATGTGACATAGGTCCCTAAACCAGCGGCTCAGGCTGCCAGTGCCAACCCTGGGGCACCTGAAGCTGTCGATGGAGCCCCCAAAGAGAAAACAGAAAAAGATTGTAAGTCATCGCCTTGCCCAGATACCCTTCTGGGTCGTTGCTAATTCGTAGCTGTATGTAGTGGAAAAGGAGCGAAAGAAGGCGGAAAAGGCTGCCAAGTTAGAAGCCAAGAAGGCCAAGGCTGCTCAGATGGCTGCCAATGCCGCCAATAAGGAAAAGAAGGCCAAGGACAGGAAAGTAGAGGAGGTCATCCCACCATATGTGGAAGATACTCCCGCTGGCGAAAAGAAGCGCGTTCGATCGTTCGAGGACCCCAATTTCAAGGCTTACGACCCTATTGCGGTTGAGTCGGCATGGTATGAGTGGTGGGAGAAGGAGGGCTTCTTCAAGCCAGAGTTTACTCCCGAGGGCAAGGTCAAAGATGCTGGCAGCTTCGTTATTGTCCACCCACCTCCCAATGTTACCGGATCTTTGCACATGGGCCACGCCCTTGGTGATTCCCTGCAGGATCTCATGATCCGATGGAACCGAATGAATGGAAAGACGACTCTGTGGCTTCCTGGATGCGATCATGCCGGTATCTCAACCCAGAGTGTTGTCGAAAAGATGCTTTGGAGGAAAGAGGGAAAGACCAGACACGACCTTGGCCGCACCAAGTTCGTGGAGACTGTCTGGGAATGGAAGGAAGATTATCACAAGCGCATCAACAAAGCCCTGACACACATGGGCGGCTCATTTGATTGGAGCCGTGAGGGTATGTTCAATTTTCGCGCCAGCGCTCTCGAGGCACACTTTGCTAATATTTCGCAGCCTTCACCATGGATGCCAACCTTTCCGCTGCTGTTGCTGAGACCTTTGTTCGACTCCATGAAGAAGGCATCATCTACAGAGCCAACCGACTTGTCAACTGGTGCACACACCTGAACACCGCTCTCTCCAATTTGGAAGTCGACAACAAGGAGCTCACTGGCCGGACTTTGCTCGATGTTCCAGGCTATGACAAAAAGGTTGAGTTTGGTGTCATTGTTCACTTCAAGTACCCTATTGAGGGCTCAGATGAGACTGTTGAAGTTGCCACGACTCGTATTGAGACCATGCTTGGTGATACTGGTATCGCTGTCCACCCCAACGATGCTCGCTACAAGCATCTTGTTGGAAAGAATGCTGTCCATCCCTTCATTCCTGACCGAAAGCTTCCCATCATCGCCGATGAGTACGTTGATATGGAGTTTGGAACCGGTGCCGTCAAGCTGACTCCTGCCCATGACCCCAACGATTTCAATTTGGGACAAAAGCATAGTCTCGAGTTCATCAACATCCTCACAGATGATGGACTGATGAATGAGAATGCGGGCCCATTCAAAGGCCAAAAGCGCTTCGACGTCCGTTACTCGATTCAAGACGCCCTCAAGGAGAAGGGCTTATACGTTGATAAGAAGGACAACGCTATGAAGGTACCATTGTGTGAGAAGTCGAAAGATGTTATCGAGCCCCTCATGAAGCCCCAGTGGTGGGTTCGCATGAAGGAGCTTGCTGAGCCGGCTATTGAGGTTGTCAGGGAAGGCAAGATCAAGATCAAGCCAGACACTGCGGAGAGGAGCTATTACAGGTGGCTCGAGGACATTCAGGATTGGTGCATTAGCAGACAGCTGTGGTGGGGTCACCGATGCCCTGTATACTTTGCCAACATTGAGGGAGAGACCAAGGACACTGCCAAGGAAGAGCTTTGGTTCTCTGGCCGGACTCGCGAGGAGGCCGAGAAGAAGGCTGCCGCTGCCCTGCCAGGGAAGAAGTTCACTCTTGAGCAGGATGAGGACGTGCTTGACAGTAAGATATCCCGGTGCTGTATTGCGGCATGTTTCCAGCGCTAACAATTGCTACAGCATGGTTTTCCTCTGGCCTGTGGCCTTTCAGCACCCTGGGCTGGCCCAACAAGACTCATGACTTGGACACGCTTTACCCTACCACTGTTCTTGAAACTGGCTGGGATATTCTCTTCTTCTGGATTGCCCGCATGATCACCTTGGGTTTGAAGATGACGGGAAAGATTCCTTTCAGCGAGGTCTACTGCCATAGTCTAGTCCGTGACTCCGAGGGCAGAAAGATGAGCAAGAGTCTCGGCAACGTCATTGATCCCCTTGATGTCATCTCTGGAATCAAGCTGGAGGACCTGCACCAGAAACTCTACCAAGGCAACCTTCACCCCAGCGAGGTTGAAAAGGCCACCAAGTACCAGAAGACGGCCTTCCCTGATGGCATTCCTCAGTGTGGTGCCGATGCCCTCCGTTTCACCATGATCAATGCCAGTACTGGCGGTGGTGATATTAATCTGGACGTCAAGGTGTGAGTGACGTCTGATTACAGATGCACAATTTCTAAGCTTACTCTTTGCTAGCATCCACGGATACCGCAAGTTCTGTAACAAAATTGTAAGTACTACTGAAGGCGACTTGCACCAAATGCAAAGTTAACATCCTCCTAGTTCCAAGCCACCAAGTATGTTCTGGGTAGCTTGCCCAAGGATTTTGTTCCTGCCGCCGACGGCGTCATTCGAGGCAAGACGCTCGCCGAGCGATGGATTCTTCACAAGATGAACAGCGCTGCCAGAGATTTGAACGTCGCCATCCAGGACCGAGAGTTCCAAAAGTCGACCAACCTAATCTACAAGTACTGGTACGCGGAGCTCTGCGATGTCTACATTGAGAACTCAAAGGCCATCATTCGGGACGGCACTGAGGAGGAGCGCCAGTCTGCGCTTCAGACTCTGTACACGTCTTTGGAGTGGGCTCTGACTCTCATCCACCCCTTCATGCCTTATATCACCGAGGAGATGTGGCAGAGAATGCCTCGCCGGCCTGGCGACAACACCAAGTCCATCATGATCTCCAAGTATCCCCAGTATAGCCCTGTCCTGGAGGACCCCGAGTCCGAGGCTGCTTATGAGCTTGTTTTGGCCTGCACAAAGGCAACCAGATCGCTCATGTCCGAGTACTCACTCAAGGAGAATGCCGAAGGTGGGTTCCCGTGCCTCTGCCATGCAGGGCTCCCTCGTGATATCGTTTACTAACTGAGCCCGCGATGTAGTCTTTGTCCAAGCATACAACGAGGCGGCACTCAAGACTTGCAATGCTGAAGTTGCATCAATCAAGTCGCTCAGCGGCAAGAGCGTCAATACCATGCACGTCATTGGAGCTGATGTGCCTCGCCCCGCCGGATGCGTCGCCTACCCTGTCTCTACCTCCGTCGCCGTCTTCTTGCACGTCAAGGGTCGTGTTGACATGGATGCTGAAATCTCCAAGGCCCAGAAGAAGCTGGAGAAGGCCAGGATGAGCATTCAGAAGCAGGAGAAGATTCTGCTGGACCCCGGATACAAGGAAAAGGTGTCCGATGCCGTCCGTGAGGCAGACGAGCAGAGACTGGCGGACGCCAAGCAGGAGGCTCACAGTTTTGAGGAAACTATCAAGCAATTTGAACAGCTCAAACTAGAGTAAATCTTAGAAGAAAGATGAAACAATATACATTATATCTGTTTTGTATCTCGAGGTCCAGTTACAGCCGTCACTATGAGGGATAATGACGAGTACATGCGCTCCTAAGTGGGCTACACAATCAATTTCAACATGTCAGGGACACCCATGGGCACCAGTTGAGAAAATTTTGGACATGGTCTTGTTCTCGTAGAAGAGCTCCGGGTTGAATCCTTGTTCCGCAAAACGCCAGCTTAGTCTGCTCCAATACGCTTCTTGAGCCCGTTGTGAACAGCCTTGTTCGGTAAATACCATTCATGAGTCTATTTTGATACATTATTACGTTTTCTCACCAACCGCCTTTGCCGCCGCCTCCGCCAGAAGCCTCCTCCCTTTCCCTCCTGGCGGCGCCTCCGCCGCGGACAGGCTTCGACTGCGCAGCTTCGTGCCTCTTGAGCTCCTCGGGCACTTTTGAGATGGAGCTCTTGCTGAGCATCTGTCTCAAATCATACATGACGTCCGAGTCCTCGCTGCCCAAAAAGGTAATAGCCACACCGCTCTTGCCCGCACGACCAGTACGACCGATACGATGGGTGTAGCTCTCGATGCTGGTGGCCATGTTGAAGTTGACGACGAGGGAAACATCGGGCACGTCGATACCACGACCGGCAAGGTCCGTGGCAACGAGCACCTGCGTCGCGCCCGAACGGACCGAAGCAAGGGCTGCTTCTCGCTGCTCCTGGGTCTTTGAGCCGTGCAGCGTCACGGTGGACCAGCCCATGGACTTGATGTCGCGCGCGACGGCGTCGCAGTTCCTCTTGATGTTGACAAAGACAATGATTGGCGGCGCAAAGGCGTTGCTGGACAGGATCTCCTGCAGCCTCTTCTTGCGGCGGTCCTCGCCGGATACGAGTTCCACGCGCTGCTCGACTGTGTCGACTGCCTCGCCGGCGTTGCCAATGGTTGCCGTGGCGGGACGGCGCAGGTACTTCTTGGCGATGCGCTCTACCAGGGGCGGCATGGTGGCCGTGTACATCATGGTCTGGCGGTACTTGTCGCGGCCGCCGAGGAAGGATTTCATGAGCTGGGCGTTTTCGGCGTCGTCTGTGTCGGGCTTCTCGTTGCTGACGGGCAGGGCGTCGAGGATCTTGTTGACGGATTCCTCGAACCCGAGGTCAATCATGCGATCAGCCTCGTCCATGATGATGTAGCAGCATTGCGACAGGACGAGAAGCCGTCTCTCGATGCAGTCGACCAGACGGCCGGGCGTGGCGACAATGATTTCCGCGCCGTTGCGGAGCGCAAAGGCCTGCTCCTCGAGCGAGTGGCCGCCGACGATGCTAACGCAGCGGAAGCCCAGGGGCTCGGCAAACTTGCGCGCCTCCGTCTCGATTTGCTGTACCAGCTCACGTGTCGGCGCCAGGATCAGCGCGTAGGGGCCGTCGTTCTTGTTGACTTCGGTCAGGGGCGGCAGGTCGGATATGTAGACGAGCAGAGGGAGCAGGAAGGCGGCTGTTTTACCGGAGCCCGTGACGGCCACGCCGATCAGGTCGCGGGCCTGCAGGGCGATGGGGATGGCGGCCCTCTGGATAGGCGTCGGCTCCTTGTACCCTACCCGGTCCACGATGTCGAGCAGCCTCCGCGGCAGGCCCGACTCTTCCCAGCTGCGCATGGGATCGGGTATGGCACCGCCCTTGGTGGCTATGCCAAAGTCCTCCTTGAAGATTCTCCAGTCGCGCTCGCGCATCTCGCCCAGCTTCTTTTCTGACCAGTGACGTCCGAGACCCGTCTTCTCGGCTCTCTCCTTGGCCTTGGCTCGGGCGCGGTAAAAGTCGTCCATGATGCCCTTGGCGCGCTCCCTGCCATGCTCCAAGTCTCGCTCCTCGATGAGCCTCGCGCGTTTGCGGGCCCGTCTCTCGGCGTCGTCGTCGAATTCGCCGCCCAGCCCGGCAAGGGAGCCGCCTCTGTTGACGGCCTGGTTCTTGTATATCGGGTCGTTGTCTCTCGATGTGTCGTCCTCGAGGTCCCACTCAAAGTTGAATTTCTTCTCCGTCGTGCGCATGCGCTTCTTCTTGGCCGAGAAGCTGGACTGCTGGTTCACTTCGGGGCCCAAGTATCGCGATCTAAACAGCGAGGCCTCAATGTCCTCGGCAGACTTCTTCTCCCCTCCTGCCTTGTCGCCCTTCTTGCCCTCGCTCTTCCTCTGATTCATCGCCCGAGGCCCCGTGGGAGTATGCGCCGGCCCATTCGACATGGCATTCGTAGTGGACGCTGTTCCGTTGGGTCGTGACTCCCATTTTCTCTCGTCTGCTCTTCGCTTCTGTGATTCCTCGGCAGCTTTGCGCTTTCTCTCGTCTTCGTCCTTCTTTGCCTGCTCTGCTGCCATGCGCTCACGTTGCGCCTTGGGAATGAAGCGAGGCTTCGCCGCCGCCGCATCCGCCGCCTTTTTTTGCCGCAAAATCTCCTCTATATCAAGAGGCATCGTTGCAGTCTTCTAGAAGCTCCTCGGACTATCAGATATCGCAGTAACGATGAAATAGTGGTTTCAGAAGGGAAAAGTGAGGGCGTCCGCCAACGCTTGAGGTTGAACCAAGTTAATTTAGGTAGGCGAGGCTGTCAAGCTTCCAGAGGGCTGCAAGCTCAATCTAGCCAATCAGGCAGCGTCGGTGGCGCTGTCGTGCAGTACCGACAGGGGGTCCAGCAAAAGTTGCCGCGCAGCCTTGAACAACCTCACTTGGAATAATAATTGCTCGACAGACTTCCGGCCACCGATTCCATTACCGCGCACCGCCGGCCAGCCTGTTCGCTCAATAGGTGTTCTTTCTGCACAAGGCACAATAGCATCCCGACAAAGACGCAATGGCCTCCGCGGCAAAATATGTCCAGCTAGCAAAGACGTTGCCGGAGCCGTTGCAGCGATTCTTTGCCCGATGGCCGCCAGCGTCAATCCAGTCCGCGGGCGCCGCCCCGACCTCATATCAAGAGCAACGACCTGATCCTTTCCGATTCTACAAGCATCCTGTCACCGGGAAGTGGCAGGATCCCGTGTACTCATACCGCCGCCAGGCGCAGCTCGTACAGCTGGCACGCGAGCACGGAGTCGAGGGTCTACTGCCCCAGACCACCAAGGGCACCGAATACCGACTTGCCCACCGTGTCGAGCATGGCTTGAGAGTAAAGGGTACCGGTGTAGGACAAAAGGTCAAGGGTCACATCCACGAACGACACATGATTGCAAAGTACGTCTCAGCTGGATCCACGACTGTCGGTAATTTGTTTGTTTCGAAGCAGCATGCTAACTGGATTGTTCAGGATGGAAGAGAGACGGAAAGCCATGATGGAGATGCCAAAGCTCATCAAGGCCTGGAAGAGGGTAAGTCGAACCAGCCGCGGTACAGTAACTCTTGGGTCAAGATGCTCGACTGACAATCTCGGCAGGTGGGAAAGAGAAACTGGACCAAATGGCCCAAATAAGTGTCTTGGCGGGGTGGAATTGGGCGATATGCCAGCTGCAGGAGGGCATTGTATATACTCTGTATTTCTATGTATGACCAAAGGAAAAACAAAAAACACAACCTTTCAACCTATTTTTGCCCAGCACATGCGTAAATTGCAGCTCAGCAGCAGCACTCGTAAACACCATTCACGTAACAGAAACTGAGACAGTTCATGCCAACCTGCCTCATCACAGGACAATCACCCACACCATAAAGTTCAGAGTTGATCTTTCATGAGCAAATCACGTGACGTGAATGATGTAAAACTACGAGGCCAAAGCCGCCCATCTCGACCGCATGCTCCTCAACCAACAAAAAGCCCAAGAGGAAACTTGGTAAAAAAAATAGTCCAGGGCCCAGAGACGTCCCATGATGGCCTCGCCAACTCCGCCGACGCACTACGAAATCCTCAACCTCAGCCCCTCCATCATTGACGACTCACCGGATGCCCTCAAACTCATCAAGAAGGCCTACCATAGAGCCTTGCTCCGTCACCACCCCGACAAAACCACCTCGTCCATAAAACCTCTCCCCAGTACCCAGATCAAATCAATCTACTCCGTGGACCAAATCACCTCCGCATACACGGTCCTTTCTTCCCCCCGCCAACGCACAGAATACGACGCCCAGCTGCGCCAAGCGCAGGCATTGTCCGGGTTTGGTGGCGCTTCGGGTGTGGGCCCAAGGTTTCAAACGGGCGTTGAGAATGTAGATTTAGACGATCTGCCGTTTGATGAGCCCAAAGAGCGGTGGTATAGACCATGTCGCTGTGGAAATGAGAGGGGCTATTTGTTCGGGGAGGAGGACTTGGTAGAGGTGGAGGACGAGGGCGAGTTGATGGTTGGCTGCCAGGACTGCAGTTTGTGGTTGAGAGTTCATTTCGCCGTGGTCAACGACGAGGCGCCTTTAGATCAAGATGACATTGACAAAAGCTGACAAACCCTGCTGCATGAGTTGACGTGATGGGTGCTTGTCCTGGTGATACCGCCATCAATCCTTCCACCAACAAGGACCGCACCGGCGTCCCTGCTGTGCAATCCTGCATTCTGCTGTGGGATGCATTCATTCTGGTCACGCGTTGAGCGAGTTTAGAAATTGAGGATCCATTTGTTCAATGTATTGAAAGCAATTTTAGTATTTTTATTGTCCAGACGATCGCAAGCATTAAGAGTCTAAGAGCAAAACTTCCAAGTTAATGCTCTCCTTCAGACCTCCCTGCACGTCCGTAGGGGCATACTCGACGTCTCCATCCTTGTATACGCGCGTTTACCTAAAGATGCCGAAGCTCTTGATCAATCGCAAATAATAATAATAAAAACGAGTCTTCCGTCCACTCCGTAGACACCATCCCGCCGGATACCAAAGTGATCAAAGCATATATATTGGCAGCAGAATTATCAATTTTACTCAGTAGCCTTGGTCTCCTCGGTGGAGGCGGCGGGCTCAGCAGCACCAGTCTCCTCCTTGGCGGGAGCATCAGCCTGGCCTGCACCAGAGGTCTCGGCCTCGGACGAAGTCCACAGGGTCTGTACAACACCAGGTTAACAAGCGATTCAGAACATGTCAAGGGGATCGATCAAGGGCCGTACCAGGTTGTCGCGCAGGAGCTGCATAATCAGAGTAGAGTCCTTGTAGCTCTCCTCGCTCAGAGTATCAAGCTCTGTCGAAATTGGTCAGTTTAATCCGCAATAAAACGTGTCACGAGACAGCCACAGAGGACCCGAGTCATCATACCGGCGATGGCATCATCAAAAGCCTGCTTGGCCAGATGGCAAGCCTGATCAGGAGCGTTCAAGATCTCGTAATAGAAAACGGAGAAGTTAAGTGCAAGTCCCAGGCGGATGGGGTGAGTGGGAGGAAGCTCAGTCTGAGCAACCTCGGTGGCAGCCTTGTAAGCTTCGAGCGACTTATCGGCCGAGTCCTTGCGGCGGTCGCCAATGGCGAACTCCGCGAGGTAACGATGGTAGTCACCCTTCCTATGGTGCGTAACAAGCCATGGTCAGACATGGAAGCAGAACAAGGTGTGGCGGGCCGAATAGCCAGTTTTGAGAGGAAGAGGATACGACCTACATCTTGTGGTAGAAGACCTTGGACTCGCCGGACCTGGCAGAAGGAATCAAGTGCTGGTCAAGAACATCCAGGATATCATCGCAAATCTTGGCGAGCTCGGCCTCGATCTTCTGTCGGTACTCCTTGATAAGGTTGACCTGGAGCGAGTTGCCCTTAGACTCCTCCTTCTGCTCAATAGAAGTAACTATCCTCCAAGAGGCTCGGCGGGCACCGATGACGTTCTTGTAAGCGACGGAAAGAAGGTTACGCTCCTCGACGGTCAGGTCGCGGTCCTCAGAGGCGACAATCTTCATGTTCTCAACCATCTCTAGATAACGAGGACGACGACGGTCAGCGCGAGCCCTTTCTCATGGGTCCGAGCATAATTGTGAGACAGCATGACAAACCTTCGTATCGCTCGGCCTGCTCGGCGAGCTTGGCCTGGTAGACGGCATCTTCGTGGCCCATTTTGATGGTGTATTAGACTAGTTGGTAAGCAACTGCAAGTTAGCCTAGTTCGGTGGTAGAAGCATCTCGGCGGCAAAGCAGCAGGTTTGGCCCATGACGAGGCCCCGTCAGAACACGGCCAAGTCTGTGGACTCGGAGAATTCGTGTCGGCGGGAGAGCAATCAGAGAGGAGCTGGCAGCCACGACCCAAAAATCCTCAGCAACTCCCGAGGCCACTGCCAATCTGCCTCGTCGGCAGGAACCAGGAGGCACTCGGTGCGTCGAGGCTACGGGGAGCCGTGTATGCTTTCGCGTCCCCGCTCCATCAGCCATGGAGCCGGTCTTGCCCTTTGGTGGGGTTCGGGGACGGCCAGCTTGTTGGAGGCGAGCTGGCGCGTCTCGAGTCTCGGGTCGAATGCAGCATGCAGGCCCAGAGGTCGAAACGGCCTGTTCTCAATGCATCGTACAGCACAGCAACAGTGCTTGGCCATTGCGATTTGAGCGCGAGGCGAGGCGGTACATGGGCAGCTGCTCACCAAACACCACGGGCAGCGGGAGGAGGAGGCGCCCATGACGACAGAGGGGAGGGAGGGGCGCCGCGGATGCACGAGGTAGCAGATCAAAACGGAGCAGCAAGATACATACCGAATGCGAATAGTTGGAGGTGAAGAGTGAGGGTACTCGGAGTGAAGCAGGAGGGGCGAGCCGGGCGAGTGACAGCTGCGTGGACGTGGGAGGGCGGTTTTGGTAGATGTTTGTTGGGAAGTTTGGGTTTGATGACTGATGAGCGAAAAGCGTGACGGGGATAGGAAATTGAGAAGGGGCTCGGGACGGAGGCCGGAACGGGGACGCAACTGGGCTGCTGGCTGTGGTGAACCTGTGCGGCAGCCGATTGACCAGCCCAGCGGCATCATCCACAGGCATCCCATCACCAATGGGCCAGCGGCCGCCAGCTGTCAGCCCTGGGCCTCTGGTCGCCTCTCCCTGAAGTCTCTGTTTTCTGTGCCCTGCTGTCTCAAGTGTCTGGAGCCAGTGGGCTGTTGGTCGCGGGCTGTGCGGCCCTGAGGGTCGTGCTCTTGTCAGACCAAGTTCCTAAGTACCTGGGAACTTTGCATTTAAAATGCACTACCCCCATGTATCTCTGCTCTGCTCTGCTCCGTCTGGCGCGACAATTCATTGGGGCTGCCTTGCACATGACCGGGCCCAGGGACATTGACGCAGCCTGGTCATTGTCGACGTCCTCGCTGTGCGTCTGCTGACAGCTTTGTCCCCCGAATCATCATCTGCATTGTCTGGACCTGGGTGGGCGGGAGGTTTCTTTCTTGTGTGGGTCATGTACCGGGTACCTCTGGGTTGCTGCCTTGCACAATCCGGTTTGGGAGAGCAAATGTCCCCCTACAAGACACATGGCCAATAGCCTGGCCTGCAGGTACTTGTGGTCGTTGGAGAATCTGGACAAGCGGACAAGAGAGCTTCCAGAAGCTGCAAGGCTTCGCACGAATAGGTCAAACGCTGCCTTCCAGTGTTCCTTTTCTCTACCAGAAGTTCAACATGCCTGCGAGTGGGGTCGTGGGATCATGGGATCCAGACGCTCGCCATCATTCACAGCTCTGCTTGGGAGCTCAGCTTGCCCTACGGGAAACCAGCTACAGTAACACTCGGTATTCCAGCCGTTGCTCCAATAAAGCCGCCCTTGGTGGCCCACGAGCCCGCGTGCAGCCGATGGAAGGCTTGCTTGCTATTACATGTACAATCGGGCTTAGGCCTGCAGCCTGCATGACATGTTCCGTTTGCTACTCATCAGTATTACAGGGCAAGTCATTAATATTGAACATCCTGAAGCCCTTTTTATAGCTACCCTGCACAGAATATTCATGCCATTGCGTTGAGCCTCCCACATGCCAGAACGGGTGTGCCTCGTGAAACCTTTTTTGGCGGGCAGTTAGAGCAGTTCATGACGATGGGCATATGATGCCAACCTCATGCACTCCTCACCATGGCATAGGTATGGCAAAGTAAGAGTCGATCAGCATTTCCCACAGTCATCGCATTGGGCGCCTCGACGCATGTGGAAAATCTCGGATCAGGCAAGGTATCCGAGCGTTAAAGGCATACCGGCAGATCCGTGGACGCCTCACACCCCCTCAATGTACCCTGCTATCGTCATGCGCTGGCTTCCCTCCCCAGACCCAATCGAGTGGCGTAAACTATCAGCCCACTCTCAGAGCTTCCTCCTCTGAAGCACCTGAGCCCGCACGTCATACCTTGACGACGCACCTTGCAAACAAAACAACATCTAACACCACCACCACACTTCCCCTCCTACATCGTCGCCCGCCCCAATCGCCCATCATGCTCCGAACAACCTTTACCAAGACGGCTGCTTTTCGTCCCATCCGGGCCACCTTCACCACCACTGCTCGAGCCATGGCCGAGGGTGACACTGGCGCACCTCCCAAGACCGGCGGCCCAGGGTGAGTGACTTTCCCCAGATGCAGTCGTGGCGAGGCATCTCGCAATGAGGCAGCTCTAGATTACCAATCGAAAATTGGGCACGGGTGGCTGACAGCGGTAATTGAACGGCTTACAGTGACGCTTTCCAGCGCCGTGAGCGCGCCAGCGAGGACTGGGCTATCCGCCAGCGCGAGAAGGAGAAGCTTTTGGAGCTCAAGAAGAAGCTTGCTGAGCAGCAGCAGCACCTCCAGCGCCTCTCCGACCACATGTAAGTCGATATTTTCTGCACCATGCATCTCATGCATCTCTCGCTGGAGCGAATGCAACGGGGACATGCCACGGACTGATGCTAACACAACCGCCTACAGCGAGGAGATCACCAAGGACCAGGGCGGTGAGAAGAACTAAGCAAACATGCCGGACGACCGGCTATCATGGCCGCCATTGCAGCTACAGAGACCCCAGACATTGCACTCACGATTTCTCACCAAACGGTCGCGCCTAGAGCCCGAGGAAAGAGATGACGCCAAGAAGAACAGAACCGTGTCATGGAGCTCAACCATCATAGGCCTTGTTGTGTTATCTTGCCACAGTCTAAGCTAGTGTACAAATACATAATCTCCGCTGTATTTTTCAAGTGACAGGACAACATTCAGCTCCTCGTTTCCATTAATACCCTTGACCAAAATATGTGATTCCCCTAAAATGTCATCGGCCCGTTGCCGTCCATAACTCCGTTGCATATATTCCAAGGCGAAGCTAATCGCATGTTTGATCTGTTATCGGCGTCCGTAGTAAGAGCGGTAGAAGCCCTCGGCGGCATCGCTTTCTGGGCCAGCATAGTGGTTACCGAGGGAGCTGCTGGACTTTTGCGCGGCCGAGACCTTGGCCTGCAAAGCTGACGCGTTCGCATCAATCCACTGTAATTGCGTGAGGTGGCTATTGAGAACTCGCACAATCTGGCTCAGCTGTGACTGATGCGTTAGCAGACGAAAAGGAAGTCTAGAGCCAGGTGGGTAGCTTACAGGGTCTTCTGTCTTGGCTCCCTTGCTCAAAGTTCCAGAAATATCATTGATCTCCTTGACCATTTTCGAAAGATCCCGAGACTTTTCATCCAACTGCTGCGTTAGCTTTTCAGCCAGCTTGTACGTACGCTCACGTTCCTGATCTGGCCCAGCAAGCTGCTCGCCCGGCCCAATTTGCTTAGCAAACATATCCTGTACCTCGGATTCGTAGCGATTGAGCCATGCCTCAAGCTCTTCTTGCTGGCTCTCCACAGCAGCGAGCTGGCGTTCAATCTCGTGGCTGGCTCGCTCGGCTTCGAACGTGTCGAGGTAGAGTTTTTGGATTTTTTCTCCATTATCAACCAAACTGCGGTCCCAAGTGGACACTGTAGTAGCCTGCTCCTTGAAGTCTTTCTGGTACTTGGTTAAATCCGAAGCCCATCGGGTGACAATATCTTCCATGGTCTTGTTTTTAAGTCTGGCCATCTGCGAAGTTGGACCAGTTGTGGAAGCCCCGAGGGTACCAGTGGTGCTGCTCTGGATGGCAGGCTTCAACTCCTCTTTGCCAGCATTGTCCCTGTTAGCGGCATCTGTTGTAGGTTTGGTAGCACCAAATAGGCCGCCCGCCGCTGAAGTAGATGCGGCAGGCGCCGTCGCGGTGGTCGATGTCGGCTGGGCACTCGTTGATGCGGCAGCTGCTCCGCCAAATAGAGCCGAAACAGGTTTGCTTGCTGCAGTTGTTGAAGCAGTCTGGCCACCCCCAAACAGAGAACTTGCAGTTGATTTAATGTCTGGAGCTGCTGAGGCAGTCGTGGCAGCTGCCGCTTTGTTTGCAAACAGGCCCCCAGCCGTACCAGCCGCTGCAGGCGTGGATGAAGGTGTGGCAGAGGACCCGGTAGCAGCGCCGCCAAAAAGGCCACTGCCAGTAGTCGTCGAAGCAGGAGTAAGTGATCCCAGAGTAGCAGCAGGTTTCGCGCCGAAGAGGGAGCTTGCAGATCCGGCGGTAGCTGTAGCCGCTCCAGAAGTTGTCGAAGTAGCTGGCGCACTGCTGCTGGTTGCACTTCCAAAAAGGCCACCGGCAGGAGTTCCAGTTGTAGCTGCAGGCTTGTTACCAAACAGCGAGCTCGTAGAGGATCCGGCTCCAGATTGCGCACTCCCAAAAAGTGCGGAAGCAGCCGGAGCTGCGGACGTCGCGGCTGAAGTGGCTGTCCTTGCGGCACCGCCGAAGAGTCCAGCCGCAGAGGTTGCAGTTGTAGCAGCGGGCTTGGATGAATCAGTAGGAGGAGCTCCAGCTGGAGTAGTTGACGGGAGGGAAAACATTGGCTTGGCGGGTGTTGCAGAAGCAGCTGTTGGGGTTGTGCTCTGTGGTGCCGTAGTGGGAGCCGTGCCCGCTTTGTTCGCGAAGAGAGAGGTCCCGGAGGCTGGAAAAAGTCCAGTTGAAGGCGCAGGAGTTGTCGTCGTGGTGCTTTGAGGCTGGGCACTGCTACTCTGGGCGCCAAAGAGAGTGCTAGACGACGAAGAGTTTCCAGCACCAAATAGGCCAGCAGCCGGCTTGGAAGAGGAAGAATTGGCACTTCCAAACAAAGTGCCAGATGCTGAGGTAGTGTTAGAAGCGCCAGAAGCAGCCCCAAATAAGCCAAGAGGAGAAGGAACCGCTGGTGTAGAGGCGGCAGGCGTCTTGTTTGCTGCGCCAAAGAGGCCTGGAGATGGAGTCGTAGAAGCTCCAAACAAAGTACCAGAGGTTGTGGTTGATGCCGCATTTGAAGAAGGGGCGCCTCCTCCAAACAGGCCACCTGAAGGCTTTTGCGCGTCACCAGCTGGTTTTTGAGCGAATATAGAACCAGCGCTGTTTGTTGGAGCTGCGTTGCTACCACCGCTTGAACCGCTTAGGGAGCCAAACGAGAAGGATGGTGTGCCTCCAGATGTAGCATTTCCAAAGAGGCCGGCCGAAGCTGGTGCCGTGGTCGTCGCATTTCCAGTTGGAGCGCTCGATGAGCCTTGGGTTCCAAAGGAGAACGACATGATATTTTCGCTATCGGGGGGGGGATCGGTTCTAGGAGTTGACCCGTGAAAGCGGAAGATGGTGGCAGAAAAGGTCCCCGTCACCAATATTCACCATAACAGGGTGATAGTTCAGATGCTGGCTGCTGTCAACGCTAGTACGGTCAGCCCGACGTCGTCGTGATGTGGCTGATGGGGGATTGTCGAAGCAGCAAAAAGCCTTGCGCGAGCGAGATCGTGGATGGGAGCTTTTTTTCCGCGATGTCTTTGCAGCTCCACGCGCCGACCTGCTGCTGTTGTGGCCTGGTAGTTCATTGGAAGTACTTGACCCCTGGTGGTGGGCCTGTTGCTTTTCAAGTAACCCCCCTTGACACCAGCCTTCAAGCAGCACAATCCACTTTGCAATTGAGCAGATGCTGTGCGACCACTACAAGCCCAATTGATGAGCCCCACGTGATGATGGCCTGCAACCTCAACTCATGCTGTCACCATTAAACAGCCATACCACCTGTCAACTCTGATACCGACCTGGACCAGTTGCGTGCGGGAAACATCAGTGGCCTCCTTTATGCAGTGGGGTAGTCAATACGATGCTTTGAAGACATAGTCAGCATCCTCATCTCCGAGAGACTTTCTCTATACCAGGCCACTTGCCCATCTACGGACAGCAACGCGAAGCAGATCGACCTGTGAATTGCCCATGCGGAATTAATTACGAATCCCGAGACTCGCTGGCCAGCTCATACAAAACAATGGCAGAATCCGTGGCCCTAGACCTGCCACCGGATGCGAATAATGCCGACCCTGGCGCTCACCAACTATGTGTGATCATCCACCCCTTGAACTGGACAACACAGATGCTAACTCTGATGCAGCTGAGCCAGAATCATCAGACTCGGATGACCAATTTATCGATGCCCAGTCAGATCCTGTGTCACCACCCGCAAATTCTCCTATACCGAAGACAAGAGTCGAGAAAGTCGACTCGAGCCCTTCCGATGGCGAAGTCCCCGGCACTGATGCACACAAAATGAGAGAAGCCGATGCACAACCAGATGAAGTTGCAATTACAGACGATGTAGACGCCGAAATACCGACCGAGGCTTCTATACCAGATATAACTGTTACCGTGCTGGACCCGATCGATCCTGTTGACACCGCAAAGGTCACCTCAAGCGTCGATGCCAAACCAGACATTGTATTAGATCCGGCAGACGTCGAAGATGAAGATGAAGATTTTGCAGAAGAAGAGACGGGCGAAGAAGAGAAAGAAGGAGAAGAAGATGGCTTTGGCGACGATTTTGATGACTTCGAAGAAGGGGGACAGGATGACGACTTTGATGATTTTGAGGATGGCTTTCAACAACCACAACCAACAGCGGCAGCTACACAAGCTCAGCCGCCACTTCCGACATCATTAGTACCCTTTGTAAGAGGCATAGGATTTCCATTTTTGATCAGACGCCAGCTAACGAACTGCTGCAGCCAATACCCGATTTTGACGGCCTAGGCCCTGATGAAGTAATGTCAACCACCGAGCCATGCTTGGATAGCCTATTCCCCCCTGAAGAACTCGACTTCCCTCCCATACAAACGCTCCCCAAAGAGTCATCCATGTTCTTAACACCACGATCTGCTTCACTCTGGTCCCAGCTGGTTGCGCCTCCACCCCTGGCGCCGCCTGACTGGATACGCTCTCGCACTCGCCGCCTGTTTCTAGTCTCACTAGGCGTCCCGGTTGACCTGGACGAGATTCTTCCAGCATCTAAGCAAAAGAAGCTGGTCCTTCCGTCTCTCAATCTACGGACCACTTCATCAAGAAGGTCAAGCGATTCAAGGTCTGCGTCAAGGCTCCAACAGAGTGAAGGAAATGCTTCATCAACCTCTGTAGATACACAAGGAAAACCAACAGGCTCCAGGAAGAGGAAAGGTCCACCCCCGCAGCCTGAGCTGGATTTGGTGGCGGCGCGATATTTGTGCACGACTACAAACGAGGCGCTGGATGGCATGACAAATGAAGAATTAAAAACACATGTGACCAAACTAGAGGCGATGCAGGGAACAGCCAAAGAAGTTTTGGACTATTGGCAGAAACGGACCGACGAGAAGATAGGCGATAGGGAAGCGTTTGAAGGGGTGATAGAGAACCTGGTCAAGCATGCACGCAAAGTAAGAAAGTAATACAAAGGGACACGTCAAGATGTCATGTCCAAAGTTTGAAGGTCGATTTGTTCTAGCTGTCTTTTGCATATGATTTTGCCTCTCAACATGAATGGTTGCAAGCAGGGTATTGGATCCCATGATGCACCTACGACGTACAACTCACGGTCTCGTCCATGAGCAACAGGGGCCGGGGAAAACGCCGTGTGCTAGTGATACTGCCACTCCACCCCCTTCCTTCCTTCCTGCGTCATCCCTCCAGTCTGATATCCCAGCAAACCTGTTTTATACCCAACCCCCTTTTGCGCCAGCCGCCTCTGGTATACCAATACCTAGAGAGATGCTTTTGGGGCGCGCTTGTCACCGTGAATACTTTTGAGTAACTGACTTCCGTGGCATATACGCTCCTCATCCCGTCATAATTGCACGTCTGTAAATTAGGAAGTGCTGGGCTCCAAGGTCACACCACTGATGATTGGCTATTAGTCTTTTTTGTTTTCTTTTTCTTTCTTCCCCGTGATTCCATCTCGGGGATACAAATCAAGGAATTGAGGTGACTGGAGAAAACTTACGCAGTAATGGTAGCCCATCCGATGAGACGCCAGTGCTTCTCGATACGCCGACTGAGAGCAACCTTTTCACCAATGTTGGTACAGGCAGGGCTGACGAGGACAAGCTTGGCAGCATCGTTCTTGATGGCAGCGACCTTGGCACCAGTCGAGGTGGAACCAATGTTGACCATGATGAACTCGTTCTGGGCGAGCTTGGCAACCTTGGCCTGCTTGCCGTCGGCGGTTCGGACACCGAGGAGACGACGCAGCAGGTAAAAGTTGACCTCGATTTCGCTGTAGATCTCGGGGAGTCTGCCCTTAAGACCGAGGACGAAACCGACCAGACGATCAGCTCGGCAGAGGGTAGGGTCGATGCGGGTACCGACACCAATGAGACCACCGGGAACGGCGTACTTGAGGTCGTTGGCCTCGGAGTTGAGTGACACGACGCGGGAGAAGATGGGCGTGCACTTGAGAGCGCCGTTCTCGTCACGAGAAACGATACCAGGTCGGATTTCAATTTCATCGCCGAGCTTGACGACACCGTGCAAGATGGAGCCACCGGCAACACCACCCTTGAGATCGTCAATCTCAGCACCGGGCTTGTTCACGTCGAATGATCGGATGACAATCATGTGCGGGTCAATGGTGAAGTCTCTGGGAGGAACGGGGATGGTGTTGACAATAGCCTCGTTGACGGCGTCGATGTTGAACTTGAGCTGGGCGGAGATTGGAATAACAGGCGACTTGCCAGCAACGGTTCCTCGGATGAACTTGAGGATGGACTCGTATTGCTGCTGGGCGGCCTCTTCTCTCATCAGATCGACCTTGTTCTGCAGGATGATGATCTTGTCGAGCTTCATAATCTCAATAGCCGCCAAATGTTCCGAGGTCTGTGGCTGAGGGCAAGATTCGTTGCCGGCAATGAGCAGAAGTGCAGCGTCCATGACGGCGGCACCTGACAACATGGTGCTCATGAGAATGTCGTGACCAGGGCAGTCGACGAATCTGTTTGAGAAGAAAGCATACTCGGTTAGTCACTGCGAATATCCCTTCAGACGGGTGTGGAAGACAACGGCGAATATATACGTACGAGACGTGTCTCAATAATCTGTAGGTACCGCTGCAGCCATCCCGCTCACAAGGGGGATCAACCTCCTTCTCACTCTTGTAGCTTCGGTAACATCCTGGCCGAGGGCACTCGGGGTTGTCGCACTTGTAAATCTTGGCGTTGGCGTAACCCAGCTTGATGGTAATATTTCGAATCAGTTCGTTCTTGAAACGGACGGTCTGAACGCCGGAGATGGCCTTGACGACAGTGGACTTTCCGTGAGCGACATGGCCGATGGTACCAATGTTGATGGTTGCTTGACGCGCAATAATTTCAGGAGTAAGAGGTGTCAGGCTGGCGACATCGAGGTCTTTGGGATCCGTCTGCGGCGGCAGCGGGGGCCGTTGTACCGCGGGCTCAGCGGGGACGGACTGTTTCAACGCAGACTTGAGAGGCTTGTCGTCGAATCCATCGCCAATCTCGTTGTGCTGGTCGATGGAGTCACCAGAGTCGGACTCGGAGTCAATGTCGTCGTACTTGGGATCACCGTTCGACATGGTGGGCAGCGTTTTGGCGGGGCAGAAATAAATCGCTTTCGCTGGTAAAAGTCGCAGTCGGCCGCAGGAGACAAAAGTAGTCTGGGAGGTGCAGTACCGATGGATTCGGGAAATTCACCTTGCCGAATATTCTGAAAGAGTTCACGCAGAAGAATCGCCACTTTTTTCGTTGCTGCGCAAAGCTCACAAAATCTGGGGGTTTTGGCCGTGAAGTAGTCAAAATTCCTCGTGTGCAGTCATCAAGAGGGAGGTGACTCTACGCTAGTCCCCTTAGGGCCCGATAGACTGATAACAGCACAGTCTGCCCCTCCTCGGCTGAAGGTCGGTTGGTTGCCCCTCGCCTTTGGAGCTTCCGAGGGGCGAGAGCTGGAGGAACAAGTGCCATGAGGATTTAGCATGGAATCTACATCACATTTGGTACTCTAAATAACGCTTGTTGCTTGTTCAAAACTCTATTACGGACAAGGCGGCTGCTTGTATATGCCGTGAGGTAGGTGCCATGTGCTACTGAGTCGTGTTCCTGCCCATCACAGCTACATCAAGAAATGAATTCAGCCCCCGCGAACGGCTTGATTTCGTCGCTGGTTGATGTTTCTTGGTGAAGCAAAGGCACTCACATCTTGCCAAAAGAGGACTACAACGCACAAACGCAGCATATCTATAAGCCCTGATCGCTGCTTCCATTTCTCCGTCGAACAGCGACTGTTGCATCATGATCCTCGAGAAACTCCGAAAAGGCACCTTTAAACCCACAGAGTCCCAAATCTAGGTCCTTTGCAGTGTAATTGATGCTTTTAATGCCGTAGTTTTCTCCGCCGTCTATAGGGATGACCTCACCAGTAACCATGTGATACAACAAATTGTCCATATCAGCCAATATATCACTGGCATCTGTATTGTTGGTGATATGGCCACATGACAATTTGACCCGCGAAAGCGTATTTCCAGGACAACAGTTGCTTACTTTGCTTTTGTCAGCGGCTGAGATGACTTCCCAGGGCGCCACAGGGTGTACATACTCGCTTTACTATTCCATTCATCCACAAGTCCTCTCAGCTTGCCGATGGTCTTGCTGTAATCAATGACACTTCCGCCAAACAAGAAAAACACGGGAGCTCGCCTGTACAGCGTGTCGCCGACAAACAAATGGCGTTCGTCGGGGTCCCAAATAGCGACGTGGTCTGGCGTGTGACCGGGAGTCATGTAAAGGACCAAGTTGAGCTCTTGGCCACTCGGATCAATCACAATCTGGCCGTCCTGACACCAGTTTGTGACGGAGTATTTTGGTATTTCCATACCCATATTGTCGCATAAGGAGTTCCTAGGGAGAGAGCCAGGACTTGAGAAAGATTTATTGTTCGAGCTAGCCCAGATTGTCGAGCTGGGGCTATCAGCAAACTCAGCCATGCCACCTACACAAACACTATTAGACTTGGCATGGTTGTGTGTGAAAGGGAGTGTTGGACTGGGTCAGTTTGAAATGGCAAAAGATTGAAGTACCAATATGGTCATAGTGACAGTGAGTGCTGATGACTGTGTAAGGCTTCTTGTGTAGATTTATAGGCACATTGCCATTGTCGGCAACCGGACACGTCTCGAGAAAATTTATGAGAGTGTCTTTTCTGTCATTCGGATTCCCTCCACAGCCAGTATCAAGAAGCACGACTGTAGAAGAGCACACTTTGGCGAATATTTGAGGAGATTCGCCATATTTGTCATTCTCGGTGATGATGAATGTAGATCCGTTTAAGCTTTTGCAGGTGAAGTAAGCCGCATCTGACTGTGTGCCAGAGGCATTGCCGCACATTACGGTGATGTGTGACGAGAGTTGCAATGAGTTGCTGGTAGAATCATGACATGGGGAAACAAACGGGACGCATTGCGGGGTCCGTCGGGTTCCGTCTGGAGTCTGGACTAAGGCAGGTACGGAGTATCTGACGACAATTACAGACGAAGGCCACAGTCAATATAAAGTCATTAATTTGTACGGCTGGGGCTTGTTCTATCCCCAGTGAATTAGAACATAAAACTCGATTGACTTGTAAAATGGTGAATACAGCCTGTGGAAGCATGCCCACGAGGGCAGATTTACATAACTGCTGATGGAACTCTCGACTCTCCAGTATTAATGAACCCCCAACCAAGAAGAAACAAAATCATCAACGTGTAACAATAATCCGAGGACTGTTAGTCGGCCATGTTGGTATGGATAGTCCTAGGTATATTACTGCATTGCTTACGGAGTACTGATTAGTCGTATGCTTATGGGGATGTCCGTCTTACCTCAAAACAATGACTTTTGTTGAGATCATGAGATAAGACAATGGGGAAATTGGCCATGAGATCGACATATGACACTAGCATACAGAGTTACTGGGCGGTCTATGACTGTACAATTCACATAGGAATTGTCACAATATTACACTGCACCACATCTATGGGCGGAAAAGGGCTTCCTCCCAGCCAATGGCGATAAACCATGAACAGAATCTTGTGTGAGGTTGGATGGACTCTGATGGGGGGCGTTGCAACTGGAACACAAAGACATGCGGAGTCCGCCAGTCCGCACAGTATTGTGGTACCGTCATTCTTGGGTGCGGGGGCCAGAACAACTGGTGGAACACATCAGGGTTTCTTTCACGACGCGCGCAAAGGAGGCATCAGCAGACATGGACGAGGGCTCCGACGAGAAACGGATAATTGGCGGGGATATTGGATTGGTCTATGTACGGAGTATTGCGTCCAAATCTGGTGCCAATCTGACATCCGAGTCCATTTGCAGCGAATCCCGATGCTCGCATTGCCGCCCAGGGCCTGCAAGCGCCTGCAAGGTGGCTGCCGCAGAAGGCACTCGTCACGCCCGCAGGCAACCTGATTGGCCAAACGGATGTGAGATGTCTCTCTGTGGCCTGCGCTGTGACCGTTCCCCGACCCCAAGAGGGCGGAAGCACTTGAGGGGCTGACCAATCACACGGCGAGCTGCCTACCCAGCCAGCGATGCCAGCAACTGCTCCAACAGCCTGCCTGGGCGCATCCATCTGTCCATGGCCCAACGACAGCAGGAGCCGTGGATCAAATCGATCCGGCAGCAGCTTCCATTGAGGGCCGCCAGGTGCGGGATGCCCTGTCCAAAGCTAACCGCTGGCAGGGGTCCAACGACTTCGGCCAACCACATGGTCTTCTGCCCCCCAACCTTGTTCAACCTCCTCCTCAACCTCCCGGCTTGAGCACACCGGCTTTCCCCAGCACGGCTTCCTTCATGCAACAGGGCGGCCAAGTTTAACCATGCTGCTCCGTCCTGTGCCATGTTGGGATGTGAGCACTTTGTTTCCTGCTGCCGGCGCAGCTGTTGATGATGTACGGAGTAGTGCGCAAGCCATGCCGCTGCACCCCCTCCCAGCTCCTAAGCTGCGCAAACCCAAGTGGCGGGAAACATGGTGCCTTGCTGCCATACGTGGAAAGAATTGGACGCGCATATGAGAAACTTGGCCCCCTCTCGCACCAAACATGTGCTTCATCATCTGTCTATCCTCATGTCTCTGACGCTTTCCAAGACAGTCGCTTGCGTGTCGAACATCCTTCGACTCATCTCATCAACCATCTGAGTGTGTAAGTCGAGAGCCTCTCATTCTTGATGTCTCACGTTCCCCGATACCACCATCCAACTTTACATGTCCCTAAAATAATACCTCGACTCGAATGACCACTGCGACGCTTTCGACGCCACTTCCGTTTGGCTCAGTCCTCGGCGTCTAGCAAATCAAGCCATGCACCTAGTCGGACGACATCTCTGCCTATCACAGCCCATATCCTCGTATCCGCCAACTCCCATGCATCACCATGCCATTCACACACATGCTCCGGGTCCCCACCACACTGTGCTCTCTCGGCGGCTGTGGCCCATCGAGTGGGTTATTGAATGAAGCTGGCCGCATTCTCGGCCCTCTTGGCCTCTCTAGCCGCTGTTCTCAAAACCTCGGTGCTCCCTCAACACAACCATTGCACTGGCCCTCCTTCCTCCTCCTCGATAGCTGGCCTCTCCGTTCTTCTTCGACCCTCTTCTCACGCTCGTGATTCTTCTGGTTCTTCGTTTTGGACTCTGCTTGCAGCTGGCTTGGAAGCTCTGTCCTCGTTGCTCGTAAAACCTGCTTATACTTCACACCAAAGCTTTGGCTCTGTCCTTTGCGCTGCATGCTGCCTATCCTTTATTCATTCATTCACCCATAATAAGACTGCACAATGCCCGGAAAAGGTCCGTAATCAAGTGGAACTAGAGTTCATCTTGAGACTCCCCCAAAGGAACCCTCAACTAACTAGAGCTCTGCTGTACAGGCTTTGACGAGAAGAGGCGGCCAGCGGCGCTGAACTTGGCTCCTAAGAGATCAAACTCTTCAGATTCCTCATCTACAGACAGCTCGCTCAAAGTCCCTCGAACACCTCGTTTCGCTGAAGCCACTTCTGTACACTCGCCTGTCGATATGAAGAAGTCGCCCTTCGCTGATCCTGAGAAGCATGAGAATGGAGACTCACAACCCGGCGATGTTGGTTTTGGCTATATTGGCAACAGCCATGAGGCCACAGCCGGTCCCAAGTCTCCCCTCAAGAGTGCTATGAAGGTGCCAGGAACGCCCGCCAGGCAACTGACCAATCCTCTCAGCCCAACCTTTCGCGAGGAGGAGGTCCTCGAGAAGCGAGAAGCTTCGACAGACAAGGAGCAAGCCAAGGACATTGTAAGTTTGCCGCCAACACAGAGCACTTCACCCGATTGTTAAAAAATCATGTCTAATTCCCCTTCTGCAGAACATTAAAACCCGTGTTCGCATGGCCAAGTTTGCCCTCCGAGGCGTCAACTTCAGCTGCTCCTTGATAATTCTGTCCATGCTCTCCACTTCGTTTTCCATCTTCAACTCGACAAAGTCACTGGAGGCGGCTAGCAAGTTTACGCCATGGGCTCCCAACACGGAGCAGACCGCCTGGCCCCAAAAGCTCACCCTTGCCATGGCCTCTCTCTCGCTCTTTGCCTGTGTCCTCGTCTTCGTCGCGTACTGCCGCGGAGGCCACAACCGAGCCACCAAGGTCAACACATACTATACCATGTTTGCAATTGGCTGGGTAAGCTGTACCCCGTGTCTAGCTTGGTGTACGTGCGAACCATGTTCAGCTAACATTGTCGACTCAGTTCATCCTGAGCATGCTCCTCTGGGTAGCCACAGCCGTCATATTCCAGCACAGCAAGAACAACAGCAACAACAAGGACATGTGGGGATGGGCGTGCACAAACAACCAGCGTTCCGAGATCTACCAGGACAAGATTGACTACGCCCTCGTGTGCCGCCTGCAGAACTGGACCCTCATCTGCATCATCATCGAGGTGGTGGTCGAGGTCATCAGCATCGCCCTGTACAGCATCGTCTTCTACCGCTTCTACTCGAAGCGCCGTCTCATGAAGTCGATGGACATGCGAGACCGTGCCCGATCCGACCTCTACCTCGCCCAGCTGCGCAGCCAGTCGGCCCCAAACACACCCGGCTTCGGCCCCAAGTCTCCAGCCTACTCGTCTTACTACGGCCCAAAGTCCCCCGCCCTCAGCAACTACGCCATGTCTCCTCGCCACCCGCCCGCTGCCTACAAAAACCTCTCTGACATTGAAGAGACCAGCCCCTTCACCCCGGGAGGCAGAGTCGCCGTGCCCCAGTCCCAATTCGGCTCTCCCAACCCAGACTTCAAGCTCCAGGCTCCTCCGCCAAAGGCACCCTCCGCCACACCCCGAACCGCCCAGGACGCTTTTGGGCCCGCCGCGGCAAGGACGCCTTCGCCGTCTGGTGAGCCACAGCATGCACCGGTGGCTGCTGATGAGCCTACGTACGAATCTGTGCCCATTCCTGGCGCGTATGCCGGACAGGCCATCAAGAGCCCGCCCCCAAATCAAACAACATTTGGGTTGGCCAGGTAGATGAACCCAAGGGCTGGTGCATAGTGTGTGTGTAAAAAGTGATGGTAGGCGAAGCTAATCGCGGCGGCAGTGTGGGGTACCGTGTCACGGAACCTTTTTTTTTTTTTTTTTTTAATTCTTCTTGTCTGGGAGTATACCATCTACGGCGTTAACAGGGGGCAGACCACGTCATGTTGCAGTTGGTTCAATTTGATAGTACGGATACATAGCCATAATTTCCATTGCAGTCACACTATCTGGCCTTGTACACGCGATTAAGACGAGCTACCCGCGTAAATCTCGACAATATTCCCGGCAGGTACCCAGTGCGTAATGAAACATTTAGTGTACACTCGCATCGAAAATCGGTGGATTCACGGTGCATGGCGCCCCGCTGGCTTCTTTACGGCAGACAGGGCCATGGATTGTCCCACGGGGAAAGGTCCCTGTTTGGATCTTGTTTCATGTGCTGGCACCCGGGTTGGGCTTTCTCGAGCCGGTGCGCCGGTCTATGAATGGCGTTGGTGCCAAGAGGGCTTCACATGCATGCACACGCCGTTGAAAAAGCTAGTCATCATGAAAAGCGACTCCTAGATACAGACACCAGAGGCGACAAGAACCAGGTAGATAGAAGAAACTATTGCATTACTTTTTGATAAGCCCACCCGCACCTCCGATCATCAAGGTGCAAAGGACATTCTCATAGCCTTCGTCACAGAGCCACTCCATTCTTTTCTCCCCTTCACAAAAGTCACCATGACGAGATGTCCGACCCCCCCTCACCTGTTTTATGGTTGTGGGATATAAGTGCGAGGGGGAGGCAGATGTGTCCATCCTCGACATGTCGACTCTAGAAAACGCAAATCTATCAGGAGAACCGTAACAAAGGAAACAACCTGATTAAAAAAAAAAGAAAAAACTTTCCCCTCTTTCCCTCCCCAAAGATGCCAAACTGCCGTGGACTGCTAGAGTGCAGAAAAGGGGCTGCTGAATGGCGGAGCAGCCCGAGAATACTAAGACTGAGAGGATGTTTTGAGAGAGAAAAAAACGTCTTGGTCTCGTTGGACAAGATGCGACGTTTAGATAAGATCAGCCACGTTCATGGGCATTTCCTCGATCTGGGTGCTGTAGAACTGCTCAATCTCACGCATCATGCGGACATCCTCAGCAGTGACAAAGTTGATGGCAACACCCTTTCGGCCGAATCGACCGCCACGACCGATACGATGGATGTAGTTCTCGCGGTTGGCAGGGAGATCGTAGTTGATGACCAGAGAAACCTGTTGGACATCGATACCACGGGCCAGCAAGTCGGTGGCGATCAGGACACGAGAAGAGCCGGATCGGAACTCCTTCATGATCAGGTCACGCTGAGCCTGGTCCATATCACCGTGCATGGCGGAGACGGTGAAGTCACGAGCAGTGAGCTTGTCGGTGAGCCAGTCGACCTTTCTGCGAGTGTTGCAGAAGATGACGGCCTGGGTGATGGTGACAGTCTCGTACAAGTCGGACAGAGTGTCAAGCTTCCACTCCTCCTTCTCGACGGCAATGTAGAACTGCTTGATACCTTCCAGGGTAAGCTCGTCCTTCTTGACCAGAATACGGACAGGGTCGCGCATGAAGCGGGTGGTGACCTCAAGGACATCCTGGGGCATGGTGGCGGACAGGAGAACGACCTGGGTGGACTGGGGAAGCAGCTGGAAGATGTCGTAGATCTGATCCGTGAAGCCACGAGACAGCATTTCGTCGGCTTCGTCGAGGACGAACATCTTCATGGCATCAGTCTTGAGGAAGCGGCGCTGGATCATGTCGTGGACACGGCCAGGGGTACCGACGACGACCTGGGGGCCGTCCTGAAGAGCCTTCATGTCCTCACGAACGCTGGTACCACCAATGCAGGCGTGGCACTCGACGTTCATGAAGTCGCCAATAGCGACAACGACCTTCTGGATCTGCTGAGCCAGCTCACGGGTGGGAGCCAGAATAAGAGCCTGGCACTGCTTGACCGCGGGGTCAATCTTCTGAAGAACGGAAATGGAGAAAGTAGCCGTCTTGCCAGTACCAGACTGGGCCTGGGCAATGACATCGTGGCCCTTGATGACGGGCATGATGGCGCGCTGCTGAATAGCAGAGGGTCGCTCGAAACCGTAGGCATAGACTGGAATGGGTGTCAGATTTGTGTACTGCTTCAACTCTTGGGCCAGGAGGGTTGCTTTGCGCCGGCTTGTATAACTTGTATTTCTGTTTCAAGCGACCAGCAAAAATGGCCAAAGGGGAACTTGTACTCACCACCTCGGAGAAGCTCAGCCTTGAGGTTCATGTCATCGAAGGAGTCGACGGTCTCATCGTAGTTTGACTCGATCTGTCCTATATTGGTGCAAACACATGCATAGTCAGTCTCTTGCGCTGAGAAGAAGTTCACAAGTTTGAGGTGGAGCATTTCGGGCGGGTCGAAACGAGGCGGCATCATGGGGTCCTGGCCGACATGGGAGAGACCAGAGGCCTGTTCGGCCTGTTCTCCTGATTGTGCGAACCAGGCCAAAACCACGCAGCGACACCGTCATCATCTGCGGCCCTGCGCACCAAATGTTGACTGTTGGCAAGAACTCACCCTCGGGGACGTCCTCGAGTCCCTTGTCGGTAGCCATGATTGCGAGAGGTTGGGTTGGAAATCCAGATCAAGCGCAGCTCGACCTAGATAATGTATAGACGCGGGGCGACGGGCGTGGGGGGGAAAATCGCAGGCTTCTCACTAGGAAAGCTGCGATGGGATGAAAGAAATTAATGTCGACTAGATTCGTAGGCTCTCAGAAAATACGAGAGCTGCAACGGAATCTAGGAAAGTTTCGTGATATCTCGTTGTGATGTTCCTTGGAGGAAAGGGTTGTGAGAGAAAAAAAATTGTCCACGGAGGGGCCTTGGCTGCTTGTATATTTTTCGCCAGCTAGTGGGCGCAGACCAATCACGAGCGCGGGGGAGTCAGTGGGCCCACGCTTAGGGTACCTCTTGAGCGTCCTGCAGGCGGTCGAGTCCACCAGTTGAGCACACTTTGCACTCGCTCGCATCCACTTCTATTGCGCGCCTCTGGTAGGACGTGCGGGCTTTGGCGCGGGTGGGAATTTTTTTCTTTCCCCTTCCCTTCCCTTGCCTCCTCCTGGTTCGGGCCTGCGCTGTGTGGCTGTGGCGGGCATTATCTGCCCCATTCATTCTGACAATGCCAATGCAGCGCCAACCAGCGCTATCAATGTGATCTGCTCCACATACACAGTATACTCTGGATTCCGTACATACATACATTTTTGTGCCTGATCGCTTGCCGAGTTTTCATTCATGTTGCCTCGTGTTGCCCTGAGCACGGAGCAGGGTCTGATACATCATTGCACAGAGGCACCACTACCCTGCAAGTAGTTGCTGTGTAATTTTAGTTGCCTTCAATTCCACCAGACCACTATTACCACTGCCAAGTAAGATAAGGTTGGGCCCCTACGGAGTACTAGGAGTGAGTTCACAGCAAGTAACTCACTCCCACGCCAATCTCCCTTCTCAGATTGGCGCCAGGCTCTATTTTTTCTCTCACTTCCCCTTCCACCAATTCCTTGCACTGTGCTGGCCTGGTCTTCTTCTGAATTGATTCAACTTCGACTTGCATTTCTGCTCCCAAGTTGTCATATGTGACTCACGCATTGCCCTGTGGATCTGTGGATGAACCAAAAGGTTGGCTCACTGCGCCAAATCTAGGTTAAACCGAGTTGATGTGGTAGTTGCAGGCAACAGCCGATCTCAGTGCATTCCTGGCTGCACTCGCATGCACACTCCCACATTCACTTACATGACCAAAGCGTTTCGAGAGCCTTGACAGAATTGGGCCTGGTGTGGCACGTTTTTTCTTCGCATCAGTCAGCCCAAATCATCATCAGCCATGCCAGCCGCAGTCTTGCACCACCAGGCCAGCAGCATCGCCAACACGTCACCTGAATCTGCTGTCGAGTCAACGCCCCTCGATGAGTCTGCTGTCGCGCATGGTGACTCTATTCCCTCACACCCACTAGGAGTCAAGCCATCGGGCAATTGCTACCTCTCTGATGGACCGAATGCAAAGGCAAACAGCGGAACATGGGGCTTCTTGCCCGACGAAATGCTGATGCTGATTCTGGAGCAACTTGATGCAACGTCTCTGCTGAACCTTGGTTCTACCTGCAAATTTTTGTTTGCCTTTTGCCACTTAGACGAGCTCTGGAAAGCCCTGTATTTGCAGTAAGTTCTGCCAGAGAGCCTAGTCCGTCTACCGATCAAGTTCAAGTTGGTCGCTAACTCGTACTTCTACAATCAGGCTTTCACGGGAGGCTAGCTGCTCCCTCAACTGGCTTGGTTCATGGAGGTCAACACTGTTGGCACTGTCAAAGGATCGGGAGGCCACGGTGGATTGCGGAAATGTCTTTTCTGACGTCCTGCACAGGCCATTTGCCTGCAGTAATATCGTATTGTCCAACTTTGTCAACAACATACCCAAGGCAAATCAGATACGTAGGATGGAGAGTTTGACCTATGAGCAATTCGCGAATCAGTGGACAGAGCAACCTTTTATACTCACCAAATATATTCAGGACTGGCCAGTATGCTCCAGCTGGACCATTGACGAGTTGTCAATGGCCTATTCCGGCGTAGAGTTTCGAGCGGAAGCTGTCGACTGGACCATGGAAAGATACTGCAGCTACATGAAGAACAACAAGGATGAGAGTCCATTGTATCTCTTTGACCGCAAGTTTGCAGAAAAGATGGGCATCACCGTCGGCCATGAAGACGGTGCGGCGTATTGGAAACCCAACTGTTTCGGCCCCGACTTGTTCGAAGTTCTGGGAAGTGAGCGCCCTGCACATAGATGGCTCATTATTGGGCCAGAGCGAAGTGGTTCGACATTCCATAAAGACCCAAATGGAACCAGCGCGTGGAACGCCGTTATCCAGGGATCCAAGTACTGGATCATGTTTCCTCCCACGGCTCAGGTTCCCGGTGTGTATGTGTCAGAGGACAGCAGCGAGGTTACCAGTCCTCTCAGCATCGCCGAGTGGCTCCTAACCTTCCACGAAGAGGCAAGACAACTACCCGACTGTGTCGAGGGCATCTGTCATTCAGGGGAGATTCTGCACGTCCCAAGCGGATGGTGGCATCTCGTAGTTAATCTCGAGGAGGGTATTGCATTGACGCAGAATTTCGTCCCTCAGTCTCCCAGCCTCAACCTCCTATCCGAGGTGCTGTTGTTTATGCGAGACAAGGCTGACCAAGTATCTGGTTTCCATCGCAACATCGAGCTGCCGTTTGAGCTGTTCACCGAGAGATTAGGGCAACGATACCCCGAACTATTGGGAAAGGCTCTTGAGCTGGCGGATAAGAAGAGCGGTAAAAAGCGCAAGTGGGATACGGCCATTGGCAAGGAGGCAGAGCAGGAGGGGTCTGGAGGAGGCTTCAGCTTTGGGTTCGAGGGCGACGACGATGACGAGATTCCATGAACACTATCGACCTTCAGGCTCAAGACAATGTATACAAGCTTGAATGGTATCGGAGTGTATGTGTTCTGTTCGAACATCAACTATGACCTTCTTACCCACCGTATTTGTTGGTGAGATGGACTCTGCCACGAGTCAAGTTGATGATGTAGTTTGAAGCATATACTCATATGCAGGCGATTTGCTTCTGATGAGGAGCTTCACCCTCGTATGCTAGTGGCTGAGAGGGCAAGCGAGACAGTGATGCGTTTCGCGTTGAATAGTTGCCCTGTTGAACCAAGGGCTGGCACCGAAGAAAAGGCACACCGCTGGGCCTGGCGGCGCTTGCCTCAGTTACAGGGCATGATGCGCAAATTTTCGAAGTGATGCGGACAGCGGACATGCATGTCTGGTCGGCAGGTCAGGGTTACAATCCGAACAGGCCTTTACTACAGCGAAACCATCTGGCGCAAGTCTGGAGTAACACTGAACTCCACAGCGGGATGATGAGTCTTCAGCCCAACAGCAACAAGTTACTCAAGGGCCAGGTGGCTTCGAGTGCTGGTCCTGATCAGGGGAACATTGAAGGGAATGGGCCAGCCCCAGTGCTTGGGCGCCCCGACTCCACCCAACCAGGGCAGCATTGACCAAGAAGAAACGAATTGACCAGACCAGACATGAACCTGTTGACACCCTCACCCGCACCACCAGCAGTGAGCGGGCCTTGTATTGTGTTATCGACTGGCCAATCCAGCCCAACCCAACCCACTCGGAGCCCGCCAGCCAGCCAGCCAAGCCCACTCGCTCGCCTTGCTCTCGACTCGTCATTGCCCATGCCCACCATCCAGCAAACCACCCATCGCTTTCTGCCTCTCTCTGCACAAACACCCGGCGCATGCCATTTCTGCGCATGCACGATTCGACTGCTGCTGTTCTCTGTCTCTTCTCGATTGTTATACCCGCTGGCCCCATTTGGCAGCTTGATGCCGGCTTTGTTGGACGGTGCGTGACCGCGGCGCAATGTGAACATATCTCCCCTTGCTGGCAGTAGCTCCATCCCTGGCTCGTGGCTCGTCGTCACCCTCCTCCACCAACAAGCGGGCTTTGACATCCCCAGTATCTTTGAACCTCTATTTTCGTTTGACCATCATTGTCTTGCCTCCCGCCTCCCGCTCCAAGCCCGCTTTGTATTGTATTTTCTGTCTGTAAGTCAGCCTGCAGACTGCCACCGAGTGTGTGTTTGCTTCTTCCAAGCGACGCGTTGTCTCTGACTTCAAACATGCATATAGCTGAGCGCTTCCCCCCTTCTCATACCTTCTCATACTCAGACCACGCACCCCTCGGTTTTCGAACAAGCTCTCAACCTCGAACCGGCTGTCGGGCCTCTATATCTATACAGCTTAGTGCCGGCGACCCGAATTTCCTTACCGCTAGAACGTTCTTTCCCTGTCTGGCGTTGCCTTGCAAACCGTTATATTCCCCGCCTTTGGGGCTGTTTGCCTCTCCCGGCTTGGCCTCGTAAAACCATTTGCTTTGTGGTCGCGCTGGGCAATTACGGCATCTTTTCCTTTCCTTTTCGCAAGGGCACCTGCAGATCTACGACAGCCATGGTCTCGGACGAACACTACGATCTGTGTCTGCCCATTCTGCAGGACACCACGTTGGAAGATGAGGACAAGACGGACAAGTTGGAGGAGCTCTTAAAATCAGAGACCTCTCTGACTGGCTCCTCTCTAGATAATGTCATTCTCGATGCAATGTGGAGGTTTCGAGAGGGCGGAAGCTCGTCAGCCTCTCCTCCTCCAATACGATCCTCCATCTTGCGACGACCGTCTCCGGCTTCCTGGCGTGGATCTCCAACACCACTGTCCGGCTCACCAAGACTAGCCGTCAGCCCTCTGGCCCCCCCGGGCTTCATTCCCTCCACCTTTCAGAGAGCCATCTCCTCTACGGCTTCTCCCTTCTCTTCGCCCCGAGCATCTCCGCGTCTGGCTCTGGCGACACCAGTCATCCCGCACAGTCCCAATTTGAACGCCTACGAATTTGCCAGCGATTCCACTCCGGCCACCGAGATCTTGGGAGACTACCAATCCGAGAATGTGGAGTGGCTAGTCAACGACGATGCTGCCAGCGCCTCGTCTTCCGTAGGTACGCCAAGTGGCCTGAATGCTGCCGCCCCGGAGTTTTCGTCCATGTCTTCGCAGCAGATTGACATGTCCCCCTACGACATGCTGCGGTCGATACTGGGTCAGACTAGAACAGATGAAGAAATCGAGGCCGCGCTAGCTTCTCACGGCTACGACCTGAGTGCCACGATTGCCTCCATCATGGAAAGCCAAAGTCAAGACGGAGGGCTTCCCCCCAGTACCATGGATGAACCCAAGAGTGTCTTGATTGGAAAGTCAATCTCTCCAGATGGGCGCCCAGTCACCCCCATTAACCAGTCCAAAGCTGGTGTAATTTGCAAATTTTACATGTCCACCGGCCAGTGTCTACGAGCCGACTGTCGATTTAGCCATGATCTGAGTAACCATCTTTGCAAGTAAGCGCTTATTCAACACCATGCCCCTTGTTCATACGTTTTAACCGTTGCTTTAGATACTGGATCACCGGCAACTGTCTGGCTGGTGATACCTGCGTGTTTTCCCATGACCCTTCGAGATTTATCAACAAGCTTTCTCTGGACGAGTCAGGCGGCCCAGGAAAGGGGCAGTCTAACCTTTTGCTTCAAGACATGACTTCCTTCCCGGCCTTGCAGCAAGGAGGCTCGGAGAACTTCAACAACTTTGGCGGTGCTGGCGCTAGTTTAATAGCGGCTGGGCTCAACCCGCCTCAAGGGCCACGAAATTTTCACGGTAGTGAGAGTCCACGACTGCGCTCTAGACCCGGCAGCCGCCAACAGACCCGGGATCCATCCGTTGCTGCCCCAGCAATTGATGACAATGAGGCTTTCCCGTCCCTCGGCTCTGCTTCAGCAAAACAGGGCAAGAAGCATCACGGCAAGCGTGGTGGCCACGGACACCACAAGGAAAATGCAGCCCCCAACTCCCTGGCAGACATTGTCAAGATGTCGCCCTCACCGACACCCGGTTCACCAAGGCTCGAGTCCCGGAGAGTAGGGAATGGCAACGCTGCGGCCAACAGGAATGGAGAAAATAGTCCAGCAGCACAGGCTATTGTGAGCCCTAAACATATTCCCTGGTTGGAAACTGGCGATCGAGCGAATAAGGCGTACCTCAAGGCTCGCCAAGAGGCCATCAAACATGGTGGTCTGCGTAATAAATTTCTGCAAAGGTACGGGCCGCTCTTGGCAATATGTGACTCTTTGAATTCTCTCCTAACTTTTCAACCCATGATAGTGCGGCTCAAGCTTGGAATCGAAACGATGCCAGAGCTGCCAAGGCTCTCAGTCTGCGGGGACAAAGTGAAAACGACTTAATGCGAAAAGCACATCGAGAGGCAGCAAGGGAGCTTTACGAACATCGCAATCAAAACATGAGCAACGCGTCTGAAATCTACGTAGACCTCCACGGCCTTCACCCCGAGGAAGCAGTAGACTACTTGGAAAAGATCCTGATGGATAACAGCAAAGAGTCGAGACCAGTATACGCCATCACTGGCACGGGGCATCACAGCAAGAACGGTAAAGACAAGGTGGGCAGGGCGATCCGCAACTTTCTCAACGAATGGCGCTACGCATATCGCGAATTTTCCGTGCCCGGCGACAGAAACAACATGGGAGGCATCCTTGGTATTGACGCCCGCAGCTGGGACAAGTCCCTTACGAGGGAAGGGGCGGCGGCGGTTGAGAAGGAAGAGGTTGATATACTGAGCCAGGGTGTTGAGATTGGTGACGGCAAAGTCAGACTGTTGGTGAGGGACCCCCCCAAGGGACCTAGCGGCCGACGGTGACGAGATGGAGCCAAAGCAAGTAAAAGACAAAAAATCTACACAACAATAAAGACGTGAGCCCCCGTGTTGGGTGGGGCCATTCCAGATACACATGCTGATGATGTGGGCGCCATGCGAAATGCAATGTGAAGGTATCATGACGAATGCTCTTTTGTAAAGTACAGGGCTACACAGCAACAGCTTGCGGTTGAGGTTGCCGCCTCTGCCTTTGATCCTCGTGATGATGAGGCGGAATAAAGTTATAGAAGAGCGCCAACAAGACGGACGCAGCAGCCGGGCCAAACCACCATATCCATTGATCTACCACGCAAAGTCGCAAGTTAGCACGCACTCGGGCACAGAACCTCCGGGCAATGCTGGGAACGCACACGACATGTCCTTTCTGGCAATGCCGGCGGCAAAGCACCTCGCAGGATTCATCTGGGCGCCTCCATAGCCGTCGGCAATCCCACTGCTCGCAAACGTGACGAGGCCCAACGAAGCACCCACCAGCAGGGGGCCGAGCCGGGGGCCAAAGAAGACGGCCTGGCGAGGATCGAGTCCGACGCCGTACGAGAGGTAGAGGATGGCAAAGGAGGCAAAGGTTTCGTTGAGAAAGACTTGTCCGGCGGTTTGCACGGACGTGGAGAAGAAGCAGCCTCCGCCGCGGATGCTACCGTCCCTTAGACCGGGCCAACAAGAAAATAGGGAACACAATATACGCAATCACCAGACATCACTCGGACTTACCTCGCCGCCTTATCTTTGCCCCATACACCAGTCAACACACCCCCTGCCAACGCTGCTCCCAGCGTCTGCGCACAGAGGTACAGCACGCCTGTACAGCTTCAGTCCGTGACGAAACTAGCCGGGGGAGCAAGAGCAAACGGGGGAAAGGTACCTCTGGACACGGGACAAATGCCGGCCAGCACGGCGGAAAAGGTAATCATGGGATTCATGTGTCCTCCGGACGCGGGGCTGGTGGCGTATATGAATATGGAGAGGAGGACGATGTTGGAAATGCCAATGTAGGCGCCTAGCTGGGGCGTATGGTAGCTGAACAGTGTGGCGCCCGCCAGGAGGGAGAGGTAGACGAGGCACGAGGTGGCGACGGCTTCGACGGCCTCGAGGCTCACCAAACGGGTCCCTTTAGCACACATGGACTCGCGCGGCGGCAAGGGGGGAAAGGGCTCACGGCGGCTTTCCAAATAGACGGGTTCGACCACCCGCCGACAAAATACTCCCTGTCCTTGTACCAGGGCACTCTGCGACGGAGGGTCGGTCGGACCAGAGGCGCAAAGGAGCCGTCGAAGGAGGCGACGCTCATGTCTGCGTCGACAGGCTTGGCCTCTTCTGCGGGCGGTTGCGCGGGCATTGTTTCTGACGGTGGTTTACTCATTGCTTGTGGCTTGGTGTTATCTGGCCGTTTCTTTCTTTAAAATCATGGCTCTGGCTTGTAGCTGTGGCTCGTCAAGTTGGCGAGATGTAGGATTTTGTAGTTGCTAGACGCCTTTGGTTGAACGGTTGGTGGGGCTTAGTCAACTCTGTGTAAGCGCGTGTAAGCCATTTGGCGGTTTTTTTTTCCTGGGGGGCGCGGGGGACGGCAAGCTTTATTCATCATTTGGCAGCTGGAGAATTGGCTCAGTTGTGCACAGCAGCTGTGAATCACGGAATAAAATGTTTGTTTGGTAGTCTTGGCCTTAATAAATAGGCGGCCAAAGATGCGGAATGGAATACTAGGTATCCAGCATAATGGTCAATCATAGCATGAAACAACAGCCTTTGGACGTTAATCTAGGTGCCCAAATTAGCCACAGTCATGGTTAGTTGTCCTGGCGAACGCGTCCACGGCCCTCGGACAAGAGTTTTGATCAGTCCAAAATATCATCCCGCAGGCTAAACAGCTGATGCATCACCTCATCGGACTTTGCCCTCATGGCATTGTGGTACATGACATTCGTCTCGAATACCTTGCTGCCCTTGACCATATCCGACGTCTCCTTGGCGAGGTGATACTCGACATACATGTCCTCCATGTAGGAGGCCGCGTACAGAGGAACCTTGTTGTTACGCAATAGTTCCTCATCGTACAGGGGCGTCCAGTCGGTGTAAGCTGCCAGCTTCTCGGCGACGTCACGAAGGGGTATCAACTCGGGGTACGTCTCAAAGTGGAAGGGGAATATCATCTCCCCGCTAAAGTACAACGGCCCAGAGGACTGCGCCACGGAAAAGTCGGGGTTGAGCCACGAAAAGGGACCGCGGAGCTCTCTGCCAACACGGTTAGCAGCCCATTTGGAGGGCCTTTGCGGTCCATCACAGTAGATGGCTTCGTGAAGTATCGCGTAGATGATGTTGGTGTCGAATGGTGTGAACAACTCCAGGGGCACCAGGGCGGCGCGTGTGAAGAAGCCAAATTGGTCGAGTGACGACTTCAAAGTGACGAGGGTGTCGTGGACACTTTCGAATCCCCCGTGCCCGCCAAACGCGATGCCGGTGGTTAGAAGACGCGGCAAGGTCAAGAATCCGCCAGCTGGGAGGGGGATTTTGCCGCCTTGGCTCTCGATGTAGCCGGCGATTTGACGGAGGACTTGAGCATCCTCGGGAAACTTGCTAAAGTACTGCTCGTTTCGCTCAGCCGTCTTGCGGAAGGTGGCCGTGTAGACCTGGTCGGCTGTCTTTCCCACGGGGGCAAAGCCGCCTGTCAGGAAGCACTCTCTGACACCTTCTGTGTGCATGGAGAGATACGATAGGATGGTGAATCCTCCGTAGGACTGGCCAAAGAGTGACCACTGGGTCTTGTGTTGGGGCCATCCGGCCGTCAACAACTTCCGCACAGCTTCGCAGTCTCGAACCGTGTTGTCCTGTCGCATCAGACGCAAGTACTTGGCCTGAGCATCTGCATCGCCAACTTTGGCGAGCACAAGAGTTGAAACAGGCGTGCTTAGACCCGTACCGCGGTGATCGATGAATAGCACTTGGTACCCGCGCGGAAGAGCAGCCCTCGTCACCGGGTGGTCTGCTGGTGCCGTGTTTCCAAACCCAGGGCCTCCTGCAAGGTACACCATGTACGGCTTGATGTACTTCTGTGCGTCATCCTCGTCTGGTGGGAATATGGGCAACTCGTGCTTCACCACGCGCCTAGCGTAGAGCTGGATCGACCCCGCCAACGGGTTCTCATAGTCGAGGGGCACCTCAAAGAAGAAGCTTGTGATTTTGAGTTGCCCTGGGGCAAGGCGGTCCTTGCTGCTAAGCAGCTTGGCCGGTGAGATGTCCAGGATTGCTGGTCCCATGGCTTGAGACTGTGGAGGCGGGTAATGCAAGAGTCTGGGATATGGGCCAAGATGTTTCCTCCGAAGGGGGTGGAAAGAGGGGTCAGGCTACATTAAATAAGTTGCGGGGATGGCGAGGCAGACGAAGGGAGAGAATAGGAGGTCGGATGGGCGACAACCGCCAGAGCTTCTCCATATTGCTCACTGCCCGGAAATGTGTCTCTGATGGTGATGGGCAATGGCTATCCACGACAAGTCTTGTGTCGCCTCTTGCTGGCACAGCCCATGGGCCAGATTCAGTGGGGAGTAAATAGAGTGACGCAGACATGTGCTGAGTTGATTTGCGTGGCTCTGACTTTGGATGTCAGTCGGGTTGGTCACACCTAGAAGCAGATGTCTCTACACGCACGGAATATGAAAAGACAGGTGCGATTCGACGAGCCGCGATAGTTGATCTTACATCACCACGAGGAGCATGAGGTAATCACCTTGCTGGCAGATTGGAGGCATTTCTAGGGTAGTCTTCTGTGCCACCCACGCCCACCTGCGCAGTTGTGTTCAGCGCAGATACAGCTGCCCAAGAACTATTCTCTTCCTTCAGACCACACATCTCGTCGAGAACATGATCACTTCTCTTCCACCCCCTGCAAATCAGTGAGTCCCGTCAATGCTTTCCCAATCCTCAAATCGGCCGACTCTAGCCACCAAACCTCTTTTATTGGTTGCTGACGAATCAACCTCCAAGCTCAACTTCCAAACCTTTGAACCACTGAACGACCTGCAAACCCGCCCACTAAACCCACTCGGGCCCAACCCAAGGCCAGTCAAATCGCTGCGTCGACACTCGGCCCAGGGCCACTGTAGCCCTTCTCCTAGAGGCATCGCCGCACCGCCTTGTTTTTCTTCCTTCCTTTCTTCACATCCAACCCTCTCGCCGTGGGCATGGACCAGCTTCATCTAACTCACTCTCTGGCGGATGCTTTCAACGCTCTTGCCGACGAGGTCCAGATCCTGGCTGATCGAAAGACCGTTCTCGAGCACAAGTTGCGATTTGCGCATGAGCAGGTATGTCTCTTTTTGGCAGTTTTCTGCATTCGCCATCGCCAACCCATGGCCACGGCCTCCCCCCCCCCCAACCACAGCTTGCCTGGCAGCTGCAAGGTGCTTCAAATATTCCCTACACGCCCGACTTCAGAATAGCCCGTCGTTTACACACTGCACGTCGTTGAAACATCATGATGAGATATCATTAGCTCTAGATCAAGAGCAGCTGGCCAATGGCCTGACTGCGGAGACCGAAACTTTTATTACTCTGACTTTCTTCACGACGTCCTGCCTTGCTCATCCTCCCTCGTCGAATCATTCACAACGAGACTAGTTCTCTATGCTACCCAAAAAGACTTGCGTGTTGAAGTAGACGCACTGACATGCCTCTAGTTCCAGTATTTGGCGGACAAGTATGCAGCTGGAACGCCAGAGATAGCGGAAACGCTTGCCAAGCTACAGCTCCCACCACACACTTCTGTCGACGATACCTCGCCCGTTCCTCTTCCACAACGGCGCTCCACTCCTCAACCATTGCATGAAATTGCTGTCATCATTCGTGACGGTCGGCGGATGGCCAGCAAGCTAGTTTCTCTCAGCTCCTCTAGCAAGACGACTGGGTCTAGCAGACCAACAGTGTCTCACACTTCACAAGACGAAACGTCCATGTCCACCGCCTTGGAACAGGACTTTACAGTCGAAGGAAAGAAGGGCAATCTGCAATGTCCCTTTTCCAAACGTGTGTCGATGAGTGCCACAAATGATGGTGAGAGCGCCAGACAAAGTGTTGATCACACGCCTCATAGCTCTGCCGATCCCATTTGTGCCGCCATGTTCGAGGAAGCAACCTCGCAACCTGCCCCAAACGGCGCCGCGTCCTCCAAATGCCCAATTCGATTCATGGACAAGCACTCTCCCGAGGAAATTGCTCACTATGTGGAGACGCACAAGCATGAGCTACCACGTAGCCACGAAGTTTGCTTGCGTCGATACCAACGTAATGAGGTACAGATCAAGAAGTTGGACTCGAAATATGGCAATATCGTGAGCATGATTGAGGGGCTTAGTCAGCTGCATCAACCGATGCTCCCAGAATCTGATGAGCAACTGCAGCAAGAAGCCGGGAGGGATGGTGATTCCAACGGCCGAGTTGAAACCTGGGCGCAAGCTGTAAGCGCCACAGCAGAATCGGAAAACAATGAAGCGGCCGCTCCTCCCGCTGAGGATCGTCAAAGCCATTTTGACCGACCACTCAAGGAAATTCGCGTCGGAGAGTCTCCCAGCCGGCCCTGGGGCATCTCTGTTCCCGTCTACGACCGGGTGGACAATGATGACGTACATCCACTCTCGCCACCCCCAGCTCCTGTCCGGATGCCAGCTGCGGTCAACGGTGAGATGCCGCCTGGCACCAATAGAGCCGGCAAATGCCCCTTTGATCACACCAAGTTTCCGGCAAGCTTTGCTGGGCCGCCACCCTCTACCCCGAAGCCACAGGTCAAGTTTCCTGAAGCAGTGCATGGCTTTGGGGACACGCCATTCACCAACTTGAAAGAGGCGCTGCCCACCTCAGCAGCCTCTCCGCCTCAGCCGACCTTTATTAACCCAACTGCCGCGCCCACTGAGGGCGGTGGGGTGCCACAGATGGTCTTCACCGGACCAGTGTTTATTGGATATCCGATGGAACAGGCCATCGAGTTCATGAATCGCTACAGAGGACCTCGCTGAGGGCACCTCATGGCTCACGCTACGTTTGCTTTTTAGTTAGCGAGTTTGCATTTCACAAGGCCTCATTTCTATTACCTGGCCTACTGATATCCCCCACTTTTTCTTGAACGGAAGCGTCGGCGTTTTGAGTTTTTTCTTCTTCTATGAAATGAGTATGATTACAGATGATGTTGTACGAAGTTGCAAGGACTGGTTAATGACGAGCGATGGGTTTGGCGCAATTTGACTTACTCTCTTGATACCGTATTGTCTTCATATTACATATATGCATACATGTAGTGTTTATTTGTTAAACCTAGACGCCTGCTCAACCGAGCTTTCTATGCCAGTAATCAATTCGAAAATGGAAGATGCTGACCTAGCCACACCATGACAAATACATTGCATTAAATTTCCGTTTCCAACCAATTATTGCACCCTTGAGTAAATAGAGATTGAGCCAGAACCCCGTTATTCCCTGTACATTGGACACACGAAAGTGATCTGGTTGGGATCCAGACGCATGTGCTCGGTAGTCTTTTATACTGTCGTCTCACGCATTACTTTTGTAGTTTTGGTAGAATCATGCCCCGATGGAAGCTGTGCTCTTGTTCCTCTTGTGGCTCATTTGATGAGTGCTGTCATCGTCGTTGTAGGAAGCCCAATCATTCCCCTGGGCCTCCCAGAGCGAGACGTCGTCATCCGACATGATGTCGGCAGCGTCCTCGGGATCCAGCAGGGCGGCATGGGCATCGCCGTAACCGCCATTTCCCTGTTCAGCGGCGCCGATATCCCGACCCTCTTCACGGGCCAGTTCAGCCGCGCGGGCCATGGTCCGTCTGTAAATGGCAAGACCGACGGCCAGGCCGACAGCGCCGCCGAGGGCCATGCCAATGTAATTAATGGCTTTGTCGCCGGCGGTCATTTTGTCGCCGTCCTCGGCGAGAATGGCAAGGCGACTGCCGATGAAGACGTGGATGAGGAGCTTGGGCCTGTGGACCCGTGTCAGATGATGAGACGTCAGAAGCGTGAGGAGGAGGGGGGTAAACTTGCGTTGATAGAGCCGTGGAAATGGTAAACGAGAGGGGCGTGATGCTGGGCACAGTGGCCAGGAATCCGTTGCTCAAGCTGAAGGGCAACGGACAGAATCGGATGCCCGTCAGGTACAACAGGCCGTCGCGACGCAGGACCTGTCCGAGGGCAACGAAGCGGTGATCCCTGCCGACCATGCGGTCGACGTAGCTGCTGAGGACGGTGCGGCTGGCCAGGAAGGCGCAGAGACTGCCGAGGGTGCAGGCGACGGCGACAATGGGCCAGCCGTTGGGGAAGCCGTAGACGAGGCCGGCAATGGTGTTGGCGGTCGAGTAGCCTATGATGGGGGGAAAGGCCGTGACGAAGACGAGGGCGAAGACGATGAGCCAGCCGCCGGGCATTTCGCGCCACGACTTGGCAATGGGGGTCAGCCAGCCGAAGAAGCGGTGCGAGTAGACGAGGGTGAGGACGAGCATGGTGCCGGCCAGGAGGCAGGCGAGCACGGCGAGAACCCGGTACAAGGGAGAAAGGCCGAGGTAGTACTGGACGAACCAGTGCGCCCAGTCCTGGCACGACTTCCAGAGGCGGCGGAGCAGGTCTCGGGGGCCATTGAAGGATTGGGAACGCATCATGGCGTCGGAGAGGCGGCGCGAGGGCGAGACGGAGCGGCGCGACCAGCGGACGGGCTCGGGAGACGGTCGAGCTGACATGGAGGACGAGGTGGACGACGACGACGACAGGGGCGAGGTGCGGCGCGGCTCGTTGGCCGCCGAGGAGTATCCTGCGGGCATGGCGGGCTTGAGGAACCGTGTGGCGGTTGCCTGGCGGGAAAGGGGGGGGGGAGAAGCAATGCGAGAGACTTTTTCTCTCGACGGGCTACCTCATGGTCTGGCGGGAACGAGGACAGATGGTCAGATCGGCGAGGTTTTGGAAGTCGGGCGTGGCAGCCGCTCGGAAGCTCGGTGATGTCGGACAGTGGGTCAAAGGAGCCGACGGGCACAAAGTGGAAACGTGTTCAGGGACCTTGTCGATGGCGAAATGCGGCTGCTCTATGGTCCGCTGGTGTCTTTTTTGGGTTTGTTCCGTCCGAAGGCATGTTGCAAAGGACTTTGGCAACAAGGAGATGATGCGTGGGGCAGGCAAAACGCGAGGTGGTTTCAGCGGATGAGCTAAGATTGACGTGGATGAAGCTGCGGCCCATGCGGTGGCCCATGTCGTGGCTCCAGCGGTGGCGGAGGAGACCCTGAGCCTGGGGGACGTTCTAAAAAAAAAAAACAAAGGCAAAAAGAGACCAGGCATGGTCGACAGCTTGCTCGATTGATCTGCATCGCATGTCCCCACTTGCCTGCTAGCTCGGCTGTTGCCGCGCGCCTGGACTGGGCATCGACGCTGCCACGAGGCCCACGACACGGACTTGTCGACTGCTAGACCTCTCCCCGAAACAGTAGCCTGTCGAGATACACGGGGTCTCGTTGCAGATGGCTTTTGCTCTCCCATTAGCAACCCACAGACTCTCTGGTCTCGCCCTTCTCGTCTCGCCCTCTGGTGGCAAAGCTTGTCAGCCTCATATCGAGCCCCCCAGACATGCATGCTGGCGCCATGATGCCAATACTTTGGTTCCGGTTGGGACATCCGTGTCTAGCGCCAGGCTGAGACGGGGTCGTGCCCATCTCGAATGCAACATGCGTGGGCACACTGGACGATGGACAAGCGTGTGGTTGATGCGAGACGCCATCAACCATCTACAGCACAGCATTGTGACGGAACCATTGTAAACCTGGTGGTGCAAAAAAAAAAAAAAAACACGACAAGCAAATTGCCTGTGGGCGTAAAAGGCAAAAAGAGGAAATGTCTTCAAACCACGGTCGATCGTCTGTTGCGTCCCGTCTGCCAGCTTGAGATGTTAGCCTTGACCATCAAGATGCCCAAACTCGACGAGGGCCAAAGATGGCGGGTTGTGGCACTCTTCTCTGCCACCCACCTGTTACATGAGACTAGCAGCATGCCTACATTTGACCTCTAGTATCATGCAGCTTCAATTTGCCAGCCGTGCCAGCTAGCCGCCGTGGCGACAGGGGTCTGGCCGACGACCTCCTGCTGTTGATCTCTTGCATATATGCCGTGTTCCCCTCGTTTCTCGGTGTTGTTCCTGGCTCATTTTGAATACCGAGATTCCTCATGACTAGAAGTCCTCTATGACCTATATGAGCGGCCGTTTGCCAAATCTTTCATTATATACGGCCTGTCATTGAAGAATCCAAGGGCTCTTGAAAAAGAGACGTTGTGGTGCTGTACACGTCGGTCTAAAATCAAACTTGCTACGGATACCAACCTGAAAGTCGTGTGCTTGAGTCACACTGGCCGCATATCTCTTCTTGCCCTCCTTGCAACCCTCCCCCCCGGGGCCATGTCGTACAAGCTGCTGTACAACGGCGACCCGACTTCTTCGGAATCACCAAGCGCCGAGTCAGTACTAGCCGCATCATATCACAGTCACGGGATTGCTAAGAGTCTTAGTATCTGGTTTGTTCACGGATTGCGCGGACATGCCGTCAAGACTTGGACCAAAGGTGAGGCATCGAATCTGACCATGCCCGTTCCACATGGCAGCATAACTCATTTGGGACTAGGATCGACGTGCTGGCCAAGAGACCTGCTCAAAGAAGACACCAAGGATTGCCGCATATTCACGTGGTCCTATGACTCCAAGGTTGCCCACATGTCCACTTTTGCTGGCCACGCCACCATCTTTGGCCATGCCGAGAGCTTTCTCCAAGACATGGCCATGACGAGAGAGTCACCCGAGGAGGTATAGATGCCCCCATTATGTTCCTCAGTACCACGACATACTCACCATTCTCAAAGGCTGATAGACCATTGATATTTGTCGGCCACAGCTTGGGCGGCCTGGTCATTAAGGAGGTACGCAACACCAGCACGGCAACAACACATCCGAGAACCCTCTCCCATGCTGACCAAAACTGGAGGCACTGATTCTATCCTCCCGGTACTTGTTTAATCGGCAAGACCAGGAGCTTGGCGCCATTTATGCGTCGACCAAGGGCGTGGTACGTGGCCTTGATGGCACCCTATAAGATGACGCATACTGAGCAGCATGTTCTAGGTCTTTCTTGGAACGCCGCACCGTGGCAGTGACATGGCGCCCTATGGACACATAGTTTCCAAAGTGGCCAAAGCCGTCTGGCGACAGCCAAACGAGCACCTCATCTCGCTGCTGGAGAAGGAATCTGCCATCTTGGAGAAGCAGAGAAAGTCCTTTGCGAGCGTCAGCAAAGACTTTAGCCTCGTGTGCTTGTATGAGAAGCTTCCCACCAAATTTGGCACGGTAGGTTACCTGACAAGATGATTATTTGACAAGTTCAGCTGACAAGCCTTTTGTCCAGGTCGTGCCCGAGTGGTCAGCCGTCATTGACGGGTTCAACGTCAAACAGCACCCGATTCCAGGCGACCACATGCAGATGTGCAAGTTTGCGGGCAGAGAGGATCCTGGTTACAAGACGGTATCCTGCATGATCAAGGGTATCTTGGAGGAGTTCCAGGTCAAGTCTGGGGGCGGCGCTATGCGGAGCAATGTTGCTGTTGCTCGGCGCCCACCCAACGTCCGACCTTGAACCTGTGCGTAACTCAATGTCCCTTGGAAACCGGCGTCTCTAAAGGCATCAACTAGGCGCTGCGGGAGAGGTGATTGTGTGTCAAAGGCTAGGAGGCTCGGGCTGTCGCGTTGATTGCATCTCTTGTACTGGCTCGGAATATTCGTCATTTTGCTTTTATGCCTCGATAGTTATCAGAACCCGAGTTCAAACCCACCAGCTGACCGTCATAGCTCTTCCGCCAAGCCTCGACTTTGACTCGATAGATGTGCGAGAAGACGGCCTAGACAACGCCCACAACAAGACGTTTGAATGGTTCCTGAAAGACCAACCCTAGCCCGGATCCCCGGTCGCAGCAAGGAGCCAGGAAAGTGACGGCATAGACGGCCATGTGTCGCCGAGACGGATGAGCAACTCTTCCTTCCAAATGGAGCATGCCACCCCCAGGAGCGACAGCATCGAATCGAGAAGCGGTTGAATCAGCTTGTTCTTTAGTAACGGCATCAACAAGAGAACAACAGTCTTGCTTACAAAGGGCGCATTTCCATATTCAAAATAGAATACGAGGCCACAATTGTACTGCAGCACATGGTACCCTACATGCGCTGCTAATTCATCTGTACCCTGCCTCATATGGCCAAACTTGTCCTCTAGCTAATTGCACACAACGCCTTGGTACTTTGCATTTGTCTATCCAATCCTTTATAAAATTGCCTCTACACATGTTGAATCCCGCTTCAATTACGCCAGTCCCTCCAGTGTCAAACCTAGGGACTCCGAAAAAGCACTGATACGCGCATCATCCATAGCCCTGTTCTCCGCGCCCACGGTGCTGTTCCCTTGCAGTGTGCTACTCCAATTCCATCTCAGCCTGCATCTGTACATCTATACACCGTCAGCATACCCTCGGCCGTGTCTGTGGACGATACCTACTCCAGAGTCTGTTCGCAGCGGAACAAATCACATTCGCCTTGGCAAGCATCTTGTCCTCCATCAACGGATCCTTGTGGCCTTTGAGGCGCAATTTGTTCGGTTGTGCCTGGCCGGTCCCTGCCTGTCAGCCACCGCCGCCTCATCTTCACCACAACTCTTGGCTTCCAGCACTTACCTGCATCAGTATGGACACCAGGTCCTCTGGGCTGGCATTTGCAAGAGCAGCGACACTCCTGTATCCATTTTCGAAAAATACCCTCCTAGCCGCAACACTTAGACATTGTTGTAGAGTGTATCCAGAAAGGGGCCTTACGCTGTTCGACTCTTGATGAATGGAACTTTGGAGAGTGCCAGGAGTTCGGCTCTAGCACCTGCCATTAAGCGATCTGAGAAATGGTCTAGCGCCGCCGCCATGGGGCTGCAGAGGAGTAAGTACTTGGACGAAACATCAAGGGGCTTGTCAACGAGGACACAAGGGGCGGCAGGGCACTAGACTTAACCCCCATCCCATATGTTCGCAAAACTTGACCATGCCGGCCGCAAATCCCTGGCACGTCTGTGAGAGGGTCTGCACGGAGCCTCGGGGCATGTCGTACTTGCGGGCAACAGCGTGAATGGGAATCTCGTTGCAGAGATCGCGTAGTTGCATGGCTAGATAGAACCGTCGATAGACACGCGCCATTTGCTTTTCCTCGGCAGTTGTCTCCTTCAAAATTGCACCCTGGGCGCTGTTGATGATGAGCCATGTGAGAAGAGAGCAGCCTCGTCCAGATTTGCTACTTACAGGCGAAGAATAGACGTGGGTTTAATTCCTAGGAAGTGAAGAACCCGAAGGCCGCTTTCATCCAGGCCCTCCATTTCGTTACGAAATACCTGCCAATTAATAGGAGAGCCAAATTCTTGAACTGGCGTAAACACGTAAAGGATGTGCATTTCGCCGTCCATGACGAATGCTCGCAAGGCCTTGACGAGCTCTTTGTGAACAAAGACGCCGTCATCTGGATCGATTGCTGATGCTACAATGGCCTTTCCTAATTGTGTGGGCGCATAGTTTGAAGCGGCATCAGGCGCAATGAGTCCCATGCTTTCCAATTCCTCGAGGCTGGAGCTCACCCCGTTATTGACAAAGTCTGGCGATTGCGACATGTGTAGCAGGGATTTGGAAAAGTATTCGGATATCGATTCACGGCTTGTAGCCAGACGAATGGAAATGACTTCCAACAATGCACTTTTTCTTCCAGTTAGCAAGCCTATTCTGTGGAGATGGATGCCAACGCTGCCGGATATCTCACCGTTGAATGCGTCGGTTCTCAAGACTCAGACAGCTGGAAACTTTTGGTATATCTGCATGCATCAGTTCCAGAACATGGTCCAGATCCGGCCGTCGACAACACAGATATGTCTCTCCAACTGGCGTTTTGCCTTGTCTCCCAGCTCTGCCTCGCATCTGTCTCAACATTGCAGGTCCGATGTACTCTCTACCCATCTTGACATTGTGCAGAATCACTCGACGTGCCGGTCTACAATAGCGTTAGTCATGGGCCCGTGTGTAAGAGAGAGCGTCCCTTGCTCACAGGTTAATACCAGCCGCCAGACTGCAAGTTGCCACGCATACCAAGAGCGTTCCTGCATCGTAAGCAGTGGCGATGAGATCTCTCTCTTCGCTAGTTAGACCGGCCTGCCCAGTTAGCTGCTGCAAGAAAGGTAGTGCGAATCGCACTCACATCTATGATTGATTAGCAGGGCGCAACAGAGGCGTGCTATGCAGAGTTAACGAGCGAGACTCACGGTGAAAGGCCACCCCGTACAAAACGGTCTCTTCAAGTACTGGATCTACTCCAGTACTCAAACTACGCAAATCTCCCAACAGATTTATGCGTTTGTCGAGGACGTCTGCGGGAAGAGTATCTGGCTGGGGCATGACGCGGCTGATCCAGCGAGCGTCAGACTCACACACACCTCGACTTCCAGCAAATACCAACACCCCGTAGCCACTGTGAGCAGTTTCATGAGCAAGGGACACTACTGCGTTTAGGACCAGGTCTGTAAGCTCCCTATGCGTAGATTTATCGATGCGTCGGATGGGCGACGTCCTTCCATCGACCACGTCTTGGCTGCTGAGCTGTGATGACGTGTGTCCCAAGCCATCATTGGGACCTGCAAGGAAGACGTTGCCGTCGTATACAAGGTGTTCCTCTATCGGAACCGGTCTGTATCGTGTCTCATAGGTGTGCGCATCAAGCCAAGCAGAGAGCAGGTTCAAATTCTATCGACTTGTCAGCCGCTGATGCACCGGGTGTCTTTCAAACGGGACCATCTCACTGGAAGGGTCGCGCTCATCCCGACCACTTGAACTGGCTGTCCGAGGCACATTAGCTTCGTAGCAATGAGCTCTATAAGATATCCTCGGTGATCATCGTCTATCATGTGGAGTTCGTCCAGCACTACGGATCTAAGGTTAGAAATGGAGCCGTCATCAATGGCGGTGTTAATTAGAGCATTTGCCTGCAAGACCTGTCAGTGACAGTTTCATCCACACGGCACGCCGTCTAAAATCCATGGTGCCAACATTACCTTCTCTAATGTGCAGATTCCAATATCAAAGTCGTCCCAGGTGGCTCGTACCTTTCCGCCGCCAAAAAAGCCGACGACTCGGATGGTGCCATGGTCTGCCCGACGACGCCATACTCTATTCGTGCCATCTTCTGACATGGAGCTGTCCAAGATTTTCACGTCCCGAACAACCTTGCGCAGCCAGCCTACTTTTTCTTGAACCAGGGCAACATATGGAAGAACGAGAAGCGCCTTGGTGCTGGGCTCTCCAAGGATTCGCTTCAGCATGAGTACTGGGGTCATCATCAGCTACGTTGAACACCCTTGGCAGTGGAAACAGTCGGGCTCACAATCTGCCACCAGGGATTTCCCGCCACCTGTTGGTGCACAATACACGAGATTTCTCTCCCCATTCAAGAGGCCGGGGCCCTTTAGGCAGTTTTTCTGCCATGGATAAATGTGATTTATGCCTAGCGCAGCAAAGTTGGACACAAGTTGGCCCGGCAGGCCATAAGTCTGATGAGCAAGGTCTAATTCCGGGTCTCGAGAGGACAATGGCGTTGCGTCAATCAGTCTTCTTTGCGAGTAATCCGACGTGGCTGCATGCTTGTCTGCCAAGTGTATTATTTTGCTCGCGGAGAGGCGATTGGGAGCCAATGGAAGGCTAGTTGCTTTTTGGAAGCACACAGTGAAATGTGAGGTGGAATTAGAGGTGCTAGCAGTAGTTAGAGAGACTTGTCGCGGCTTGATCAAGTCATGGCTGTCAGACCACGGCCGCTTTTGGCCGGCAGCCGGGGGTGGAGCGGATAGCTTGCGCTGCTGTTCTTGGGCTGCTTGGAGACTGGTCTTGTGCAAAAGACCCTGCATGCTCTTCATGGTGAGGGCAAAATAAACAGTGGCGAGAAGGACAGCTTTGCATGGTGAGATGCGGCATCAAGTCGATGCGGGGAGCAAGGGGGTCTGATGGGCCTATGGCATCTTGAAAACAAGCTCTAAACCAAAGATCAAGGGTACATCAAAGAAGAAGAAAAAAGAGAAAAAAAAAAGAAAAACGAGAAAAGAGCCAAAGCCGGGGAAACTGCACTGCACTGCCAAGGTGTGGTGCAGTTAAGCCGTCATCCCGTGGTGGGCAGTGCGTCACGTCGCCGTCGATGTTAGTCGTCGTTGCTGGCGACCCTTGACGTGTCTGGCTCCCGCCTTGCACGCGTCATCACGTGGGAGGTGACAAGAAACAGGAACAGGTCGAGAAGCGAAGCACACGTACAGACGCAGAGCCACTTAAACGCGGGGCGTTCCTGACGCCTGCCACCTTGAACCTGGCCGTGCGTGCACTTGCCACATTGCAATGGCGCACTGCGCATTGGGTCTTGCACACGCCCCCCCACCACCTTCCAAGTTCCGACTCCTAATCAATGTCAGAACAGACAGACAGGGCTCTTCAAGGGCTGCCCCGCGACCCGCCATTGGCCAACATGTGCGAAGAAGAAAAAACCTGCGCCATTCCCTTTTGACAACGAGGTCGCTGGTGATTGGTGAGGCGAAGGATGCACCATTGTCAGTCCCTGTCAGTCCTGTCGGTCCATGCCTATCCATGCCATCCCTTTCGACCACCGTCCCAGATGGAAAACCAACTCCCGATTCTCCTGCCCAAAGACTGGCCACAAAGACGGGCCAAGAAGGATGCAGCGCTGACAGATTTCGTGGTCCCTCCAACTTGCCCCAGGCGCTCTCCTTCGCACTCAGCCGTCAACCCTCTTTGTAGGGGGGGCGGAGCTGAGGAGTTGGGACTATTATCAGTGCGTCAGGATGACTTGATGCAGTTTGGTGGCCATGACACCATGACACACGCATCTGGCGGGAATAATCACTCTGTGCAGGTAGTTGGCTGGCACAGCTGGAGCCTGTTCCCAATGAAGGCTCATGGAAAACCAAAACCAAAACCAAAACGGCGATAGACAAGGCGTCCATAACTCCAAGCTCCCATCCTGAGTCCGATTTTTCCAAGATGGGATGTGCAGTCAACTCGCGCCTTAAGATTGAGGGAGGGGTCTGGGTGTCTGCTGGACATCTCCAAGCCCCCGATGGCGGAACCTTGTTTCATTGCCTGTCTGTAGCCTGTCGCTGGCAACCTGATTGTGATGTGCAGACGGACAACAAATGTGCACAGCGCAACTCTCTCGTCCCCGAGTCTTGGCCAGTCTGTTTTGCCAACGCTGCTTTGTGGATGTGCAATCAGACAGCCCGTGTGCACGCCTAGCCTGCACAGGGGCCAGAGATGCAAGCACCGCCAGTGCCGTGAAGCGATATCCAGCTATCCAGGCATATTAGAACGTTGTTGTTGTTGTTGTTGTTGTTGTTGCGTGGCGCTGTCTCGAGCCCCACGACCCCCGGCAGTGCCACCCGGTTGCAGTTGGGCCAACCCTTTTGACTATTTCTACCACTCGTTGCCTTTTGCCTGCATGTGTGCTGGATGCAAATGAACAACTTTAGAACTCAACAACTGCCTAAAGTAAGGTAGGTGGTCAACTGACTACCTAGATACTTTATAGGTACCTATACGCAAGTAGGTACCTACTACTCCGTCCGTACTCCGTAACGGGTGGTCGTTTCAGTCTTCTGCGGCTTCGCACCTTCGCCCTTGGCCAATGAATATTCTCCCCGTCGGCAGAGGGCAAAGACCAGACTGGACAGTATGGACAGCAACCCTAGTCACTCAAGCAATGGCCCTCCGTTACGCCCTCCCTCCTGTAATCCCGGTCATCCTAGGCTTACGGAATCTAGCACTACATGTCTCAGCGGATGGCCGGTTATGTCGCCTCTTGTCGTCGCGCTCAGCGATTCAGGCTGCCGCAATAGCGCTGCTGCAATCCGCGTCTCCGCGAGTAATAATAATAAGCCCCATTACCCACCGTGCCACACGAGCAAGGGCTCGAACTGTGTTTGATTCGACCTGCCATCTCAAAGCTCCTGATACCTTCCTTTCGTAAAAGCGTCCAAGCACGTACCTTGGGATGGGCCGCAGGCTGCTATCAGTTGTCCCTTCGTTTCTGCACCATGGGCGCCTCTTGTCAAGGCAAAACCACCAGGCGGGTGACTGGAGACCGGCATCCATTCTCGGCCGACTTTGGGCATGTAAGACACGGGCAGGTGTTCAGATTTGCCCAGTTGGCATGATCATGGGCGTGGGTGGACTCCATGCTAATTAGCTCTTTGTCATGCCTGCACTGTCCTTGACCCCAAACCAGTTGGGGCAACATTGAACCAGATCGCGCGCCGCATCATATCGTGGATTCGTGGGCCAGTTATTCATTGGTGGCGACGATAATAGTCTCGCGACGCGATTGACCACTTGTGCCGCCCCGTAGCAACCAGCAGTCCGCAAGCCGATCGAGAGACGCTGATTTATTACATTGGACATTGATTCATTTGCCAGACAATGATGAGTTTTTGCGTGCGCGTAGCTGGCCATGTGGCATTCTGGACTCGGCGGCCGACAGACTAGCCGCCATGTCATGGGTACCTGGCTGAATAGAGTTGACAGAGAGTTGTTTAATAACAGCGGGCACATGCTTGGTTTGCTGCCCGCGCAGGGACCTACTTCACTTAAAATACAAAGTACAATGGGCCATGGGTTTGCTGGCGCTGCCTTGTACGTACTTGATAAGCACTCGAGTACCAGCCTAGGTAGGTAAGTGGGCATGCCCCTCCATCGTCGGGGAATATGGCAGAGCGAGAGGCTGTTTCAATGAAGCCTCCCAGGCCCATCTCTCAATGCCTATTCGTTCTTCGGCACTGCAGCAAAGGACGAGGGAGGAAGACAAGGTTGTAAAAAAAGGGTTTGTCGAAATGGACCTTGCCCTTTCCCTCACTGTGGTCAGAGAAGGCACGGACAAATCTAGCCCGAAACGCCAACGCAGAAACATTGTGTGGCGAGGCCGGGCAGCCACGCCATCCCCTCCCAACTCTGCTCGGCACAGGCAAGCAGGCAGGTAGGTACTGGCCTCAACCCTGACCACGTCGGTCCAAACTGTGACACGCACATCCCGTAGAAAAGTTCAGCAGCTCTGACGTATGACAGAGAGATTCCTGGAGCCAACCGACAGCGGCCTTTTTTCTTTCTTCCTTTTTTTTTTAAGCCTGTATGTACCGACTATCACCAACTTTGGCCCTTGAGGCCGGCACTTCAGCCATGGACAACAAGGCTGGGCTCACTGCACTTTTGCCGGCACCGTGTCCTTTGACTAGCAAACGGGCAAGGATGACTGTACAAGGCGTTGGTCAGCCAGGCTGCCAGAAGCGCATTTGCTGGCACGAGAACTTGCTGACCATATGCTTCAGTCCTCAATGTCCAAGTGCGAGAACCCTGGCTCGGTGATTTTGAAGGGCGGCAAAATAGCCCAAGTAACGTACGTGGGTGCAGGAACATTCCTCGCACAACTCCTCCCCAAGCCCATTTCCACCACTTCACTTGCCCCCGACCGTCTTGACGAGGTCGACAAGTAAAAAGCGGATGCTGTGCAGTCCGACGCATCAACAAAGCGTGGATGTGTTCAATGTGGGCGCTGATGAACGCCTCACAAAACCTGGGTTGAGATCCGTCCACCCATCAATGGTGTGAGACCTGGCGGGCCTGCGTGGAGACCAAGGTAACACTTGATGGCCGGGGGGTGCAATGTATATATAAAGTATATAATATCGCATATAAGCCTCTGGCGGCCGTGACTGGCGAGCATGCCAAGGCGAGGGGCTAGCAGATACCTTGGCTGTACTGAAGCCGCTAGTGCCGTCCCACCCATGCTCTTGTACCAGCGTGGACGTATCGAGCCAAACCAGGGCCGCCGCCTCGGGGGTGCCAGGACGTTTCTTTCTTCTCCCGGCGTCTGGGAACCAGACCTCTTTTCTCTTTCAACCTTGTCTCCCACTCCATACGCCGCAGATTCGAGGCGATCCAGTCTGGTCAGGGACATTTGGCTTTCATTATTTCTTGTTTCTGAAAACCGTGGCGTTGCCCGTGACAAGCATTTTGACTCCTCGGCAAGACTTATTCTTCATCTCATCAAACTGCCTGCATCATAAGCCATCACGCATTCTTTCACCACGCAGAGGTGAGGAGGGCATGCCTTCACACGAATTTCGCCTCCTCTCACTACCGCGCAAATGAGCCGTGGATGCCATGGCGCAACAAAATGTGAGTATTCGAGAATGAACCGCAAGCATATTTTCTTTTCCGTGACATATCTCACGGACTTTTTGTTTTATTCGGCTATCCTCGACCTGTTGCTCCTGTTGCTGCGCTTACATCGCGACACCTCCTGCTCATACCTCGCTCCCCGCCCCGTACGTTTATTTGCTGACAGTACAAACCTCTTGCGCAGGACTCTAAAGTCACAGGCGCAGACGCACAGTCAGCGTCCGACCAGGCTAAAGCCTCGTCGGCTTCTGAATCTCCATTGAAAGAGTCGGGTGCTGATATGGCTGCCGCGGGCTATGGGACGCGTTCACGCAACAGAGGCGGCAATGCCCGCATCAACTATGCAGAGGACAAGGACATTGACATGGACGTCTATGACTATTACGACAAGAAGGACCAAGATTTACCCAAGAAGCCGTCGCGAAAGTCAGACATCGCAGCAAATGGCGACGTCGGGGCGCGGGTGGTGGGTTCGCGACGAGCTGTGGCAGAAGACGCCAGAGAAGTGGGTGCATCAAGTCAAAATGGCTACAAACACACGACAGCAAGCGGCGTCGGTGTTGGTGTCGGTGCAGGCAGCGGCGGTGGTGCATCGCATGGCCTGCTGCCTACATCTAGCGCGGTGCAAGGCTCGAGAAAGCGAAAAGCAGCGGCTTCGTCTGCGACATCAACAAGAAAAGCCGGACAGGCTGATGGCACATCGTGGCCAGACACCAACATGCTGACCTTTGAAAACTGCAATCACTGCGCAGATGCGAGTGGGCGGATGGTGGCTGACGATGGAACCGTGCTGGAACCAAATGGTGAGTGCTTCACAAACACAAAGCAGAACCCCCGGCGTCAGAGTGGCCAAAGTGTAAAGTGAGCGTGGGCGTGACTTGGGAGCTTCTCGACTTGTCATTCAGTTGGGCTGTTCTGTGCTCGTACCAATTGTGCCAATTGCACCAAGCGGCGCGGCCGGGATCCACTCATTTCGGGATGGCAAGGCAAAAAATCGCAACCAGGCAATTTCAGTAGCATGCCGGCTAACCAGCGTCGCAGATCATGTGTACCTTGTGTGTGAGCCGCCGGGGGAACCCTATTATCTGGGCCGCATCATGGAATTCTTGCACAGCAAAAACGAGTCGTCCAAGCGCATCGACTCGGTGCGCATTAATTGGTTTTATCGGCCAAAGGACATTGGGCGCAAGAACACGGACACGCGCCTGCTTTTTGCCACGATGCATTCCGACATCAGTCCCTTGACGGCTCTGCGCGGAAAGTGCCAGATCCTACACCGCGTGGAGATCAACGACCTGGACGCGTACCGCAGAAAACCAGACAACTTCTGGTACGAAAAGCTGTATGACCGCTACATTCAAAAGAACTACGACCTCATCCCGACGGGGAGCATTGTCAACGTGCCCGACAAGGTCAAGAAGGTGCTGGACGAGCGCTGGAGGTTTGTGCTGGTGGAGCAGGGCCGTGGCAAGGAGCTCACTAGCGCCGTTAAGCTCTGCAAGAGATGCAGCGGCTATTGTGCAAGGTACGTACCACCCAATATAGCCCTCCCAACGGCCGAATTGGGCGAGAGCTGTTCAAGTCGCCTGCGAGCCAGGAGGGCACCCGAGTCTGCATCTATGCCGCAAGTCTCCCAGCTCTTGTTTTTGCTGCTGCTTCTGCTGCTACTACTTGACCGTCGCTCGTGCCAGTGCCAGCGACGGCGCCATTGCCATTGCCATTGCCATTGTGCAGTCTTTCCCGTTTGCCTGAGTCTGTCTTGTGGCCGGGACACGCCTGGGCGGCGGCAGGCTTGCTGGCTGGATGCCTCACACCCCACCCCACCCACACCCACTTCGAGAACCCTGCGCCCATGCTCCCTTTCCAGGCTCATTCACACGTCTCTGAGCACTCATATGTACATGTACATCCAGCCAGTCATGAACGCGACTGCCTCAACGACATGTGTGCCCTATTTCACTCGCCCCCGCCTCGAAGCATCCACCGCTTCCACCCTGTCGGTACTCGTGCAAAGCTGCCGGGTGCCCAGTCGAACGATGAATTTCTGCAGCATTCAATGCCACTTCAATTTCCAGCTTTGCATTGAAACGTTTGATGTGTCTGCTCGCTCTAACATTTGTTTAATTAATATCCAGTAATGACTCGGTGGATTGTGCAGTGTGTCAGAACACGTACCACATGAACTGCGTAAAGCCACCCCTGCTCAAGAAACCTTCCCGAGGCTTCGCATGGTCGTGTGCAGCATGCAGCCGAGCTCAGGAACGCAAGCTGGAGGCTCGCAATACTCCAAATGGTACCGATGCCAACGGTGACGCGGAGGATGATGATCATGTAGATGACGACGACGACGACGCCGCCGGCATAATTACAGACTGTACAACACCAGCCGAGAACGAGGAGCATCACCACGGCACGGCTGAACAGATTTATCAAGCAAGCCTGTGGCCATGGCGGTACCTGGGCATGCACTGCAAGCCCGAGGATGCCCTCGATTACGATGACCGGATCCACCCCCGTGCAAGCACAAGAATTGGACCCCGACACCAGGCCAACGTAGGAGCATGGCCCGGCCGCCCGGTTGAGTATGTCAAACCGTTGGAGACGAGAAAGGGCAGGGGGGCACCGAAACTGTCCAAGGAGGCTCAGGTTGCCCAAGAAGCCGAGAGGGCTCTCCGCACCAAACGTCCAAAGTGGGTGCAGGACGAACCCCCCGGCTATCAAGTCCGTGGAGAAGACTTGGATCCGGATGATCCAGCTGCCACATCCACGCGTCTCTGGACACCACCACCCACAGAGGTCATCCGCTATGACGATACCATCAGCTATATGACAAAGGCTCAAGGCATGGCAAAGAGATTCAACATTCCAGAAAAATCTACAAATCTTCAGGATATTGCCTTGGAAACCCTGTTTCGCCATGATTACGATCCCGCTGGTGCTCTAAAAGCCCTTCCAGACACGAAACGCGACCTGTTCAAGGAACCATCCCCGAGTCCTACTGAGCAAAGAAAGTTTGAAGAAGGAGTTGCCAAGTATGGGTCAGAGTTGCACTTGGTCATGAAACATGTGAAAACAATGACACCAGGCCAAGTCGTACGGTACTACTACACTTGGAAAAAGACCGAGCGCGGTAAGCAAGTATGGGGCTCTTACTCGGGTCGCAAGGGCAAAAGACTGGCCAAGAAGGAAGACACTGCTGCTTCTAGAGCGGCAGACGATGTGGCCGATGCCGATGATGACTCGGCCTTCGACACCGAAAAGGCCATTGCTCAGAAGCGCAGCTTTATATGTCTGTTTTGCGAGTCACCCGACTCCCGACAATGGCGTCGAGCACCTGCCAGCCAAGGTCCCCTTAGCGAAAACGGAAGCAGGGCAGCCAACAAGGACAAAGCTAGCCAGTCTGTTGTAGCCCTCTGCCGACGTTGCGCTGAGCTGTGGCGGCGATATGCCGTTCGATACGAGCCACCAGAAGAATTGATCAAGAAAGCTGGCCAATCTGGGGCAAAGATTTGGAAGAAGAAGCAGGAGGAGGAGCTGCTGAAGGAGATTCAAATTGCAGAAGACATGGGTTTGATGACTCCGTATCGTGGCTCCACGCCAGCTGCCTCGGGCAATGGACTCGAACCGCCCAGAAAGAAGTTGAAGGGAGCGCCAGAGAGAGACACGGATGCGACAGCCTCGGACGCGGGAAGCAATACGACCGTCTCGCGAAAGAAGGACAAGACTGCGGACACGACGCCTGTTCCTGACATGCCGAAACCACGCACTCTTCCCTGTGCTATCTGTGACCAGATGGAGCCACTGGGTGACCAACATCTCTCTTGCAAGGAGTGTCGTTTGACAGTGCACCGCAACTGCTATGGGATAATGGATCACCGAACCCAGGGCAAGTGGATATGTGACATGTGCTCGAATGACAAGAGCCCACAGGTGTCCATTGTAGGTGTTGACCCTCTGCACGCGTTGTGAACCGGAATCGTGACTGACCAGCAAATGTGTAGCAATACAAGTGTGTCTTGTGTCCTGTCGAATTCACTGAGCAAGACTTCATCGAGCAGCCCAAGCTCACGCACCATAAGAAGAAGATGTCTGAAAAAGATCGCGAGCGTGAGAAAATGGAGGTTCAACAGGCACGGAAAGCTGCCGAGTTCTACCGCAAGAGACAAGAGGAACTCAATCGACCCGTCAACCCTCGAGAGCCTCTTAAGCGCACAGCAGACAACAACTGGGTTCACGTCACATGCGCCGTGTGGACCCCCGAGGTCAAGTTTGGCAATGCCAAAGCTTTGGAACCATTAGAAGGCATACCGTCGATTCCCCGCGCCAGATACGACGAGGTCTGCCAGGCCTGCAATAAACAAGGAGGCGCCTGCGTGTCTTGCCATCAATGCCGCATACCTTGTAAGTGACGGGCACTATCCGGCTCAGTCAGAACGACGACGGAACTAACACGTCAATCACAGATCACGTAGAGTGCGCTCGTCAGCAGGGCCATCTCCTTGGCTTCGACATCACCCCGGTCAAGAGCAGCCGGCGTGATCAGTTCAACATTGTGACAGTGGATGGAGAAAGCGGAACCATGTCGGCAGTGCTCTGGTGCAAGGATCACGCTCCCACCAAGACGATCGCCCACAAGATGTATGACGTTGTCAACGAATCGGGCCTAAATGCGCTGCAGCTTTATGTGCAGAATTACAAACAGGCAGATCTTACCCTGACAGGCACGGTGCGCAAGGCAAACCTGATGATGACTGCCGCCAAGATGTCTTACCCCCCGACTGCGCCCAGTGCCCGACGGACGTCTACCACGACGACGCCTATATCCGCTCCGGCGGCAGCACCGAATCACACGCGCAATGGAGACGCAACCGACGCGGCAACCAACGCACTGCAGCCCGGAGAGAAGGTGTGCATTACGTGCGGCATTGATGTCACGCCTAGGTGGTGGCCGATAGACAACACGCAAGAACGACAGCTCACCAACGGGCATCACGGCACGATCGGCTTTGAGGCACAAAAGTTTGTCGAACAGCGCAAGTTTCAGTGCCACAAGTGCAAGAAGAACCCCAGAAGCCCAAAGTCGTTTGGAGCACGACCGTCGCCGCCCCCTCCCATGGCAGAGACTCCCCGACATGCACTCGGTGGGACACACTGCCAAGCACCTGCACCGCCCCCCTCGCTGCGAAGCCCTCCACGACCGCCTCCAGCAGATTATCGAGCTGCTCCTCTTCGCCCCGAAATCCATTCCCTACTGCATCACGCGCCGCCACATGCTGCCCCGCCCCCAGGTCCGCCGCCGCCGCCTGTCGCTCTTGCTCATTCTCTCGGCTCACGACCTGCGCCAGGGCCTCATGGCTATCCCCAGGTACCACCGCCGAGACCGACATACAGCGACTGGGGAAGCCAGCACGGCTCGCCGCCTCGACACATGAATGGAGGACAGCCACCACCTCTTCATAGTAGCGGACCTCCGCCGGTGTCGAGTCTGACAGCACTTCGGCCACCCTCCATGTCAGGACCGCCCCCCGTGGTTCCAGTCTCTGTGTCACACCAACACCCACATGGATCACCACCGATATACGGAAGTGTGTTGCCCCTTTCGCCCCGACGACTGAACGGCACAGCAGTACCGCCTGCCTTTGCGCTTCCCTATGGTAGCGCTTCTGCCCCGGTGCATGCCTCAGCTCCAAGGCATAGCGCCTCTCCGGGCTTGAGCAATGGCGCCTTGCCTCCTCGCTCCGAGGCATTCTCTCACGGGCTCCACCCACAGCGGCCTTCATATGCTGGGGGCGCCCACGGAAGTCCACCGATGGCCCGGAGCGGTCTGCCACCCCCTGGGCCGCCGCCTCCTGCCCATGAATCAGCGCATTCAGCAGGCGGACTTGGACACCGATCCCCAGAAAACAGGCCGGCCAGCGGCGCAAGTGCAAGCCCATCGCTACGGAACCTCCTGTCGTAGAGGCTCAAGAAGCACACGACAACGAAAATCTAAAAGAAGCAAGGCGCGAAGGTGTCTAGGCTTTGTATTGTCATTTCAGTGTTTTTTTATGTGTTGTAAAGCAAAGCGACACGGAAATCAAAACGGAAACTGGGATACCCAGAAGGCGTTACACATGTTGTTTTGTACTCGTTTCTTTCCATGTTATTATCTTTTTGCATGGGCAACAGAGCTTCCGGCTCCCTCCACTTGGCTTATTGTTTAGGGGTCGCAATTGGGCGGTTTTGGATCAAGTTGGATGCAGGAGAAGACGAAGAGAACAGAGCTAGAAAGAACATAGCTCTGTTACATGTATACTATGTCAAGGTGGGCGGGCAGATGCGGTCCCTGGGTAGAGGGGAATATTGCCCGCCGAGTACAACTAGAGGCCTGCGGGAGTAGACGTGCTGACAATGACGAACAAGAGGGTGTTGATTGTATTATACTTGGAGCCCCTGTGTCTGTGTTTTCATGTCGTGTTTTCAGCCCCTGTTTTCGGTCCCTGTTTTCAGTTCCCCATGCATCCAAGGTCGAGGCCACAGCTGGCGCCCCACCGTGCATTCAAGCATCCAGCCAACCACGGCGGTTTCCTGGCAGGGGATCACTGGTAGTTGCTAGCAGCCCGTCTGAGGTCAGATTATCTCTCTCGCATAAGGCGAAACACGGCCTTGTTCCTTTTTAAATGCTGCCCGTCTCGCAATCTGCTGGATGGTCGACCCGTTGATTGGGGTTTTTCTATTCGCGCACGCCATTTGACTCGGAAATCGTAGCAACGGTGCAATAGCGGGCAGCTCGCACGGATCCCGCCCGACAGCTTCGCGACAGCTCCTGACCGAAACAGCCACTGCTGGTAGGTACATGGCCGTGGTCGGCTTGTCACCCGCGAGGCACACCGTCGCTCAGTAACTCTCCCTCGTCTCCCCTCTCCCGCCATGGCGCAATTCATCCTCGACCTCGTCTACTCCTTCGGGAACTGTCTCAACTGTTTCCCCGGATCGCCCACCCTCAAGGTCAACAGCCGCAGCTTCAAGATCCTCCGGCTTCTAGGCGAGGTATGCAATGGTCCAACATCCCTCCCCCGCGCCCGCAGACGAGAAGGACGGTCCAGGACGGTCAGCTAACCCCAGGCCTCTCCCTCAGGGCGGCTTCTCCTATGTCTACCTCGTCGAAGACACCAACACGCACCAGCTGTTTGCGCTCAAAAAGATCCGATGCCCGTTCGGAGCTGAGTCTGTCCAGCAGGCGATGCGCGAGGTCGACGCCTACAGGCTCTTTGCCCACGTTCCCACCATCATATCAGCCGTCGACCACGCCGTCGCCACAGAACGGGGAGCCGACGAGTCCACCAAGACCGTCTACGTGCTGCTGCCCTACTACCGTCGGGGCAACCTGCAGGACATGATCAATGCCAACCTCGTCAACCACGGCAGCTTCCCGGAGCACCACCTCATGACGCTCTTCCTCGGCGTCTGCAAGGCCCTGCGCTCCATGCACGAGTACAAGGCGCCCCCCGCAGAACGCATGGAAATGGGCAACGAGGAGGACGGGCCCAGCGACCCCGGCGCCAGCATGGGCACGCGGAGCAAGCGTACCGAGGAGGACGAGCAGTCTCACCAAGAGCGGCCCCTGATGGAGTCGGAGAACAAGGTGTCGGCGGGCGGCAAGACGCAGTCGTACGCCCACCGCGACATCAAGCCGGGCAACATCATGATTGACGACTCGGGCTCGACCCCGATCCTTATGGACCTCGGGTCCGTCGCCCCGTCGCCCATCCCCGTCACCTCGCAGTCCGTCGCCCTCCAGATCCAGGACACGGCCGCCGAGCACTCCACCATGCCCTACCGCGCCCCGGAGCTCTTTGACGTGCACACGGGCACCGTCATCGACACCAAGGTGGACATTTGGTCGCTGGGCTGCACCCTCTACGCCTGCCTGGTCGGCAAGTCCCCCTTTGAGATGCGCTCCGACGAGACGGGCGGCACCCTGAGCCTCTGCGTCCTGGGGGGAGACTGGCGCTTCCCCGACGAGACGCCCGCCGGCGCCAAGCGCGTCAACAGCATCAGCCAGGCCAAGGCCCGCGCCGCATCGGGCGATCACTCGGCGGCATCAGGCGGCGCAGTGGGCTCAACCCCCCGAATCAGCGAGCCGATCCGCGAGATTGTCAGACAGTGTTTGAAGGTAGAGCCTGCCGAGAGACCTGACATTGGCGAGTTGATTGCCATGGTGGAGGGCGTCATTGATGGGCTTGCCGATGACGGGGGATTGTAGTTTCCCCCCTTTTCCCATTTCCAGCCGACATTGGACTTTTCTCACGACCCGTCTTGACCAGTGTCATTCCCATTTTGCGTCGACACCCAGTACATCCCTGTAGATAACTTTATCATGGATCCGTCCACTTCATATAGTCTGCTTTTCTGTTTTTCATTTTTCCGCATTGGCGTTTACGGGGTTTTCACGAATGTAGATGGCTAGCAAGGCAGGAGATTTGTGGCTGTTTGCACTACTCTTCAATGGGGGGTGGGGGAACATCTATTGTTTTAGGTGGTTTCAATCAAAATCTCGCAAAGCTCGCCGCCTCGTTCCACCTCGCGATTTCGCTCAACATGTCCATCACGCCCTTCACCGAATACCCAGCACGATCCTAATTATGGCGCTAGGGCATATGCTCTCAAGCTCATTGATATCCTAAAGCTGGAGCTTGTATGTAGCCACCTCAAACGGTCTCAGCTTGATGTCGAATTCGCCATCGCCCAGCTCCACCTCTTCCAACTCGTCCTCGAGAATATTTGTCTTGCTGACCCGCTTCACATTGTAAACAGTCTTGATGGTGCCCCTGCTATGGCCGCCCAAAGACTCGTATACCCGCAAGATGATGCTCTGTCCCTTGTTCACACGCAGACCTTGGTGGAGGCTCACATCCTCATCGTCGTGACCTCGTTTGATTGTGTCGAGGATCAAGGACGAAGATTCATCTCGATTAACCAACTTGATGGGTGCCTCGGACAAGGCCTGGATAGCCGTCTTGGGGGCCGACAGCACCCTCAGCGGGTTGTTGAAAGCATAGGCAGCTTTGACAGTGAGCGAAGACAAGGCGCCCTTGTGGGGGAAGATGGCCCAGCGAATGCTGTGATGGCCCATGTCAGCGTTGTCGTCCGGTGCCTTGGGGGCGCGCAGAAGCGACAGACGCATGGTCTTGCCCGCAGTGGCAAACCCGTACTTGCTGTCGTTGAGAATAGAAACACCATAGTTGTGCTCGGAAAGATCAGCAAACTTGTGGCAGCACACTTCAAACTTGGCCATATCCCAGCTTGTATTGTAGTGCGTGGGCCGCTTGGTGATGCTGTACGCCGTCTCATACGAAGCCTCGGTATTAACAACATTGACAGGAAACTCAACCTTGAGGAATTTGGAGTTTTCGTGCCAGTCAACTTCGGCTGAACAATCGACCTGGGACTGCTGTCCCTTCAAGGCAGCCGAAAGGGAGATGTAGGCTTTGATGGAACTCTGGTCGCTGATCTTGATGTCGGTGACCAAGGTCACGCGATGAGGCTTGCTTTCGTGGATTCTGGTCTGGCCGTACTGCAGTTCCCTTCGCGTATCAAGATGATAGACCTCCACATCCCAGGCCTCCCAAAATAGGGGAATGTCATCGAATATGACAAGCTTGTTTGCCTGGCCACCCTGCTCAATGACTTCTCGATCGTTGACTAGATCGTACAGAGATGTAATGCAACCATTTTCAACCACTACGCGGAGTTGATCGTTGGTCAAGACGTAAACGTTGCCATTAGAGGACACAGTCACTGCAGGTTTGTCCTCCTGGATCTTGAAGCTGCGGACGGGGATCATCTGGGCACTTCCACAAGCAACGCCAACTTCCGTGTCAGATACCTCGACAATTTCCTTGCGATGCCAAGGCAGGGTGTTGACAACAACCGATTCGCGAACAGATGTTGACAGTGTAGGAGATGCACCAAAGGAACTATAAATTTCATTGAGCAGCTTTTCGCCAGTCTGGAACACCTCTGCGTAGAACTGTGCATTCAGTCAGTACATGTACGGCATAAGCAAAGTGTCCTTCTTTTCACGTCGAGAAGGTGGAGGGATTTCTAACCTTATCAGACTCATCGTAGCACATTCCTATGGAACTGCCAGGAAGACAGTCGTGAAACTGGCAAAGCAATACATTCTCCCACATGGCATCAATCTCCTTTGAGGGATATTTGTACGATGAGTTCTCGAGGGAAGCGATTGTCGCCAGCTGCTCCACATCTCTCAACAGAACCTCAGCCTTGCGGTTGAACTTTTTGTTGTTTGCTTGCGTGGTATAAGTGCCACGGTGCAGTTCAAAGTAGAGCTCCCCGTACCATGTTGGGAAATCCTTGGCTTTGGGCGCTAGGCGCTCAAAGAAGTCGTCGACGCTGAGACCAAGTTTGAGCTTGGGAATTCCCCCAATCGTGTTGCTGATGCCTGCGCATCGTCGCAGCTTCTCGAGGTGCTGCCATGTCGGGCCACCGCCGCCATCGCCTTTACCAAACACCAGCAACGATGAACTGTCAACTCGCATAGTCTTGTGATTGCTAATGCTACGGCGCAAGTCGCCAAAGTCGGCCTCTGCTGTGTAAGTCTCGGATGGAGGCATGTGGCACATGACTTGACTTCCATCTGGGCTTACCCACATGAAAGTGGTATGGGGGAAGTTGTTGATATTGTTCCAGCTGAGCTTCTGGGTCATGAAACGGTCCATGCCAGCCAGTCGACATAGCTGAGGCAACTGGCTTGAGTATCCAAAAGTGTCTGGCAGCCAGAAAGTACGGCAACGAGAGCCGAACTCTGCCTCGAAGAACCGCTGGCCGTACAAGAATTGACGAACAAGGGATTCGCCACTGGGCATGTTTGTGTCATGCTCAACCCAGCTGCCGCCAATGGGATGGAACTGTCCTTCGTTGACCTTGCGCCTAACGCGCTCAAATGCGCTGGGATAGAGCTGCTTCAGCCACTTGTACTGTTGAGCTTGCGAACAGGCAAAGTGTGCCTCCGGATATCGGTCCATCAAGTCACATTGACTGGACCAAGATCTGGCAACCTTGCGTTTTGTTTCCGCAAAGGGCCACAACCAGCAGCTATCAATGTGGCAATGACCAATGCCGAATACAACAGGCTCCTTGCCATTTTCGTAAACCTTGTGCGAGTCGACATCGGGGCCAATGATCTCCTTGGCAATTTCTCTGCACTTCAGAATGGACTCTTGATTGTTCACTTGGAACGTGTCAATGATCCTCATGGCAACAGAGAGTGCGTGATTTTGCTCAGCGGAATTTTCTGGCAGCTCACGGGCAGCATCGCCAAGCTCCCACATGTCGAAATAGAGCTTGCGAGCCTGCACATTGACTGCGGTGATGTTGGCTTTGCTCAAGCCGTAGTATCTGTTCTCGTCTGGGGCGGCAATGCTGCTTTTCCCGTTGGGAGCATTTCCGAACATGCCATTGCAAGCCATCTCGATGAAAATGACATGCTCCTTGCCGTCTCTAAAAGAATGAGGAAGGTTCCATTCAATGCGCTCGCCGCCACCCGTGAGACCCTGGAGGGGCATTCCATCTTCAGTCCAAATCAGGCCCTCATTGTTGGCATCCCATTCCAGAATGAGGAGCTCTTCGTGCAGAATTTCCTTTGGCACGGTCAGATGGACACGGAACCAGTGAGTAGTCCACGAAGGACCGAAAGAGGCGCCAGTGTGGGTTTCTTTGAATTCGTGTGATGTGGCCTCTTTGAAGGTAGGCCGTTCTTGACCGGGGGCACTCCAGACATAAATCTTGACATGAGGCTTACCGGAAAACCTCGCATTGTACAAGTTGCTAATAGCCATTAGCAATCCGTGTGCTGTAGGCTGCAACCCGCCTGATGTGTTGCTCAGAGAGTGGGGTGAATACTTACGCCAACAAGTTGACCTTCTCGTACTGACTCGACTTGTAAAATGGTTCAATCCGGTCCTTCAGAATGCTGGTCTTGGGAACGCCCACTGGTCTGGGGGCGAGGATTGGATAGGAGACCTTGCTCCTCATGTCACCGCCGCCGCCCATGTTAAGAGCTTGAATACTAATGCCTGGCGCAGGAGGAGCTGAACGGTTAGAGAGCCGTCGTGACTTCCCACTGAGAGGAGCAAGACCAGCTGGATATGGTGAATGGTTCTGAGAATGGCTATGTTGAGGACAGTCGTCGGATGGCGGTAAGATATGCTCTGCGGTGCTCTCAAATGAACTGTCGTTTGTAAATCAGCGACTGACGGGAGCAAGTGACCCAGACTTGGTCAAATGTTTAGTCGTGGCGTGTTCAGTTGGTGTAGGACAGACAGGGTGGTGACTCTGTCGTATTATCTCGTGCACCCCAGGGCAGAGCATATGGGAGGAATGGAGTGGAATACAAAACAAAGTCAGAGTCGAGGGCCCGACTGCGTGGGATGCAGGTGGAGAAGGGTGAGTGGTATGAGTGACGATGGCTGATGGAACCGATGGATGGCCGTGGGTGCGGGGGCAGTGACAGTGGCAGTGGAGTGGAGAGGCACCAGTGACGCCTTGGGCGCTGGAACTTGGGGGACGGCTCAGGTGCCGAGCGTAGAGTGGTACCCCGCGGGAGCACGCTACATGGTTAGACATAGCGCCTGCCTGCAGCAACACGCGCTGCAAGTGACCCAAGTCGGAAAACACGCGCTCCGGCGCAGGGGCACATCGGGACTGGTTGGCTCCCTTGCACTCCGGACTTCCACTTCTGTGCTCTCAAACGTCTCTCGGGGCTCTCGTGGGGGTGTTCCTTGCTTCAATTCAGCTCCAGCAGCCCGCTTGAGCTAGCCTTGGTTTGGTTGGGGTAGTATGTGCAAAGTGATGCATCTTAGTAGGCCTGTGCTGCGACATCTCTGGAGACGTGGGTGGAGCGGAAGTGGCGTGCGGGGGAGAAGCGGGCGAAGACGGACGAACCTCATGGTGGTGGTTGATAGCAGCTTGAAGGCTGCTTTGTACAAATGTGTGTTATTTATGTGCCTGTATTTCTTTCTCCTGGTAGAAGGGTTTTATAGGTCTAGTATATTGGTTGAACTCGGCGCTGCGCTGTAGCTAGATGGACGGGGAAGACGATCTTTTCGACGTCGCAAAGTGGCCTGAGATCGGTCATGCTTCGGAGGAGAGGCTGGGCAATCGATGACGGGCGACCAGGGCCAAGCTTCATCAGGCGGCTAAACGATACGTGGGGGTTATTGAAAGATGGGGAAAACAAAAGGGCCAGGAATCAAGGAACCCTTGGTGGTCTAGGGAAAGCAGAGGGTTCAGCTTCCTCGTCGGATATAGAGGCGGCGAGACTTGGGATAGGGGAGAAGGGCGTGATGCACTTTGAATCGAGATGTTGACCAATGTGATAGCCAGGGGACTTACCGGTCTCATGCAGCTCGTGTCGCAGTCCCCAGGCGACCTCGATAGAAAGAAAAAAGCTCGCCAAGAAGGCTTGGAAAGCCGAGCTTCGTCACAGGGCAGGTGCAATGGGATCATAACCGCAATTATTGATGCATTGCACCCGAGCCAAGGCTGTGTGCCAGCTGCTACACAATCGGAAAGCCGCGTGAGTCGAGGTAGCAATGGGCTGTCCAAGACCGGCGACTTTGTACTCGGCAGAGGCTTGCTACCGAATGCGCCATGTAGTCCATCAGACGCATCAAACCTAGCAAGCATAGACGTGGACATGGCTCTTCGTGATTCTCTCTCGCCAAACACTTGGGGGGGTGGAAGCTTCATCAAGTTCGTCATCTCTGTTTGTTTGCCCGTTGCCAAGCATTTTGTCGCTTATGCCAGTTATTTTCATCAACCTCGCTGCTGGGTCACCACTTGCTCCAAGCTGCAAGGTCATGAAACAGCGAGAGCACAGAACAAAGAAGGGGGCCAAAAAAAAAGAAGTGTAAAAAGGTATAAAAAGAGATCCTATTGCCAGGTAACAGGTCGATAGAGAAGCTTTCGTATCCCTTATACAGTCAATGTATCATCATTGCGAAATTGTTTCTGTTTACCTTTGACTCGTGATCGGCGCCGGGTAAGTGAGAGCACTAAAGATTGACAGAACCCCCCGACCAACCATCCAAACGACACCACCACCCACACAACTCCACAACAGACGGCATCTAGGAGCTCCAACCTCTAGTCTGCACCAGCACCAACGGCCATACTTGGGGCAACCCGGCTGTCCATGTTGTCCATAACCCGCCTGCATGGCATTCACCTTCGAGAAATCCATGGACTTCGAGCTGTGATGAGCCGTGGAGGGCTGCTGCGAGTATTCGCGACCCGTGCAGTCTTGTCCTCCGCCAGCAAGACTCTGCACTTTCAAGCTCGCGGTGCAAAGACAAAGACTACGGTCAAGCTGTCGGACTTGCCACAGGGTCCCATAAAGCGACAGCCCGAGTCCCCCCAGGATGACGAGGATAAGCCAAGTTACCCTACGGTTGTGCTCCAGGCACGCCGCCACATGCGCAAGTTTGAGAACTGTGTGCTCCTCACCCGTGTTGGCGGCTTTTACGAATTGTATTTCGAGCACGCCGAAGAATATGCTCCCCTGCTGAATCTCAAGCTGGCGTCAAAAAAGACCAGTGCTGGACCTGTTCCCATGGTAAGCTCGACCCCAGTTGTCTCTACACCGTGGGACCAAGATGAAAAGAAAGCTATTGACCTGTCGGTGTAGGCTGGGTTCCCTTTCTTCCAATTGGACCGTTTTTTGAAGATTCTAGTCCAAGATTTGAGTCGCCATGTGGCTATAGCCGAGGAGTTTCCCAATGATGCTGCCGATAAAGTCAAACTGGGTGGCTTGATGCACGACAGGAGAGTAGCACGCATCATCACACCTGGCACACTCATTGACGAGAACTTCATCGATCCGTATGCAAACAACTACGTGTTAGCCATCCATGTATGTGATTCCAAGGGAGAAGAGAAGACACCCCCAAAGGCTGCCCAAGACCATGGAATCCATGTATCACCACCAGGAAGCCCCCCAGTACTTGGCCTGGCCTGGCTGGATCTTTCAACAGGCCACTTCTTCACTCAATCTTCGGATCTGGCGTCCTTGCCATCTATACTGTCCCGTATTGGTCCGCGGGAAGTGGTGCTGGATGAGGATATCGAGTCCAAGAAAGACCATGGCATCTTCTCCATCCTAGCCGAGGACAGACATCTTATAACGTATTCTTCCAAAGGTGGCTTGGTCGACATGGGAGACTGGACGCCATTGTTGGAATCGCAAGTGCCAGAGAGCAGACGTCAAAGCTTCACAAGCGAGGAAGTCCTTGCGGGTGACCTCGTCTTAAACTATGTCAAAGGACGACTTCAAGGGATGACGATGAAGTTGTTGCCGCCATTGCGGTACGAGAGCATGCAAATTATGAATATCGACAAAAACAGTCTCCGCGCTCTTGAAATCAAGCAGACAATTCGTGATGGTTTCTTTCGCGGAAGTCTTCTACACGCTATTCGACGTACTGTCACAAAGAGCGGAGCGAGACTATTACACGAGTGGCTTAGTTCGCCCTCAACGTCTCTTGATGTTATCAACAAGCGGCAAAACTTGGTTGCAAAGTTCATTGCGGCAGAGAATCTCCGCGGCGTCGTCATCATGCTTCTCAGACGGAGCCACGACTCCCAAAGACTAGTCCAAAAGTTTGCGCTTGGAAGGGGAGACGCTGATGATCTTCTAGCGCTAGGAAATACCATAAGAGCTACAGAAGACATCGTTGGTCAACTACATGAGGCGGTATCATCAGGCACGGACGCTGTACAGAACGAGTGTCTGTCGGCTCTGCTATCCCGCATTGATCTCGCTCAGCCACTCAAACTGGCCCGCAAGATTAAAGACGCCATCGACGAAGAAGGAATCGTTCACCAGCACGAAGTTGAAGATTCTGAAGCAAGTCAGATGCTTGCTCTCGCTCAGGACATCGTTGCAAACGAGGGCTCCGAGGAAGACGCACTAGCCTTGCCCAAGAGCAAGAAGAAACGACCGACATCCATCAAGGAGCACTACGCAGGAGACAATGAAACCTGGATCATGAAACCCGGCGCGAGTACGAACTTGAAAAGACTTCATTTGCAGCTCTCTTCTCTGCAAGAAGAGAAGATCCAGATGGGCGACACGCTGCGTGAACGGCTCGGTGCTCCCAGCCTCACGTTGCGCTGGAGCCCCGGACTGGGTCACATTGCCCATGTCAAAGGCAAAGACACCAAGAATCTTGCCGATATCAGAGCATTATCATCTAGTCGTTCAACGCGGTCTTTCCACCTGCCGGAATGGACGGTCTTGGGACAGCGCCTCGACCAAGCCCGCTTCCACATCCGCCGGGAGGAGCAGCGCGTGTCCCAATCTCTCCGCGAACAAGTAGTCCTTAATGTGGTCAAGCTGCGACGCAATGCTGCCGTTCTCGACGAACTCGACATTACCACCTCCTTTGCCAAATTGGCCGTTGAGCAAAATCTCGTTCGACCCAAGCTCAACAACTCGACGGCTCATACCATCATCGGTGGGCGTCACCCCACCGTAGAAGGGGGCCTGGTCGAACAAGGCAGACGTTTTGTCCGCAACGACTGTCTTGTGGGCTCTCGCTCCGATGGCCTTCTCTGGCTGATTACGGGGCCCAACATGGCGGGAAAGAGCACATTTCTGCGTCAAAACGCACTTATTACTATTCTCGCCCAAATCGGATGCTACGTACCCGCTTCGTACGTCGAACTGGGCATTGTAGACGCCATATTCAGTCGTGTGGGTTCAGCGGATAATTTGTACCGCGACCAGAGCACCTTTATGGTTGAGATGCTGGAGACGGCCCAGATTCTCAAGCAAGCGACGCCTCGATCATTCGTCATCATGGATGAAATTGGGCGAGGGACCACACCGGAAGATGGTGCTGCCGTCTCATACGCATGCCTGCACCACTTGGTGACGGTGAATCAATGCCGGACACTATTCGCAACACATTTTCACAACGTGGCTGATTTGGCAGCATCAGACGGACTATGCAACGTGGACGGAGGTCGAGTGCAGCTATATTGTACAGATGTGGAGGAGGACAACCAGGGCGGGTTTGTATATGTTCACAAGCTACGAAAGGGCATAAGTCGGCAGAGCCATGCCTTGAAGGTAGCTAGGCTGGCGGGCTTGCCGGAGCGGGCGATCCAAACGGCGAAGCAGGTTCTTCAAGGGCAGTCTGCCGATGTCATGGTCTCTACAGGGTGATGCAACGGGTTTTGGATAATGGGGTGGTCGCAGAACGCATTGTAAGATGCAAGGCGAAGATAGATGTACCACTACACGTTTTCACGTCATGTTAGCCGATAGCCTCTCAAACAGTTTTGAACAATAGAGGTATAGACAAGATAAGGAGAGTCATAAGGTTGTTGTTACGTTGTGTCATCAAGAGAGTTCAGGGTTAAAAAGCTCATGAAGTTGTTTCTTAATCATCCAAAGGGGCAGGAAGTAAAAGTAGAGAAGCTTCACTAACCTTTTTGTCTAAGAGTATGTGGCAAAGACATCCACAACAGCCGCGTCACCCATTCACCTTTACATTCCGGCATTGTCATCGTGTTTTGAGGCATAGCTTTCATTAAGTGTCGTGTGTCAAGAGGACATTCCAGACATCCTGGCTGACCATCAACCGACCTATGTACCCGTGTTTTAAGATGCATGTATCGTGAACCCAACCAATATTCTGAAAGCCAGCCCAACGCCGTCATTTTACAATGCCATTTAGTCACTAGAGTCAAAGTTAGCTCATGCTCGGGGCAGCAGCTCGCCCGGGGGGGCGAGAAGGAAGAAATGCACGTACAAGAGACCACCGAAGCCCTCGTCATCCTCGGACTCGGACTCGTCCTTCTTCTCCTCCTCGGCAGGAGCAGCGGCAGCACCACCAGTGGCAGCGGCAGCAGCAGGGGCAGCAGCGGCGTAGGCCTCGGGGTTGGCAATGCGGTCCTTGAGCTGCTCAATCTCGGGCCAGCTGATCTCGGTCTCGACGGCAACAGCAAGAACGTTCTTGTAGGAGTTGACGACGGAGTGCATGACCGAGGGCAGGGTGGGGAAGTTGATGGCCAGGGAGATGGTGGCAATGGTGGTGATGGCAGAGGTCAGAGTGCCCAACAGCTGCTCCTCACCAATGTCGAGAATCTCGGGGGGGAAAGCCTGGCCCTGGTCGTAGACCTGCTCGATTCCCAGACCATAGGTGAAGGGAGAGATGTTCATCATGTTGAGCAGGGTGGCCTCGGAGGGACCGACCTTGTTGCCGGCCTCAATGAGCTTGAGGTCAGTGGTGATTTCAATGGTACCACGGGCAATCTTGGTAGGGACACCGAGAGCCTGGAAGAAGGAGGTCTTGCCGGGTTCCATGCCAGTGTTGCCAGCAGGAATCCACACATCGACGGGGGCGACGGCACCAGCACGAGCGGGGGCGGCGACACGGTTAGACAGGAGCTTGTCGCGGATGTCCTTGAGGTCGCCGTTGGTGAAGACGAAACCGACATTGCCCTTGACGAAAGGCAGGAGACGCTCGTACTCGGGGGTGTCGTTGATGAAGGTCTTGAGGGCACGGCGAACCTAGAGAACAATCCTTGTGAGTAAGCAGTCCTCTCCAAATTTCTCCCAATTGCCATTTGCTTCACAGAGATTCCACGTACCATGGTGTTCTTGCCCATCAGGACAACAGCCTCGCGACGGAGAGCATGTCGCACCTCGTGCATCTGCTGAGAAGAGACATTGTCGATTGCGACGATGAAAATGGATCGGTACTCCTCGAGCAAGCCCTTGAGCTTGTCGAAGTAGCCCGCCTTGTTACCAGTCTTGCCCCCCATATCTTCTTATTGAATGAAGGCAGGATATTTCAGGGCAAGGGTATATATTTTGAGATGGAGATAGCTTGCGTGAATGGTGTTGTCGCAAACAAAGTGCAGAGGGGGCGCCGAAATTTCGTATTTTATTCTCTAGCCACAAAAATGTGTGTCGTCTGCCGGACCACACTCTGCTCCTGCTTAGGGCTATTCCAGCTAAACTGAATTAGGAAAGGTGGATCGCTCCTTATATCCATTTCAGCCTGGTGTAGGCGAGCAACGAGGAGCTCCACTTATGACGGACCACCACCCAATCAACTGAGATGGCTGCGGCAGCATGATATCGGGTATGTATCTTTTTTTTTCCTGCAGGCCGCTCATTATCTTATCCAAGGTAAGTAGATCGAGGCTTTACTTGCTATAGCATGTCTAGATGGTCAAAATAAATCGATTGCACCAACCTCAACTAGACCAATAAGTGGACCGTCTCAATAGACATCTGTCAAAATGAGTCTCACCGCAATCCCCTATAACCGGGTTCAAACCACGGGCAACATACTCTTTGCCACGCGCGGCGGCAAGATTCACTCATTCGACCTCTCAACCCACAATCACATATCAACGTGGCAACACCCTGATGTTGAAAAGCACATAATCGCTGCCAACCCAGAATCTGTACCAAAACCCGGGACTGAAACAGCTGCGGAAACTGAAAATGCTGGGGAAAAGGAAGAAAGTGAGCCACCGGCCAAGAGGCAAAAGCGTGTGGAAGACGATCTGAAGACTACGACTGAAGATGTTGAGGCAGTCGAAGAGAAGAAAGTGCCCAATAAAGAAAAGAAGGGCAAGGCAAAAGGAAAAGACGACAATCATGGCGATAAATCTCGAATGGGCAGAGTCGTGGACCGTCCTCTCATCACACTCATGGCGTGTACAAGTGACGGAGATCACCTCATTGCAGTCTCTGGCCACGACAAGTCAGTCTGGGTATTTGAGCACGATGGCAAAGGGCAACTGACCCAACTCAGTCAAAGGTATGACCCATCTCACCACACAGACTCCATTTGCATGATGCTGATTCACCCCCATCAGAGTCATGCCCAAACGACCCAGCGCTCTTGTCGCCGGGCCAGGCTCTCAAATCATCGTCGCCGACAAATTCGGCGACGTCTACTCTCTGCCACTCGTCATGACGCCCCTATCGCCCTCTACACTCGCCCTCCGCACTGTGCCTGCGCCTAAGCCGGCCATTACCGAACCGGAAGCCAACCCATTTACCGTTCACTCCAAACGGAATCTCGAAGCCCTCGAGCACCAACGCAAGCAGATGGAGCTTGAGAAGGCAAGGGCCAGCGAATCGAAACCCGAAGGACCCAACTTCGAACTAACCCTATTACTTGGCCATGTGTCGATGCTCACTTCGCTCCTCGTCACTGAAACTCAGGGACGCAAGTATATTCTCACCGGGGATAGAGACGAACACATCCGCGTGTCACGCTACATCCCGCAAGCCCACATCATCGAGGGATTCTGCCTTGGACACAAGGAATTTGTTAGTGAGATGACCATTCCCCGGGGGAGGGAGGATATTCTCGTTTCTGGTGGCGGAGACGATGAGCTCTTTATCTGGGATTGGAAGGAAGGCAAACTTCTTTCCAAGACGAATCTGGTGTCTGTGGCACAGGAGGTTGCGCCGCAAAGGACCAAGGTTGCTGTTTCGGAACTGACCTCTTTGGTATATCCCGAAGAAGGGGGAGTAACATATGTTCTGGCCATATGCGAAGAGTAAGTGCATTTACTAGGCTGCCATGTACACAGCTAGCTACAGGATACTGACGGACATCTCAGCATCAAAGCCGTCTTCACCTGGCAGCTCATGCCAGACAATGAACTGAAAAATCCAGGCATTATTCAACTCCCCGGCAATCCACTTCACATTAATATCGCCTCCAAGTCTGATGACGCCATTCCCAAGCTCATCGTAGCCATGGACCCAGCTCAGAATGAAGAGGTCAAGAGTCTGCATGCTTACACACTTACACGAAGCGAGAATCGCCTGTCACCTGATGTGGAAATGCCAATCCATGGGCAGAGCAGTGACAGTCCAGAGATACAGGCATCCGAGGCCGAAATTCGCAACATGTTTTATGCCGTTGAAAATCTACGCAAGCAAGGAGGCAGCGGCGAGGACGCAGGAAGCGAGTCTGTTCTGGAAGGCACTTTGGAGGCAGAGTCTAGCCCTGCACCAGGACCATAGATGCGCATTCGGACCGTGAAAATCTTATGCGAATACTTGGATTAGAAATAAAAAAAGGAGATCATGAATCAATGTCACGCATAGTCTAAGTCCGCAACCACCGAAGCTCGTCGAATCGTCTATACCCTCTAAAACGCCAACCAACCAGATCATAGCTCATGACCTTCTCCTGTAGCTAATGGCGACTAAGAGCGCAATCTTGCTTCACCACCCTCCATTCATGCTTCGTATTTCCCATAATTGCGTCGGTCCCACGGAACCCCATGATGCCCGTTCTTCAGCTTGCTATCGATGATATTGCAGCAAGGAACACCGCGCTGTATGATTCAAAGAGGTAAAGTGCCACTGTGCTGCATGTGGCTGTTGTGCCATCAATGGAGCCCCAGATCTCTGCCTCCTTGTCGCAAGAAAAAGAAGAAAAAAATGCCAAATGATACAGCGCCGTGGTGCTTGTGAACAACTTTCTGATGTAATCTTAACGTCGCCCGAAGTTTGCGTTGTCAACCATTTACTGTGACGCACACTGCACTCGCTCGGCGCCGGGGTGACCGTCTTCGTCATCGTCATCCATGCCGTTGGGGCTGCCAAAGACCCGGCTTTGAGTTTGGCTATCCATATCCTCAAGTTCGACCGGTTCAGTCATGGCCTCAGCGGGGGGCACATTCTGGACGGAGGGTTGAGGCAAAATCTTCTGGAGAGCAGCAAACGCAGACTGATCCTTGGTCCAGTTCTTTTCGGGGAACTTGACGTTGAAGTGAATGTACATGTTGCCGAAAATGTGGTGACGTTGCGATGGCATACCTTGGCCCTGGACCATCTTGATGGATTCTAATAATCAAAGTCAGTACAACATCTGAGAAGAGTAGCCATGTGGGCGTGGGCTCACCAGGAGCGATGGCCTCGCCGGGCAGGATGTCGACGCTTAGCCAGCGATCATCCAGGTGCTCGATGTAGAGGGTACCACCAGCCAGTGCGGTTACCAACTCAATATCGCACTTGTAGAGCAAGTCATTATCCTTGCGTGTGAAACGGGCGTGGGGCTTCTGCTCGATCTCGAAAACAACGTCTCCAGCCTGAACACCGGGGGCCTGATCACCCTCTCCCCGAAATTCGACCTTGGTTCCGCTGCGCACGCCTCTGTCGACGTTGACGTGCAAGACTTTTCTGTCGACAATGGTCTTCTTACCGTGGCACTGCTTGCAGCGGTCTTTCTCCTTGATGATCTCGCCTTCTCCGTTGCAGTCTGGGCAAACAGTCTGGAAGCGCTGGATCATGGGACCCATCTGACGCATCATAGTCTTCATACCATGGCCATCACAACCAGCGCACTTGTTTACAGCGCCCTTCTTTCCACCAAGACCGTCGCATTTGGGGCAGATGATTGATCTTTGCAGCGCCAGCTTGGAAACCTTTCCTCGGTAGATATCTTCGAGTGAAACCTTGTGGGTGTGGTGAATGGTGCGAGCCTTGGGGGGGCCACGGCTGCCGCCGCCGCCGCCAAACATGCCTCCCATGCCACCGAAACCACCGCCTCCGAAGAACTGGGCGAAGAGATCTTCGGCAGGCATGCCACTGCCGCCGGCGCCGCTCAGGCCCTCCTTGCCATACTGGTCATAAATAGATCGCTTTTGAGAGTCGGTCAGAACTTCGTAGGCTTCGGTGGCAGCCTTGAACCTTGCCTCGGCCTCGGCGTTACCAGGGTTCTTGTCTGTGTCCATGTTAGACTAGGTCAAGAGACAACGATGGAAACAACAAAGGTCTATGTCGGGCGACAAACCAGGATGATTTAGTAAGGCCGTCTTTCTGTAGGCCTTCTTGATTTCCGCCTCTGATGCTGAGCGCTCAACCTGTAAAACGAGGTCAGATGTGTGTTCCAAACGGTACAGGCCTCGAAAGACATGTGATGCGTCGGTTCATACCCCAAGGATGTTGTAGTAATCGTCACTGCTTCCCTTGTCCATGGCTGTGGCTAGTACAAGGCGTAATCAAGAGTAGACAGGAAGCGTGCTTGAAAGTAAGGTCAACCGGCGCGGAAACGAAGAAAAAGTTGCTCAATTCTCAGTCTTGTACGGTTGATGTTAAGTCCGCTGGATGAGGGAGAGAAGTTAGTTGACTGCACAGAACCCAACAGAAGGCGAATGGCGTGGGCGGCGGCCCAGGCGCGAAATGAGTCGTGTCGAGTCCCAGCCAAGCGGCGAAATCCGACAGCAAACGCGAAAGCACGACTCGACAATGTACAACGACTTATCTGGTTCCCAGGACAGCCAAACCAAGCGACTGGCCATGACGTACCTTGTGGGCGATGGGAGGCAAAGGCGGGAGATGAAATCCTTAATGGTGGTCAGTCTCTGGCGGGGGCGCCTATCTGAGGAATTTTGCCAGCTAAAAGAGGCGTCGGGACGACTTGGCCGGACGCTCGGTAATAAAATCTTGACACTGCACAAGAAAGTGGAACGGAAAGATGCTGATAGGTGAGGCTCTGCACCACAGCGAGCATAGAAACAGAAACGAGATTGCAGCGAGGGACTATTTGTTGAATCTGCGACCACTGGTTCCTGGGAGTCTGGAGTTTAAAAAAACCAGAACATTCAAGAGGTCCGTCCCTCTTGAGTGGAAGAGAGGCTGCAGGGGTCCGCCCCGAGGCTGTGCGCCTCATGGAAGTCTATCGAAGAAAGTCGAGCCTGTGGCGGCCGTGATAGTGCAAGACCTGACCCTTTCCTGGCTGCACTTGGTCGAGAGTCATGTTGTCACGGGAAAGTGGCCACAAGTGGCCCTAATTTTAATCAAACTGACCACAAACATCATTTCAATTCATTTGAAGAATGCCTTCATCCTTTTCCTGAGGGCCAGACCTGATGGTTGTGATTATCATCCGAAAACCTGGAAGTCACTTGCTAACAGCTGCAGCCTCATTACGCGCTGCCCCTGTCGGCGACATCAGGCTCCGACAGTCGCACAAGAGTTCGCACCAGGTTCCTTTCCTTTTTTTTTGGGGGGGGGGTCGCCGAAGCCTCGGGCTATTCTTAGCGCCTTGCCTTGCTTTGATCATCCCCAAACAAACTTCTGGGTCCAATGCCAACGAGTCGGAATCACACCGTGTGGCTACGATTGCCTGGGTAACGAAATGAAGAGCACTGTCGCCTCATTGATTGAACAATGCTTACAATGCCCTGGTGTTCTGACCCCCAATAACTCAATATCAAACAAAGCGGATATTTAGAGAACCTCATCTGGTCCATACAGTGTTTCATTATGACAAACTTCATAACTATGCCCGAACACATGCTAGGGCACTAGTTCATTATCGAAGGGAGAAGGAAGGGTATGGTGGTATCAATGACAATATCCAGTTCAAACAATGCTCCATGAAGCGATACACACCTCGTAGGGCGATAACATTACGCCGCTGTACTGCACAGTGCTCCAACAAATGCACGTCATCCTCGTCAAAATAGTCCTTGTCCGCCGGAATGAGCTTAAAATGCGTCCTCAAAGGGACAGTCAACGCTGTCATGGCCATCGCGTTCGCACACCGCACACCACTTGTCGGCATCCACAACTCCGCTCTCCTTGCCTGCTACGGGTCCGGATTCCATTGGGTTCGGAAGAATCTTGATTGCAGGGGCTGCTGGAATCGCCGCCTTGGGTCGTACGGGAGAGAGCGGAGCCGGGTGAGCATCGTCCACGGCAAGAGAGCTTTGGACTTTCAAGCTTCCGCGACGGCCGTCCTTGCTGGTCCTTGTATCGCTGGTAGTTTTGGCACCACCCTCCGGACCAAACATGTTTGTGCATGTCAAAATGTCATGTCCGCTGGTCTCGCATATCTCGCACCAGAGAGTGCTATTCTCGGTCGCTGTTGAGTAAGCGTCGCTCTCATGCATTGTGTCCAGGGTATTGCCACGCTTGTGATTAGGCTCCCTCTTGTGGCTCGCTTCGGGGGACCTAGGCTCGTGAGTTCGTACGGGGATGACTGTATCGCGCGAATCTCTGAGAGATGAGCGGTGAGCCGAGCTTTTTTGCGCCGCAAGGTTGCCTCCACGAAGACCCTCCAGTTCCTGCTCGAGCTCTTCTTCCCTGCTCTTCTTCTTGTCCAAAAGCAACTGCAGCTCAGTCACTTGTCTTTCTAATTTTTCACGGGTTGCCTTGCCGTTGTCGTCCCCAGTCATGAACGACCCGTGGTGTTGTGTCGGCATCCGCTCCTCGGCATCCCCAATCGAGTCTCTGCTGAGAGAGTGGATGATGGCCTTGAGTCCTCTGATTTCGTCCTCCTTTTGCTCAAGTTCTTTTGATAGAGTACTATTATCGACCTGGGGGACTCCGTTAAGTCCAGCCTTTTCACGATCACGGCGCAACTCCGTCTTCGTTCGTTCTACTTCGCCTCTCAAGAACTCGGCCTCACCCCGTGCTTCGGCTTCGCCGCGGCGAGCGTCCTCTAGGCCTTCTTCGAGCTCTTGGACAAGTTCTTCTAGCTGTCTCAGTTGGCTTGCCACGGAGTCAACATCAAGATTCCTGGTCTCAAGCTCTCGGATCTCCCCCATCAGCTCTTCGATACGTTTCTCATATACTCGTTCGGTTTCCGTGCTTGCCATTTCCAATGTGTCGATGGTGCTGCGAAAATCTGCCCGATGAGCGTCAAACTCTGAGGTCAGCATGGCAATCTTGTCATTCTTCTCCCGCAACATAACTCGCAATTGAGCCGAGTCCTTATCATCAAGACTGTTCCTTCTCATCCTTGGGCCCTCTGTATTTTCGATTAGCGATTGGAGCTCGACTAGACTACTCTCCATTTCGGCCAAAGTTGTGGCTTGCTCCTTCAATTGCCTATCCCGGTCCTCGAGTTGAGACCGAAGGCGTTCCATTTCCTCTTCATTTGCGGCATTGGCTCGGGATGCCGGGCGCCTCAAGTTCATGACAGATACGGAGCTACTGAGTCCGTTGGGTCTGAGCCGCTGTGGACTCCCAGGCAGCGACGGTACAGATTCCTCATCGAACCCTGAAGCGGAGCCCAAGGCGGAAGCACTACGAGGTCCGATACTTGGCTTGCGATCAAGTCGGGATGGTTTCTTGTTCGGATCACCTGCCGTCCCACGGACGCTCTGCGTAAAACGATTATTGGTGGGGCTGCCATATCTTGCCGGAGGCTTTGGAGCCGGCGTGCCGATTGAAGGACGAGGCCCAGGTGTCATTTGTGTTCGTCGCGCTGGAGAATCGGGCCTTGGGAGAGATGTTCTCGGCGGTCGTTTGCCTTGAGGGCTCGCTGCTCGGGCGCCCGGTCCGATGGAAGCGCTAAACTTGGGTAACCCTGGCGGAGTATAGTTCACACCATTCAATCCTCCATTAGAGTTTGCGGTCGGAGTTATGGGAAAGGAGGTAGTAGGAGATCCTCGACGGGACGCTTTTACCACTGGGACGAATATGCCAGAGCCTGGCGTTGACGTTGTAAAATAAGACACACTATGACACCATGAGAGCAAGTCAGCGCCGACTTTCTTGACATGTGACCGAAGTCGACATTTGCCCAAGAGACGAAAGTAAAGCTTACCCGTCCACATCGCCATTGTTTTTGCCTCTCGCAGCGAAATCAAGGTGCAGTTCAACACCAGCAAAGGTGCCCTTCTTCCCCTGAACGGTACCAACAAAACGCACTGTCCCGGACATTCCGCCAGGGACATCGACAACATCTCCAACTAGGAGGTTCTCAGCCAATTGCCGGCCGGGGCTCGTGGGAACCATGGTTGGCGAAGTGTCGCTTAACACAGTATCGAAGCCGTAGCTCTCACTGACATCAGGTATGCTGGCCAGGGAACTAGGGGTTAGAGCAGCGAACGACGCCTTTCGCGAGAGGCCGGGCGGCACCAATCTTGATTGCGCGGTAAAAAGAGCATTCAGATTGGGGGTCGATGCAGACGAGAATGGGCCGCGTATGGGGCGCGATAATGATGGTCTGGCGCGCAAGGTTCTGGTCGACGTGGTTGTTGTGGTGGTTGAGCCCATCGCGAAGGCAGCAGGCGACCAAATCGGGCAAAATTGCTTGCCCCCCAATAAGGCGGTTGGCGCGAGGGTCGCTGGGGCAGGCAAATGGTTGGTTGGTTGGTTGTGCCTGCCATTGGAGTTGGGTCAGTTTTTTGTTTTTTCCCTCCCCTCTGGCGGGCGAGCTTGGTGCCAACGTACCCGCTTTTGCCCGCACGAAGAAAAAAAGGGTCAGAATTGGTCTTTTGTTTACAGCCACGAACCCCAGCCTGGACTCTAGCACGGGGCAACTGAGCAGGCGTGGTTGCCCCTCGAGTTTGGCGAGCTAGTAATAGTAGTAGTAACTTGTTGTACTGAGGTGGTTACCACAAACTAGGAACAGGTTGGGAAAAGGAGGGGAAAGACTGGGGGCAGTGGACGGTCCCAGAAAACGAGAAACGGCGGCCAAGCAGGAGGCACGCAGATCAGTAGGATGGTGGAGGAATGAAGAGGTTTGCGTACGGCAAAGAAGCAAAACAGAATCGAAAAGGTCGATGTTTATTAAATACCTTGTTATGAGAGCACAGATGCAAATGACGAGAGAAGCAACTGCTGCCGCGCTGGGGGCGGCATCCACTAATATTGACGCTGTGATGGTCACTGCATGGCTTCTTACTGTCTGTACTCCAGACTCCATTCATCCAGAGTCCGTGACTGGCAGCTGGACCCACGCTCGACCAGCTGGCATCTGCAGGTCGGCAAAGTCAACAAAAGTAATTTCGTCGTTTGCTGACATGTTGACCCTGCATGTTGGTGAGAGGCAACTACCAGCGTCGCCCCATTGATGTGCGGTTGTCACCGCCTCTGAACAGAGTGTCACAAACTAGGCTCCTTTGGTCTTGGTGCATCAGTGAAGCCGCCACCATTGCTCATTCATTGAGCACACAAACAATGTAATCTTGTTGCCTGAATCTGAGAGACGCGGTGATTGAAAGCTCATGCATTCACGCGATCATTCAACCCAGCAGCCAGCAATCCGCCTGAATATGAGTCCCAAACCAAGCGAGATCTGTCGCAGGGGCAAATTGAGACTCTTACCAAGGTTGCTTTGTTTACTGCTCGTATGTCTCAGCTACATACATACTAGTATCAGTTTCTGCGTGTTCTGCACCTCAGCACATTCTGGGGGCCGAATTGTCGGCCAGCATCCGCAGCTTGGTGAAGACATTGTCTTGCGGTTCCCTTTGTCTAAATTATGTCTACTTCCTGTCCCTTTATGTGAGCCCAGATTGTTACATAGCGGTGCCTGTTCCCGTTCTTTCAATGCGCCGAGTAAAGAGACGTTCAGGTTGCCTGGTAAATTTGCTTCGCGTCAACTCGTGATAATCTCTCCATCTGCCAAATACTCTTCCTTCTGGACGGCATTTTAGTGATGCATGCTGTGTTAATATTCTGGCATCTATTCCTAACGCTACGGAGCCAAATGTGCTAGAAACCTGAGACATGCCAATAAAACGCCCCAGTCCAGACACGATTTAAAACCCTGGATGAGCCCTGTGCAATTCTAATGTTTCCCCAATGAGCCTTCCCTTGCTCGACTGGATACTTTGATATTGGCGACGGTCCTCGTTGCAATGAACCTGACATGGCAAGACGCCAATTCTTTGAAAAGTCCGCCGCGAAGCAGTTGCTCTCGAATCTCTGGATTTAGTAGGAAATGTCATTTTGACGCTATTTGCGGAGTATCGCAGTTAGGATCGCTAAAAGCCATGATTGGCAAGCAAAGAGAGAGATGGGGGATTGTTGGATGTGCTTTGGATCTAACAATTGTGTCCCCCCTTCATGTCTGCGATCCATGGTTCCTTTCGATGATATCTTCTCTTCTAAGAGGTCTTGTACCATCATTGAGGACCATCGCTTCGCGGTGTTGGCGTCGTAGTCGCTGCTCCTCCACAGAGGTCTCCACCAGAGGTCGTCGGGTCTGGTTACCAGAAGTGTCTTCTGCTACGGTTTCCTCCTCGATCTCCATTATGACATGAGGAAGCTGCCGTACTCGTCGTCGGCTTGGATTCTCCTTGTCAATTAATCCAGCCCGTTCCAAAGCCCTCCAGCCCGCTGTAGATTTTTGTATACGACTGATAATATCCACGAGCCTGTTGTCTTTAAGATTCACATATGCTCTGAAGTTATGGCGACGGGCATCCAAATCATCGCCCCATTTCTGTTTTGCTAGCCACTTTTCCACAAATTTAGCTTTTATGAGGGCGTTAGTCCCATACTTATTTATCAGTTCGTGGATGAACATGAGGCAAAACCTTTCTGCCATGTCACGCAGATAGTACTCATCCCAGTGATTATTGGTCAGATCTGGGACTTCCGTATCCTCGAGACTTAGTTCTAGTGATCGTACCAGCGCTGAATAGGACTTGTCATTGTTTAGTTGAGCCAATCCATCGAGGCCTATGGTAGTTAGCTTGAGGCAAATATCGACCTGGCAAAAGGGATGCTTTAAATATACCCATGGTCTGTCCGGTAAGCAAAGCCAGAGCTCGAAGACATCTCATACGTTCTTCGTACGCTGGCCGAGTGATGCCATAGAGCAACGAAGTGAGAGTTTCGGGGTCATTAATGGCCCGGTCGCATAATATTTTGGTAGCAACCTCCCTGATAGAGAAGTTTGGATGCGTGAGAAGTTTTTCCAAAGTGGCGAGCTGAAGAGAGTCCTCCGTCTCTTGGGTGATGTATTGTGTTTTCGGTTCTTTGGGGGGGATTATGTTGTCATCGCGGATGACGGTCAGAATGGTGGTTATGGTGCTGACCATGCCGAAAGCCGCGAGGCCAATACTGACCAGAAGGACCCGCTCATCGCGAGAAAATGACAAAAGCGCCTCTTTCCAGCCCATTTTGGCCTTACTTGGCGGAAATACTTGCTATTTCATGCTGTTTGGGCGTATAATTTGGTCAACATGTGCTGGCGCAACAACAGAATGTGGTTGGAACTGGTTTGACCCAAGTGTCGCATCTGGGGTCAAGCAGGTGCAATGGATTCTGCCGGACGCCACCGCCAAAACCTTCATCCAGTTTCGTACTAGTCCATGGAGCAGTCATGACCTTCCAAGAAGCAGCCACCCATCCTGATTGAGTGGCCCCACGTGTTATCGATAGCGAGACAGGTCAAAAATTTCTGGGCCAAATGTGAGAAGACTGTCGGATCATCCCAACAGCATCCAAAAAAGTGTCTGTCTTGAAAAATTACACTATCAAGATGGCAGGATCACAGCTCAAACGCCTGAAGGCGTCACTGAGGGAGCAAGGCATTACCGGACCGCAGCAATCGAAGAAGCAGCGCCGCAAGAACATGGAAGATGGAAAAGCCCGAAGTGACAAGAGACTCCAGCGCGGTGTCGTCCTAGAGGGTATTCGTGAACAGTTCAACCCATTTGATTTGAAACATGCCGCCAGGGGTCCCAAGTTCGAGGTGACTACCAATCGAGTGGCTACTGGAGATGCTGCAAGGGGAATCCGGGGCCGACCAGGTGTCGCCAAAGCCATGGGTGAAGAAAGGGTGGGTTAGACGACTACATAACATTTGCAAGTCTTGAACTAACAATGCTGTTATACAGAGACGCGAGACACTTTTAGTTGATATGCAGCGACGCAATAAAGTCGGAGGCATTCTCGACAAGCGATTCGGTGAAAACGATCCCACGATGGCTCCTGAAGACAAAATGCTTGAGCGATTCGCCAGAGAGAAGCAGCGAAGTCACAAGAAGAGTTCAATGTTTGATTTAGAGGATGATGTGCCAATGGAAGGCGGGTTAACCCACGGCGGTAAAGCCTTGGAATTTGACGAGGACGATGCAGTGGACGATTTTCAGGAAGAGGATCTCGACCAAGACTATGACAGTGATGGCTCTGTGCGAGAAATGCAAAGGTTAAAACGACTACGATCCTTGGCATCAGCCGAAAACGATGATGATCACCAAAACGAGCCAGAGAGGAAAAAGACAAAGAAGGAAGTCATGGAAGAAGTTATCGCAAAATCGAAGATGCACAAGTATGAAAGGCAAGCAGCAAAAGACGTGGACGAAGATATGCGTGTAGAGCTGGACAAGGAACTTCAGAGCATCCAAATGCTCCTCACTTCAACCAAGGGATCGCAGCGTGAAAAGGGCACTGAAAAAACACACATCACTTCCATTGCTGGCGTGGACCGAGATGCTTTCGACAGGAACTTCGACCTTGAAGTAAAAAAGCTTGCTCAAGATAAACGTGCTCAGCCAACGGAGCGTACCAAAACAGAGGAAGAAAAGGCGGAAGAGGAATCCAAGAGGTTGCAAGAACTCGAAGAGAAGCGCCAGAAACGGATGAGAGGAGAAGAGGTGACAGATAGTGAGGATGACGACCGCGACAAGCGACTCAAGTCTGATGGCCCTGGTGATATGGAAGGAGACGATGATGATGATGACGATGACTTTGGCCTGGGTAGCGGTATTCGTGCTCGTCCGACTGCGACAGAGTTGGGTTTCGACGATGAGGACGATTTTATCATTGACGACGACCTTGTTGCCAGCGGATCGGATTTAGAACTTGTTGACAGCGATCAAGAATCGGAAGAAGATGGCGATTTGTCACAGCAGGGAGAGGAAGATGGAGATGAGGAAGATGAGTTCACCAAGGGTTTGCTGAACGAAGAAGAGGCCAGGAACCCCATCTTTCGTATTGTCGATTCAGACGCGAAGGCGGCAGCGGCCCAAAAGTCAGATGAGCATGGCCTGCCGTACACATTCCCTTGTCCTCAGACTTGCGGCGAGTTTCAGACCATTGCAACGGCCTATCCTCACAAAAGTTTACCTACTGTTGTCCAGCGAATCCGAGCCCTTCATCATCCCAAGCTGGATAGCAGGAACAAGGAGAAACTCAGCAATTTTGCCATGGCCCTGGTCGACTTTGTGGCTTTACCATGGGATGAAAAGATGTCTCCCCCATTTTCTGTATTGGAAAATTTGATCCGCCACATTCATTCCCTTTCCAAGATGTTCCCGGCAGAAGTAGGCACACGGTTCCGCCATCATATCTCAGAAATCGGCCACGAACGGCCATTGGCCCTGCAATCATCGGATCTAGTGGTATTAACCGCCGCCGCCACCATATTCCCCACCTCGGATCACTTTCACCAAGTTGTGACGCCAGCCATGCTCACCATGGGGCGATTTTTGGGCCAAAAGGTGCCACAAAAGCTTTCTGACTATGCTACGGGTGCCTACATCGCCCTACTATCCTTGCAATATCAGCAGCTATCAAAGCGATTCGTTCCCGAAGTGTCAAACTTTTGCTTAAATACGCTGTGTGCTTTATCACCATCTGCGCCGGCAAAGCAGCTTGGCAACTTTCCCCAGCATGAACCCCCGGCGGGCGTCAGAGATCAGAAAATGCATGCTACATCTATCAGAAAGTTGACCTTTGGGGATTGTGCAGCGGTCAGAGAGCAGAGCGACTCGCCCAAAGCCGCAATTGTCGCCACCACCTTGGATATTTTGAATGCTGCTGCCGATATGTGGACCGGGAAGGCGGCCTTTATAGAGACATTTGGCCAGGTAGTCAAAGTACTCAAGCACACCACTAGCAAGGCCTGCCGACCTCAGCTGCCCTCTCAGATCATAGACAGGACAGAGAAGCTCACAGCCAAACTCGAGCGCATGCTCAGCCTTGCTCAGATATCGCGCCGGACTTTGGAGCTGCACCACCATCGACCTCTAGCCATCAAGACATATATACCCAAATTTGAGGACACCTTTGATCCTGACAAGCACTACGATCCGGACAGAGAGCGTGCCGAATTGGCCAAGCTCAAGGCCGAACACAAGAAGGAACGCAAGGGAGCAATGAGGGAGCTGAGAAAGGATGCCAACTTCATGGCCAGAGAGAAACTCCGCATCAAGAAGGCCAAGGATGAAGCTTATGAGAAGAAGTACAAGAGGATTGTGGCTGAGATTCAGAGCGAAGAAGGAAGAGAGGCGAATGCATACGAGAGGGAGAGACAGGCCAGAAAGCGGTCCAGAGCCAGGTAGATGAACTGTTTGGTGTTGATGTTTTTATCGAAATGGCATGGACATTCTCTTGTTCGGCCCTGCAAATATATCCCCTGAAATATGCAGTGCCCTAAATTTGCAATTTCTTGGAGTTTGTGCAAAATGGAGAGTCTCTCTCCACCGCCTTGGTAGAATTCATCGGGGCTTCTCTCCATTACAGGATGGCTTTGTGATGTCATCACTGTAAGGTTGTGCAATGCTTCACTCTCATCAGACAAAGCGAATCAACCCCGCAACAGTCTGTTTCTAAACTCAACGTAATTTGGATAATAACAATAAATAAAATAGAAGCAGGATTTACTCTTCATTATTGAAAAAAGTTGAAAAGGACATTTACAGGAAAGAGCACCTTATCTATCAAGGACGGCGGAAGTTCCATGTCTGGTGAATCTGCCAATTAGAGTGGGACCCACGACGCCGACTAATGAAATCCAAACAGGAAACAAGGTCGACATTTCAATTTTTACAATCAAGCCACCACAAACTGCAATGCCACCTTCACTTGCAGTTTTGTTTTCGCCAGAAAAAGTAACAGACGCGGGTTATTTAGCCACATTGTCTGCACCATGCCGCCTTCTGATGCCAATGGTGCGGTCGCCTCTGGCGATGACGAGGTAGACGACTACATGAACATGACCTTTGACGACCCAACACCCAAGACAGAATCCTCACTGCAACGAACACAGCGCTTGAAGAAGGAGTCTATCGCCAGAGGTAAAGTCAAGTCCAAAGCACAGCTCGCAGAGGAAGAGGCGGCGGCGCGAGAAAGGGCGCTGTCAACATCTATGCTGGAGGCGCCGGGGGCAAAGAAAAGCAAGGGTCTGGCCATGATGGCCAAGATGGGATTCACAGGGGGCGGTCTAGGAAAACGGGGAAAGGATGGCGATGAGACCGTCAGAGCGGAGCCGATAAAGGTGAACATCAAAGAGGACCGCGGCGGCATTGGTTTGGAAAGCGAGAAGAAGCGGAAGTTGGACGAAGCCATGAGTGAGCAAAGCATCAAGGCGGTCAAAGTCGACCCTGACGAGTACAGAGAGAGGGTGAGAAGGGAACGTGAGGATGAGCGGCTCGAGAAGCAGTGTTATGCTGCACAGCGCGTTGCGGAGGGCATGGACGAAGAACACCATCAGGGCGATATGGCGTCTGGCGAAGAATCAGCGGCCGCGCCACGGCCGAATCCTTCCTCTTCGCGCCCTTTAAAGTCAATACCCATCTTCTACCGTGGCCTCGTACGCCACAGGGAAGAAAAAGAGCGTGATAGGCGAATGAGACATGACTTGGAGCAGTCCCTGTCGCGACTGCCCACGTATGATGACCCGGATGAAGACGAAGATGACAAGAAGGCCCTTGGGAAGAAGAAGACGGTGTATGTTGATTTTGAGGACTTGGACGAGGAGGACAAGGAATTGGATGAGTTTAACGCCCTTGAGCCAGCGGAGAGGCTCAGGACATTGGTGGAGCATTTGCGAGACAGGTACTGGTATTGCTTCTGGTGTAAAATGAAGTATGAAAGCAAGGAAATGGATGGCTGTCCTGGCCTTACAGAAGAAGACCATGACTAGCAGGAAACTTTACATGAGTATTAATTAGTCAGGGACTTTGATCTACAATGATTTTTACTTGTCCCGTTCTTTGAGTTTTCTCATCTCCTCACCTTACTGGTGCTCTTGTGCTCTTCAAACTTTGACCTGGATACAGAGGGGGGGAGGGCAATAGAGTCGAGCCTTATGTATGCATTTTTTAGCATCGAATCTCGGTCCCCAACTTCACGACATCCAATCACAAACAAATAAAGTGAACAAGACTGTGCCGGCATTAAAATCCAGCCATACAATCAGGTCGCATCCAGCAACGGCGCCGGGGTCAACGCCGTCTTGGCTATGGCGTAAATAGAGACATATCAACTCGTAAAAGCTCCAGCATAGTGATAGGGGTGTGTTGGGAAAACAATATCAGCTTCGGGATCGGGGCAGTAAGATGATGCAACGCTCACGAACTGGCGTGCGCCCAGTATCGTTACTGGAAGGTTTGCATTATATGGCAGCATCCAACAAACGAGAGCCATCACTACTATGCCAAATGCTAAAGATGCAGTACGAACGCACACTTTCATGATGAAGATTTTTCTTGGAGATTTGTACGGAGCCCGTCGGTAGATGATGTTGTCATCCATGGCATCGCAGGTGCGGTTGGAGTGAAAGCATTACTGGTGGCAAGTTGTGGTATAAGCGGGAAGCATGTTGTAGAAAGGTAAGCCAGGAAGTCTTTCAGTTCTTCGAGTAAATATGCTTAAAACCATGTGAAGGCGGCGCATTTCTCGTTGACCTCAAGTCGCCTGTTGGTCGTCATGAGTTGATGAGCCGTTATGGTACACTGTGGCGGAGATTTTACCTGTAAACAGCATGGACATCTGTAGCTAGTGCCCATAGACAAACTAAATTATACGAGACCGTTTGAGTAAAATACGTGTAATACTAAAACATGCCTGACCCTGCCTGACCCTGATGGCTGGAGATGATGTGATTTTTTCATAGAGTGGTGGCGTATAAATGGATATACCAGCGTTTACTGAACCACACGCAAGTCAGTGCACCTGACAATCGTCTCGAAACTCGCTGGTTCATGTCTGCATTTCCACATGAAGTGGGAGAGGGAGAAGATGAATCATCTCGCCAGAGGCCAAGAACCTTGAGTCATGTCCAGTTTCGGCTGTGCTAGAAGAAATATAACAGGCGGCAGCCTTTTTTCAATTTTTTTTGGCTGAGCTGACTAGGCTATTAGCACAGAATCTAAGCTTTTGTAATTACCCCATACCCGACATGTATGCTGATGACATACCCGATCGTGTTTGGCATCGCCGCCACTCTGTGGCCACACGTTTGCGTGACTTCTTGGCCATCAACTTCGTCATGCAGGCTAAAATTCCAGCCAAGGCTCTCATCATGAGCAATGTGGTCATTTAAGCGACGCCAAACTCGATGCCTCGCGACAGTTGGAGGCCCTCGTCCTCGGCAATGAGCACTTGTCTGCCCAACTAGAGAACTTCGGTGCATTCTTACCGCAAAGCAGCTACTACGCAAAGAACATAAGTGTGCTGCCGAACTTGCTGCGGCTTGCTCTTGTCAGCTGCGGGTGGAATCACAGTCTGCGGGCGATGCCCCTGAAGTCTTCAAGGCGAGAAAACGTGCAAGCGTCGTCGCTGCTATGCTATATCATGCTGATCTGTGTTCCTTCTCTGGGTGACCGGCAGATAGACTACACCGCAGACTACAAAAAAGGCAATGCCGTCACATCACCTGTCGAGGGGTACAACAGCGTGGCCCACTCGGTGCTGATGCATTAATCGCTGCGGTTGTTGGATGCTCAACCAAAACACCATGTTCGTCTAATTTTTTTCGGTCTGTGGCCTTGTCAAAAACTTGCTGGTTGAACGGGGACAGTCGTGTGATCACTCCGTAGATGCAGAGGGAAAATTAACCTTGACAGTGCTGTCACTTGGGCATGCGTAGATGCTGCAAGATGCCGCTTGGATCCATGCACTCCATCAGTGTGGCCAAGCTGTTTGGGTTCCCAAGTTGGCAAGAGCGACCCTGAAATGGCCAATTCCTGTCGACTCAGTCCCACAAGCCCCTGGTTCAGCCACCTGGCCTTGTACCACACGTTGAACCTGGTCTCATGTTTTTCTTGGGGACACATTCATTTGTGCATCCTTCATTATTTCTGGGACCTTGCGTGCTATAATCATCGGCAGTGCGTGCCATTTCTCGCCGCTATGAAGATCGCCTATCTCTCCATTGGGCTGCTGTCCCTTGTCGCACCGCTCACGGCCGCATGGAGCAAAGAAGGTACGAACAGATACTTATGCCAGCAGCAGCCCCGTCTGCTGTTGCACTCGTTGTCGCGGAGCTGCGAAAAGGCCACAACACTTCCTTTTCGTCAATTGCTAACAAGTTCCAGATCGCGAGATCTTTAGAATCCGCGATGAAATTGCTGCCCACGAGGCCGACTCCGCCTCGACCTTTTACGATATCCTCGGCGTTTCCCCTGGTGCCTCGTTCGACGACATCACCAAAGCTTACCGAAAGAAGACCGTCGCTCTCCACCCCGACAAGGTCAAGCAACGACTGAGGGCCGAAGCCTTGAAAAAGGCAGGAGACAAGGCCAAAAAGAGCTCTATCAAGCCTCCTAGCTCCTCTGAGATCAAGACCGCTGTCAAACAAGCTTCTGAGCGCCAAGCTCGACTTAGTCTGATTGCCAACATCTTGAAGGGCCCTGCTAGAGACCGCTACGATCATTTCCTTTCCAATGGTTTCCCTCTGTGGAAGGGCACCGACTACTACTACAACAGATACCGACCTGGGCTGGGAACCGTCATGGTTGGCCTCTTCATAGTTGGCGGCGGTGCTATCCATTACCTGATCCTGTACATGAACTGGCAACGTCAACGCGAGTTTGTCGAACGTTACGTCAAGTTTGCCAGAAACACCGCTTGGGGTGGAAACTTGGGTCTCCCTCATGTTGACTCTGCGCCGGCTACGCCTCCCGAGGAGGATGCCCCCCCTCCGCCGCCCCAGAACCGCAAAGAGCGCCGCATGCAGGAAAAAGAGGCGAAGAAAGAAGGCGGCCGTGGACGTGCCAAGAGGGCCATCAAGAAGTCCCCGGTTGCTTCACGCGATGCTTCATCTGGTCCCACTGGTGTTCGTAAGAGGGTTGTCGCCGAAAATGGCAAAATTCTCGTGGTCGACTCGCTGGGAGATGTCTACTTGGAAGAAGAGGACGAAGAAGGCAATGTCAATGAGTATTTGCTTGATGTGAGTGCCCTCAGACTGATCGCGAACAAAATTTCTTTACCACTAGGCATACTGACACTGAAGACAGCCCAAGCAGCTTCTTCAGCCCACGTTTAGGGACACGGCTGTTGTGCGCCTTCCCATGTATCTTTTCAACTCGACCCTTGGCCGTCTTGTTGGCACCAGGGAAGTGTCCGTGGAATCTGAAGTCGCGGATGCTGAAGAAGAAGCCGATGCCTCATCTCAACGTACTCCAACCAACGAATCTGTTGGCGATGATTTTGAGATTCTCGACAAGAGCACGGACTCTCTCGGCAAGGCCAAGTCGTCGGGCATGGAGAAGAGCGGCAAGTCAAGCAAGCGCAAGAACAAGAAGCGATGAGTAGTTTTGTCAAAAAGTAACTGGGCGGCATGGTGTATGTATGGTGCGTCAAAGAGGAGTTTATTGAATATGAAGCAAAAGTCAATGGGACAGGAAATCTGAAGGAATGAGGCATAGATGAATAAAATTTAGATAGACGGAGCTACCGTCAATGTGCAGTATCGTGGTTTGTTGCTGCATCGGCATTGGTCAATTGGGTGAGCTAGCTTGTTCCCTCGCATGCGCCCGTTCCCTCTTTTGTCTTGCATTTTGTTGAATTTCGACGGTATCAGATTCCCGGCCCGGTGGGGGCATTGGCCAGGAACACGACAACAAATGCGCCTTTTACTTAACTAGGTCAATGGCCTATGTGGCTTGGCCTCCAGCATCTCAAGTCATCTATTGCTCTCTGCCGACGACTTACGACTTCATGTGTGTGCACGCTCGTGGAGACGCAACGTAATCGCCCATTCACGCTTGCTAAGATGCTCCGAAACAGAATCATTGTAGCTGGCGGTGGCGACAATGACAACGACGACGACGACACGTGCGCCACCACCACCACTACGGGGACAACACCCGGCTCGCCCGCCCTCGCCGCGATCCAGGACAAGCTCTTGCCCGCCAGCAAATCCATCCTCCTCTCCATCTCCCAAATCCCGGAATGGTACAGCGAAAATCCCTACATCCACACAGGCTACCGCCCCGTCTTCACGGCCATAGCACCATGCTTCTCGAGCTGGCTCTACTTTCACAACCAGAGCTTCAACATCTACACGCACCTCATACCTGGTATATGTGCGCTCGTTGCAAACGTAGCACTCTTCCAGTACTTTTCCGTGTGGTATCCCGACGCCACTCTGCTGGATAGGCTTGTGTTCCACGTATACCTAACGGCTGTGTCTTTGTGTTTCGGCGTATCCGCAGCATACCACACCCTCTTGTGTCATTCAAGAGAGTTTGCCGATCTGTGGGTGCGGCTCGACTATGTCAGTATCTCGGTGCTGATACTCGGTTCGTTTGTGCCAGGATTGTACATGGGGTTCTATTGTGAGATGGGCCTGCTCGGGGTCTATCTCGGAATGGTGAGTGTACATGTCCACTGTAAAATGGCCAAAGTAGCCAAAGGGGCTGATTCGTTGCGAGTAGATATTTTCCATGGCCTTGTTCAATGTCTATCAGTCCATGAAGGACCGGTATGGGTCAAAGAATTGGCTCACATCTCGACTGCTGCCGTTTCTGGGCATGGGGTTCTCAGCCCTCATCCCGATAGTTCATGCGGCGCTCATCTTTCCATACGAGCAGCTGCAGAAGCAGTCTGGCTTGCATTACTACTACCTCGAGGGCGTGCTTATGCTCATCGGGGTCATGTTCCTTGCGGTAAGTCTTTTGCCGTATTAAGAGCAGGCCGATGAAGTTTTCTGACTGGCCGTAGACCAAGTTTCCCGAGTGCTGGCTTCCGGGCACATTTGACTACGTCGGCGCATCGCATCAGATTTTTCATTGTTTCGTCGTCTTGGGTACGCTGAGCCACTTTGGCGGCATCATGTCCGGATATGATTATAATTACAGGAACAGGAGGTGCGCCTTGCACGCGTAGGGACAAAAAGTGGTGTGTGGATGAAGCCCAAAAAAAAATTATCGAGGGATCGTTTGATACATGGATAGATGGGGATTGGGAGTGCATTTTTCACGCCAAACCGTGTATTTCGATACGTGAGTACATGGATTAGAGACGGCAGCCCGCTGTAAGCGCCGTGACTGGCTTGATATTACTGATGAATTCGTCCGTTAGCAGCTGCGCTCCATCAAACTGACATGATGGGTGGTGGTTGTTGGATATGTAAGGAGTACGGAGTGCAATGCTGACACCTGTATAACGCTACCAGTGTTTCTGTTTCATGGTTGTTGGTACTATACTGACACTACGTCAGAGCTACTGCAATACCGCAGGCCCTTTCCCTTTCTGTTCAGCGCTTCGACCAAGCCACTTTCCACAAGGTGGGGCGACGTTGGCTAGCTTCCAAGTCAATTCTACAAATAGAGTCTGATAGCAGGGCGCTTAACACGGCGGGAACTTGCCAGTACTGCGGCCAATGAGGAACCTGGCTTCAGGGGGTAGTTGACACGGGCTTGAGCCACTGAGGAACAGGAACAAGGCGACGACTCCAGATGCCAGGCGAGGCAAGACGACGATTGGGCCCTTGTCCACCAACTTGTGCACCTTGTTCTAACGGCTTTGAGCCCGTCGTCGCCATGTGAGACCCCGCCGAACCCGTTTGCCGCCCAGTCCCCTGTTTTCAATGGAGCCGCTGTCGTCGAGTTTGGCTCCAGTCACCATTCACAGGAGGCGGCTGAACAAGGCCCTGGCCGGGGGGTGTGGTGACTTGGCGTGGGCATGGGGGCGGAGCGAACTGAAGCGGAGAGGAGAATGACAACTGGGCAGCAGGTCTTTCCCTGCAATACAAGACCGAGTGAGATTGGAGTCTGTTCGTTTCAGACTGTCCCTTTCTTCTTCCTTGGTCTCTTCCGAACGGCCTGGTGTTTGCTACGACGGTTGCACCTTTTCTATTTTCGACAAGGCTTTCTTGTTTCCTGTTTGGAGTTTGATACAGCTTCTCCAACTGCAGGCGGCCGCATACAGGGCAGCCAGCTTCTGGGATCATCCAAGGCGTTCTGTTGGAGAATCGACCCCGCCCCCAACATCTTATTCGAACAGCTCGAACAGGCTGTAAGCTCGAGCACCACGATATCGTCTGCTTCCCCTCTCAATCTTTCCTGCTTTTCTTGGCTAGTACCGACCAACCCGACCAACGCGCGTGGCCGCCTCAGAAGGCCCAAACCTACCAAATTCGTCGAGAGCTGTTGGTGGTGCTGCGCGAGGGGCACCCTCTTCGTCTTTGGGTGAGGCTGACGTGAGTTGCCAACAACCGGATACAAGATGGACAGGAGTCGCGGAATACCCGACCAGGAGCTGTTCCTGAGCCACCCAGCCCCAGACGACTGCGGCGATAGTCCTACTGTCGAGCCGCTGCGCATCTTCAAACCGAAAAGCCCGGAGCACTTTGGCCACAGCTCTGCGTCTCCCGCAAATCGGCCCTCGTTCCCTCTGCCTCCCGGCGCATCAAGCTCCGCCGCGCCGCTTCCCTTTCCAGAGGACGACGAGGTTCACAGACCAACTCCGCCGAAGCCCTACGGCTCTGCCTACAACGACACATCGCCTCGTCTGGACACGAGCGCCTTCGAAAAGAGGCCTGGCCTGGCTGAGCGGCGAGGAGCTCCGCCCAAGGTGATCCATTCGCCTACAAGCCCCGACGCAGATCAGGGACTGTTTGCACGGCCTCTGAATGACCAAGCTCGCCCGAACCCGGCTGCTGCGAGCTATGCAAACTACCAAAAGACCTACTATCCGCCTCCTGGCGCTGCGTCAACGGCTGCCTCGTCGGGCGATGCATCTTCTTCTCTGCAACCCCCTCCTGCAGAGCAGCTGAAGATGAGCGACCACGGTGTGAATCGCTTCGCATCTACAGCCTCAAACTCCACCACACGAGCCAGTCGAGGCTCGCCGCCACCTCCAGAGACTCCTATTGTCGAGCCCGGAAACATCCCCGGCGGGGGGATCGAGGCTCGTTATGCTGCCTCGGGTATTCCTGGCACGGCCACGCTCACCAGCTTACAGGCACACCACGCACAGAGTGCTGCCGCCGCACAGAGACTGGCGCAATATGGAAATCAAGCTCCTCTTCAACGTCCCTGGACGCCTACTGAATCACCGGACCAGGCTCCTTCAGGCCCCCCGACAGTCTATCAAGGCTCCAATCCCGTCTCCAGCCCCGGACCACGGCCGGGAGCCATCTCAGCTCCTCCACAGCAATCTCAAGCGCCGAATCCCAACCAAAACGGACAGAACGCTCCAGTGCAGGTCAGTGTTTTGGAGCAAGACTTCCAACGTCTAGGAACCAAGACGCCTCCTCCGGCATACTCAAGTGTAAATCCTGGTGGCTCAGGTTATCCCAAAGAAAAGCAGCGACCTCAGCAAGGCACTGCTCCTGTGGCCGCTACTACTGCTGTCGCCGCCGCCGCTACTGCCACTGTTGCTGCTGCTGCTGCTGCTGCTGCACCCGCTCGATCTAGTACGGCTCCTCCCACAGGGACGACCGCTTCTGCGTCACCACCGACTAAACCGGTGGCGGCAGCAGGCCCAGGAGCAAATGCCACAGCAGCAACCGCCTCGGGCCTGGTTTCGCCGGCCCTTCAGCACCCCGGACATCCTGCTTTCGCCAACGACCCTAGAGTTGAACCGAATGGACAGCCACTCGCGTCTCCTGTTCCTACCATTACTGTCCAGACTCAGACATCTGCCTCTCCGCCGCCCCTGCCAGAAGGCTGGATTGCTCACCTGGACCAAAACTCGGGGCAATACTACTACATCCACCTCGCGACGCAAGCAACGCAGTGGGAATTTCCCAAGGGGCCGAATCCAATTCAGCACGAACAGACGCCGCTCTCCCCCACCGCCTCTACGTATGGAAATCCCTTGACGTCACCAATGTTTGGCAAGCAATCCATGGCTTCACCCATGTTCCCTCCGCATACACCCGGCTATGCTGAGAGCATCATGAGCGTCGCCTCTCAAACGCCTACTGCTGCTGGGTTTTCCGGGCCCCCGCCTAGCTCAGGGGTAGACATGTACAGAATCCAACCCACCAACGGGGTCTATTTCGGTCCCTATTTGCGATATGTTAATATGGATGTTGAGAATGGCGTGTGGCATGGCAGTATTCTCATTGTCACGGATGCTCCTCAACCACCGACGATTCATATCCATCTGAGCGTAGATCTGTCTGCGAATCCGAGACAGCTAGAGCCACGAAATATCTTCGCTCATCAGCGATGGACCTTTTACAAGTATAACATTGATTTGCAGATGAGCGAGTCCGGCACGGAGCGGTGGACATATGCTGTGACCTCTCACCTGGGCTGCACTCGATACGAGTTTGTTGTTGCCGGCCGATACGAAACCACCTGGCGTTTCATTGCACACTCAGGAAACGACTTTGCTGCAAGCACTTCCCAGAACGAAAGAGCCCGTCTTGGCGGTGTTGGCTTTATGTGGAAAGATGTTCTGCAGAAGAATATTGACTGCGCGGGATTTCACGTCCAACTCGGGCTTGGAGACCAAATCTACGGCGACAGACTGTGGAGAGAAGTCCCCCTGCTGAAGCAGTGGCTGGCAATGAGCGGAAGGGATAACAAGAAGAATGTGCAGTGGACAGCTAGACATGAGGAGGATGTTGCACACGCCTACTTCCACTTTTACACCAGCCACTTTGATCAGCCATTCATAAGGGAAGCTTTTGCTCAGATCCCTCATGTTCTGCAAATAAATGACCACGACATGTAAGTGACATGACACCGAGGAAACTTTTCTTGGATGAACTGGAATCCCTCGACTGACGCGTACACAGCTTTGACGGCTATGGTTCGTACCCGGAATATATGCAGTCGTCGCCCATGTTCAAGAACATTGGCCGCATCGCGACTGAGCTGTATCTCCTCTTCCAGCACCACACGACGACCGAGATGATGCGAAACGTTAGCACCGACGACGATATTTTTACAATCACAGGCACAGGGTGGCACTTTGTCAAGTACCTGGGGCCTGCAATGGCTGTTGTCGGGCCCGACTGCCGATCGGAGAGGACGCAGGCTCGTGTTATGGCCGGGCCAACATACCAGGGCATATTCCCCAAGGTCGCTACACTGCCTCCAAGCGTCCAACACGTGATATGGATGATATCCGTGCCTATCGTGTACCCGAGACTGGACGCAGTGGAGAGCCTGGCCAACACGGTTGCTGCTGGCAAAAAGGCGGTAAACACAACGTACAACATTCTGGGCAAGGTCACAAGCTCAGTCGCCGGTGTCGTCGGCGGCAAGGAAATGGTCTCCCAGGGCTTCTCGCAGGTCAAGAAGGCAGTGGGCAAGACTGGACTCATGGGCAACGTGCTGAATCAGTTTGGCGAGCTGGATATTCAGGAAGTGCTAAAGGACATGTGGACACATGATACAAAGGACTTGGAGCGGACGTACTTTATTCGCACTCTGCAGGGCATTGCTCAGCAGAAGGGCATCAGAATGACCTTTTTGTCTGGTGGTGAGTAATTCTTGGACTATCTCGCTTCTGGTCAGACGAAACTAACCGGACATAGATGTTGCAGCTTCCGGCGCAGGCCTGGTGCACGATGCAACTCACCCTGGCGATCACAAGACCATGTACCAGATTATTTCGTCGCCGATTGTCAGCGCTCCGCAGGGCGGGTACATCCTGAAGCTTCTGCACAACCAGAAAACGCTCTACGTGCCCAAGAATGGGCAAAAGTCGACGCACGAAGTCTCGGACACCAAGGAAGACATGATGGAGATTTTCCACACGGATGCCAGCGGCGCGACTCGCGAGCTGAAGAAGCTCATGGGCCGCAGGAACTATGTCACATTCGTGGCGTACGACCAGGAGGCTGCCAACCAGGTTCCATTCAGCCCCAATCCCAGCATCAGCAGTAGTCAGCAGGGCCTGTCGAAACTCAGCCTGGCCGTCGACTTTGTGGTTCAGGGAGATGGAGCGTATACTGGGACGACCAAGTATGGGCCCGTGATTATTCCCCATCTCGAGCACGGCAGGTAGTTTTGTCTATTATTACGGACTTGGAATGGGGCACTGGTTTGCATTGGGGAGTGAGATGAAAGTATTCGCGATATTCCCCCCCCTGTTCCACGCTGGGTATGGCGGATGGGGGGTGTGTTTTTAGTTCAGTTATGTTGGCATGGCGTAGATTTAGCGTTAAGAATTTAGTTGTTCAAGTTGCAGCATTATGTTTGTATATTAAAGTAAAAACTCATTTGGCAACGGGGAGTGTGTAAAATTGACGCTGGTCTCGCCCAGATGCGAACCAGAGTCTGGTTTATTTTTATTTTTCGTGGTGATTGAACCCCGTGTGGCAGAAATATTGCCCAACCAATGCATACATGCCCCTCATCGCAACCGCGCTCGACGGAGCCCACCTAGAGTCCAAAAGTCTCCTTTACAATTCGAATAGTGTCCTCGGGGGACTTGACGGCGTGTCCAATGGTTCGGGGATCAGAGTAAATCTCCCAGTCGTTGCCGCCCTCAAAGGCCTTGTCGCCAAAGAAGTGGATCTGCTTGTACTCGACGCCGCCGGGCTTCTTGGCCTCTTGCTCGAGGTGCTTGAGGCAGTACGTCTTGTCCCAGCCCGAGGGGAAGATGTCAAAGGAAATCTGGCCGCCGATGGAGTAGGTCAGGTCGAGGTCGGGGAACTTTTGCCTGAGGGCCTGGACAAAGGCGGTGCGGACGCCGGCGCCCTTGTCAAAGGCCTCGAAGTCGTTGCGCTCCTTGGTGGAGGCGTTCCTGCCGACGGGCGACACGTTGATCATGCCGTTGCGGAACTCGACAAAGGTGCCGCGCTTGACGGGGATGTCCAGGTCCGCCACGTAGTGCAGGATGAAGTTGACCAGCTGCTTGTACCTGTCCTCGCCGATCCACTTGATGAAGCTGTTGGAGGGCAGTTCCTGGCTGAGCTTGTACGCCGTCAGGCCGTTCTCGGCGAAGCAAAAGTCGAAGAGGGTCGTGACGGGCACGTTGCCTGCCGGACGGCCGATTTGCTCCTGCTGCTTGCTGAGGTCGGAGCCGCCGACGAAGCCAATGGCGCACTTTTGCCGCAGCGCCGACAGGAGGGCGAGGATTTCGGGCGACGCGTCCTGGTTGTCTTGCCGTTAGCCCCGCTGCTGCTGCTTTTCCTCTCCTCTTTGAAAGTGCTCCTTCTTACCAGGCGCGCGGGCGTCAGTGTGCCGTCCACATCGAACAGGCAGATTGTGTCCTTGAGGGGACGCTCCTCGAGCGGAGGGTAGCTGCTGGACTGGGGTGCGGTCATGGCTGTGGAATCCTGCAACAGAGCTGACTTGCTGTCAAGGTTGATCGGGGAGCAAGGGCTTTGTAGAAGCTGCGATGCTTGAGCTGATGGATTGCTTTGGGATGGACGGTGGGGTTGCAAGAGGCAACGGAGGGGCAGAGTGAGCTAGTGAGGGGCGGTCAGGCAACGCCGTGCTGGGGAAACCGGAAACCGTGTGGGGTCAAGTTCAATTGGGCAGGGGCGAGGAACCGTCTTGAGTCTTGACTGCCGCATTCGAGATCCAATTGACCCCATGGGAGCTCAATTGAGCTGCCTTTTATAATTCACAGCCAGTCCTCGCTTTCCCCTTGCCAAAGCTCCCATACCCCCCTTCTACAGCCGTTCTCTTCGACATGGACGACGCAAGCAAATGTGTCCTTTTCCCCATCTTGAGGACACTTTTACATGGCACTAGTTTCGCGCCCCTGGCGGCTGCGCCACCCGCGCTTTGTTTTACACCTCGGCTGCCAATTTAACAGTTGGAATGTTGTGCCTTTTTTTTTTTTTTTTTGGTTTCGTGGCGTGTGCGGTAGGACCCTGTATGACTCCTCTGCATCACCGTTCAAACGACCAAGGAATTGGACACGTTGGCAAACTTGCGACGGGCCCCTTTTGACGCCCTATCTGCCTAAGGTAGGTAGGTACCTTGGTATGTACGGACTTTGGGTGAAGCAATTCACATGGTCGGTCTTCAACTCGGCTTGTGTCAACGCTGCTCCATTGTTATAACACATCCGCCTTGGCTATGTAAATTGTCAAGTATTCTCTATTTATACTTGCTGACGCTTCGCCCAATAAACGCCAATTATGCCTAAGCAGTATATCAAGTTACGCCCAAAGTATGCTGCCATTGACGCTTCCCATCAACAACTTTGATGCGGGAGCATTGAGATATAAGGGGCACAAGAAAGAAAAGAATAGAAAGGGCCAGACTCCAATTCAACAGCTCACAATTAGGCCATCATAGGATGGGGTCTGGGGTTGAAAAGAAGAAGAGAACAAGATGGAAACCATGCTCAACGCTATGCAATCAAGGAGGCCGTCTAATGTCTAAAATTCATGACTCCTGCCACACGCCAGTGACCTCGACTACCACATTGGCGGCTGTGCTCAGTGACCACAAGGCAATCAGTCCCCATCCAATCTTGCGACTTAGTATCCATTTGTTCAGCGGCACAATAATCAGCAACAGCGCCAGTATTATGAGAAGCGTGACGGCCGAGATCATGAGTGTTGGCCCGACTTTCACATTATATGGTCCGTATTGCATGGGCCGCTCTGGATGCTGAGCGTGCTTCTTGTTCGCGTTTTGTACCATCATGAGCACGCCGCCGATACCAATGCCCAGCAAGATATTGAGCATTGGTCCTCCAAAGCAAGCCGATCTAAATAGAGATAATGTCAGAATCTGCACCATAAGTATTCTTTGTCGGAGCTGTGTCAACTTACAATGCCATGACTGGATACCCCAGCCGTGCGACGGTAATGTCAGCTACGAGATCGCCCACGCTGTTGCCAGCCGCAAATATAGTCAGGCCAAGCAACGCCTCCGAGATGTTCAGAATAACTCCAAAGGCCTTGAGGACACCAACCACCTCGCCAGCAATAGTAGATATCCAAGCTATGCTAATGACGAACCCAAGGAAGCAGAGGAGGAAATGATATTTTGGTCGTTTTTGATCAGATGTGAATGAGAAGAGCAAGCCCAGAAGAATGAGAGAGACAATGAGTGTATACAAGATCATTTCAACCAGCTTTCTCCCCGGGCTAGAAAAGTCATCGGCCATGTTGGCCCACAAGATGAACACGGCAAACTGCGGCCCTGTGAAGAGTTGCACACACACGAGCCACCGGTTCCATGTTGAGGGCTCATTTGTCTCGTTGCTAACAGATGGCATGTCGGATAGCGGTTTCGCGACCCCTGGTCCACCTGTCTCTTCGCCTTGGGATGCAACAGCCGTGTCACCGTTTGCGAGGGAAATAAGTAGCGCTGACGATGGGAGATCAGCAGATACGCGGCTGCCCCTGCGGCTCAGCGTGTGTCTCCTATATCGCTCCCATTCTCCTTCTGGTTCAATGCCTTGCGGTTCGATGGAAATAGGTGGAATTGCGTGGCCGAAACCCCGGTCGCTCGCATCGTCAAGGGTAGTGAGGTCGTCCACCGAGCTTTCATTGGCCTCGGACTCGACGACCGGAAGTGTAATGACAAGCAGAAATATGCTCGGCACCGATATCGCACTCAAAAACTTGTCCCAAATCGTTTTCTCGCTCCATGCTTGCAGGGTCGGGAAAAGTGTGGCAAAAAAGACGTGAGGTGGCGGGAGAAGAGCATAGGGCCACCATCGTATTGGCCGGTGAGCTCCTCTAACGGGCTCCGGCATGTCTGGAAAGTAAGAATTCCGACGTTGGCCGCCGGAGGGTGGCAACATGAAGTCCGCATTTCCCACATTCGGGGTGGGTGTCAGGACCATGGGCGAGTCTGCATAGCGTGGGAAGGGAGAGGCTGGTGATGAGCCTTCACTCCGGCTGCTGCGTCTGCTGGGTATCATCAAATGCAAGTGGTCCTGTTTTCTATGCGCCTGTGCACCGCCGTTGGTCCCTCTGGTGTCAATTGCTCCAGTTGAGCCAAGGGGGGGCGGTGCCAAGTTGCCCCCGACGACGTACGGGGTGGAAGAGCATGTGCTATGGCTCGAAGTAGGTGGTTTTGACGTGGTTGGCGAGGGATCAGACGCATTCTGGATCGCTTCATCTGCTAGAGGAGGAAGAGAGCCCGACAACGGCGCTACTCCGGCATACGAGAAGGCTCTCTCTCGAGCAGGCACTCCAGGGGTTGACACATTGTCCCAGAGGCCCGAGTCCGGTACCAGGCCGGTCGTGCCTCTCCTTGCCCGTCCGCTCAGGTGATGGTCTGAGTAGCTCCGTCCAGGAATATGTGAAAGCTGCAAATTGCCCTCTCGCTGAAGCTGAGCCAAGGCAGATCGGAATTCCAAAGCGCCGACTAAGCTCGGACGTATTGTATTCATTTTGTTTGAGCTTCTTTTGCTCGTTCGTAAAACTCGCATGCTTCTCGACACTTCGGCAGCCACCATTCGTTCATGATCTTCTTCATCGCTACCATCGTCAACGGAGCCGTCATTATCGCTGTCTTGGTCTGGGCCTTCGATATCAATTCTGGGGTGTCGCTCCGAGACTGATAGGTTTGTCCTCGTCGAAGTACTACCAGAATCTTCCGCAATGTCGTCTTGGGAAGTTTCTGGTTCATCGCGGTATGGTTCTCCGGCAAGCTCATCGCCCGACTGGCTGGACATTCCATAGAAGTGGCTGCGTGCCTCACCCTCTCGCCGCAGCCGCCGCTTCCTCTGAGTCGAGTACCAATGATATCCCACGACGGTAATTACGTATACGAGGTAGTAACCCACCATGGCCCAGCACTCCCAGAAACGCAAATGGCCGTCTGCGAGAAACACCATGGAAAATGCCACTGCCACGATGAAGAAGCAGATATCTCTCGCATATGTCTTTCTGTCCACGCGGAACTCGCGCACAAGGGCCATGGAACCGGCTACAACGCCAGTGATAAAGCAGGCTGCGCCTATCAGCTCGCCAACGGCCATGCCCGGGCTATTGGAGCTCATGGCGGCAAAGGTGCTGAATACGTCTGGGGATCCGTTGCCAAAGGCGAGAAAGGTGACGCCAGTGAGACTTTCGCTGAGACCGAGAATAGATGCAATGGTGCTCAGATTGATGCTGAAGAAGTCACTAGCCGCGATGCCAATAGTAGTAAATAGTAGCCCGAGCCAGACCATGAGCAGCGTGAAGCCCATGGGTTTTACGGCGTGGAACGAGCAAAAGTACCATTCGAGGTACGGCAACAGGCCGGCATCTTCATCCACGCAATAGCTTCTGACGAAGGTGCACTGGTCTATTGCCAAGTGCACATCGCCGCATTTGGGCTCTTCGGACCGTCGAAAAAGGGACTCGGGTCCATCTTGTCGTTGCTGGGCTTTTGCATGGCGATGGGTCTGGAGGAAGATGGACGCCGCCGTCAAGACACCGAGGAGCACGATGGTGGCGATGAAAGGCCGGGAAGGTATCCGACTCCCTCTTATTCTGGCTGGCGGCATCTTGGCATCGTTCTCATATCGCAGAGCCCGTCTGTGTCAATGATGCCGCAAGCCTAGTGGTGATGGCTCTGCAAAAGAAACTTGAAGACGCGGGGGGGTGGCGCGGCAAATCTACCGAGACATCTCGAGTGAATGACGATTTGGGGCCGGGTAAGAGACCCAGAAACTTGGAGGTACGGAGAAGGTATTTGCGAATGCGTACCTTAAAAGCAGCGCGTTGGGATGCAATTGGTCCGGGCTCAGAGGTGCTGGGGCTCCTTGGGAGGGTTTTGGGAGGCCCCCAGCATGACCAGATGGATCAGGTGGCGTGATTGGATGTTCAGCAAAACAAGCGCAGTAAGAACAAGGACGCTAATGCTCCTGGGTTGTCTGAGCTCTTGTGTAACGCCACTTCTCGCTCAGCCACACTGATGTTGGCGTGTTGCAGCTGAACTTGATTTTTGCATGAACCGCCGAGTTTGCCATTCAAGACCATGACATGTGGAAAGCATATTTACAATAGCCTTTGAACAGATACCGAGTCATGCGTATGCAGACCCTCCAAGAGATGATGCAACTCCTTTTCAGCATCGGTACATGGCTTGGCAAGGAGCTCCAAGTCCAACGAATCCAGCGAATCCAGCTCTGGGGCGTCTTTCCGTCTGGGATAATTTCGACCCAAGATCAAATGCTCAACGTCTTTACAGTCTGCGTCCTCTATTCTGTGCGTTTTTAAAGAGCCCTGGGCGGCGCCTGTTCATTGTGACCGCCACTGTGACTGCTTCAGAATCGAGCGGTGAGTCAACAAGTAAGCAAGTGTCCGCCCAATGTCCAGCATGTCCATGTCGGTTAAATCCATTCAAGTCAGCTCGCCCAATGCTCAAACACTATCCAAATTGTCCGCCTTGTTCACCCTGTACCACGTGGGCTATTGAAGCTTCTATCAGGTCCATAACTTTAATTGCGTTATAACAAGTGGTATCCATGTTTAGTCTGGGTGCGGACAATGCCGTGTTGCACATCCTCTTCAATACTACCACGCGCGCCGTTACACGAGGAGACACGGCCATGGTCATGCATCGCAGGTATCCATCATGTCCCATACCCTAGCATCAAGCCTGTTGACTTCACAGTCGAAAAACGACCGCACTCAACGCGCCTGTTCATTCGTAAAATACCATCTGCTTTGAATCCACATACATGACAAGTCAAAAGCTGTTGGTGATGTAATAGACAAGATAGGTATAGGTACATACATAGATAATAATTCCATCATCGGTGGTCCGTGCTCTGGCGTATCACGTGCTCGTAGTGCACCGTTGTTGGTTGTTGGGGCCAGGGGCGAAACCACAGCCAATGGCGGGCTCCATTGTGTACATGCAGCCGATTAGGCATTTTGTTTACTTTCGTGCGCCCGTTTCACAAACCAGGACGCGACAAAAGCCAACATCGAGCATTGCCTCTGCATTTCACCACACAACAACAGCAGGAGATGCCTCGGGTTGCCCAAGTCCCACGCGCCAGAGGCGTCAAATCGACGTCCGATTCCACGTCAGCGTCGCCCTTCAAATCTCCTGTAAAGTGAGCTCTGCCCCCCCCCCCTTTTTTTTTTGCCAGCCTGCGTCATTGCCAAACCCCCCGCATCAAACAACAAAGCTTTACGCGAGACCACCATTTCGCGCGCATGACGACGCATATTCTCACACATTTACGCTGATTAGGATACCTTTAAACGACGATGCGCACGAGAGAGGACAGCGAATGCATTCACGAAAGGCCCTACATGAGAAGCAGATCAACGAGATCAAGGCAGCAGCGACGCCCCGCAAAGGCAGCTTGAGGCTGGATGACATTGAAAATGCCTCGCCAGGCTCTGCCCTCGGCACGCCTCGAGGCGGTCGGATAGGCGAAATCACCGAGGAGGTCATGGTGGGAGGCGTGTCAGTGACGCCCGTCAAGCGAGTTCCGATCCTCGCCAACTTCGAGGAGTGGATGAAGATGGCGACGGACAACAAAATCAATGCAACCAACTCATGGAACTTTGCCTTGATCGACTACTTCCATGACATGTCCCTTTTGAAGGAAGGCGATGGTGTCAACTTCCAAAAGGCTAGCTGTACTTTGGACGGCTGTGTCAAGATTTACACAAACAGAGTCGACAGTGTCGCCACCGAAACCGGAAAACTGCTGAGTGGTCTGGCTGACAGCAGTAGCAAGAAGAAGGGGCGCGACGGTGAGGATGCTGAGGGAGACGAAAGTGAGGAGGAATTGGACGAAGATGGAAACCCCAAGAAGAAGACAAAGAAGAAGGTACAGATTTCCGCATCTCTGCCCACTACTGCCGCGTGATACGGGCATCCTTTTTTTTAATCCCCTTTGCTGACACATGCCACTTAGACACAACGGTCATCAGAGGCGACCCTTGCTCCATCCTTCAGCGCGCTGCAGCTGAAAAAGTTCGAGCTCGAGTTTACCGTTGATCCTCTGTTCAAGAAGGCTTCAGCAGATTTCGATGAGGGTGGTGCCAAAGGTCTGCTGCTCAATCATCTCATGATTGACTCTCAAGGTCGGATTGTCTTTGATAGTAGCGACGATTCAGGAGATGTTGCCCCGGTTGACAAGAATGAGGGCAACGAATTCGACGGCATGGACGCAGATGCCGACGAAGCTGATATCACGGCGCAGTTGGAAGAGAGGCCGGCTGAAGAAATGCTCGAGGAAGACGACGAGCCCACAGTGGAAATCGACCTCGTCTCCCTTGGGCAGAAATTTCTGCCTAGTTTTGGCCAACTCGATGAGCTCGATGTATGCCCTTCGCTCAAGACCTTTGATCTGGGAGACCCGTCGGGCTCTATGGATATCCCGTTCTTGCGGGCTCCCGAAGACTGGAGAGATCCAGACAAAAACCAGGCAGTGGGTGATCATTCTGGAATGCTCATCGACGACGACGCCCCCATCGGGTTCGATGACGATGACCTCGGCCTGGGCAGCTTTGACATTGGCGGCGATGTGGCATTCGGCGAGGGAGGTGAGGCTTGGGCCCGCGATGCAGCGATCGCACCCCAGATGAGGGTGTATGATGCAGGGCTGGGCGAGGATGGCGCTGATGGCGACGGCTTTGATGACAACGGTGAGTACATTGTATCCATGGTGAAGCCCCAAAACGCAGATAAGATGCACGAAGACATCTTGGGCTTCTTTGATCAAGCTTTACAGAAGAACTGGAGCAGTGCGGAACACTGGCGTATCCGCAAGATTAAGGATGTCAACAAGCCCGCGGGCGAGACAAAGAAACGCAAAGAAAAGGAGCCGTTTGAACTTGACTTTGCCGCGCCTCTCGAGCCCGCCATCGCGGACATCATCTACACGCAGGCTTCCAGTAACTCTGTCATCAGCATGCCGAAGAAGGATTGGAAATCCAAGTCGCGCAACCTGCTCCCTGACGACAAACACTTCAACTCTAAATCGCTGCTCAGTCTCTTCTTGAAGCCAAAGGCACGCTTGTCACGACGGCAGATGATGGGTAGCTTTGGCCCACGCATAGGATATGGCCAAGATCAGCAAGACGACAACCAGCAGATTGAAATGGACGAGGCTTTCTGGGCTAAGCAAAAGGGACCCGAGGAAACGATGCTCCCAGAAGGCGACTACGATGCGAATTTCTTCCAAGACGACGGCTTGCCTTTTCCTGGCGGCGATGACGCGGATGACGACGATCTTGAGTTTGCGGATGCACGCGAGCATCTGTCTCCCGATGGTGATGTAGGCATGACGGAAGCGGGGGGCATCACTGCCATGTTGGGAGGAGAGACATTCACAAATGCGGCCTTTGGACATACCCTCGTGACGTCGACAAGGAGAATACGGCCAGAATACGTCAACTATGCCCGGAAAGCCACAAAGGTTGACGTGCGGCGGTTGATGAAGGAAATCTGGAAGGGCATGGCATTTGACCAACTGGATGTACGTGTTTGCCTCTCTCGTTTTCCCCTCCTTTTTTCTCCTTTTTTCTTCTTCTTCTTCTTTTTTTTTTCCATTTTCAACCCGTGCTAATCTGTCATCTACAGGCTCCGCCCCAGGACCAAACGACCATTCAGGCTGGCTCCGAAGAAGAAGAACAGCGTCTCCCCCCGGAAACGGACCCCACACTCAACTTCACAGAGGTAATGAATGGCCTGAAATCAGTATACCCCAAGACGGCCATGAACGATATATCGACCTCGTACTGTTTCATTTCCCTGCTGCACCTGGCGAATGAAAAGGGTCTAGTGATTGACAAGGCGGACAATCTCGAAGAACTAAGGATCCGGAAGGACTGGACGGCCAAGGTGACCGAGGGCGGAGACTAAACAGCGCGGGTTTGTTTCTGTCTCGAGACGGGTCCAAGTGGCATTTAATGAGGAATGTGTATGAAGCGGATGGACATGGTGGCCTTGTGTGTACATTGCTGCAGCTACGGATACAATATATTTTGCACACAACATCCGATGGCGACTCAGCGAATGAAGGAATAAATGTTCACTTGCTCACCGTACCCGTTGCGTCTCCGGTGACCTAGTATGCGGCCTGGTGTCATTTCCCTCTCGCCCTCTGCAGGGTGACGCACTCGCAGGGTTTCAGGACAACATGGGAAACTGCCCAAAATCCCATAGCGCTCCAATATAGGCAATCTGGCTGGGGCAATCCGTCTCCACACCCACCCGGAGCAGATCCGGCTCCGTCTCCACAACGGGTTAAAGAGACGCTAGCCTTGTTTTTTCGTGAGTATCAGGAACACAGGACGTTGCGGGTGCAAGAGATCTACAGCTGGAAGTGTAATATTTGTTCCCTCCCGTCCTCTTTGCTTTCGCAGCATCTTTTGTTTCTTCACCCATCCCTTCGACTTCATCGCCCCTTCATCGCCCCCTCATCCAGCTTTGATTTGGCTTTCCTCATCACCCAGGGAGCGTGCACTCGCAACCAGCTCCGAGGCATCAACGCCACCATCAAGTACATAACCACGTCGCTCTTGGCGCATACACAACAATGTTCATAGTCGACATGTTGTGGGCAGTTTGATTTGATTGCACGGGAATCAACGCGCAACATACACCCTGTACCTCGACCAACACATGTACTTTTCTGTCACCATCAAGTACAGTTGTTCTCGGCCAGTCAAAGCTCTTGCGTCATGGTCCAAGCTGCCATTCCATTTTGCGTCCTATGGTCATCCTAACTCTATACGTGTTCCATCAGTGCATCCTAGCTTGGTTTAGATTGTCCACACGCTCCCAATTATTCAGATACAAGTCCGTGTCGCTGCACACACGCCTCTCTGGGCGAGAAATAGTGTTTCACAATTGCCACCTTGGCCCCAACGCCCGTCACGGCTGCCCAGAAATGAGAAAGGAAACCCTATATCGGCATCATCCTTCATTTCGAATGAAAAAGAACAAAATCAGAAAAAGTCTTGCCCGTCGATGTTGTGACAAAACAGCCGTCGTTGATGAAGATTCGAGGGTGTCGCCAATGTTCTCCGAATAGCCTTGTGAAAAAGAAAAAATACAGAAAAAGAAATACAATAAAAGTGGACAAAAGGGTCCAAGGGTTTCGTGCCTCATCGCCGCTTTTGTATTTCGAAAGAATCCTGATCGAATCTGGACACAGTCAAAATCACAAATCAAGAAATCCGCCCTGACACTACCGTCGCACACCGCGTCCAACGATTTCTCCCGCTCTTAACAAAGCATCCATACCATCCAGGTTATCCTTCGATGTGGGCGTTTGCCTCTGACGTGGCAATGTGTCATCCGTTGTCATAACAACATCTCCTTCGCTCGACTGTTCGACCTTCATGTGATGAAACGGCGACGAGTCGGATTGAAACCCTTGAATATCATTAGTCACTTGGTATGGGCCCTTAAAGGCTACAGGGGGAGACTGTACCGTATCCGCTAGGGCCTTGAGCAAGGCGAATGGGATGCTGTTCCGTGCTGGCCATGCCTGGTCCTGGGGCAAGAACTGAATTTGGCTGTTCATGTACTGAAGGACCAGGAGTGGTATGGTTTGAGAGCAGAGCATGAATCGGGAGAGGCCCCTCTCCGGACCAGCCAAGGCTGCCAGTCGGGCTACCTGACATATTAGTGCCATTCGATGAAGATTCGTGTCGCAAAGCAGGAGTTTGTTCCCCAGTAAGCAGGGCTACACCATCCAGCGACTTCCTTGTGGAGCTACGCGCCGGCCGACTGGGATATGAGCGTCCATCCGCCACGGTAGGGTGGGTGGGTGGCTTCTGTCTGGAATCCAACATGTCATAGAGAGAGGGCAGTTGTTGATGCATTGACTCGGCTGGAGGTCTATCACGAATTGTGGACTGCTGCCGGGAGTGATGGTGAGGCTTCGGTGGACTCCCGCCTTCGAAGTGCAGCGTCCGCGGAGATTGGCCAACGTCGTCATATGAGTTCTGAGCTGAGATCGGAGTCGGAGCAGTTGAGGAGCGCGAGGATCCAGCAATCGATGCAGTGGAATTCACACGTTCCCGTCGTGTTGGCGGAGGTTCACTACCTTGAAGCCGCTCACTACTGCTGCCGCTGGCGCTTGAGTTGGTAGTATTTGGCGTTGCGCTACTACTTGTGCTCCCATGCCGCAGTCTGGCGGGCTCAATCTTGGCTCGTTTCAAAGCGTCTTGCCCTTGTCCAAGTCAGTTTGGCATGGTCAAAGTGTTTTCTTGCGAGGAAAGTACGGTACTCTCTCGACGTGTTGCGATGCGAACAAGATTTGAGCTTACCTTTGGACTGCTTGGCCTGTCTCTCTTTAAAATCGTGGAGATACTGTGCGTACTTGCGGTATTCGGGCGTCTTTTTGTATTCCCCCAATTCTCGATGGTATCTCTCTTTGGCGGCATTGGCTTGGCTCTCATAAATGTCTTTCTCGGCAGGTTGAAGGCTCTGCCAATTTTCTCCTACCAGCTTGGCAATCTCTGTGAAGGTGAGATTGTGACTTTTGAGATCTTCTCTCATTTCTGGAATTACGCAATCAGCGCCGTCCAGCACATTTGCACTCTCGGTATTGGAAGACACCCACTGTTAGAAAACAAGACATATGCAGAAGGCGGCCGCTCTGGGGCATTTTCATCTGGCTAAACGGCCATGTCAGCTTTAGGACTCTGGACACATGGAACCTGCAGGCTGCAAAGTGTACGCACCTTGGGATGGCGTCGATACTTCCTCTTGGTGACACCGCTGGTCTCTGAGCTCCCATCGGTTCGGGGCGCATCCCGTCTTATTCCATCCTGCTTTGGTTCGTCGGATCCCTGTCTGGCAGACGATCCTAATGATACACTAGGTGCAATGCCCCTGGCGTTTGCTATGCGTCGTTGCAACTTCTAGTTACAAAAGAAAATTAGCTACATGCTGAGCAATCAGTTCTGCAGGTTGAGACGTTCACTCACTCTTCGATAACCCAGCTTGACACCCAAGGCGTCACTATTAGCAAGTGTCAGCAGATCTGGATTCAGCAAGTTCATCCAGCCACGGGCTCAGTCACTTCTTGTACTTACAGATCGGACTCTTGTATATCGAGGATAGTGTCCCAAGTGTCAAACCCCTGGTCAATGAATGCATCGAGATATTGGGCCAGGCCCAAGTCTGCGAAAATACGGTCAAGTTCTTGAGTCATACAGTCTGATTTCAGAGCAGAGTCAGAATACGTTGTTGTTGAACAGATGGGGATTTCGAAGATTTGTCAAGTAATGGCCAAAGGGTCGACATCTAAACAGATGCTGGATAGTTTACAGGTTGGTGTCAAACGGCTCCAGAAGTATTGAGGACGGGACAACGGGGACTGATTTTAGACAGACTGTGGCCATATGACAGACAAGCTAAGCTGCCTGGACTTTTCGAGGGGGGCTGAGGCTAGTCGAAAATGAGCCGCAAAGTTCCTGATTTTTTGGGTTGGTTGGCGATGCGTTCTTGACGACAGCTACAACCAGGAATACCACGGGTGTACAGAAATCGATATTTGATTGCGACGGAGGGGAATCGACAATGTTTTCGTCGACTGGTTTAATGTAGAGTATTCGGGCAGTGGTCAAATGTATCGTATAGCGACGTAATCGAGGAAGGCGACCCAGATGAATAATATAGCACTGCAGGTCGGAAGGAATGTCGAGATTTTGGTGGGTTGGTGCACTCTGGAGGTGGCAATGATGCAAACAATGACGATGAGGGATGGTGGAGTTTGAGATCTTGATCGATTGCTTCGCTGGGTCAGCGTGCGCCAGGGCAGCAGGCGGGTGGGCAAGGGCTGGCTTGCCAAGTCGTCCCTCTCCGTATGACGAAAGTAGTGAGAAAGGACTCAGGTACACAGGTCACGCTGTTGCCTTTTCCAAGCAGTGTCTTCTTTGGGTCTAGTGGCCGGTGTTGTATATGATAATCTCGAGGATATTCACGCCGTTCTTTGGAGACAAAAGGATGCGCAATCTCAAGTTGAAAGGAACTTATTGCAACAGCATGTCTCGGACGCGAGAGACGGGTTCAATCGATAGGAATGGGAGGCTCTGGCGACAATGGAAAAGGAAAAAGAAAAAAAAGAAGGAAAAGAGGGCGATTCAAGAGTCGGAGATGTGCTTCAACACAACTGACGGGCTCTATGTTGGAGAAAACGGTGCCATGATACCAAGGCAAACATGGCCTAGCCCACGCAGTGGGCGAGATGGTCAGAGTGGAGAGCAAAGAAACGGAGGAACGAAGGCTCCCATCCCATTCTTGGATGCGATCATGATGGATGGGCTGGAGAATCCCCCCTGTGGGTGTGTGCCTATAAAAAGTATACATGGGTTGTACCTGGTGGGCTGGAGAATACCACAGCTCGGCCATGACTTGACACTTTCACCTCGCAACACCGCGATTGGGCAAAAATGGCCAGAAAACCGAGAAAATGGATTCTCGGTCCCTTCCGTTTACAAACCCGCTCGTCCTGCAGCAAGTGCCTGATGGCAAGGCAAGACAACTGTCCGAGCACTGAGTGTAGAAGTGAATGTCACCCGCGTCAGGGGCCGGTATTTGTGCCGGATCCGCTTGTAGCCAGCCAAGGAGAATTATATGTACTCGAAGCAAGGAAAAGCATGTCGATCTCGGCCAAGAGAGAGGCTGGACAGGGACCAAGGAAAAGAGGTTCCGTACCGCTGGAGTATGTGTGTGTACATTTGCGGCTTTTGGACTGCTCCAGCTTCACACCCAAAGTAGATTTGTGAGGCAAGCTTTCAGTCGGGTTGGACCGATCCTTGCAAGCTTGCAGCTCGTGGCAGGTGGAAAGGTGGAAAGGTGGCGAACACAACCGCACCCGCATCCGCAAATGCAACGGCAGTGGCAATGGCAATGTCCATTAACATGAACAAGAACATGGCAAACCCGGCCGGTGCGCATGGCCATCTCGATGCTCTCGTGGGCCGTGGCTGTCCGAGCTGATACATACTTTATGTACCTACTTAGTACTTAAGAGGTAAGTACCATCCCACATGCTGGCGACCGTTGGCCTATGATGTAATTGCCTTTCAAGATTAGCGGGGTCCAGTGATTTGAGAGTTGCCAATGACGCAAAGCGCCTGCACAGAGCTTGAACAAAATGGTCAGTGCAAAGACGCTCAAAGATATTGATACTGAATATTCGGGACACCCGGCATAACACGACACAAGCCAGCCCTGTGGCTCATCAAACACAGGGTGGTACCATCTCCAGTCCGTGTTTCCATCATGTCGCGCTTGGGGATCATGATGCCGTCGACCAACATCTACCATCTGGGCATTTGTCGTCGCAGGGTGGTCACTGGTGGTGATGATGATGCGCAAGGTGCGTGCGTCGAGATATTACCGCGGCCCCGCCTGGAGATTTTCCCGATACATGACAGAGTACGGAGTACTTGCGCCCAGAAATATTATTCCCGATATGGCTACGCGGAGTCGAACTTTTTAAGATTAGGCGCCTGTTTGCCACGCGGGAGGCTATCAGGAGTGCCAAACAACTAGCTCTGCGCCTGGTAATGGCCGTCCAACGCTACTGGAAACGAACCCGCCTCGCAAATAGCGTAGCCATGTTGTTGCGAGTCAATACAAGTGGTTCTGTTCTTGCTGCTTGACGTTCAATCTCGATCTGCCATCCCACAAAGGCACCAGGCCAAGGTCGCGGATTGGCTCGGCAGCGGCCATATCTTTATCCGACGCTGCCAGGCCGCGCTTGCCTTTCTGGCTGGCCATTTCGCCTCAACCCCCCTGTCAGCTCCCATTGATGCAAAGGCAGCCAATGAGGTTGCTTACTACGCTGGTACGCCTACGCCCCTGGCGTGAAGCATGGACGGATCAGAGGCTGGAAAACATCTGCGAGAATCGACCTTTACATTGATGATCGTAAAAATCGGCAACCACCAAATGGCAGATGCCAACCACCCCTTGCGCAGCCACCGTCTGCTGCCTATGGAAAGTCGGGCATCGGTAAGGGGGCCCCACGGAACACGACAGAAACAAAATTTGGTCTTCCAGGGCTGACGGTCGACGATAGCCAAGGATCAAGGCCATTCAACCTGTGACAGTCGAGAGCCTCCGTCAAACAGAGACAAAACGGGGGCCGCATTTGGAGCACATGGTCAAAATGAAGTCATCACCTGACAGCATCACCGTTTCCCCAGCACACTCGCCAACACCGTCAGCTAATATCAGATGGAATTAAAGATGGCAGAAAACCGGTTGCTTCTGTGGATTTTTTTATTTATTTTTCTGACCTGGCAGAATCAACATGATTGAGCATTGGCCAGAGATCACTGCGGCAAGTGTCTTGAAAGGGTTGCTAATGCCGGGGCAATGAATGGTATGGTGTGTCTGGAAGGGGAGGGGAACCAACAAGTTGCCCCCCGGTCAGGAAACTTCTCGTCATGGTATGTCAATGGGATTGTGAGCCGACTGACCAGAGATGTGGATGGAGGTCCGAAATCTCGATGTCCCCAGTCAAGCCCAGATGCTCATACGAAACGGAGATCTAAGCACAGCAGCACTAGACGGAGTGGTGACAAAACGGAGGCCAAAAGCATCCACCGTTGGATCAGGGCCACGTTGGGTGAAACTGAGTCCTGCACCGGACCTTTTGTTATGACTAGTGCGCACAATTGATAGTGTACTTGGCCAGGTTCTACAGCACTGCCCGGTCCGTGAAGGCGACATTCGAAGGAATAATGGGAGATGGCGTGGCCGTGGCATTTGAGTGTAGGAGCAGAGAGTGTGGGCAGCCACCATCCTTCTCGCCGCAGGATTTGCTCCTCCCTTCATCAATGGCCTTCGTCTTGGGAATCTCGATTCAGTATGGGCAAATTCCAATTTCGCATTCCCCCATCCTGAGGGGGGACCGGAAATGTCAATTCGCAACGACTCGTTGTTTTGGCGGCGGGCCGCATCGAAGGTGACAAGTTTGTTCTTGCCACTCTCAGGCGTCTCTCTCTGCAGGGCGCCCTCGTCTCTGGCGCGCCTTGTCCGTCCTCTGCATGCGCACCTTGAAAAGTGCCTAATTCGTTCTGGGACAAGGCTTCCTGGGGAAGAAACATCTTTGGCGGCGTCGAACTACCGCTTGTTGCCCCCGTCAAGCGGCAGGCCCACCTACCCTATATAAACCGTAAGTCAAGCGCTTTGGGAAGGGGCTGAGGCTCGTTGTCCTGGTTGGTCGCTCAGAGGCCAGAAATGGCCTGATTTTGCTTTCTTTTTGTAGCTCCGAGAATCCAGTGCATGCATGAGCCATGATGGAGTGCATGTTGGTGACGTGGGTTTGAGACTAATTGCTTCTTTCCCTCAGCGAGACCCTGGATATCTGTTGCGGACAGAATATTGCGCGGCACCATTTTGGTCATTGTTTTTTCTTCTTTCTTTTTCTTCTTGTCCTTATCCCCCGACCTTTGCCCCCATTTGGTCAAGGTCGGGTCTGGAATACCAATATCTGCGACGGCATGTGACAGCATGTGTTGGATTCAAGACCCAACTGCTGCCATAGGGTAGGGTAGATACCTGCTCGGTATTATCCATTACCGAGTTGTGCCCAATTCACTCAACCCGAAGCCGGACGGCAACACAATGTGTAACCCGACCCGAGAGACACAACAGTACTCCGTGAGGAGTACCGAGTACAGGGCACTCCTTTTCATTTCATAGAATGGGTTTGTAGAATTGGCTGGCAAGGCAGACCACAGACAGAAACAAGGTTACAAAAACATACAATAATGCAACTCGGGGCAATGTCGTGCCACTCCCCGGCAGCCAGTCGTTGACACACTCAATATGTATAAAGAACCAGACACCATCTGCAAAAACCGTGATAAAAATCTCAGAGTATCATGTAAACCACCAGAAAGATATGTGCCAACATCACTGGCAGCTGCAACCGTCCACCCGCCTCGTCACGTGAGATGACCACAATGCCCGCATCCACCGCCGGTCCGGTCCCAAGAAGGACATATGAAACGCACATAACGAGCTCTTCGAACCAGAAACCCCCCGTCTTTGCATTGCCGGCTGCTTCCAAGAAATAAAATGACTTTGGCAAAGGGCGCTTCGACCCAAGGGGAGCGCAATGGCGCTGAAACCGCAGATCTAGCACAGGTAGAAACCACACGCCCCCCCTTGGCATGAACAGGAGCGCAACAAGTCGGCAGTTACTGACCAGGCGCAGGCGTACCGCGAATTAGCAAAGTAGGTTCTTCTGCGGCAGCACACCGCCATCTACACTCCACCCTGAGGCGCAGGTTCTTGCTGACTGGGATCCCTACAGGGGCGAGCAAACTGCCACCGCGCTGGAAGCGAGCCTGACGAACCTCGAGTCCAAGCTCGATGCCATGCTCGCGGCGCTGGAGGGAAAAGAATCCAGCACCGCGGACAGGCCGACCGGGCATGCAAAAGGCAAGCAGTGAGCTTTGCCGCGCCAGGGGAGGCATGGGGGGTCATCTTGTTTGGCGTTGGGGCGTTTAGTTGAATCGTAGTCAAAATACAAGCACACTTACATATACAACATATGGCCAAGTCATTACTGCCCGGTCCATCTCACACTTCTCACTCAGCGAAAAGCCGGAATGGGGCAAAAAGGATGAACGAGGAACAGCGCCTCACGCGCCACTTTCAAATATTCGCTAAGCCAACTCAAACTGTCCTCCCATCGACCCCCCTCCATCACCGAGTAATAGTAATAAAGGAGATCAGATCATCCCCAGTACCTTTTGATATCCACCCCAAGGTACAAAACAATATAACAAAACCCACGTTTCGTTATGCCATTTCAGCCGCCCCCCCTTATTTGCCGTGATGGAAAACCAAGGGGCATGTTGCTATAGAGCCTCTTCTGTATTCCATGTCTTTCCTCCAGCAGTAGTCTTTCCATCCATAGCAAGCAGACAGTAAGGAAACGAGAAGAAAGGGTGAAAAAAAAGAAGAAAGAAAGACAAAAAAAAAAAGAAATGGAAATGAGAAGGAAGAAAAAAGGGAGAGAAAAAAAGACACACATCCAGTCCGTTTAGCCGACCATGTGCACACTTTTCCCCTCCAAAAATTCAGTTCAACAAATTCGAGACGAGTTATACTGACTGCAAAACACCATTGTGAGTAGAAAGCAACGAAAGAGAAGCAGCCCTCCCCAAACACCATTATAATAAAATACATTGCTTAAAACATAAAACGAGCCCCCTCAGCCCTCAAGCGAGAAGCACTGTCCGTCCATTCCAAGCCAACGGCGGGGGGTTAGAAAGGGGTTCCTGCTTCTTTCCGTGCTAACATCTAGCGACAACGCCGAGCGCATTTGTGCGAAGATGCTATTGCCAACCATGGCAAACGAGTCGTAAAAGAATAACCAAGGGATATGTCACCCAGGGCCATGACATGATTGATACATGCACGCGTCAAAAAGACAATCGTTATTTGGTAAGAATAGCAAGGCTAAGAATCGAGACGTGACCATCTGCATCACTTGTCTAACCGGATATGCTCCGCATGTCGGAGAGATCACGTCGCCGTCTCGCCCAAGCATCCTCCTCTTCGGCGGACACAATCGAGGGGCCTTCGCCATCTGGCTTCGCGATTGATTCTCGGCTCGTCAGCGATCGGTTCTCCAGGGCTGGACGGAGCAGCCCTTGCTCGCCCGCTTTACTGTTCCTTGACTTTGCATCGGCCTGGATAGCCAGCTCTCGTTCTCTGTTCTTCTCCAACAACGGGCCCCCGAGTGTGGCGCATTTGAGTATCGTCTGGATGAGGTGATTTTGCTGCAGTGGTTTGGAGAGATATTCGTCCATCTGAGCCTGAATGCACTTTTCGCGATCACCCATCATGGCGTGTGCCGTCAAGGCGATAATGGGGGTCCTGTGTGTGCCCATGCCTCGTTCATATTCTCGAATTTTACCGGTAGCCTCGAATCCTCCCTGCCAGCCAGCGAGTTAGCAAAACCACACAATTGGAACATTGTCACATTCAAACGAGGGCCTCTTTTTTCTTTGTCCACGTACCATGATGGGCATCTGAACATCCATCAGAATCACATCAAACTTCTTCTCCTTGACGGCTTCAACAGCCTCCCATCCGTTACCCACGACGGTGACCACATGGTGGTATTTCTCAAGAATCTTGACTGCAAGTCGCTGATTCACAGTGTTGTCTTCGGCGAGCAAAATCTCCAGTGACTTGGTGTTATCAGCCAGGGATGGAGTTGCTCTATTCTCCAGGGCCGGAACCATGCCGTTGCCCAGATCGACCAACGTGCACGGCGTAGTCATGTACGATGTGATGCCCAGGTCCAGGCATGACTTGAGACTGACGTGAACGACAGGAGCCAAGAGGACGATGGGCAAGTATTTGAAGTCATCGACTGCTCTCAGTCTCCGGGCCGTGTCTATGGAGTCGACAAGGATGGCATCATATGGCAATGCACCACCGGCCTTTAGCCTGGTCAAAGCAGAGCTCTTCTCAGAATCAACCACAACGGGGTGCAGTCCAATCTGTTCCAACATATCCTTGATGTCCGGACCTGAGCTTGACTGAGCCTTGTCAACAAATAGGACTTGGTGACCACGGTAAGGCTTGAGCTGCTTAAGAGTGCCTTCGGTGTCGTCAACTGCAAGCCTGACTCTGCAGGTGAAGTGAAATTGGCTGCCCTTGCCTGCCTCGCTGAGCACCCAGAGGTCACCTCCCATGAGGTTGACGAGGCGTTTGGAGATGGACAGACCCAGGCCGGTACCGCCAAACTTGCGAGTCATGGAACCATCGGCCTGCTGGAACGTGTCGAAGATGAGGTTCAGCTTATCCTTGGCTATGCCAATACCTGTGTCTTCAACGACAAACTCAATGGCATACTCTCCCATTCCGACCTCGTGTTGATTTGCCCTCTCCTTGATGGTAAGACTGACTTCACCATGCTCTGTGAACTTGATGGCGTTGCCCACAAGGTTAAGAATAATCTGCCTAAGACGGAACGAGTCTCCAATCACGTGGTCGGGAACGGAACTGTCCACCTTGTAGGTAAGGTCCAAGAACTTTTCATTCGCCTTGACGGCCAGGGTCTTGAGGGCATTGAAAACAGTTCCTCGCAACGTATACGGGATCTCTTCAACCACCATTCTCCTAGCCTCGATCTTGGAAAGATCCAGGATGTCGTCAATAATCGTCAACAGGCTGTTGGCAAGATTGTTGACGATGTTGAGCATCTCGCGTTGGTACTGAGTCAAGTCGGTGTCCAACGTTAGTTGAGTCATGCCGATAATGCCGTTCATGGGGGTTCGAATTTCGTGAGACATGTTTGCCAAGAATTCGGATTTTGTCTTGTTGGCCAACTCGGCAGCCTCTCTTGCCTGTGTGTTTCTCTGAATACTGTCTCGCAGATTTGAAATCATCTGGTTGATCTTTCGCTTCAGCTCGTCCATTTCACCCGAAGCCTCAACGTCGACGAGTTTTGTGAAATCCCCGTCCGTGGCCAAGTTGGTGATGTCGGAGAAGGCTCGCACTTGGGTCGTCAGGTTGCTGGCCATTGTATTTACATCCGTGGTAATTTCTTTCCATCGCCCATTCAAACCGGCAACATCGGCCTGGGCGCCCATTTTTCCATCGACACCCACATCCTTTGCGACCCGTTGTACCTCGTAGCAGAAACTGGACAAGCGGGAGACCATGTTGTTTATCGTCTCCTTTAGCACTTGTATCTCACCATTGGCCTCCACATCAATGGTTTGACTCATGTCTCCGTTGGCAATCGCTTGCGTGACGGCAGAGATGCTCCTCACCTGAACGGTAAGGTTTGAAGCCATGGTGTTGACGTTTTCGGTGAGGTCTTTCCATTTACCCTCGACATTTGCAACCTGTGCTTGACCGCCCAGGGTGCCATCCGTGCCGACTTCTCGGGCCACCTTGCTCACCTCTACGGCAAACGTGCCGAGGCGGTCCACCATCTGGTTGATGGTATTCTTCAGTTCTAGGATTTCTCCCTTGACCTCGACGCCGATCTTCTTGGTCAAGTCACCCTTGGCGACGGCCGTGGTGACCTTGGCAATCTCTCGCACTTGTGTTGTTAGGTTCATGGCCATGCCATTGACATTTTCCGTCAAGTCTCTCCAGGTTCCTTCAACATCATGCACAGTGGCTTGACCGCCCAGCCGGCCCTCAGTACCGACTTCTCGGGCAATCTTGGTGACTTCCCTGGCAAACTGTGAAAGCTGGTCCACCATGGAGTTGATGGTTGACTTCAGTTCAAAAATTTCTCCTCTGCAGTCGGCCTGCACCTTCTGAGTAAGGTCTCCCTTGGCGACGGCTGTGGTGACCTTGATAATGTCTCGCACTTGAGTCGTCAAGTTGTTGGCCATGGCATTCACGTTGACTGTCAAGTCGTTCCACATGCCCTGCACGCCCCCAACATCGGCCTGACCGCCCAGAATACCTTCAGTTCCGACATCTCTGGCCACTCGCGTCACTTCAGAAGCAAATGTCCGCAGCTGATCCACCATGGTATTGATAGTTTGCTGAAGCTGGAGAATTTCACCCCTGGCCGGTCGTTCAATTTTCTTGGTCAAGTCGCCATGTGCAACAGCTGTTGTGACAGAGGCAATTTCACGCACTGCACGAGGTTTCGTCCATGTCAGTTCCAGTAAACCATCGCAACTCGCAGCATGGGAACTGCAAAGGGCTGCCCCCGCGGGGGACAAGGAAGGCCTTACCTTGATCAGTGAGATTCTGCGCCATGACGTTGACTGGCAAAGGGAGTCGAAAGGTCAGCACAATTCGAAAGCCACGGAATCATGTCCAGGTATGGGACTGGGGAGTATACCATTGTCTGTCAATTCTTTCCACGTTCCATCGACGCCACCGATGCGGGCCTGGCCGCCAAGCAAGCCTTCAGTGCCGACTTCACGGGCGACTCGAGATACTTCGCTGGCGAAAATTTGCAGCTGGTCCATCATGGCATTGATAGTTCGCTTGAAGGTTGTAATTTCGGGGTCCATCTCGACCGTGTTCATGCGGACCTTCATCGTCAGATCGCCACGGGCAACAGCGGTGACGATTTCACCGATTTCTCGGAGGGCTTTTTGGAAAGCCTCGTTGGCTTTTTGGTGTTTCCACAGCTCCCGTTCAAGGGTAGCTACACGCTCTTGCTCAAGTATGGCTAGAGCCCGTTCTTGTAGCTCCTTTTGTTCGAGAAGCTGGGCGTTGACGCCAGCTAGCTCCTGACGTTGGCTATCGAGGAGCTTGGACTGGTCGTCTACATGTTCTCGCAGTCCTTCCAGGGCTTCCTTGGTCAGCTGGCGAGGCATAAGTTTCGGACAATCCAAGCTACCTTGATGGGCATGGGTCAGTTTCGACTTGTTCGGAACTGCCACTCGATTGCCCGTAGGTGATGACGCTGCGTCATCACCGAAGAGAGAGTCGTTGACTTCATTTGGCGTTTCGGGAAAGACGGCCAGGGCCGATGCGCTAGCTCTGTTCTCGAGCTGTCCCACCCGGAGAACAAGTCTCTCGAGTTCAAGCTCCAAAGTCTGTTTTGCGGCGGTGTCGGCGCCGGGGAGGGTAATTCGAGGACCGCCGTTGGTCGATATCGAGGAGGACGGCTTGTTGTCGGCGGCGGCGGCGGCGGCGAGCGAGGATACGACCTCAGCTACCGCCACCAACACGGAGTCGTCGACCATGTCGGCAGAGTTGAAACGACTGCAGCGCGGGCAGTCGGGCGACGAGACGGACACGGATTATCGAAGGCTGACGGACGATTTCACAGAGTGAGGCGGCGACAGTCGCGTCGCGGCGAGACACAGAGCCAACTGCGTCCCGACGAGAAATGGCTGGCCGAGAGAAAGAGGAGTTGAAAGGGAGAGAGAGACGCAGAAACAAAGAGGAGAGGAGTGATGATGGCCAAGGATGCTATTCGGGAGCCCGATTCGACCAAGTTCCAGGGGCTGATGTATCAGAGTACCCGCTGGCAGGGCAGCATCATTCACAACGGGCGGAAGGCTTGATCGGTCAGTCGAGAACACAGGCTCTCCCTCGCGGTGTGTGGGGGGAGGGCGGCGGCGTCGCAGGGAAGCAGAGCGAGTGAGGCGGGTGGACAGAGGTCGTGGGTGCCAACACAAAATGCATGCAGATGCGGATTTCAAGTACCTACCTAGCTAGATGAAGCAACAGGTTGGGGTCAAGAGACGCACCAGACAGGCAAGACACGCAGACTCGTCTCTGACTTGACGCTGCGCTCTGCAAAGCAGTCACCGGGGTTGTGGAAGGCAGCGACAGGAGGGAATGAGGAATCGATAAGAACGAAAGGTGATCAACAAGTGCAAGATTGCGCGCATACGACCCAAGCGAACAGGCACTGGGGGAGAAGGAGGTCTGATCCGTGGGCGGATGAGATGAGGTGGAGGCGCCAGACTCGACGGCCTGGGTCTACCAGTTTTAGTTCGATGTTTAGCCAGACCGAGGAGAGCTGGAGCTGGAGCTGGAGTTGGGAGCTGGGACGCATGTGCTGGGTGCTGGGTGCTGGCTGGCAACTAGCAGCAGCTTGGTTAGCAGGCTGGTGGCCGGGCACAGGCGGGCGGTTGGGCCAGGGTTCGTCAAGTACCTAAAGTAAAGTACTTAGGTACTTAAGTAGGTACCTAGGTACCTTAGGCAAGCCAAGTAAAGTACTGAAAGTACTTACTTAAGTGCCTATAGTAGGTACTTACTTTCTTACTTGGGTGCACCTTAAGTACTTACCCACCTAGTACCTATAGGTTCCTAGGTACTTACTTACGGAGTAGGTACTTTAGGGTTAAGAAGCAAGTGGCCTGGTGGTGCTCGTGGTTGGTACAGAGCGCATCAGATGCATGGGCGGCACTGGTGGGTGAGGCCACGGAACATTGAGCTAGTTGAGACGGCACATGCAGCGACTGGTTCGGCGGCAGGGACCACTGGTACCAACCACAACCAGCAGCGTGGCTGGGGCCAGGCGTGGTGGGTGACGGCTTGCCGACTACTTAGTATGCAATAGTGCATCTGGGTGGGAGCACATGGGGCCACGAGACATCTCGACACCACACAGGGGCCGCTTCCAGGACTGCCCTCACCGACCTGCAAGCCAACGGCAACCACCCTCGCGGATGGCGTGGCCCCTGTTGGCTGCTTCAACCACCAACATGGCAATGGGCCAAGCAGCCATGACTTACGGAGTACTCACTCCATGAATAAATTGGCCGTCCCCGGTGGTCTGTTCGACTCAGAATCCATATTATCTGTTATTTGCGCACAGTCATGATTCCCTTGGCCTCAGCCCTGACGTTTGCTGGGATTTGGGCAGGTCTCTGGGTCATGTTGCATTGTCGGTAGGCATCCAGTAGGACCTAGGTACTTGCGGGACTGTGTGGGCCCGTCGCTGTCATGAGGAAGGTCACCTGTGTGCAGAGTTATTAATGTCCAGTGCACGTAGAGAGTACGACGTATGCAGGACCGAGTGTGCAATCTACAGCAACTGCGTATGTATGTACTACCTGATTTCGGGCATGACCAGCGGGGAGTCGGACATGGCATCCTTGGCCCGCGAGTGGATGGTTGAGGTCGCAACACAGAACATGGCGACGACATGGCTTGCAGTAAATGTCTGCCCAAGTAGGTAGATAGCCTCATGAGCAAGCACCACCTTCTGCTCGCCTACATGCTCCCGCTTTGCCTTTGCTCGCCATTCCCATCCCACGGCTCCTAGCGGGGATGCTCAGCACACCGCCTCAGTCACTTGGCAAGGCATTGACGACTCAGTGGGCAGGTTGCTGGGGAATGGCTCAGTCGATCCTCTTTGCGTCACCTCAGAATCGCAAATGGGACAGTTGAACAAGGGTTTATAGCCGTTTCACTGATCTCTGAGTGGGGGAGACACGAGGAGCGCTTGGAGCAAATCGCGTGGGGACAGAACGGACCAACCGTTTGCCGCCTGTGAGAAGGGGGCCATCCGGGCCAATACGAGCCAAGTTGATCGATCGGTCTTCCCTTTGTGGAATTAGCGTGATGTGAGCGCCTGGTGCATGCATCAGTGGACTTGGGTGTTACGGGCTGGGTACCTGTGTTCTCGTTGCTTACAATAGGTCTGGCGTCGTCTTGTCCGTAATACAGACCAGTGCAGTATAATATGGAGAGTTGTTGGTGTGGGAGCTGTCAATGGGTGGTCAGGGCTTGTTAGCTCAGGTGCTCCTTCCATTTCCGCTCAACCGCCTACTGAGCTCTGATTGTTGGCCGCTGTGGCCCTCGCAGGCATCCGACCAGACCCTAATAGGAGGTCGACTGGGCTTCGCCGCTGGATTATTTTGTAACATTCACTGATGTTGGAGCGTTCTCACATTCTCACAGCATGCCGGCACCATGGAGCGCATCCGACAGGCCAGTTTGACCGTCACATGCTCCTGGCATTACCGCTGTATCCTGTCCATCTTCGAATTGGCTGACTCATGGTTGTCAATACCCCCCCCAAAGTATGCTACGATACGTCCGACATCCTCTGTGGTCCCTCGCATCGCCCGAAATTTCCCCTGCCCCCGCGTTGCCACAACACCAACTTCTACCATTGCAGGCCACCATTTCGTCTCAGAGAACGACGGCAAGGCGCCCAACACCCTATGCTAGTGGGTTTACCCTCGGACATTTTGCATTCGATGTTTACACATGGAATTGCGCGGGCAATTAGAGCCAAGCGCCAAGCGTCGAATGGGATGAACGCCGCCTTTGTCCGCCTTGTTGTCAAGTGTCCCCGTCTGTTTTTAAAACACGTCGGCGCCGCCGCGAATAAACGTGGCGCCTGTGCTCCAGCACATATATGGAGTACCTTGTAGTTAATCAACACGGCAAGCACTCTCGAGGACCCAACCTTGTCTCTCCCTGCGAGAGTTCCTGTCACAAGTTGTTGTTCTTTTTCCCTACTGGCGCTCTAGGGACCGGCACGGCTGACCTTGAGTTGTGGAGAAGGCACAGGCGGGAACCATGTGAGGCTATGTTTGCGCCATTCATGGCTGGCCTTGCTTCTAGGCACCGATCTTTTCTCCAGAGACTTCAGAAGTCTGAGCAAAAGCACGCTATTGGTTGGTATTCTTGTGGTTCTCCAGGGCTCGACGCCACGCTTGCCCCCCCCCCCCCCCCCAAAACAATTTGCGTCCAAAATACGGCGGACACCAGATTATTCCTGCACGCTGGATGGACACCACGGCTCCCCGACCCTGGTTTATAGGCGGAAAAAGGGCTCTCGCGAGATTTTCCATGGTCCCAGGCTCCCTTGTCCGCTCACCTTACAAGGTGCAGCGGACCGGTCGATACTGCATGACCCGTTGAAACAAATCTGCTGATCTGGGGTTTGAATATGGATGCGTTGGACCATTCCGTCAACTTCAGTGGATAGACATGCGATTTGAGGGATTGAGGCTGTATCAATTCGAGGTGCATTTTGGGCAACAACCAAGCTGTGGCTCGCTCAGGTTCTAGTCCTCTTTCCGCCTCGACTCTCAAGACCTGCTGGCTGCAACAACAAGAGTGTTTTGTCTCATGATAGCGGTCCCTAGGCCAGCCAGCGGTTGGAGAATGGTTCTTCGTTCTAGACCAGGCAAATGAGACGGTACTGCGCGACAAGATGGACAAGGCACCTTGTCCAAGCCGACATGCGCCTCACGAGTGACAGGACATTCCAGTTCCAGTTACACCCGGGCCGTGGCGCACGGGCCACCGAGGGCTGCCAGGTCCGTTGGCGCTGGGCAACTTTGCTAGACCATGTCTCCCTTGCTGATGTCGGCATTTGACGGCTTGTGGCTGATATGCACATTCAATGCCAGTGTGGCTTTGCTTCCCTCCCAAACAGATCAAACAGTTGGAGGGGGAGGGGGCTTACCAAATGCTACCAATGCAGTGTTGACGGTCCAACGTATCTGCGCCACACACAGAGCATTTGCCAACGGGCCGGTACTCTGCAGTATTTGGACAAATTCAGAACTGTGGGGGACGAGCAGATTGAAACTCTCTATTGTGTGAGAAGCACCACAATACTCCAGGGAGCCGAAAACCCTGAATGGCCCAAGGGGCTAGCCGCCTACGTCACTTTCCGCCAAGCCACCTCCGCCCCGTTTGATTCGCCAGCCGGGGTTATGGGCCGGCAGCCCCTCTTTTCTTTTTTTTTCTAATTGAGGTCTGGTGGTCACGTCTTGAGCCACAGCAAATGCTTCTGACTCAGCTTCATGCACGGGCTTGGACTGTACGATACATAATTGCACTTCGATACGGCGTGCTTTCTGTTACTATATATGTTGCTCACCTGACACTCGTGTCGAGTCATCGATTGCACATTATTAGCAAGCCGCGTGTACTGGTTGGCTGGCAAGTGATGGCTGCTGCTCAAATGCGAGAAGCGGAAATAGGGCGCTTGGCTTGCGCCCACTGTGGGCGGCCGTATTCAGCGCTGGGAGACCTAGTTTGAACCTTGGCATCAGTGGCTGTTCAGGGACCGATCAACGGCAGAACACTTCGAATTTGGTGGCCCAAGTCATTGACAAAAATGCGTCCGTCGACCTGGAAGGAGACGGGCAAGACGGGACAGAATACTACTTCTCGATAACCTACCTATCTGTATTTGGAACAAGCGACCGCCGTGCCGAACATGGCATTTCCAACACATTGATGATGCCGAGTGCTCGCGCTCCGCACCGCTTTGAGTGAGGAAATGGGCATGAAAGCCAGGGACTTGAGCCCAGAGCCAGGACATCTGAACCGGCCTCTCGAATCTTGGCACTCCCTCGTCAGCCAGCATGCCCTGAAGCCAGGAGTCAATAATTACTGACGGCCATGAATCATACAAACTTGGCGGTGCTTGGTTGTCGGGCAATGGCACATTAAAACTGATCATGATGGATTTGGCGACGGTTAGAACTCATATTGACCGCATCATGCCTCTCTGGCAAGCTTGACGCGCGGCCGCCCAGGGAGTTCATTTTCGCAACTTCTTGACCTCTTGAAAGTGGATGTACGGACCTGTCATGGATGATTAAACTCGGTCTCCAAGTTAACTTGTCCGTGTCGCGGCCGCGTCATGTGCAACCCCGTGACGGGTTCGGCGCTGCCTGGAAGCATGAATATGCAGTGCCCATTCTAATTGCACTTCTGTCACCTGGACTCGCAGCAAATATACCTGGTTGTGAGCGTGGAAGTTAACGGAACGTGTAAACGAGACATGCAAGCCACCGGGAGACTCGTTTCTCAACAGCATGTAGATCATGGAACGAAAGCAGCATCTCAGATGCCAAGTGTTTCCCAAATCCTGTCGACTGGAAACCAACGCAAGAGTTGATGTTGTCAAGAGCGGCCCTGGCCAGCTTCCGTCTGCCTGTCCAGTATCAATCACATTAGTCAACGGAAGCCTCAAAGGTAAGAAGACTCTTGGTACTCTCAACACGCAATGAAGAAGAGGCTAGAACTTTTCTTCTGAAAGCACCTGGTTGGACAAAGAAACACCTCGGAGCGGGCCGTAATATGCGACCGTCACAATCACATCTGCAATGCACGTACTCCGTAGATAGAGTGCCGTCGAGTACAGAAAGGATTCACACATGACCAGTTCCGAGTGGCAAGGCTATCAATAGGGTATGGAGAAAAAAAAAAAGGTTACAAGCTTGGTTTCAGGGCTAGGCTACCGGGCCATGAAAGACCTTTGTGAATGGCTTCCCGCAACCTTCAGCAAGGAACAGGATGCGAAACAACCACCCTACACGGGAAGGTTTGTTTCCATGCCCGGACGATGACCGCAAGTGGAGAAGCGGAAGAATGGTGTGGTATACTTGTCTGGCGGTAGACCATTATCTCTGCGCTTAGGTCCCTTTGCTCTCTGGAACAGGTGGTTTCAGAGCACGTACCATGCAAGCAGAGATGCCAAAAGTCAAGCTGCCTTTTTCGTCGTGAGAAATGCAAGTCAACCACTCAAACGAAACAGGCCACAACACGACCCTCGTCGGTGCCGTCACACTTTCCCCATGGATCACCTGCAACACCAAAAAGGTTCAAAAAAACGACGTCACAACTCGTCTTAAACTTGCAAGTGGAGAAGACGCCGCGATCCATTTCGTTTCACCCAAACACAGCCAGCCGAAACGAGGGCATCCCCCGCCGATCCCGTCACCCCTTGTAATTAAAGCATCTCCGCCGCTGCTAAAAAGATCACCGTCTTGGACTCCCATTATATCATGACGGAATTTGGATAATCGGTGGTTGGGACCAAATATATTGTGTCAACTCGCCCAAGGTCCCTGAAAGTGACATTCGGCTCGCCTTGTTCCAATTATTGCACTGGGGAAAAAGCAGGCCGCCCTGGTTCAAGTGACTTGAGACTTGGAGGTTCCCTACAGGGACAAACTTGTCGAGCCCTCGTAATCTTAATACTGATGCCACTTTGAGCGCCGTGGGTTAGGTTGGCTGCCTCCCAGTCCTAGTTGAGTCTGTTGACTAAAATCATGGCCGGCCAAACGCTGGACTACTTGCTGCTCGTGCAACGGGATGAACAGCACCACATGTTGATGCGCCGTCCCCAGGTTTGTTGGGTCTCGGACAAATTATACGTGTACGTATACATGTAAATGTTGAAATTTAAACAGTCAACGCTCATCGCTGTTTCAAAATCGACCAATAAGTACATGCGCTCTTCCTCCCCACATCCAACATTATCATAATCTCTCTTTCCTGCTCATGTTTAGTCCTTGCTCATGCTCCTGGGTATCCGATGCTTTGCCCTGAATCAAACTTTGTGAACCCCAATATTCGCACCAAATAACAAACAAAACAAGCATAAGAAACAGGGGAAATGCGAATAAGAAGTAATCAGCATGGGAGCAGCTGGAAAGCGCCAATAGTGCCATTGGCAAGAAGCTCTACCTCCTGGGTAGATTGTTTCTCCCAAATTGCCCTGCACCAAACCCTCCCCCAACCTGCTGCCACCCTTGGTTGACGCTGTTCTTCACAATGAGTGCCGCTGCAGCAGTCGCAGCCTGGCGTTCCCGTTGGCGATGCCGTTCCTTTAGGTACTGGGTCGCCTCGGGCCTCATTCTGAGTATGCGCAGAATCATGTCGTCGCTTGGATCGGCCTGAGCATCGCGTCGTTTAGCCTCCTTAGCCTTCCGCATCGTGCCTAGGTTGCGACTCATCATGATGCTCTTTCCGCGCCGAATGGTGCCCATGCTTGCAAATGCGCCAGCACCCCCGAATGATGCTCCAAAACTGGCTGGGGCAGACAGCTGATTCTGCTGTGGTGCCTGCAACAGGGCCTGCTGTGCTCGCTGCGCCGTTGCCGCGGCCATCCGCTCCGACTCTCTGATCAGGTTGTTGGTGTCCTCGAAATAAAAAAAGTTTAGAGATGCAAGCTCGTGCCACTTAGGCGACTTGAGCACTTCAGCAGGCACACCCAGCTGTTCCCCGGATTCTTCGTCCTTGGCATTAAAGAAGGTGAACAGCATGTCTAGCCAGTGATAGACAACGTCCAGCTCCTTTCTCGTCAGTGTCTTCTTCGTCGAGGGTTTATCCGACAAGGGAGGAACCAGCAAGTTCTCCATCGTCATCAATACTTCCTTCCACAATCTCGTCATGACCGAGATCATGGTTGCGTCGGTTAGAGTTTGTTTCATAATGGCAAAATTTTCATCAAAATACGTGAAGAGACGAGTTAAGGCGCCTTCAATCTGGCTTGGTGTTGCTGTGGGCATGGTTGAGGTACGCTTCTTCCACAGACTGGTCACGGAAGCACCGATTCCGCCGGTGCCCAAGAGACTGCGCAACGTCTCCAGAGACAACGTGTCGTTAATTTGTTGCGTAAGCTGCCAGGTGCATATACGTGTTAGTGGATGGTCATCATGAAGTCGCGGCAGTGATGAGAAACAACTCGCCTTGTCTGTAATCTTTCGCACCATGTCCCTCTCCGTTCTCTTGAGATGCCGGAAAGCCTTGCCGAAATGGAACTGGATATCATCCCGCTCTCCCTCCATACTGACTCTGACGAGAAGCCGGCCCTGAGAATCCAAATCCAACCAAAACTCTCGGGGGAGATAGTCGGCAAAGTGCACTGGATCCAACTTAAGTGACGTGCGCCCAACGTAATCGTGATCCCCAAAGGTGTCGTAATCCCAGATAGTGGCAATAACGTTAACTGGTCCCTGAACCGTGATATCGAATGACTCGTCCCAGCGAGGGTTGAGATTCTTGTGGATGATGCGCGTCTTGTACAGTCGCTTCTGATATTCGTCGCCAAACACGACATAAGGATCGCTATATCCGTTCGGATCACACGCCCTGATATCCTCCGCCTCCACAACCTTAATCGTGAAGGTGTAATTGCTTGGTTTGCGAACCTTCTTCCTGGGACCATCAATCTTCTCTAGGAGTGCTGCACAGGCCTCCGAGTTCATCTTTTTTTCCAACTTGTCCAGCTCTTGCATGGCGAACTCAATATTGTTTAGCTTCACAAAGGACTGCACTACTCGTTAGCATCAAGTTTGCGTGGTTTGAATCTGGTCTAACCGAGAAAGCTTCGTACCTCTGGATAGAATTGAAAGGGTTCAACCTTCTCTTTATTGTTCCAAGCATCTTTGGCGTATTGCATCCATTTCTCTTGCGTAGTTCTGCCTTGGGCGGCGAGTTCCTCCGCCGAGGGGCGATCCATTTCCTTTGCAAACTTCTGCTCTACGTTTTCACAATATAGACCGAGCCCCATAGCAATACTGCGCGCAAGAGCCGTCATGAATCGTGCGTGATGTTCGTCATTGTCCCATCCCAAAGTAAAGATTTGGTCCACGGATTGGTTGAGGAGCATGAAGAGATCAATGACCGACACGCTATGCCGCTCCGAATCGAGTGGCATCTGTCCTTCGCCAAGACCTCGGACCTGAAACTGATCGTGCTTGATGGCTTCGTCGACAAAGCTAGGAATCTTTTCTTCGACGCCGCGGACCCAGCGCCATACAAAATCGACCAGGAGATTCTCAATGTTAAACTCAAAGGGCACATCCGGGAGCGACTCGCAATGAATGCTGCGAATGGCAACCAATTCCTTGTACAATTCAAAGCCATCTCGAATGGGAAGCTCCTCGCCAGCTTCGTTGGCGCCCCTTAAAATTGTCTCAACGATAGCACCAGCGTCCTTTTCAAAGCTTGGGAAAACTTCTTGCACAAGAATCGACAAGGGGTTCACCCCCATTATCTCCATATTATTCTTGTACCGTTTGCGGATTCGGTCACAGAGCTTTATTACGGACTTGCCCAGCTGAATCACATGCGCAAAGTTCCACTCTTCTTTATGGGGTGGTATTTCCCTTTGCATGTAGTCCCGATAGACGTCTGCAGCTCCTTGACAAAGTCCTTGGGCAAGGTGTTCCGAAAACTCAGCCAAAGCATTGGGCTTGGGGGAGAAGGTCGGATCACTGCCAATATGATTGTCCAGGAGAAACATGACAGCCGCAATGTTTGGGGGCTTAGACTCGTAACACTGCTCCATGAGATCATAGAGCTCACGCAGTAGCGCATCATGTAAGCAGTGGAAGGTCTGTTGGTAGACGGCAAAATCATGCATAGTCCATCGGCTTGGGTCAATCTCATTCAGAGGTGCCGCGTAGTGTGTGATATGAGGTGGCTTCCTGACTTCGGACAATGGGGATTTGACAAAGTCGAAAATTGTGTCCAACTCTTCGGCAACGATTTCCTGGTCTAAGAACTTGCGAGCCGCAATTTCCAGCAGGGCAATGAGGCGCGAGAACTGTGGGACTCGCCAACGGACACAAAGCTCTGTCAAAAGCTCCATGGACTGCCTGGAGAGGGGCTTGTATTCCAATGTTGGATCTGCGTGAAGTTGGTCAAACGTCACGGCGTGCTGTAGAATATACTTGTAGAACTCCCTGGGCTCAGGGGGGATGAATGTGTATATCACCTCTTCAACGGCCCGGATACTGCTCGATTCGTTGCCAACCGACGAATTCGCGAGATTGGCGGCTGGATCAAAAGCAAACGACCCGCTGTCTCGTGCAGATATGGCGCGACCAAGGTCGGCATATGCTTGATCGTTGGCATACATGGATTGCGGCCGGTTAGGCAGCTGCTTTTCAAAGCTACCCGACGAGGTTTTGGCTAGCTCTGGTTTGGCTGTCAAAATATCCAGCATCATTTGCGACAGATGAGGTGATTCGGATTTCTTCCATTCAAGAAAGGCATCTTCAACATCAAAATCTAGATTTCTCAGTGCACCAGCCATGTTGGAGTTTAGTCTGTGCTGGTATGATTTGAGATCTTTGAGCGCCGCCTCTTCAGTCCAAATTTGGCGGTGGTGATCGATTTCTGCTTGTACTTCTGACATACTCATGCCGAAGATGGCGGCCACAACCTGAACCATGGGCATATCTTTGACATCGTAGCTCAGGGGGACAAGAACTTCGACAGTCTTGCCCTTGCCATCCTGACCATCGTCGACCAAGTTTTGGTCATTTGTTAACAGCTTCTTTTCCAAGGAGCTCAGTCTTGATACCAAGTCGGCACGGTCTCTATCATGCCCGTGAACTCGCAATGTGTTGACGGTAAGCCTCACGAACATTGCGAGATGGCGGTCAGGAAGCAGCTTCCATGAATCATCTTCGGGTGCTTTGCCTTTCTGGGCTGCCTTGGTGGCAGAAGAATAGAACATCAGCACCAACGGCTCATATTTTCTTTCCTTGTCAACTGACTTGCGGAAGTTCTTTTCCGAGAAGGTCGTGTAAGCTTCGGCAAAGCTCCGTTTGAGAGCAGCATCACTGAAGCCTGGGAGCGTTTCAATACCCCGTAGCACGCCGCTGACGCGATCAAGAAGCTGACTTGGAAAGCCGCTCGGCAATTTTAAGCTTGTCGAGCTCCCTGACATGAATTCTTGGACGAGCTGGCCAACGCTGGAATGAGTCCGAGTGGGCGGTTTTGGCGCGGGGACATATTGCTTTCGTTTCGCTCGCGGCTGCAGCAGATATTGTAGGTAAGCAGTGCGGAGGGCAAAGCTGCGAGCCTCTTCATGTTCGACGACGAAAGTCTGGGTGCGTGCAGCAGCGCGCGAAGAAGCCCTACCCCTGGCTATGTCCCTGCTGCTGCTCTTGACCCGACGACTGGGCGTGAAAGATTGCCGTGAGGAGGTCGACATGGTGGTGGCAGTTGTGACGTAGTCGGTGGTCAGAAAGCGACTTGATGCCCAACCCAACGAACGTGAAGCGCACTAGGTCATGACCAGCAGAACCACATGCAAGGGCAGGACACGTCTTATCAGACAGAAACGCACAGCTCAGAGACAAGCAGGCAAGGAGTCAAGTTGCAACAGTGACAAGAGGCGGAAGGAAGCTCGTCCCAGCTCACTGAATTGGCGTAGAGGGTGTTGGTCTGGGGGGGGGACTTTGGTCAAAGAGGCGAGCTGTTGAGGGAGCTGAAGCGGAGAGGAGTAGGAGCAATGTCTGCGTAGCAGCAGCCCAACAGTGGAGAGGCTCGCGATGCCTGGGGGGGGAAAGCGTGGGGTTTCGTCTGCAGCGAGGCTCGCGATGTTATGCTCAAGTTGGCTGGGAACCACAACAATGAAGCACCAGGCGATCTTGAATGGTAGGACTTGGAGCGAGATGCACCACAACCCCAACTATGGTGTGGCGTGTTGACAGACCCAGGCGAGCCAAGCGCTTGGACTGGGGGGCACCCCCCAAAACAGGCCTGGTTGCAAGGGCGACCCGACGTCATCCTTCCTACATATGTACATGTAACATTGAGACTCGGACCGTCCATGACCTAGGCACTAGGCACATGGGCTGGTCGAACAAAGGCGCTAAGCAACCACGCAGAATCAAGTCCTGGCTCGGCCCTCCATTGAACTGAACCCGACCTTGCCAGGGCCACCCAGCACTGTGTGGAACAGTCTGGTGCCCCCCCGGTCTGGTCGCAGGCAGGCGCTGGCGATACGTGTGTCTGCATCGACCATTTTCGCGCCCGTTCCAGCACTCGCTTGTGATTGTTTCCCAGTCCTTCGTGGCCTTTGAAGGATAAAGAAGATGGGAGAGTTCAGAAACGTTGCAGATATAGATATAAGGGACAAGTGCCGGAATGCTACAACCAGTCGCAATTGCACAAGTATCGCCGCCGTTCTCGCAGAGCAAGCTGCAGGGTTGGTGGAATAATCTAATCGATACGTGGACCAAACATTTTGGACCTCAGCGTGCACTACTAATAAGTTTGCCTTGGACACCAGGTGCTGACATTGGACAGAACATTCTGGGTAGCCAAGGCCCCCTTCATTTTCTCGCCACATGCCAAAGTATTACTCCTAATAAATACGAAGACTCCCTGTGCCACAAGTAGGGGAGCCGACAGAGGCCAGCGCATGATGGAAACAGGGAGGACAATCAAAGCGCACCGCATTGAGCTGAAGCAAAGGAAGGAGTGCCATCACAACAGTGTGCCTCATGTGCCTCTGTGCTTATTCTGCTAAGGCAATCCATTTTTCATCACCCAACCCTGTCGAAACCCCCTCCGATTCTGATAGAATGCACCCAATAATAGATACTGCTAGCAGGGTGTCGACCAGCCCTGCATTTAGTCAAACGCAAGCATTATAGTGCTTCGATGCCCGGTTGGTGTGGTTTGCGGGTCAAGTTCATCCATCAAGAAGCTTGATATAGCCTTGATATCCAGGTACCAAGGTTGTCAAAGCAGGCCGCAAACCTGCGCCAAGAGTAGGTATCTAAGGTATGTGTGCACGTATGTAATATGCTCGACCAATCTACGGAAGCAAGGCACAACAATGCCGTGCACCAAGTCCAAGCATAAGTAACCATCTGTGGCACCTTTCTTCAATAGGTGTGCTAATTAATTTCCACCCACGCAAATTCCAGCTTATGTACGGAGTACGTGCTGGATCCTGTGGGGGCGGCATTTCAAGATGAGAAGAAACGAAAAGATGAACATGTTACACTCGTAGCGAGTCAGCTGCAGGGGTTTCCCAATTCTACCAGCAAAAATACGCAAATGTAAATGATGCGCCTCGACTTACGGAGTACAGGTATTCCTATTCCTGCGACCCGAAATCGCTATCGGTGCGTAATTAAAGGGCAGTATCTTTTCTCTTTGAGTGTTAAGGACTCTGGCCATTTTTCTCTGCAAGATCATTTGCTGGAGGATCTCTATGTTGATACTGCCACCTGTTGCACAACTTGCCTCATTTCACTATTGATATGCACCGAGCACCAGATATATACAATGCGGCAACCAAGTTGCATGAAATCTTGACATGATTTCCCAGATTGTTATGCATTCCCAGACAGCCCATACAATTTTTACCTTGGCTAAAAACTAATTACCGTGCTCGAAAAAATGTAGCATCGGCGACACAGTATTAACTTGTGTGGGCTCTTGGTTGGTTCAATGTGTCGTTGCACCAACAGAGCCCTAGCATTGGGGACACATAGGGACCCCCCACCACTGTGTCCTCCGACTCTTCCGCACGTTCAGCAAGACCCAGATTGTTATCTATGCCTGCTCTCGCACGACTGCGGCGCTATGCGAATGAAATTTGTATTGAACTATCAAGCTGTAAATAAGCTCCCACCCCACAAGAAAACAAAACAAAGGAGCATCAAACAAGCGTCATTTCCAGGCTTCTGGCCGCAGAGGTCTCCTGTTGTAGCGATGCTGGTAACATGCGCTATGCTAGGATGTGGTCAATGGAATCTAGGCGGGTCGGCAGCATTCGGTTTCCTAGGACTGGAGAAACCTAGAAACATAAAATCGGCTCGAATAGCGCCGAGAGGTGGAAATATCGGCATCATGGCGCGATCCAGGAATGATGGAGTACAGGCGTAGCCCTGAAGGCAAAATATCGACTTCAGGCGACGGATCTGGCGATGCTCTCATGCTTCCACATTGATGCCATCAGTTCTCATTACCTGCTCGGCAATGCAGACTCGGGCCGCCCAAGGATGCGTCAGCTTGAAGGGCTTGCCAGCGAGGCAAGGAGGCGTCCCGGGACTTTGCCAGTGTGGGGTTATGCATGCTTCGTATTGCTGCCTATTAATCCGTTGCATGTACTCTGTACTCCGTACTCCGTACTGTTCCTGCATACCTACCTACCTACCTAGGTAGGTAGCCCTTTGAACTGCTGGTCTGCCCGTCTGCCATGCCACACGGCTTTGTCATGAACAGGGACCACGCGGATATGCAGGCGCAGCTGTCAACGTGACCGACCGACCTGCCGAGAACTGTCACAGTTTTATGGAATAGGAATGTGTCAACCCGCCGGACCGGAGCTTATTCATGACTTGTTTTTGGGAGTCATGGGGACAGTGTAGAGAGGGCAATCTGTGGTATATACAATTCCGTCATTCTGCAATAAACAGGGCGGCAGAACATACAGACTGCATCAGAGGGCCTGGCCAGTCTGATGCTGACCAGATGACGGACTAAATAACTGAGCGCTAGGCAAAACTGACCTAGATGGAACAGACCCAGCGTGGTTTGGGTTGTTGGCAAGGGGAGCTGTGACGGCCTCCAGAGGCAGGGGCGGTCTATGCAATTTCGAGCTGGAAGAAGCGGATGCCACTGCGCAAGGGATCAGAGAAATGTCGATTCGAGGTGTCCCAAGTCGTGATCAAGGATCAATCAATCATTGTTAAAAGTTGCCATGGCTTGATGGTGCCTGGCCAAATTGTGTCGCCAGTTGCCAATTGCCAGGGTCAAACGCCTCCTGCGCTGGCATCGGGAACTGACCCTGACCCGCCTTGGGTCAGCAACCAGCAGCATTGGACATGTGGGCGACCACAAAGAACCACAAAGACCAGACTTGAGGGCTGCCAAAAGCCACCTGCGCCTCCTGCAGCAGCCTGGCACAAACAGACCACACAAGCTTCCACCTCCACACGCAGCAAGCCATCCACTGGTCCCGACCCTCCAAATCCAAACCTCGAGCATTGGCAGTGTGAACCCACTTGACTGCCTTTGAGCCGCTGGTCGCGCATGCGGCCAACTCGTCACTCCTCTCGTTGGATGCTTGACTAGTGAACTGGCCACAGGCAGCAGATCTGCATCTTTCGTCTGTTCAACCTCCACTTGCGCATCTGTCTGGTGTCTTATGGCCGGCGTCTGCACTTGTTTATACCGCCCCTCTTCATCTTAGTGCCGCCAGACTTCTCCAAACCACCCGCTTCAAACAATCTCCCTTCGCCGGGACCAGTTCCCTCAACTTTTGTTTCTGCTTTTCATCTTCTGTGGCATTCCCGATATCATTTGCGACCATCGCTATCTCCAACCCCGGCCAGCTCCCCCGCTCCTCACCATACCTCGACATCTACCGCCGTCTGGTGTTCTTGGCCTTGCCCACCACCAAATGACGACCGTTGGCTGAGCTGCTCCGAGAGCATTTCACCCCGCGCTGACTCGCCCCAACTGCTTCTCGAGGACTTCTCAGGTGCTCTGCTACCAGAATCTTTGATTGCCAAGGCAGGCGTCAACTCCCTGGCACGGCCCCCGCGCTGTGTCGCCCGGCGATTCCACGACGCGAATTCCCTTGAGCCAACTTCGACATGGGTAACATCACGAGCAGGCCTGATGAAGGGGCCGCCCTGTATCTTAGAGATCAGAATAGACGTATGTTTTCTCAACCATTCGCAGTCACCCTTCCAGGTCCCTGTTTGCGCCTTTGTACCTTGTTCCCTCTGGACTCACGCTCTGGATTTGTCAGTGAGCATATCATCCCTCGTCGTTACGAACCAACGGAAGCGCAGCTCCGTCAACATACTTCCGAATGCATATCCAGCGAGCAGAATAACCGTCAGTCGATTATCTGGCGAATCATCCCCTATAGAATATGTCCAGGTATGTTGGCTGTGCGCAGTGGCCAAATGACGATGATGCGACTGCATTGTCGTGCTGTCCTCGAGCGCTACGTACCGGATGATATCTAATACGCCTGTTTGGTTAGGATCCCGAATTACCGAACAATCACAACGTTGCACCTAACTTTCTCCTCAAGCTAAGCGGCGACGACGATCTCCTCTTCACATTTACATTTGTTATTCGCCAATCAAACGCGCCCGCTGCGGTAGATGGCCGGCCAGCTGTGGTAGACACCAACATATCTGGCTTGACTTTTGTTTGCGCCTCCACGCCTCGAGAGGTTTCGAATCTTGTCACCCGAGAATTTCATGCCGATCCGAACCTCCACAAAAACTCCAATGTAGACTTAGTGGGCGATTATGGTACCGGGGGTAGTCCATCAGTCACCTTTGAGTGGACTTGGAAGTGGAAGCCGCCCAAGCCTGTTGAGGACAAAGGAGGTGGTTGGAGGAACTGCTGTAGTGTGAGTCAAGGAGCACCATCCTCACCCCATGAACTCTCTGTTGTTCGTATTTGGCTGACTTGTTTTACCCTTCTCTTCTTCCCTTTGCAGTTTGTTGAATATGACTCCCGAGCGCATCGTTTGGATACCTTGGCGAGCTTCTCTTACTTTGTCGCAGGTCCGTAACCCGCCATATGCATGCCGAGACAACCCTACATACCATGTGATACTAATACTACTCTTAGGCCCCGGTTCCCCCCTCAGTCATCCCAATTCCCCCTCGCCCCAATTCCTGTTGGGTTCGCCACCAAAGATCCGAGTAGCTTCAACGCAGTCAGTCGAGTCTCGTTTAACTGGCATCGATGTTGATGAGCCAACCTCCCCTGTTCTTGCTCCAAATGAAGGTTTCCCGTTGCAGATGACTACGAATCAGGCGCAAGAGCCGGTTAAAGTCGACGTTCCCTGTCCCAAACATGACGAGGAGGTTACTGTCAGCGATGACGGTCCCGTGTTTCGGGCCACGTTGAAAGCCCTCGAGCAAAAGACAGGGAATATGCGGATACAGATGAAGAAGGTGTTGAAGAGAGCAGAACAGGCCCACACACAGCAAATAGAAGCCAACGATGCCTTTGTTTCCTTTATGGAAGCGTTGCGTGAGGCTTCCTCGACCAATGCCAACGCGTTCCAGCCCGCTTTGGAACACTACTTTGATAAAATCGCGCGTGAAGTCGTGGCCTATGAGCGCCAAAACACGGCAAATCTACAAAAGATCATCATAGAGCCATTGACCAAACTATATCAACTCGACATCAAACAGGCTGAATATAAAAAACGCGACTTCGAGGAAGAAAGTAAAGACTATTATGCCTATGTATCTCGGTACTTGGGCCAGCGGCAGGATTCGGTCAAGGCTAAGAAACTTGCCGAGAGCGATTCGAAATACCAGAACAAGCGACGGAACTTTGAGCTAAAAAGATTCGACTACTCGAATTTTGTGCAAGATCTCCATGGCGGTCGCAAGGAACAGGAAGTGCTGTCACACCTGACAAAGTTTGCGGATGCTCAAACAAAGGCCTACCTAGCTACGGCAAAGAAGATTGAGGACTTCCTTCCGGAGCTGTCGGCTCTTTCTTCCGAGGTCCAAGAAGCGGATAAAGAGTACCAGTATCGACGTCGGGAGCGCGAAGAGAAACGACGACAGCTGGAGAAGTCGAACACACCCTATCTTGAACCTGAGCAAGCAAGCGTAAACAGCTCCATTCCGATAAGCTCCAATTCAAACGGAAATGCTGGAAGTGCCTCTGACAGCGAACTCGGCCGTGCGGATAGCACTGGCTCACAAATTAAGAACGCCATTGCTGCAGGTGCTACAGGTGGGCAAGGAACTGGTACCCAAGGTGTCGAACTTGCTAGATCACCCGGTAGTCAGGTCCAGTCGTCGCTGTCCAACTCTTCTCAAGGAGCCAAGTTCAAGGGTTTCCGAGACCTTGAAGAGCGAGACATTGCACAGACGGCGGTAAGTCAACGGAAGGAAGGTCTATTGTGGGCACTAAACCGACCAGGCGGCCATGTCGACCCTCGAAACTTGAACAAGCAAGGTTGGCACAAGTAAGTAATCCGATCTCTTGGACGTACTTTACCACCAGGGAAAACCGATGTCTGTGTGTAATGGAGTGAGGAACTAACATATGCATAGATTTTGGATCGTTTTAGATCAAGGCAAGCTGTCCGAGTATAGCAATTGGAAGCAAAAGCTAGATCTTCATATGGATCCCATCGACTTGCGCATGGCTTCCGTACGTGAGGCGCGCAATGCTGAACGTCGGTTTTGCTTTGAGGTTATAACGCCCAACTACAGGCGTGTCTACCAGGCGACATCCGAAGAGGACATGAATAGCTGGATTCAATCTATAAACAACGCTCTGCAGAGTGCCATGGAGGGCCGCGGCGTTCAAGGGCGATCATCGACAAGTAAGACAACCGGAGATTCGTCTCTTAAGCGGGACATTGGATCTATCTTGACGGGCAAAACACAGTCCCTGAGCCACGGCGCTCATTCACATCATGCCACCTCAAATTCAGGAATGCCGCAGCGCAGAATAACAGTCGGTGCTCGGCCCGGGGTGGTTCGCACAACGAGCTCGGGGTACGATGAGAACCCAGACAAGCTGTTGCAAATGGTACGAAGCGCGGATCAAGGCAACTGCTGGTGTGCAGACTGCGAGTCTGGATCCAAGGTGGAATGGGTCTCGATTAACCTGGGCATCATTCTCTGCATCGAATGCAGCGGCATCCACCGATCTCTGGGCACGCATATCAGCAAGGTCCGATCCCTCACGCTGGACATCAAGTCGTTCACAATCGATATAGTCGAGGTCTTGTTGCTCATTGGGAACCGTGTATCAAATATGATCTGGGAGGCCAAGCTAGATCCGTCGCAGAAGCCGGGCTCACAGGCTACTCGCGAGCAACGACTGAAGTTCATCACTGCCAAGTATGTGGAGCGAGCATACATCGAACCAATTTCTGCAACTCTGTCAAGATATGCGACCCCAGACGAGACGTTGTTGGCAGCCATTAAGAAGAACGAAATCCAGCAGGTCCTGTATGCGCTCGCACTGAAAGCCAACCCCAATGTTGTTGACAAGATGAGGGGAACTCATGCGGTCTGGTTGGCTCTGGCTGCAGCGGATCCCGCATCACCTTCGCCAACTCCGAGCGTCAACGCCAACGACACAGAGGTCAAGGCCGTGCCCTTTCCCGTTGCCGAACTCCTCACTCAGAACGGGGCGGAGATTCCAGGGTCATTACCCGCCTTTCCCCTGGGCCGATACGCCCAGCAATACTACGAACAGAAGTTGGGAAAAGGTAACAGCCCGGGACGCGATGTTTTGGGCTCGCTGCCACTACACCTAGGCTCAAGCGATAGACCACAACGAGAGAAGGAGGCTCGGCTACAGAAACGTGTGAGTGCTGGTGGACGGCTTGCCAAGTCTCCCATACCCGAAAAATAGGAACATAGATTCTGGGATCGATGGGCCAGCCTTGCTCTGTGCTACCACATGAACGACGTGCCTCCTCTGCGCAAGCTGTGGACGGCCAGTAACGATACAAGATGCTATTATGTGTGAATGAAGATTCGTCTTGTTTGCCATGGGAGAGAGAAGGGTTCCCTCGGTCAGCGCCAACCTGGCAGGTAGCGCCGGACCAGTGTACATGACCTCTGGTTCTACATGTAAAGTCTCGGAGCAAGGGGGGGCGGTGGCATAACTATGAAATTGGCGTTTGGGGAGGAAGCTGTCGCCACGAGCGGCATTTGCATTTGAGAAAGTGACAGCAAACGTATGGGTATCGCAGATGAGTGGTGGGTTGCCTGTTGGTGCCATTTGGGCCATGGATAATGCAGTCGAGTCGCGGGGGACAAGGCCCGGGGGGAACGTTGGAAAGACCAAGTAACGTATTATGAAGAAGTAGTTCCTAATGGTAATGAGGTAGAGCTACCTAGGTTGCTAGGCAGGCAGCCGAGTCGGCTATATGCGAGACCGTGCAACTTCAACTACGGGGTGAGCGGGTGGTATCAAAGGTGATGGAGCATGAAGATGGGAGTCAAAAACAGCCGCTAGAGGACAGAAGCAAAAACAATGATATCCCCGGCTCTCTATTGCCCCCTCCTCTTCATGGATCGGCCCGCTGTGGCTCTTGCACACGTGCCATTGACTTGCTACATCATTGAGTCGGGTCTTGTGACTGGCTCGTCACTTTTGATGTGGCAGCAGGTCAAGAACATGTGTGACTGGGACGCGGCGGTACGAGCGGCGACCAACAAGTGACGAGTTTGCGACAAAAGCAGTAGCTTAGGATTGCTGCCCAGAACTTGGTTCTCAAAAGACGTTGATGTTGGCTGGCAGGTTGGTTGGTTGGTTGGTTGGTTGGTTGACGGCAAAGGTAAGCCATGCAGCTTGCTTTGAGACCATGTATGAGCATGAGCGACACGTCGAGTATGAACAAATAATGTTTCTTCAGCGGGCGGCATAGCTAAAGAACGTGAGCTGCAGCCGTCTTGTTTGTTTGTTTGTTTGTGGGGGCACCCATCTCCAGTCAAAGCCTCGGTGATGGTCATCTGGTGAGTTTGGAAACTCAGGTGACCGCCCACTGGGACGCGGCCAGTCTGTGACGTAGGTACTGTCCCAGGTTAAGAAGATGGCACGGACACTTGTTGGCATACATACAACATTTTCGCCATGATGGCGTCTGATAGGCCAGAGCAGAGACAGAGAAAAGCACGATTCAAAGTCAAGGCTGACAGCGTGTGGGAAAGGCGGCTGCCGCCTCGACTAGCGCCAAGTGAGCAGGAACTCACCGCTCGGAAGTCCGTGTCGACATGGGACGATGTGCTGAGGCGGCTCTGCTCTTTGTGCTCAACCATCCGAAGTTGCTGCGCCACACATGACTGGTTGGGCCCATTATGGGGTTGAGCACAAGACAAGTTTAGAATGTGAAGTGTGCCCGCCGAATACCCAGGAACGCGAACCAAGTGACCCTCCAGTCCCCTTCTCGCTGCCCACTTGCAAGCTGAAGCTGGGGTGGGCCAGGCCCGTTGTTCCCATGTACGGCCCATGCCCGATTGACTCGAAATGATATGACTCGAGCCGCCACTGTTCCCTGCGGCTCTCCACCCCTCAGGTGGGCTGAGTGCCTCTGGATGCGCAGCAGCTTTCCCCAGTCTTCCTTTCCAGCCCATCACTTCTTTAATGTACGACAGCCTCGACAGGCACCCTCCCGAGTCGCTCGCAACATCGCAGCTTTGGAGCCTTGGATTTTCGCCAACAACACTTTCCTGCCTTGCCCGTAGCTGGACAGTCCCATCTTCGGTTCTTTGCTGTTTCTCAGCCCGCAGGGGACATGGCGCCTCGCACTGAAAAGAGCCAATTGAAGCGCCAGCGCGTGAGTCTTTCTGCCTATCTTGTACCTGCTTGCGCACGCTTCTTGTTTCGTCCGCATTCGCTCACCAACCACGCAATCCAGGGCTCACTACCCGACGACGCAACCGAGTCCAAGAAGCCCAGGAGGTCAGACCGTCTGTCATCACAAATTGCCGCTGCCGGCGCTGCCGGCGACAAGACTCCGGTCGTCAACAAGAAGCACCTGCCATCACCCGTCACCCATCTCACCACTGAGGAATCTAGTGATGCATGCAAGGAGGCCACCCCGACCCCGTCCGGAGGCAAGCATGAAGAAGTAACTCCGCGAAAGACGGACGACGCCTGGCCGCAGAGTCAGGTCCTGTCATCGCCGCCGCAGGATACACAGCCGTTGAGTCAGTTCATCGATCGACACCCAGCACTTTCCGACGAGGTCGAGGACGAGGTCAAGGAAGGTGTTTGGGGATATCTGGTGCCCCTGGATCCCAAATATGGCGATAAGCCATTGGTCTTGAAGAGACGGAATGCATGCCCCCAGCCGCCCGGCGTGCAAGGCGCCGTAAACGGCGAAAAGACACCGTTGGAGGCCACCAAGCCCGCGCCCATTGGAGCCGAGGAAGCTTATGAACGCACAAAAGTCAAAGGGGTTGCTTCCGGTGGTTATTTGATAGGCCGGCACCCTGAATGTGGTACGTATCAAATGCCCATGGCGTCCTGCACCGCTTCATATCGCCTCCGTTGGAGATGGCATGGTTGCTAAACTTGACTTGGCAGATGTTGTGGTGAACGAAGGGGTTGTCTCCAACCGCCACTGCCTACTCTTCACGGAAAACAATGGTACGGACACCGTGGCCATTGTCGAGGATCTTTCCAGCAACGGTACTTATGTGAACGAGGCCATCGTTGGTCGTAACCAACGCAGAGAACTAGAGGATCAAGATGAGATTGCGGTCCACGGCAAGGCCAGATTCATTTTTAGGTATCCCCAAAGCCGACATACGAGCGCCTTCTTGCAGCAGTATACTCTCTTGGAAAAGCTCGGCAAGGGTCACTTCGCCGAGGTGTATCTCTGCATCGAAAAATCCACTGGCCAACGATATGCCGTCAAGATTTTCACCAAACCCCCTGGCATGGAGGATAAGTCCAAGACCGAGGGCCTTCAGCAGGAGATTGGCGTTCTGATGGGCGTCAGCCATCCCAATGTGCTCTGTCTCAAGGACACATTCAATGAGCGTGATCGTGTATATCTCGTCTTGGAACTGGCTTCAGAAGGCGAACTCTTCAACTTCATCGTATTGAAGCAGAAACTTACCGAGGATGAGACGCGGAAGCTGTTCTTGCAACTCTTCCAGGGCATCAAGTACCTGGTATGTTTGAATCTTGACCTTGTCTTGGCGGACAAGATATCTGATGATGTGAACAGCATGAACGTAATATTGTACACAGAGACATCAAACCAGAAAATATTTTGCTTGTCGACAAGAATCTGCATGTCAAGCTGGCTGACTTTGGCCTTGCCAAAATCATCGGTGAAGAGTCATTCACCACCACCCTTTGCGGAACGCCAAGCTACGTCGCGCCTGAAATTCTTGCCGATTCCAAGCAACGCAAGTACACCAAGGCTGTCGACATTTGGTCGCTTGGCGTTGTGCTATACATTTGCCTCTGCGGCTTCCCACCTTTCTCCGATGAACTCTACTCACGCGATTTCCCTTTTACTCTGTCACAGCAGATCCGAAGTGGGCGATTTGATTACCCCTCCCCGTATTGGGATTCTGTTGGTGACCCAGCTCGTAAGCCCATCTTCCCCTCTCATCTGCTGACATTGTGCAACTTGACGCTAAAGACTGGTAGTCGACCTCATTGATTCAATGTTGGTGGTAGATCCGGAACGCAGATTCACGGTGGATCAATGCCTCGCCCACCCGTGGATGACCCAGAGCGGCCCCAGTGTTAATGACAGCACCGGCGGCCTTGTGGGAGGCATTGCCGGCCTCGAGGTGAACCGTCGTGCGCCGGTTCGGGAGAGAACGCTGCTTGCGACACTCAACTCTGTCCAAGTTGCCGCTCAAGTTGCCGTAGGCGATGACAAGACACCCGTCAAGGTATTCTCCAAAAACCCACAACGAATTACGAACGCTTCAAAAGAAAAGGCTCCGGACCATCAACGAGCAGCTGGTGAGTTTATGGAATTGGGAGGCAAGGGCGACCAGCAGCTTTTTGGCGACGATAGTGAGAGCATCTACATGACAGGAACAAAGCCGATGAAAGGCGGCCAGAAAGGCAAGGCGCGTGGCCGATAAACGAAGACTGCATTATACGCGATTGGGTAATCAGGACCACGATCTAGATGGTACAATTTTGTGTTATAATTGCTTTGGAACGAGTTGATTTTGTCTTCCATCTTCTGGTGATGGATGTTTGGCGATCCATGGTTGGATTTTACATTTGCATGTACATAGAGCTTTTGGCGTAATGGGACTGCTGGGATGAAGATGGAGACGTGACGGCAGGCCACCTTCTCTGTTTCTTGGCTGCTGGGTAGTTTCGTACGCCTACAGGAACAGGAAATAACGGTGTTGGACTATTGAGACGTCACAGTGCTCAGACAGGACTATTCAACTTGCGACACGTCGGTATGGGAACAAAAGGGTTTGCTTGTATGGAAAAGGGGCTCTTATTATGAGTGGCGCCTCGGTAGCATGCGACACGACTTTACTTCTAATAATAAATCCGAGATTGAGATGCAAGCTGTAAAATAGCCTGGGATGCTGCCGACTTCGTCGGCAACCTAGGCGCAGGCAAAGCCGCGGTAGCCAGGCTATTTCTGTAGTTATCTCTCTTTTGGCTCTTTTAGCCTGTCTTTTGACCTCTCTTTTGGTTCTATTGGCCTCTCTTTTAGCTCTCTCTTTTAGCTCTCTCTTTTAGATTTTTTCATTAATCATGAAGCAGTATTGTGTGTTTTTTCCCTCCGGGGGCCGCTTGCAGCGGGCTCCTGCCTGCGGCGCTGCACCTTCCACAACACCACGCCCACCTTCCGCAACATCACAACGCACCTGCTAATAGCATCACCAACTCGGTACATACCTCAGATTCCTTGTCGTCTAATCGCCGATAAGTATAGGTATTTAATTTCTAACTAATTACTAATAAGTATTCTAAAAGCGCCTTGCCTTGATCAGCGAGTCCTCCAATGTTCAAGTGCACGTGCCCGGTCACATGTGGAGCTAAGCGAGAGCGGTGACGGCTAGCTCCCACACATTGAGGGCGGCAGAAAATTCGGCGGGGTGTGTGAAGGAACTCGCAGGCAAAGCCCCACCACAGGGCTATTCGAGTTTGTCCACCCTGCCAAATGCTCCAACATCACATTTTCCGCTTGTCGAGTTCCACCCCCTCCCTCTTGTTTGCAGACGTCGTGCCAGCGATCGCGAGACCGCCCTTCTCGTGTACCTCCCCCCCTTCTTCCTCTCGCGAACAGCCGCTGTCCTCTCCCTTTCGAGTTCTAGGAGAAATTTAGATCTCTTGCTTGTTATCCCAAGAGATCGACGACATCCGACCGATCCCCCCCTCTTCGCGCGAGGCGAAACCCGAAAAATTTAACGATGCCCGCCACCAAGAACAATGGGCAGCCCCAGCTGCTCTTCGTCGATGGAAACTTTGAGGAGCTGGCCAGGGAGATGGCTGAGTACCTCAAGGCCGAGGATGCTACCCAGCTGCTGAGCAAGGACAAGGTGTCAAAGGAGGATGTCTTAGCCAAGCTGCTTGCTGCCTCAGCTGGTCTCAGCACCGTCCCGGAGAAGGAATATACGGCTGCGTCAAACCTCATGATTCACCTGGTCTTGCAGTCTGCCGAACCTAAGAAGTACCTGCAAACTCTCTGCGCCAACCTCGCCAAGGTCCCCGTCAACTCATCCGTCCACGGGCCCGGCCTGTCGCTAAATGCCCTGACGACCGTCTTCAACCTGCTTGCCCCAGAGGACGTCATCCGCGCCCGCATCTTCCTCGAGATTGTCAAGTTTCTCCGAGCACACAGCATGTTTGACAGCCTGCGGCTGTATCTGGATAAGCTGGGCGAGTGGCTCGAGTCATGGGATGCCAGCGAGGAGATTGAGCGCATGATTTACGAAAACGTGGCCGAGGCGGCGCTCGAGGCCGGCGAGGAATCGGTCAGCTACGACTTCATCCTCAAGGCCCTGCGAACCTTTGACGCCGACGACAAGGACGAGATCACCTCGGAAGACGCGCAGAGATTATCCTTGCGCGCCGTCAAAATGGCCATCTCGGCCAACCCCTACTTCCTCTTCCAGGACCTCCGTGCCATCCCCAGCGTCCAAGCCCTCAGCGACTCGCATCCCGTATACTCGCAGCTGCTGGACATTTTTGCCGAGCAAGACCTCGAGGACTACAACGACTTCACCGAGGAGCACCAGGGCTGGGTCGAGCAGCAAAAGCTCGATCACGAGAGGCTCCACCGCAAGATGAGGCTGCTCACCTTTGCCAGTCTGGCCGCCGCCACGCCCAGCCGCGAAATCGAGTACTCCAAGATCGCCAAGGCCCTCCAGATTCCCCAGGAGCACGTCGAGATGTGGGCCATTGACGTGATCCGCGCCGGCCTGGTGGAGGGCAAGCTCTCGCAGCAACGCGGCAAGTTCCTCGTGCACAAGGTCACGTACCGCGTGTTTGGGCAGAAGCAGTACCAGGAGCTGTCGACGCGCGTGGACCACTGGCGCGCCACGCTCCAGAACGTGCTGGGCGTCCTGCGCCAGGAACAGGCCAACGCCAAGACGCAGAAGGAGCGCGAGGTTCAAGAGCTGGAGCGCAAGCTCAACAGTGCCAGTCTGAGCGGCGGCCAGAGCGGTGCTCCCAGACGACAACAGAACCAGCCGTCACAGCAACGTGAGAGGACCGACAATGACGACTAAACGACTTTTTTTTTCTCTCTCTCTCCTTGTTTTTAACCATCCACACACACACCGCAAAAAAAAAGTAATATGACGACCCAAAAGAAGCTAACGGCATCCTCCATTCCCGCGGTTTTAAAAATAAAACAAACGCAGCGGCACTTGGAAGAAAAGAAGTGATTGCAAACAGATGTCGGTGAAGGGACCGGACAGGCATGGCGATTGGCGGGCGGTATTTTATATACCGATGAAATACAGTGTTAATAGCGGTCGTTGGGAAGACAAGAGCCCCTGCGACTACAAGACATGTGCAATAGGGGATGACACAATTTTTTTTTTTCATGTTTGCGAATGGCGCAGCCGGTTTAGCATCAGAGGTTTCTATTTCCAGAATAGAATCAATGACGACTATAAAAAAAATCGAAAATACACCTGATGCTCCCATTTTTACCAGACGTGATGCGCCTTTTAAAAACGGGTTGCCATCGGGAAATCAATCATTATATACATACCCACCCTGTAAAACAATGCAGCAGATCGAACCAGCCTACTTTCCTCCAAGCGCGCTCCATGTCGCAACGTAGACGGGATCACCGGCATCACGGGCATTGTCTTACATTTTGGTCTAGACTAGGAAGTTGAAAAGGTAAAAAGTCTCCATGCGTCTCTCCGGGAATGAGCTCCGTCCCTGTCTCTTAGTCCATTCGGACACTAACTATTCAGATCTCTATTGATATTGGTGTCTATCCATAATTCCATGCGAAATAAAGTGGGAAATAAAGAAGGAGGCATTAGAACCGGCGAGTCATCTGCTGCTGCTTGGAAACAAAACAAACAAAACAGCAGTCCATTCCGTCCCCTTGGGCGTGGCAGCCGCGATACAACGGATGATGGGGTGCGGCTCGTCTTAAAAGTCCTTGCCGAGCTGCTCAGTCAGGCGCTGCTGCGTCTTGGCAAAGACCTTGTCCGGGGTAGGCGTGGCGTCGACCTTGACCACCTTGGCCTGCTGCTCGTAGTAATCGACAACGGGCATGCTTGTTTCGACAAAGGTGCGGAAGCGCTTGCGGATGCTCTCGGCGTTGTCGTCGGCGCGGCCGCTGGTCTTGCCGCGCTCGAGCAGGCGCTGCTCCATGACCTTTTCGGGGCAGTCGAAGAAGAGGACCATCTTGGCGGGGCACACAGACTCCTCGAACTTGTGCGCCTGGTCCAGCTTGCGCGGGAAGCCGTCGATGAGGAAGCGGCCCTTGGTGGCGTTGCCGTTCTTTGCGAGGGCCTCCTTCATGGCGTTCTCGAGCAGCTGGATGGTGACTTCCATGGGCACGATGAGCCCGTTCTTGATGTAGTCGCGGATCAGGTCGCCAAACTGGGAGCCGGGCCGTTCCTGTTCGGCGCGGAGCAGGTCTCCGGCGGAGAGATGGGTGAAGCCGTACTTCTGGACGAGGTTGGCGCACTGGGTTCCCTTTCCGGCGCCGGGGCCGCCAAGGACGAAGAGCACGGTGATGTCGTCGGGGGAGAAGGTCGGCGAGGATTTGGCCGGCGCGGGCAGCTGGGCCTCGGTCTGGGAGTCGCCTGTTGGAGGCATATCTGCGGGAGGCGCAAGGTCAGGGACTTGGGCAGGCGAGGAAGCTCAAGGCACAGCATCCAACAAACCTTTGCGGCGGTTCACCAGCCCGACGTATCCGGCGGAGCCAATGGCGATGACGGCAATAAAAGGCCAAAACTTGACCTTGTCCTTGTTGCCAGTCGAGCCACTGCCGGAGGAGTAGAAGCGCTGCTGCTTGGGCCAAGATAAAGGCGATCTTGCTGCGGAAGGGCCAACAGGTCTGGTGCGGGCAGCCAGGCGCCACGGGACGGAGATGCGTGAAGCCATTGGATCAGATGACGTGCCAAGAGAAGCAAAAATACAGAATGTTGGGTTGAGCGCAAGCTGCGTGTCAGGCGATGATTGCGCCTGAGAGTTTCTGCACACGTGCGACGAATTATTGAACTAGGGGGGAAGCACAGCGTGGCTTGGAGGCACAATCGGGGGACGCGGACAGGCGGACAAGGGCGAGAAATGATTAATTAAATTGGGCAGTCAAGGAATGAAGGAATAACGAATGAACAAGAAGAAACGGAGGCCAAGACGAGCGTCAATTGGGCATTTGGTCTGACACGGCAACTCGAGGTACAGAGTTGAGAATTGAGACGGGCGAGTCTGCCGTTGGAGCTGGGGGGGTTTAGCACGCGCCATCACGTGGGGCAAACGAAAGGAGCATTTTGGGCGGGAGGAATAGGAATAGCCTCAAACGTCAAGCTTCCTTGGGGCAAAACAGACAAAACGCGCAGACTGGGCGTTGAATGCTCTGAAATTTATCCAATGGGCAAAGAAGCCATTCGGATGAGTGCAGAGTTTGGATCAAGTCTCGAGGCGAGTTGGACGGCGTGCAGGGCTCCTTGTACGTGGGAATGGCCTCATTTCCAAATTACCTATCAGGCCCCAAACTTAAACCTTGTCCTGCAGCCCACTCATGCATGTAGTTTTGTCCCAAGCTGAGGGTACTCTTTTGTGAAGAATTTTCACACGAATAGCAACATGCTTGCTGGTGCAATTATACACGCCACTAGACCAAATCGGGCGTCAACCAAATACAACCAAACCGAGAGAGCCCGATGGCCAGAGGAACCATGTATGAGCTGCTTCGACAGCCCATTCGATTTTGCCGAGTTTGTCTTGGCAAGTCCATGTTTGTAAGCACTTGTCCGGGAATACTCGATCCTCCCCCAGCAAATGACTGACGTTGAACGGCCCGACTCATGGGCCCAAGGGTGCCGCTTAGCCGTAGGCTGAATTGACGTCGAGATAAAAGAGGCGCCGCTGCTCGCGGAGAAGCTTGTTGGAGCAAGGGACATGTACACGGGCCTGTACAGAAAATGAAGGTGTCGACTTATCTGCCAGCTGCCTGCGCGGCCAACATTGTCTCGGCAGCCAACTGTGTAAGTCGACGGCAGCCTCTGCAAACATGTAAAACCAAGACTCCTGACTCCTGAGTCCTGACAGCCGCCCACCAGTGTGAGCAAATACAATAGCTTCTGCCCGAAAAGACAAACTTTCCAAGCTCGTCGCCCTACAATGCCACCGAAGCAGCCTACCTCTCCCTGCAAGAATCCGAGCTCAAGCCGTCATGCGTCATCAATCCAGCCACGACCCGCGACGTTTCCATGGTCATGGGCATCATTTCCCAAAACCCAGAGAGTCTCTTCGCCGTCAAAGGCCACGGCCACACGCCGGCGGCTGGATTCGCAAACATCCAGGACGGGGTGACGATTGACATGACGGGCCTCGCAAGCCTTGCCGTGAGCGCCCATCGCTCCGTCGCCCACGTCGGCGTCGGCGCGGGGGCTTCGTGGCTCGACGTTTACAAGTTCCTCGAGCCCCTCGGTCTGGCTCTTGCCGGCGGGAGGAATGGCAACGTCGGCGTCGGCGGATTGCTGCTAGGAGGCGGCATCTCCCACTTGACCACCCGCGTGGGCTGGGCTTGTGACCGTGTCGTCAACTACGAGGTACGCACCGCGAATCATTTGATCCCTCAGCCCAGCACAAGCTATAACACAGGTAGCTCGTCCTCTCCAACGGCCACGTCGTTCAGGCAAATGCCTCTTCTCACGGCTCGCTCTTCCGCGCCCTCCGCGGTGGCGGCAACAACTTTGGCATCGTGACACGCTTCGACCTCGCGGCGTTTCCCAGCCCAACATCTCCGTCACAAGTCTCGTGCACGACATTGCACATGTGTCGCAGGTTTTCGACGCCTTTACAGACATCGTCACCGCCACGCCCTTTGACAGGGACGCCTCGCTGGTGACGGGCCTCTTGCTCAACTCCACGCCAAAGAACTGGATCTTTACCAATTCAGCCGTCTACACCAAGCCTGTCACTCATCCTGGCGTGTACGCCAATATCTCTGCGGTGCCGAGCATTTCCAGCACCAACCAAATCATATCCCTGGCCGCCTTTGCCGACGAAAAGCCAACCCCCCCTTTGTAAGTTGACCTTGACACTGTGCTCCACAGAGGCGAGCATCTCGTCTGACTCTTCCTCAGAAACTGGATCTTTTCAACCGCAACCTTCAAAGCGTCAAGTGCCTTCATGGTGGAGCTGTTTGACATGTTGAATGCAACTCTGTACGACTTCAACCCAGCCGGCGGCGTGGTGTGGGACGTTGCCCTCGAGCCGCTTGCCGCAGAAATGCTGTCGACTGGTGAGACGCTGGGTATGGACACCACTGAAAAAGGATACAGTACGTCACACGCCATGCCGAAATCTCGCTTCAATGTAGATTGCTAAACCATTTCCCAGTCATGCTCCTCTCTGCCTTGTGGACCAACTCGGCTTCGCGAGATTCCGTCAGCAAGACGGCACGCAGTGTCCTGTCCCATGTCCAAAAAGCAGCCTGGGGAAAAGGCTTACTTCAGCGCTTTCAATATCTCAACTACGCTGATTCGTACCAACAGCCTTTGCAGTCATATGGGACCAAGAATCTTCAAAACTTGAAGCAGCTGAGCCGCCAATATGATAGCCACGGGGTTCTGCAGAAACAACTCAGAGGTGGCTATAAACTCGTGTAAATTTCGTTCAAGTAGCGACTGGAAATTTGGAACATGGAATAGAGATGAAATGGGTGCCACATGTACCCAGAGCCCAGAGCCCAGAGCCCAGAGCCGAGGCTAGCTTCGGGTGTCAGAACCGTCCTCAATATGTACATGCCGCCGATGGCCGTCCCTCTTCATCCAACAACTTCCTGCCCCTTTCAAGCTAGTGAAAAGAGGCTCAGGCACCGTTGCCATTGTATGCGAGCAGGTTGACGGTGTTCGAGGGGATGCCAGTAAGACTGTAGCTGTTGGCCGTTTTCTGGATCAATTCGCACAGGGCAGCCGGGTGTGAGGGGCCATTGAGGCCGCTGAAGTAGGCAGCAAGACCAGCAATATGAGGAGTAGCCATGGAAGTGCCCGAGATGGTGTTCTGTGAGAGAGAGTCAGTACATGGTTGTTTGTGGGAAGTTGGAACTAGGTTGCTTGGCGTCTAAAAATAACCCATAGAACTTAGTGCTTACAGTGCCGCCATTAATCCAGGTGGAGAGAACGTTACTACCGGGAGCAAAGATATCGACGACGGGGCCATAGTTGGAGAAGCTTGATCGGGCGTCGGTGGATGTGGAGGCACCGACAGTGCAGGCCGTCTTCTCCGAGGCGGGAGAAGTGTCCTTGGCATCGCGGTTGTCGTTACCGGCCGCCACGGCAAGGAAGACAGCAGACCTGACCAGATTTGCAGCCCCTTCGTTGACCGAGTAAGAAAAGGGTCCTCCTAGACTCATGGAAGCAATACTTCCATTCTGGCAGCCGTCGCGCTCCCGCGCATCTTGAGCAACAAAATCCATGCCAAGGAGGATGCCTGAGTAGGACCCACTGCCATAGTTGTCGAGAACCTTGACAGCGAGGAGCTGGGCCTTTTTAGCAACACCATAGGACCGGCTTCCGATGGTGCCGGCGCAGTGAGTGCCATGACCGTGTCCGTCGCTATTCTGTCCCTCGATGAAGCTCTTGAGCCAAACCGCGCGGCCTTGGAATTCCTGAACGGCGTCATTAACTCCTGTGGCGAAAACAACCATGCAGTTTGGCCGTCGCTCTACTTACAGGGTGGCTGATCTCAATACCAGTATCGATGATGTAGACACAAACACCCTCACCGCCGCTGTCATCAAAGCGATAGGTCGAGTTGCCTTTGGCGCGGTGAGAGATGCGACCAAGGCCCCAAGGAGCTCCGTCCTGCTCAATGATGCTGTTTATGTGCATCATGGCGTCCTTTTCAATGTAGTCGATCTGTGACACAGCCAAGTTCAGCAAACCATCCCTACCCATCCTGTGGTTAGACATGGAAGTAAAGAGAACTTACATCGGGGTGGTTGCGGAGAGTCTCGAGCTCTTCTTTGCTAAGAGAACCAGCGAAACCGTTGAAGACATGCTCGTAAACGATGTCGGCCTTGGATGTGATGGCGCTTACAGCATTGTCGGCGGCAATCCCGGCAATGCCATCCTTGAACTTGACAATGTACTTGCCAGAAATGATGGTCTCGGCCTGGGGAGTGAACAGAGGAGCCCGTCTAGCACGCTCTCCGATGGCACCAGGGGCGGCCAAGACGGCTGGGAGAAACGTGAGGAGAGTAGATAGTTGCATGGTGTTAGCACCAGACCAGAAGCCTAGAATAGCCTGCAAGAAGGTGAGATGATGAAATGGGATGGGGCTTTTGTGAACAGGATGTGTCAGGGTAGGGCAAGGCTCAGAGATGGCGAGGAAATGCTCAATTTATACTCAAAGAACTGGACGCCCAAGTGTCTGCAACCAAGTGAGTGATGAGACGAGCTGAGCTGAGCTGTGTAAGAACTATCCTTGGTCAGCCATCTCCTTCCAGAACTGGAAGCTGTTTCTTCGTCGTGGCCTTGACATTGTGACATGGGGGCGAGAGGGTCTCGTTGGACAAAGTCTCAAATGCTCAATATTCATCCTCAAGGCGCTCAATGTTTGGGGCATCGGACAATCCATTAAATGTGGCTCCATCAGGACAGTGACATTGATAACAGCTTCTTGTTATATGCTAGCGCGGGAAATCAAGGACCTCGTCACGAAACTGGGAACTGAGGTTTGGTACAACATCCTGCTTGGCGATACCAAGGTACGTCTTGTTGGTGCACTTGGGAGAGGGGTTTCCAAGAACGAATAGAACAAGGCTTAGGGCATTATCAGGAAAGGTGTTTCACAGCATACACAAGGTTCATTAACGGGGCTGACCAGGTATGAGTTTCGTTTCTGCATACGCCTCCCCGGCTTGGGGAATACGGAGAGGAGGGCATGATATCAACCTCGTCAATGGGCGAGTTGAGCCGCGGCTATTACTGAACAGAGCCAGTTGAGCTTGTTCGCCTGCTGTGCAACCCATTTGCCTGGCTGTGGCTCCATTTCGTGTTGGTGCCTGTAAAGGGGCTTTCTCGGGCAGCTCCGAGACCAGTCAGAGTCTGGTGGCCACAAGGTCTTACAGGAATCCGTGTTTGACAGTTTGAGAGAATGTCGAGCGAATTTCCCTGAGCGGACGGCAATGACATGAAATGGACTAGCGGGGTGCGACGACTTGTTGGCTTGTAGTCCGCAGGGTTTCCTGTAGCTGACATTTCAGCCAGCTAGTTGAACTCGACTCTGGCAACTCAGTGTCGCGTTAACCATGCGCGCCATGATAGGCGACTAGATTGCGAGGTTGCAGCAACACCTTCTCTTGTTGTGCTGGCATTTGCTCTTTGTTGGGAGCTAGGAGGATAAGACTGGTTTGGTGACTGCAGTGCCGATGCTGCGATGTAACCTCCAAGCGATTGTGTCTGTGTGCCTTCCTCTTTCTTCCATGGTGTGGGGGAAGGACGACAAGCGCTCAAGACAGGGACCAAGTGTGAGGCTGCGTGAGGCCTCAAGACTAGGCGCGTTGCAACAGATGCCGCCACTGTCAGAAACAGCTTCCCCGTGTAGAATGCATATTTTTTAACGTTGATGAGAAGATTAAATTGGGGCGGGGGGGGGGGGGGGGGGGTTGGCTGTCAGTTGTATCGGAGAATAATTAGCGTGGATATAGCTAGCTAGCAATCAGCCCTGGCGGCTCTAAAACGGACCTTTGTATATGTTAATTCGCGAAATTGCCGAACTGCCAATGTCAGTTATAACAGGTCCAAGTTTAGCTAGTATCCTGCTGTGTGGGATCATCTACCTGTGGCCGCGAACCGGCCGTCACAGCCTTGCCCAGGTCTGCACAACAGAGGAAGCCCAGAACCGGTGAGACTAGGTTGGTGCAGGGACACGATAACTAATTGGCGGGATCACGGTTGGGTTGCTTTTGCACCCCAGATGACTTCTGCCATGTAAAAATCCTCTGATGGCGTGGTCACGAGCTCGTGGTCGACCTCAACTGTGCCAGCCACACAAAGAGATTCGTATCGTTTCGAATTAGGCAAGAGGCCCATTTGTGTGGTGCAAATAAGATTCCTAGCAAAACAACCATGTTCATCATGCATACATACGATGCATGCCAGGGTACATCCTGTCGGGACCGAAAAGTGCCAGACTAACCGACAGAGCAGGGAGACTCTGGCCCGAGGGGGGTGGGGTGGAAATTGGCATTAGTTAACCATGTGTCAGGCAGGTGATGCTTACTTGCGAATGCCGCCGAAACATCACCAGCACATACGGCGCCGTACCTCCCTACTAGTTTGTTTTTGTATATGTCAGACTGACACCTAAGCAAGTAGGGACGCCGCGGTACGTGGTGGTACGCAGGCATGATCGCTGTTTGGTTCTATCCTTATCAGGTGGATAGTTGAGACGTTACGTTTGCTTATGGACGGGCCGAGACTTGACAGGCGGTGGGGATTCCAAACCCGACACTTCTCAGCTCTCAGCAGCAGAAATCGAAATGCAGGCTTTACAGAGACCTGTGCAGCTTATTGGTAGAATACAGCAAGGTCGTATTGGCAGGGACGGATGCCGAACCCGCTGTCATTGCCAGCGCCTTATCTTTTGTTTCTTACATCGTGACAAGCTGGGGGCGAGAATGGTGGATCTTGTTGAATGGCTTGATATTGCAAACTCTCCAGTGAGGGCGCTTCTGGCCAACGTGACGAACCCGATAGGCTTCGTCCACGGATCAGTAGGAAGTCAAGCAAATGAAGCTGTCGGAGGGATTGGGGCCCCGTACTACACCAGGAGCCGCAGGGACAATGATGCAATATATCCATGTGGGTGGTCAAGTCGGCCGACTAGGTAGGTAGGCGCAATATGCGAATCGGCAAATTGCCTACTTGGGCAATGTGGTGAAAGAATCTAGCACCAGGAACGACAGATCCAGAGGCACCCCGTAGGCGGCGGGCTCTTGGAAGCCGGGTTTCGAGGCCAATGGTAGCACAGGACGGCGACATGGTTGCCAGCAGGAGCATGGTTCGAGCCAAGCGGCGAGTATAATGATGTGAGTGCAGGCGAAACGCTCGTCAGCACCACTGAGAATCTGAGATGGTGGGCATCTCCGAGGGCTGAGGGAACACGAAGGATGGGAAAGAAGATGGAATGGGAGTTGAAGGGAGATAGATTGTGATGCATCTGGCTAGCAAATATCGGGGGCCAGAAATGTAAAGTCGGAGTCAGGTCAAGTTGCAGCGGTTGAGGCTGAACTAGCCTACTACTCGCCAAGTCGTCAACGGTGCCTTTCGATGTTCTGGGCTGTACGCCAAGTCCGCCAGGTGCCGGTGAAGCTACTTAAGTAATTGGAGTAGCCACTCCCGCAACGTTGTTCGCCTCGCTGACCGCAGGTTTGGCGCATCTGTTCCCTTTAGACGTACATGTATGCTCATGTCTGTGCGATACACGGACTGATGTCTTGGGATGTAAGTGTTGCAAACTCGCTGCCTCTTCGGTGGAGCCGTACATGCCATTACGTTGTATAATCGGGTCTCATGACCCGTAGCTTGCAGGCCGCATACATACTGTGTAAAATGTTGGCAACCCGTTGAAGACATTGCCGTCATGCGGGACACACACCAGCATCTTTTTCAATCTCGATTGACGAGCTGGGCCTGCTCCACTCCAACTACCCCGCCCCACCCAACTCCCCAACCTCCAACTTCGTCAGCTGACTCAGCTCCTTTGGCCAGCCAGCATGCCCAACTTTCCAAATCCGCGCTTTCTTGGACATCAAGGTCCTTTGCCGCCTCATTTCCAGCGGTGTCAGATGTTGGCGAGCCCTCCCTTTGGGTAGTGTGATATCCGCGCGGAGCACCTTTCCGCCAACTCATGCGCATCTCCGAGATGCTCGTGGATATCTCTTAATACCCCATCCGACAATATCCAGATACGGCGAGCGCAAGAGCTAGAGCCCGAATTGGAGTTGCAGCTTCAACTTCGGCTGCAGCTATTGCCATGGCATCGTTCACGACTCCCCGGAAGCAACATCACACATACACCCCATCTACACCAGCATCACGTGCCCAGACAGCCAATGGCTCGGGTTCGGGCCCAGAGAAGCAACGACTCAACGGCCTCTGGCAGGACGGCCAGTGGTTGTGTAAGTCTGGCTTGATTTATCTAGTCGTCTGTACCCCTTCGAGACATGTGGTCAGAGCGCCACTTGACGACCAAGCCATCCAGCGATGCCTTGATCCAAGTCCCATTGTGCCCTACATGAACATTATGCCGTGCTCATTTCCGCTTGTGGACCGGCGATTTCTTTGACAAGAGCCAGGCTGACAAGGCGTCTGGTGTGCGTCCAGGTAACTGTGAGCCTCGCACGAGAGCCGCGCTACGAGAGGTTAAAAAGGACAGCCCGAACAAAGGCAGGTTCTTCTGGACGTGTGCAACCTACCCGTTCTGCGACTTTTTCCTATGGAGAGAAGATGCAGACATCCGAGAGTCTGGTCTTGTCGCCGTTTCGGACGCCGGGCCGACTGTGGACGAATGCCCGGTGCCACCAAGGCCTAAGACGCCAACTCTTACACAGAGACCACTTGAGTCCTTTGGCATCCGAGCCGCGCCTCCTCGGCGAGACGAGACAGTAAGTGGAGCACCCGAGATCCCTCAGACCACTACATCCAGTAGCAGTCTCGTCAGCACACAGACGGCGAGAGAAACGGGGTCGCCGGTGTCTCCTCGGAGTCCTGCCACCCCGAGCTCGAAGAGGAAGAGACCGGGCAAGGGTGACTGGGACGAGGACTGCAGCCTCAGCGAGCTTGACTCGGACGAGGAGCGTCAACTGGCCGAGATTACCGACCGGAGTGCTGAAAAGCTCACTCCAAAGCGGGGAGTGGACGACATTTTCACTACGCCACCCACTAATCGTCGCAGGGTCGACATTGTAGGCGGTCTGCCGACGCCCTCTGTATCCAGGACCTTGTTTCCTACGTCAGAAACAAAGCGTTCCAAGACGGTGTCATTCGACGAGCCTTCTTCTTCCGATGGACCAACAACACCATCTAAAACACCGTCCTCACACTCAGACGTCAGCCCAGCCTACACAGCAAGTAGTACATCGGACTCTCCCGTTCCGGATGTGACAGAGCAAGTAATGAATCTGTTGAATGGTCAGAAAATTGATGCAAAAGTGCTTCAATCTGTCCATGAGGCGTTATCGACGTCTGTCAGGAGGACAAGAGGGGTTGCCTTGGGCAGGGATTCAGCACGGGCCGCGCTCAAGGAAAAGGACAAGAAGATTGCCGAGCTCCAGGACAAGATACGCGATTTGGAAAATAAAGAGAATTTTAATCGCAAGAGGATGACGAATTTGAAGGCACAGCTGATACAAATGTATGAGGATAACTAACACGCCATGAATGGGTAATGAGCAACGTTGATAGGCATAAGCGATGAGGACTTTCTTAACGTCTCTTTAGGCAGATTCAATTGGGTACAGTAGGTGCATATGAAGCAGCACAAGGGTAGAGTCTGGCCCTTTGGTCATAACTTTGACATGGACACCATCATTTTCTTGGGTGAACACTGCAACATCTCCGTCTCGCCAAGTTGAGCTGCATGCTCTACCGTGCCTGCTCGTGTGCTGCAGGTATATCCTCTCCTGAGACATTCATATATGGTGCCATTCCCAGCATGCATCGGTGCACATGGCTGGGTCGCTTATCTGCTCCAGGGAGGCCAGGATGTGATGCTGCATTCGGTACGGATTGCAATCTTGTCTGCTTCCGCCTCTGATTATAACCCTGCTGGAATATGCCACCAAGTCCATCCTCACTGCTCAGGCTGTCGGCTTGGCTGTAGGCTCAGTATCATTTGTCACCACGACATGGTGAATTCGCAGAGGAACATGTACTCACAGTAGCCTCGGGCAACTTGGCCGCTACACATGCCCAGTTGAATCCCTGGACAGCCATCTGTGGACATGGCGACCAAGATTGAAACCATGACAGCAAACTTGTAGAAACCACTTTGACACTCGATTGTTCCAAGAAGTACCAGTACTACCCAGGTATGTAATCACCAAATCTTGTACCAGCAAGACAATCAACCCAAGGAATACCCATCCTTTGGACGAAGACAAGCACGCCTGCTGCAAGACAGAAAGCAGCACACCCACGGCCTCTGGCCAGTGAAGCCATTTCGGGCGATTTGCATAGGCGACATGGCGGGTCACAAACAAGGCGTTCACATGACGCGCAAAGGCGTGAGAGCAGCTGCCGTCACACACACACACACACACACACAAGGGCCGACCAGCCAGACAGTTTGTGTGCCCTCTTCCCCAACACATGTGCCACGATGCACCGCATCCCAATGATCCTGTGGTGCCGGGTTGGTCCAGAGCCAGACAATCTAGGCGGCAGGTTGTAAACAAGAAAAGAAAATCCCTTGACTTTTTTACTACACAGCTATCCGCTCCATGGCCCTAAATAACTACACATCTAGCCTCACTCCAACCCATGCCATCGAGTGGCACGTACCAAACCCCTCCGGTCGTTGGCGTGAGGCTTCTACCAATCACGGATATATTCGCATGTCTTACAACAAAGGAGACGCCCCGGGTTCGTTGTAAATGTTTCTTTTGAATTCGCAATCCCAATTCCCGTATTTCAGACACAACACCACTCCCAAATTACCTGCTACCCTGATCAAGCCACCTTCGACATCTTGCTCAGTATACACGCTTGAAGGGGGGTACAGGCTTGCATTCGTTCTCGTCCAGGGTGGTGGAGATGACGCGACGGTACGACAAGTCAACCTTGCCATGGGGCGTCTTTTGGAAGGAGAGAGTGTGCTTCATCCAGTTCTCGTCGTCTCGGTCGGGGTAATCCTCGCGCGCGTGGGCGCCACGGGACTCCTTTCGGGCGGCGGCGGCAGTGGCGGTTTGGGTACTATGAGGAGGCCATGGCGTTAGCATCTGACTGGGGGACCAGGAAAATAGAAGAAACAAGAATTAGCAGGTCCAGATACTTACGCGCAAGTCAAAAGGTTTCGCAGTTCCAGGGTTTCGACAAGGTCAGAGTTCCAGATCATGCTGCGGTCCTTGATGCCGACTTGCTTGAACATGGGATCAATCTCGTTCATCTTGCGGACACCTTCGTCCAGACTCTCCTGGGTTCGGAAGACGGATACATCAGTCTGCATGGCCTTTTGCATGGCCAGACGGATCTCGGCAGTGTTCTTTGGGCCGTCAGAAGTTCGGACCTGGTCCAGGACCTCAATGTGCTCAGCACCAGCATCAGCAGCAATGGGCTTGAGCTTGTCGCCTGGCTTGAAGTTGTCGCGGATGGTGTGCGAAACAGCACGACCAAAGACGACAAGATCCAGCAAAGAGTTGGCACCCAGACGGTTGGCGCCGTGCACAGACACGCAAGCAGCCTCACCACAGGCGAAGAGTCCTGGAACAACCTTGTCGTTGCCCTGCTCATCAACGGTAAGAACCTCACCAGTATAACGGGTAGGGATACCGCCCATGTTGTAGTGAACGGTGGGCAGAACGGGAATGGGCTGCTTTCGGACGTCGACACCGGCAAAGATGCCAGCGGTCTCGGAGATGCCAGGCAAACGTTCGGCAAGAATCTCAGCGGGCAAGTGGCTGAGCTGGAGGTAGATGTGGTCCTTGTCAGCACCAACACCGCGGCCGTCTCGGATTTCCATGGTCATGGATCGAGAGACGACATCACGAGAAGCCAGATCCTTTGCAGTAGGGGCGTATCGTTCCATGAAACGCTCACCCTCCGAGTTGAGCAGGTAACCACCTTCACCACGAGCACCCTCAGTGATCAGGCAACCGGCACCGTAGATACCGGTGGGATGGAACTGAACAAATTCGAGATCCTGGTTGGGCAGACCGGCACGGGCAACCATGGCCATGCCATCACCAGTGCAAGTGTGTGCAGATGTGCAGCTGAAATAAGCACGTCCGTATCCACCAGTAGCCAGGACAGTGTGGTTGGCAAGGAATCGGTGCAGAGTGCCGTCCTCTTGGTTGTAGGCCAGGACACCGCGGCATTCGCCATCCTGCATAATCAGATCCAGAGCAAAGTACTCAATGAAGTAGTTGGTGTTGTGCGCGAGCGACTGGCCGTAGAGGGTGTGCAGAAGAGCGTGGCCGGTTCGGTCGGCAGCAGCGCAGCATCGGTAGGCCTGGCCACCCTTGCCATACTTTTGGGATTGTCCACCAAAAGCTCGCTGGTAGCTACATGAAGGATCAGTACTGCGGCAACGCCATCGGCTCCCGTCTCAATTGGATGCTGGACGCTCACATCTTGCCCTCCTCAGTTCGAGAGAAGGGGCAGCCGTAGTGCTCGAGTTCGATAATGGAGGCGGGGGCCTCACGGGTCATGTAGTGAATAGCATCCTGGTCACCCAGCCAGTCGGAGCCCTTGACGGTATCGTACATGTGCCATCTCCAGTCATCCTCGTGCATGTTGCCGAGAGCAGCGTTGATGCCACCCTGAGCGGCGACGGTGTGACTTCGAGTCGGGAAAAGCTTGGAGATACAGGCAGTGTTGAAACCAGCCTCGGCGAGACCAAAGGCGGCACGGAGACCGGCACCGCCAGCGCCGACAACGAGGGCATCGTACTCGTGGTCCTAAACATCGACAACAAGTTAATTCGAGGCATTGCCTTGTCTTATTTTTATTTTTTTTGCTTTCCCTTCGGGGGAGGTCCTCTTTTTGGAGGGATGGACCGGAATCGCGCAGGTTGCTGCAGGGATACGTACAATGACGTTGTATTTTTTGCTGACATGAGGAGAAGCCTCCTTCGCTCTGAGAGGGCGGTTGGCGATAACTCGGGCTGCAGTCGTAGTCGAAAAATCAGTCCATGCTCCCTGCCTAAGGTGTTACATCCCGAGGTTAAAACGTACCAGCAGGTCGCGTAGTGGAAAAGGCTCTGGCCTGGCTCCTCCCCAATCGCGAAAACTGCACCGCAAACAGCCCATTAGTAAATATTCCGGTGGCACAAGAAACAAGTGGCATCTGAAACAGCCAAGGTCGGCCGGTCGCGCCCGTCTCAATGGGAAGGCAACCGAAGGTGGCCGATCACGAGCTCATGAGCTCATGACGGGGGGATGCGGGTTGGGTACGCACAGCAGAGCCAGAGGCAAATTTCCTCAAAGCCATAGAAGAAGCCATGGTCGACAATGTTCGCCTTCACCTAAGCTGCATGCGCAGAGAATCAAGACGCGATGGCGTGGGAGCTCGGCAGATGGAGAGAGAATATCGGAACCAAATTCAATGGACCACGAACCACCGTGGTCGATGTTTCTTTGCGCCCTTCTGGACTGGATCCTCTCACAGTCGGGAACGTAGGGACGAGCGTGCTCGGTTCCTCGGTTCAGTTGGCCAATCAGCGCACAGCCATTAGCAGCCCTCCAGTGCGTCCGCCACGCTGCCATGGTCCAGTAGGCTAATAAACTGCGACGCTCTGTGTGTCGTGGTGCATGAACGTGGAATTCCTTGCGCCGTGGCAATTGGTTTTCTCTCTGCATCGAATTGAATATCTTCAGTTTTTGGCCTGGCTAGACACTATGACCTCTGTGCATTGTCTTGATCTCTACCGACACTGTTGGCACTCATCCGCAAGCTTCAGAAGCCGGGCGGATAATCTTCGCTCTTTTTCTTAGCCCAAATATCTTCATCACATGGAAGAGCAGAGCTCCCAGCGGCCAATTCACCCCGGTAATGAAACACACCCACTTTTGTCCTAATTTGACTTTTGTGCTCAAGCCCGTTGCCAGCCCGTGATGGCGCCGTGATGAAGATTCTCACTTAACATTGGGGTTATTTATTGCTCGTAGACTTGTTGCAAAGGAGAGTTTTTCCATTTCTATAGGGGATGTATATAGAGAGCGCACAAACTGTACTCTATATTTTACCTACGAAGCCAATCGGGTAGACAAAACTGCTACGTAATAAAACTTGGCCAAATAATGGCCGCCTTCTGTACACACGCAAAACATAATTGCGCCAATCCTCAGTACAACACTACATTCGTTGGTCTCAAAAGTCATGTTGCTGTTAAATCACGTCATAGAACATCCTCAGCGACATGCGGTAAGGATACCAAGCACGGAGCACAGTCTGGTCGTGGGATCTGTGGGGGCGGCATTCCTCATCCCATCTGACAGATGCTGTACAAGCTGGGGGACAAAAAGTGTAGCCTGTGTCCGCGCGATAATCAAGGTCAAGTGTATCATGCACTTGCGCCGTACGTACATGACCTTGCTCAAAAAGCGAAGAGTGCCTCAGTATTACCAAGGTTCCAGAACAGATTCAGCTGAGACTCCCGTCGCAGGCTGGAAGAAGCGCCAACGAAGGCTAAAAATCCTGGCCGGTTACAAAATTTCACTGTATTTGGGGTTTTCATTTGGCGCACATTGTATTTCAACCTGTTCATGCCGCGTTTATCTGTCTGAAAGGGCAACGCGTTGTCTCACGGTTGCCAATACTGCTTCATATAAAGTCATTATGACAGTCTCATTCTGCGCCTGCCCTTGAGCTTAGAAATTTATCCTTAGCGATGAGTATCGATTTCTCGTAAGTTCACTGCGGCTCGCTATATGCACGGCGTCCGATGCTCATTAAATGCTCATTAAAACTTTGCTCTCATTACTTTAATATACAAAGTCAGCTCTTCTGCTAGTCGATAGGATGGTACCGGTTCGGCTCACCCACGGCTTCCTTAAAAGTATTCTCCTATAGTCTCATAGAGACTCAAAATGTGGTATGGCTTAAGTTGGACAGCTGCAATAAATGCTGCTGCAGGCTTGCTGTGTGAGGAATGCTTCCTTCACGATCGTCAGGTTGGAGCCGCCCCCGAATTTGGAGCGTCCCCGCGTTTTCTCTTGATTGTTTGCTTGGCTGTTTTGAACACGCTTGGGCGCATCTTTGTTTGGTTCTTGTCATTCGCCTCTCCCGTCTTGCGAATAGTTGGCATTTGAAAAGCGACAGTACGCCCAGCATCGACAGGTGTGGGGGCTGGCTCGGGGTCGGGAGCCGTGGCAGCGGCGGGCTTTGATTGCGCACGCGCTCTCTTAATTTGTGCTTGAATCAAGTCTTCCTCCCTTGTTTGATCGGCGGCGTCGGCGTGCTCCTTTCTCTTCAAGTCTGCAGCTCGACGAAGAGCCTCGGGCGAACGATCAACCCAAGCAATAAACAAGCCGTCGTCCTTCTCCTCAACGCGGCAGAGCCCTTCTCGGCCGAGCCCCTTGACGAATTCGGTAAGCGAAGTCCAACGTGTTGCATTTAAATGGATGTGGTGCTTGTCGGCAATGTAGGTCTGGTAAAAGTGGTTCGCATGGACGCTTTTCTCACGGTGACTTGTCCGCAAGAGGTCGAGGAACGTGGTCTGGAATTGCTGCGAGAAGTCATTGATAGTTTCGTTCACGTTGCTGATTCCTTGTATTCGGCGTACGTGGGACTCGGAAAGCGTGTGTTGTTTGAAGGCGTTGGCGGTTCGGCACTGCTTCTCACAGGGTGTACAGTACCATCGCAACCGGCCAAGGCCCACCATCTTCATCCTCTTGTCCACATAACGCGCTGAACCCGGATCGTGAGGCATTTTGGCTGCGTGATGAGCTGCGCGAGCAGTTTGGTGACATGTTGAAGGCGAGGAAGTGAGTTGATGGCCAACCTGGATGGAGGTGGAGTCACAGCGCCCACGTGACTTGAGGCTTTCCAGGAGACCATGGTGTCAAAAGGCCAACAGAATATTACAAGCTTCAAGTCCAAATTTAAGTCCACTAATCATGTTATCAGGCAAAGCGGCGCTTTGCCTGAGTTTTGAGTGAAATGCGGAACGAAGGCAAGTAAAGATGCAGTTCCGCAGGCTGCAGCTGCCCGCTTTACCTATTTAAAATAAATCTAATAGTAAGGCTAATAACTTTTAGAATACTTATTAGTAATTAGTTAGAAATCAAATACTTATCGGCGATTAGATAACGAGGAATTTAAGGTACGTACCGAGTTAGTGATGCTATTAGCAGGCGCGTTGTGATGTTGCGGA